>CM053623.1:59290492-59321556 GCA_028646595.1 Phalanger gymnotis | reverse complement strand
ACTTGGTGGGGAGCGCACGCCAGTCACTGCTTCCCAGCCGCCATCTTGGCTCTGCCCCCAGCTTCTTTTCTTCCAACCAGGTTTAAATAAATAGTTAAAGGCAATATCTGCATTTTGATTTCTGCTCTATCACTATGGCAGAACTGGATGATAACTAAAGGATGGGATCAGTCTAAACTGCTGCCATTCCACTATACAATCCTATTAGTCTAGTTAAGGTTCCGAGAAATTCATTCTTTAGGTAGAATGGTTTAATGAGCCAGGGTGAATTTGACATGCAGACTGATAAACTTTCTGTCCTATTGGATTCCACCGTAGTTCTATAGACGTGGCCTTTGTCAAAAAGGTGTTGAGTGTTCCTTGGGAAAACACATCCATTTACTGGGTGAATCACTCTCAGAATATTCCATCCAACTGCTTAGGTAGGGATGGCTGAACTTAGTAGTGGTTTGAGTTTGTCAAATGATTCCTAGTATTTTCCAAATATTTTGGGCTCAGGAAAATGAGAAGCACATGGTGCCAATACTTTTTTCCTTTCATGCTGAAAGCCATGTGTATTCAAAAGGAAACTTCATCCACATGTTTCTGATTCATTTACACTTAACTCATCAACATGTTATTGTGCAATACTTAGTTGATGTCCAAGTAAATGCTGAGGGTTGTTTTACTCAAAAACAACAAAACATTTCTTCATTTTTGGCTCAAAGTATTTTTTAAACTTTTCTGCAAAAAGAAATGAAGTAAAAATTTGTTTTCTTCTATGCTTAATAAAAAACTTAACCTTATTTACTCCCTCGCATGAGCTTTTTTGAGATGTTAGATGCATACTAAAAAAGTTCTAGACATATATGATGAAGATAAGCACATAGATGCAGATGATACTAATCTAGCTTCAGCAAATAAGAGAAGAAACATACTCAGTGCCCCCTTTCTTTAAATGTGGAGCTCAAATACTTCTCCTCACTTTTTCTGTTATTGCTATACATGGTGTCCATTCCCCTGCCCTCCATCTAGAATACTATTTCTTCCCTATTTATGAATATACTTCAAGGTAAAGCTCAAAACTTCCTCAGCAGGTTGGCAGAATTTGTACACAAACTCAGATCTCCTGGTATCTAAGCCGTTGTTCTCTCCGACATCATGCTCCCTCTAATAGTCTAGTCTACTGATCAGATTAATCCTCCAACTACAGCCTATATTTCCTGATGCCTATATATACTCTCAATATAAACTCTCTAAGGTGGTTCACCTGCACAGACCAATTAAAGGATTTAGAGATGCATGTGAGGTAGTTGGACAGAGGAGGACCCTTTGATTGTCCTCCTGCTAGGGTCTGGGAGGATAGGGAATTCCAGAAAATGGATACAAGTGGTAGAGGCAGATACTTAGTAGCTGATGATAACCATCTGGGTCAAGAGCTAGCTGGCTGCCTACAATGAAAATCAATACTTACCAACTGAGGACTTAGGGGGAGCTAACAATGGACCTTCCTTATTTCCTAGCTCTAGAACCTATAAAGCCATACTTTTCCTCTCTCCCATAACTCCACCACTTCAAAATTCATATTATTCAAGACCTAGAACAAATGCTAATTCTTCCATTCCTCATGTTGCAATTCAGAAGTGAACTCTTCCTCCTTTTTGTATTTCTATTATTTTTTTTCATTTTCAACTGTGAATTATATTTCCTTGTGTTTCAGCCTTATTCCTCTCACTGAATTGTAAGCTCTAGAGCCAGGAGTCCACTTTTATTCCTCTTTGTATCTCCTTCAGTGCTTAGAATGTTGTCTTATATATAGTAGGTAGTCAATAAATATTTACAAATTTGAACTGCAATTGAATTTAATTTTTCAAGAGAGAGTGAACTAAGGTACAGATCTATACCTGTGCCACACAGAGACAAAGTAGTGAACCAAGCCTTTTTTTTCCTATTTCAACCCAATTTATTATCATTTCCCATATAGCTTTAAACCAAAATCATTTGGATTCAAAATAGCCAAATGAATCAATTATCCTAACATTTACTATATTGGTATTTTCCACCATAGACTCTACAGCAAATTACTCCTACCTTAACAGACTTGGCCCAGGGGTTTGCAATGGTTCAAGGTGTAAGCACTGAAAACTGGACAAAAGGAAGTGGCTAGAGATGGGAGGAATAGTGCATAGGAAGGAAAGGAGAAAAATAAAGAGGAATCCATTTTTAAAGTTTCTCGATTTAAGAAGGAAACACCTTCACTAATAAGAGTTTCATGTAATAGTAAAAATTTTCTGTGGATTTGTGGCATACACAGGCCATCATCTGGGAAGTTGCCTAAACATTCACAAGGTATTTTTGGAGTTGTGTAGAACTAAGAGTTTTCTCTGTGGCATATATCTGGAATCAAAGGAATTAGGCCAAAGAAAAAATACTTCAAGCAGCCAAAATAAAGAGGTGAAGTACCAAGAAATCACAGTCAGAATCACATGAATCTTAGCAGCAAATATAGTAACTAAAGACTTACAACTAAGAATAAATTTTCCTGCAAAACAATTTCATTCTACAGGGGAGAAAATGGGCATCTAATAGACTTTCAAGCATTCCTTTTGAGAGAACCAGTTTTAGGTAGAATATTAAAATAACTCTCTGAACAATTTGAAAGGACTAAATGATAAGTAAGTGTTAACATCCCAAAACCTTACTTTAAGAGCCAAAGAAAGAGCATGGAAATACAAACCCTGGGCCTAGAAACAGTTTTGTATTGCTTT
Source organism: Phalanger gymnotis (assembly GCA_028646595.1). Taxonomy (NCBI): domain Eukaryota; kingdom Metazoa; phylum Chordata; class Mammalia; order Diprotodontia; family Phalangeridae; genus Phalanger; species Phalanger gymnotis. The sequence goes on along the minus strand of CM053623.1, from coordinate 59,318,809 downwards.
ATTTGATTTAAGAAGAAAAAAGAAGGGGAAAAAGACTGCATTAGAATATAAATGAAGAAAAGGGAAGAATTTAGCATTCCTCATAATTGGGACATATCACACGTATAAACATGGAGGCAAAGAAAGGGAAGAAGGCATCTCATGAACTTCAGGGTTATCTGAACCAGGAAAAATGAGGCTGAAGATAAGGGAAAGAGGCCGGAACAGAGAGAAGAAAAGGGAGCTTAAGGGGAAGGGTAAAACTGGGTTAGAAATAGTCACATGAAAAACAAATGTCAACTCTAGAGGGTGGATCTATGGGGGATTAAAATGAGAGAAAGAAAGCGTAGGATCAGACAACTTAAATCTGGGCTGAGTGAAGAGAAAAAAGGCAAAGAGTTATCAAATCATTCCAATTATAGATGACTAGTATTAATCCCAATTCCTTTCTTTTATCATATACTTTTTCTTTACAAAAGGAGTGGGATAAAGACAAAGAAATAATAAATCACAGTATGATATGAAAAAAACCAATAATCAAAAGTGACTATCAAATCAAAATATCCAATGAACTCACTGTTATAACAGAATGAATTACAATGATTCAGAACAGAAATGTCAAACAATATGGCCTGAGTGCCCCATGTAATCCATAGCCCTCCTGACTGGGGTCCAAATTAGATTAAAACATAATTGGGAAATATTTATCAAACTAAATGAAAATAGAGTAATTACAAAAATAAAATGCAACAGATAATGTCAATATGTGGTTTTTCTAAGTCAATATGCACTGGGAGGGATATTTATTCACAATTTAGTGGTGTTTGTTTCTACTGGATTTTGACACCACTGAATTACAAAACACAATCCAACAATATATTTGCAAAAACATACTTAAAACATAAAGACTCAGGGATTTAGAGTGCAGAAATAGAGTAGAATCCTTTTATACTTCCAGTGAATCCAAAAAAATATAAAAGAGTGACGATCCTGATCTTAGGTAAGGAAACAACAAAACATGATAAAAAGAGGTAAGCACCAAATTATGTTAAAGGTACCATGGTTAATAAAATAATATCAGTACACTAAATATATCGTGGTTAATCTGTTGTTTTCAGTCATGCTGGACTCTTCATGACCCCATCTGGGGTTTTCTTGGCAGAGATATTGGAATAGATCGCCATTTCCTTCTCCAGCTCATTTTACAGATGAGGAAATGGAGGCAAATGGCTTGCCCAGCATCACACAGCTGGTAAGTGTCTGAAGCCAGATTTGAATTCAGGAAAATGAGTCTTCCTGACCTTAAGCCTATTCACTGTGCTGCCTAGCAACCCACTAAATGCTATTGGAACAAAATATTGTAATAGGAGGGTCAGGAGAATTCTAATACAAATTAATGTGCCTTTGAAGAAATCTAATAGGTCCATTCTGAGTAAGATGGCTTTAACATTTGGTACAAGAAGGAAAAGCCCATCCCTAAAGGATGGTGTTGGTTTTCAATCACAACTGTTAACATCTACTTGGTTTCATTGAGAGCATTGTATTCATTCCTAGAGTCCAGGTATTTCTCAGAATCTTCCATGGCGACAGTCCCAATCGTGGTTAGCATCAATTGCTTTTTTAAATTCCTTCTGGCTTCTACCCAATTATCATCAATGTCCTATTACTGTTGGTTTTCAACTGTATCCACTAGTAGGGAATTATTGGTAGGGACTTTTGACAAATTTAGCTTTTTAATCACCACTCACCAATCCACCATCACCATACAATTTCTTTGGCCACAAACTTGAGCAGCTCTTCACACACACACACACACACACACACACACACACAACCCGTATTATTTTTTTTTTTTTTGAGGAGGAGGAAAGGCAGGGCAATTGGGGTTAAGTGACTTGCCCAAGGTTGTACAGCTAGTACTTGTGTCAAGTGTCTGAGGCTGGATTTGAACCCAGATCCCCCTGACTCCAGGGCCAGTGCTCCACTCACTGTGCCACCTAGCTGCCCCTCCTTCCCATATTCTGTTTCTAGATGGTACAGTAGGCATAACACTAGGTCTGAGGTCAGGTAGAGCTAAATTCAAATCCAGCTTCAGATACGTAATAGCTGTGTGACCTTGGGCAAGTCATTTAACTTCTATTTGCTTCAGTTTCCTCAAATATAAAATGAGGATAATAACATCATCATACTCAATCACTGTGAAATGCCTCATTTTCTCTAAGGGCTTTTTGAAAGTTTTCCTGTTTTCTCCATGACTCATTGATGCATCTTTTTTTGTCAGCATTAATGTTCATTTTTGTTCATCTTTTTTGTCAACATTAATATTCCTTTTTGAGAATGTTCCATTAAATTTTCTTCAATTTCTTTGTGGTTCTGAATCTTCCTCAATTTTTTCCCATCACCTTTCCCCATAAACCCTATTAAATTTTTTGTTAAGGTGTCCATCCATTTCAGTCTTAATTCCACTCAGGTGATCTGGCCATAGGGCTCATTGTCATTTTGATCAATTGCCTTCTCCTTTAAGGCATAATCATTAACAGGCCCAGCATAAAAAGCTAGCCCAAACTGCCTAGAAAAAAAGCCAGTTTTGATGTAATTTGCTTTATCGGCTTCTTAATATGACCTAAAGTATCTTCAAAGTTGTTTTCAATGAACATTTGGGAACTACCCTCACTGTCAAGAGAAGCCTCCAGCCTGCTGCTTTTCTTCAGGGAAGAGGACGGGAGGGGAAGAGACCATTTGCTCAATGGATGTATAGTGTATAGATGTACAGTGTATAGATTGGGGAGGGGGGGCAGATGAAATAGGGAGATAATAAGCAGAAGATTATTATAATCATCCAGGAATAAAGTAATGAGAACCTACATCTTAACAATGAGTAGAGAAGGGGATATGGATGAGAGATATTGTAAAAGCAGAAATGTTAATAGATGGCAAAAGGTGGCTATGTGGGGTGAAGGAAAGTGAAGTGTGAGGAAGATACTGAGCCTATGAACCTAGGTTATTAAGAGGATGTTGGTGTCCTTAACAATAATAGGAAACTTTAGAAGTGGAGAGAGAGTGTTTGTGGAGAAAGATGAGTTCTATTTTGGACATGCTGGGTGATGATGTTTACACAACATTCATTTTGAGAAATCTAAGAGGCGCTTGGTGACATAAGGCTGGAGATTTGACAAACAGAACTGGATATATAGTTCTGGGAATCTTCTACATAATAGACAATAACTGAAAACACAGGAGTTGATGAGATCACCAAGTAAGTTAGTATAGATGAAGAATTCAAGAGGGCCTTTCGTAGCTCCCTGGGGAAAAACGTTTTTAGTGGGCAAGACATTAATGAAATTTCAATCAAGGACACTGATAAGGAGTGGTCATACAGACAGGAGAAGAAAAGTCAACCCAAAATTAGAGAGAAGAGAGTATGGAAGTTTTTTTCAGTCGTTTCAGACACGTCCGGCACTTCATGACCCTGTTCGGAGTTTTCTTGGCAAAGAAACGAGTGGTTTACTATCTCCTTCTCCAGCTCACTTTACAGATGAGGAAACTGGGTTAAGTGACTTGTCAGCATATGGAGTAGAAGGTAATTAAGAGTGTCAAAGGTTTCAGAGAGGAGGATGACAACTGAGAAAAGGCCAACTAAGAGAAATCATAGACAACTTTGAAGGAGCTGTTTCAATTGAATATTGAGGCTGGAAGCCCGATCGCAAAGGGTTTACGTTAGAGAGAAGAGGTAGAAGCACTGACTACAGAATCTTTTCTCAATGAGTTTAACCACAAAAGGGAAGAGAACCATAGGATGATAATTGAAGAGTATAGTTGGATCAAGTGAGGACTTTTTAAAGATGAGCAAGGCACAGCATACTTATAGGTGGCAGGGAAGCAGCTGGTAGACGGGGAGAGCTTGAAGACTTCTGAGAAAGTGGGGATGGTAGAAGAGGTAATCTCCTGGAGAAGATGAGAAGGAATGGATCAAAGTTGCAAGTAAATAGGCTTTCCTTGGCAAGGAGTGAGCAATCTCTTCATGTGAGGAAGAGGAGTTAGGTAAAGCATCAGACTGAAGTGGAATGGAGAGGAGAGGAGAAGCAGCAGCTCTCTCAATTAATGAAATCAGTTTTTTTTTTCGGTGAAATATGAGATCAAATCTTTGGCATTCACTGTGGTGAGTGGGATAGTGAATCAATTGAAGAAGTATAAAGGGGACTTGTCTTTCTGCAGTGAGGGCAGAGTTGAGATTATCTAACATAAATTTTTAGTAAACCCAGTGAATATATGGTTTTGTGATTTTCTCCAGCTTCATTTAGCAGTTTGGGTTCAAATCCCAAGTCAGATACTCATTAAGTGACCCTAAACAAGTTACTTAACTTCTCAAGAACTCATTTCATTATCTGTAAAATAAGGAGGTTGGACCACGTGATGCCTAAGTTTTCTCTCAGCTCTAATTCTGTGATCCTAAGATCCTATGGACTTTCGGCTTGACATAGTTTGAGGGGGCAGGGAGACTTCCTAATAATGATAATTATCCAAAAGTTAAATTGACTATATTTGGAAGGTGATCTGTTCCTTCTTCCTCAAGATTTAAACACAGTTTAAGTTAGGGAAATTGTTAGGGAAATTGTAGAGTAAATTCTTTTTCAAGTGTGAGTTGAAATAGATAACAACTGAGGTCTCCTCTGGCTCTGAAATTCTGTGACTCTGTGATAATTTCACTTTCAGAAAGTGTGAAAAGCAACAAGGGGAAATGCTACTCTAGATCTGATTCTGATCAATGATTTAAAAGTTGTAAAACCCCAGGAAGAAGTTATCATATTATCTTAAAATTCATAACAAATAAGGAGTAGAGGGCCAGGTATAATTTGATACATACCATAGATTTGGAGTGAGTGATTTTCTTTCTTTTACATTGTATTGATATCTTCTGTTTTTATATCATTTTTATTCCCCAAATATCTCTCCCTGTCTACCATACAAAGAACTATTCCTTAAAACAAAGGCTAAAATAAGAAAAAAAAATTCTGCAAAATTTATCAACATGTTAAGTAAGTCGAAGAATATAGTTCCCAATCCCTACAAAAAAGGGAAAGGTCATTCTCCTATGTCTCTTTTGGAATCCAAGCTTAGACATAAAAATCAAGGTAAGATGACGTGAACTTGGAGATTTCTTCCAGCTCTAAGACTCTATGGCAGCCTGGGTCTATTTCATAGACCCAGGTCAAAGCAGGATGACTTCAAATAGCAGAATTTCATCCAAATAGTGACAAACCCAAGTGGCTGAAGTGTTCATTCACATTTAGATTAAGGTGATTGATCATTTACTTCTTGAGGTTCATGGAACAATAATAATGGAAGATAAGGAATTGGATAAACTACTTAAATATTAATTTGTTTCTGTTGTTATACAAAGAAAATCATTTCCAGACAAAGAAGGTAGAGCCAAAATAAGCAACATTAGGAACTGAAACCCATGATAAACAAGAAAACAGTAATGAAAACACATAGCTACCCCTAAGAAGTTCAAGTCATGAGGCCCAGATATTGGCACCATGATTGTTGAACTGATGTCTGCTATCTTTAAAAACCAAAACAAATAAAAGAGGTGCTGAAGAAATTTAGATGGGCACATGCTAATACTAATTTTTTTAAATGAAGAAAACAGATCCTTGAAACCTTAGAATTATGTGTTTGACTTCAATACCTGGCAAAATTCTACAAAGCATTATTAAAACAATGATTTGTCAAAATTTAGAAAGGAAGCAGTGACTACTATGAGCCAACATGGGTTCATCGCAAACCATCCCAGAGTAGCTTCATTTCCTTTCTTTACAGGATAAGTTGCCTAGTAAGTTAAGGGAATAACATAAGCATTTTAGCATACCTGAATGTCACCAATATCACAATCTCCTGTGATATCCTTGGGAAAGGCAGGGGTACAATTAAGTGGATTTGGAGCTGGGTGAATAAGCCTGGCCAAAAGGTGCTGTTTAATAAACTAACATCAACCTTATCTAGAAGAATTCTTGTACTTTGACTGTTCAACAATTTTGTCACTGCCTTGACGGAAGGTATAAATGGAATGTTTTCAACATTTTCAAATAACACAAATCTGGGAGGAATAGAAAATGGGTTGAATGACGGCCTGCATCCCAAAAGATTTCAACAGGCAAAGATGATGGGCTGAACCTAATAGGGTGAAATTTAAAAGGAACAAATGTAAATTCATATTTGGGTTCTAATTTCAACTGCACAAGTGCAGATTTGGGCAGGGGGAGTGAGATAATAATTCACAGAAAAAAATGTCCAGTTTTTTATTTGATTGCAAAGTCAATACTTCGATACTTTATTATGGTATCCAAAAAAGCTAATGGAGACTTGGACTGAATTAAAAGAAGTATAGTGTGTGGAATAAAGGAGTTTATTATCTCTCTGTACTGTATGATGGTCAGATCATGGTGAAATGAGTACTAGTTTTAGAATGCTATTTCACCTGTGATCTTGGACACACAACAATCTCTCAAATCTTCAATTTCTTCATTTTCCAAAAGGAAGGAAAGAAGCATTGTATTTGGGGACCTGTTTTTGAATACCATTTCAACCATTTAGACCTGTATGAACAAAGGTAAGTTACTTAAGCTCTCTAAACCTCAGTTTCCTCATTTGTAATATGGGTATAATAATTGACAGTGTTGTTGACAACGCCAAATGTGGTAATGTATGCAAAGTGCTTTGCTTAAGGCAGCACAGTGTAATGGACAGAGGGTCAGACTTGGATTCAGAGAGACCAGAGTTTAAGCACAATATATGTCAGCCATTATTATTTTTTCTAAGGTCCTTTGCAGCTGTGAACATATGAATTTATAGATATTGTGCTTAGTTGTAGACATTTTGAGGACATCGAAAATTTTAATGCATTCAGAGGATAGTGACCAAGATTTTATCATGACACATAAGGAGGAACTTCCTAATACTAATAACTATACAACAATGGAATAGGTTTATTGGGAGGTTGCATGTTTGCTTTCTCTGAAGATCTTAATGTGGAAACTGGACAGCCACTTTTCAGGAATGTTTTAAAAGGATTCTTGTTCAGGTCAAGGTAAGATGAGATGAACTTGGAGATTTCTTCCAGCTCTAAGATCGTATGGCAGTCTGGTTCTATTTCATAGAATAATTCAAGGTCAAAGCAAGATGATTTCAAATAGCAGAATTTCATCCAAATAGTGACAAACCCAAGTGTCTGAAGTGTTCATTCACATTTAGATTCACCTTACATAAGAGAAAGCCCTAAAAGAGAAATGCATCTTGCATGTTAGTCCAGCCATCTCAGGGGCAATCTTAACTCTGATTTATACCCAGTAGTCTTTATTTTATGCATATACAAGGCCTGAAAAAGTTCTTTAAGTTTTAATACAGATGGTCCTTCAGCTTGATTAATGCTATTAAGTAAAATGCTGTTATGCAAAAAAGAAAAAAAAAAGAAAAAAAGGACAGAGCTAGGCACTTTTTTATTAGCCTTAGGGCAAATTCATTAACCATGCTGAAACTGCTCTGGGTAATTTATGTGTTATATGACATACATATAGTACTATGTGTAATTTCAAATAGATCATTTACTCAATGAATGGGAGCATGCCTTCTTTGCTGCTGAGTGGGGGGGGGGAATTGGTCTGTCCATGTTGCTGTTATAAATTGAGTTTTCAGCAGCTGATGCTAAGGGATTGCCTTCCATTAAGGAAGGTATATTGGGGGCTGGAAAAGGTCGGAGTGCCCCTTTAAGCGGAAAAAATGACTGAATCAGGATCATTAGTATCTCCAAGTAATCTCATTATTCAGTGCTTTTTTTCACCTTTAAAACTGTGTATCTTGGTTCAGGAATGAATTTCCTCTCTGATTTCCTTTCTCCCCATCTGCTGTTTAGGCAGCTTCTTTGTATTCCTGCTAGGTCAAAGTGTGTTTAAAAAAAATACTCTGATAATTCACAGGCAGTTTTATCGCATGAGGTTTTCTTTGGCGGAATCTTATTAAGCCTGGGACTGCCTTTCGAATTCTTGGTGACATCAGTTCTTCCTTCCTGTGTGTTTCCTTTTAAGGTACAAAGGTCGGCCTCAGTCGCCACACTCTGCTCCTAGGTCATACGGCCATAGGAGTGGTTCTGGCGGCTTGGCTTGAGCTCTCAGAGGAGTTTCCCTGAATTGCCTCCAATACACCAACTGTGTATCTGTGATGTGACCGACGCGAGCCCTCCCTTGAGTCATGCGGATCACAATACATCCATCTCTGTGTGTTCTATGCACTTCATGGCCACGTCCTCCCGCAAGATCACCCCACAAGGTCCCCACAGTGTGTTCATGCCCTTCTTCATGTTCCTTTAACGTCATTGAAGCTGCTAGAGAAATATGAAGGCTTTCTGTTGATCATCCCTTGTTCTCATTATGTGACTGGCTCTATATTTTTTGATCAGACATTTCTTTGATGGTGTTCTTTATGTCATCATAAATCATGCAATTTCAAATGATACTGACTCTTTAAGGTAGGGATTTTTCATGTGTGTGTGTGTGTGTGTGTGTGTGTGTGTGTGTATGACGGATGTCTTTGGCTGTCTAGCCTATGGATTTCATCTCAAAATAGTATTTTTAAATACAAAAATACATGGGATTACAAAGGAAATCAATTATATTGAAATAGTTATAAAGATATTGAAAAAAGTTCATGGATTCCAGATTAAGAACCCCTACTTCAAAGCTAGGGAGCTACAGCACAACCTCCTCCCTTCCAAATCCCACTCCACTTACAGGTTAAATCTTACCTGTAGATGAAAAAGACAATGGTCTGACTATTATAATTTCAAAAACACTGAAGTATGTCAAGCAAAAATATCTCTTTGAAAAAAATTTCCCTGACTAAAAAAGCCTCCCCACTCCAAGAGAGTATCTGACAGTATAAATATTAGCAGGATCATTCTTTCAGGGCTAAAGTATTATTATCTTAGAACAGATAACACATTAACGAACAGTGCCAGGGAGAAGCTTAGCTTTTTCTTAAGGTAGTTTTATACTTTTGTTACCACATACTGATAAACAATCAATTGATGCATGTTAGGCAAATCTGACAAAAGTCTCACAGTATGTTTCCACTTTGAAGCTCAAATATGAGCTGAAGAAAGGAGGAATGTATGGCTCAGCCTTCACAAAGGCAACCTTCAACTCTTTTCTCCTTTCTGGTGGCTTGCTCACTCACCCTATACTCATGTAGACAGATTTGGGCTTTCCAGGTAAGGATGGCTACTGTCCTAGAGGTAACCCAGATTTGGGGATGCTATGTAACTACTACTTACAGATGAAGTTTCTGGGTCTCCACTGAGTTCCTACTTAATTCATCCAAGAGGACAGAGTGACCCTTGCATATGTGACACAATGGACAGACTGCTGGATTTGGGGTCAGGGAGTTCAAATCCTGCCTCAGCAAATTACTAGTCATGTGACCCTGTGACTGGTTCTTTCAGCCTCTGTTTCCTTATCTAAAAATAAAATGATAATAACAGCACCTACCTTTCCAGGCTGCTGGGGACAATCAAATGAGATAAAGCGCTTTGAAACCACAAAGTGTTATACAAATGCTTTGTTGTTGTTCAGTAGTTTCAGTAGTGTCTGACTCTTTGTGATCCCGTTTGGGGTTTTCTTGGCAAAGATTGGCCATTTCCTTCTCCAGCTCATTCTGCAGATGATGAAACTGAGGTAAACAGGGTTAAGGGACTTGTCTGGCGTCACACAGCTAATAAATGTCTGAGTTTGGATTGGAACTAAGGAAGATGAGTTTTCCTGACTCCAAGCTTGGTACTCTATTTTCTTTTTTGTTTCTTTTTTTTTTGAGGGGGGAAGGCAAAGCAATTGGAGTTAAGTGACTTGCCCAAGGTCACACAGCTAGTACTTGTGTCAAGTGTCTGAGGCCGGATTTGAACTCAGGTCCTCCTGACTCCAGGGCTAGTGCTCTACTCACTGCACCACCTAGCTGCCCCCCGGTACTCTATTTACAGAGTCACTTACCTGCCCATACAAATGCTAGTTGCTATTATTACTAATCCTGAAACATTAAATAAACTGAATATAAATCAAGAATGATCATAATATAAAAGTCCACACATAAACTTGGGTCATATTCTCTCACCAATGTGTACAGCTTCCACAGGGAAAAGTGGGTAAAAACTCTTTGTGCATGCGTATGTGTTTTCATTCATTATCTCATTCAAATTAAAGTTCAGAGAAGTTCATATGTTGTCTATCCCTCCACTCTTTGCTGATTGTTTCTATAGCATTCTTTTGGTACATCTCATTTTTGTAAGATGTTCAACTCCTTCCCTTCTTTTGCTACAGAATTTCCCTTTATCCTTCCTTTTTCTTTTTTTTTTTATTAATGTCTTCAAAATATAACAAAATTGCTCCCATCCCCTATCTTATTTACTCCCTTTTTGACCATTCTAAACATTAATGTCATAAAGGAACATTTGTTTCTTCTCTTCCCATTAAAATATAAATATTTCTTAAAGTATAGTCCTTTTCAATTTTCTCAAACGTATTTACAATTCTATGTTTCTCATGACACATTTATTTGCGTTTCAAGATATTTACTCAATTCTTCAACAGAAATACTTGGAAATCTTCTATTTCATTAAAGGTACATTATTCCCCCCATAAGATTATACTAATCATCTCTTTAATAATGTGTTCTAGAAATTTGTGAGGGTTTTAGGAAGGAAAGAATAGAGTTTCTGGGTTGGCATATTAAAAAAGTGGGTGGGATTTATCAATTCCAATTTAACAAACATTTATTTAGCACCTACCATTGCAAGGCACTGTGTTAGGAGACAGAGATATAAAGACAAAAAATTCCTCAGCTCCTAAAGTAAAAAGATTTACAGTTTAATGGGGGATAAAATATGAGCAGGAATTAGTGTGATCCAAGGCAGAACTATATTAGCACAAAGGAGAAGTCCTGGCAGAGTGCCAGGAGAAATTTGAATAGTGAAAGATAATCTTCCATTAGGGAAATTGAGGCAAGGCTCCATGGAGAAGGCAGTACTGCTTTGAGCTTTGGAGGAAAATAATTATTTTGAATGGTGGAGATGTAGGGAGATTCTATTCCATTTGAGGCATGCGGAATAGTTCTGAGCCTCGATAACTAGGAGCATTGTGGTACTTTCAACAGAAACAAGGAAATTGCAAGGGGTGAGAGGTTTTGAAGGGTACACAGAAAATTTAGATATAAAGATAGTGACTCTGAGCAGTGATTGGATATAGATATTAATTATAAAAAGACAGATCTCGGCCTATGATTTCAAAGAGGACTTCAATGAAGTTCTATGGATGGGATCCGCATATATGAGACAGTCTTGGAAGTGGGATACCAGAGATACGGCATGAATGCTCACAGTCATAAGTGCTTAAAAACAAGGAGAATAGGAGGCTAGCAAAAAGAAAGTGACCATAGTGTACGCACAAAGAAACTAGCATTTGGTCAAAAGAACTAATAGTGAAGGAAAGGGACCAAATGGCAATTTTGGTGCTCTTACTAAAAAGAAGGGGACAGAATCTGGTAACAGTTTGCTGAGGGGGAAAGTCATAGTGGTACCAAAGATTATACTAAGGTCCTAGGAACAATCTATCCTATTGTTTTATTTCAAAGTAGCTGTGTTTTAAAATTCTGTAAGAAATTTTGATTCAAATATACTCCACTGAGGGGCAGCTAGGTGGCACAGTGAGTAGAGCACTGGCCCTGGAGCAAGGAGGACCTGAGTTCAAATCTGGTCGCAGACACTTGACACACTTACTAGCTGTGTGACCTTGGGCAAGTCAGTTAACTCCAACTGCCCTACCTTCCCCCCTCCAAAAAACAAACAAACAAATATACTCCAATGTAACACCATTAGTATGAGAGAACTTTCTGCCTTATTGGTGGAGATCAATGTCCCATACTTACCTGAGGGCTGGGGTGGAGCTGGAGAGAGCTCCATTCTTTTCAGTCTCCTTGGAGTCTTCTGTAAATGACATTGAGCTTTGCAATTGTTTTAGGTGCTTTTGGCTTCCTGCTTTGAGAGAGAAGATGGAAGATGCCAAACCTACTTCAGGTTGCTGAAGGGAAAATACGACTCTGGAAGAAGCTGACATGAGAGGGGCTCAAAGGCTGCATCATGTCCCTAGACCCAGCTCGTTATGCTAGAGATTTCATGGAACTTTCTTTGGGTGACATCTAGGACTCTCTCTCTCTCTCTCTCTCTCTCTCTCTCTCTCTCTCTCTCTCTCTCTCTCTCTCTCTCTTTCTCTCTCTCTCTCTGTCTCCCTGTCTCTCTCTGTTAAGGCTGAGTTACCTTGCTCCCAATAGGAGAGTTCCTTCACCCTGTATTCTCATACTCTCTAAGTATATATTCTCATATTTTGATTCATCACTACTACCCATTGTGATAGGGAATTGGGCAATGTACAAAGTTGCAAAAGAAAATTGAGGAATTCTTCCTTTACTGTACTAAGTTGGTGAACGACTTTGCCTATGTGCCTAAATCTCCTAGTAACTAGAGCATTAAAAAAAGCTGAAAATTTCAAAGGCTCAAGACTTTATGATTATTTGACATGGGATATAACATTCTTCTTTCTGACCTGTGTTCATGACTTTTTCGAAAATTAAAAGCTGAGAAAGTGATCTGAAGATATGGAAAACATGTTAAGAATCTGGGTCAAGAATATGTAATGATGTTGGTATGTTAAAAGCATAATATGGCTCCATTTTAAATGGTTTTTTAAAAATTTCAGTTTTGCTATTTTTGTCTAAAATAGGTAGTTCTGGAAGAGATGTTGGCCCTTTCAGTTTTTCAATATAACTAGGATTTGCTACTCCAAAATTCACAACTCCAAATTCTATTGCCAGTTTTGCTGTTTGCCTAAGGGACAATTATCTAAAAATGATTCGCAAATATAATAACAACCATCCAGGTACCTTTTCCTTAGAGCAAAATAGGACAAATAAACCACTTGTTGGTGTGACAAAGAGATGCTATTAATATTGAGAAAGATGTTAGCTATAAGGGCTTTCAACACCAAGTAAATCTGTGAAACACTGGAATCATGTACATACTTTTGATTCTGAATTAAGAAATGCAGGAGTGAATTACAAAGGAAAGTTCTACTTAAAGTCTATGTAAAAGATTAGGGTGGGGATAAGGTCTAATATTTAATTGTTTGCAAGAAAGGTACTAGATCATACCTTAAAATTGATGTAATTTTAAGAAGTTGCTCTTTATGGAAATTTTTAACTCTCAGAACTATGGAAAGAGCTTATAACCAAATAAGAAATGGAGATGATAATGGGAGGTAAAATGGATATCTGATTACATGAAATTAAAAGCTTTTGCACAAATGAAATTAATGCAGACAAAATTAGAAGGAAAGCAAGAAACTGGAGGAAAAATTATAGTGTTTCCCTGATAAAGGCCTCATTTCTCAAATATATAGAGAACTGAGCCAAATTTATAAAAATAAGAGCCATTTCCCAATTGATAAATGGTCAAAAATATAAGCAGGCAGTTTTCAGAAGAAGAAATCAAAGCAATCATCACACGAAGAAATGTTGATTCTAAATCACTATTGATTAGAGAAATGCAAATTAAAACAACTCTGAGATACCACCTCATACCGATCAGATTGGCTAACATGAAAGAAAAGCAAAATGACTAATACTGGAAGAGATGTGGAAAAATAGGGATACATACACTACTGGTAAAGTTGTGAACTGGTCCAACCACGCTAGAGAGCATTCTGGATCTATGCCCAAAGGGCTCCAAAACTGTGCATATCCTTTGACCCAGTAATACTCCTACTAGGTCTGTATCCCAAAGGCAAGGGAAAGGACTCACATGTACAAAAATATTTATAGCAGCTCTTTTTGTGGTGGCAAATAATTGGAAGTTGAGTTTTCGCCCATCAATTGGGGAACGGCTGAACAAGTTGTAGTATATAATTTTAAGGCAATACTATTGTGCTATAAGAAATGATGAACAGAATGGTTTAAAAAAAAACCTGGAAAGTCATACATGAATTGATACAAAATAAAGTGAGTAAAACCAGGAGAATATTGTACATAGTAGCAGCAATATTATAATAATAATCAACTGTGAAAGACTTGGCTACTCTGATCAAGAAAATGATCCACGATGATTCCAGAGAACCCATAATGAAAAATACTATCTACATTCAGAGGGAGAACTGATGAACTCTGGGGGCTGATAGAAGCATACATTTTTCATTTTCCTTATTTCTCTCTCTCTCTCTCTCCCTCCCTCTCTCTCTCTCTCCCTCCCTCCCTCCCTCCTTCCCTCTCTCCCTCTCTGTCTCTGTCTGTCTCTCTCTCTCTTCTTCCTTCCCTCTCTCCTTCTCTGTCTCTGTCTGTCTCTTTGTTCATAACATGGCTAGTTAAAATGGAAATTTTTTTTTGCATGACTCACATCAATAGATATATTGCTTGCCTTCTCAAGGGGTAGGGGAGAAATGGGAGGGAGGGAAAGGATTTGGAGCTCAAAAATTTTTTAAATGAATGTTAAATATTTAAATGTAATTGAGAAATGTTAATGAAATAAAAATATATTTTAAAAAAAAGTTTCTCTTAGGACCATTTCACTCTTACATGTCTTAAAGTGCCATTATTTTGTTAAAAATGATCAGTGGTAGAAAAATCACACCAATTTCTCACTTTTGTAAAGCATGCCTATAGCTAAATCCTGATGGTTTAAACTATAAGGTTGCTCAATGAAGAAAACACTGCTCATTTTTATCCTAATTTCCTATAAGACATCAAAAACATTTAAACTTTTGGATTATTGAATTTATAAACCTAAATATAAAAGGACAACCGTCATATAATAGGTAGAATGAATGATAACAAGGAAACTTTTAAAAATATTTTTCAGCATATGGTACTTTGCTGCTATTTATGAAGATATAAAGATAATATAGGATTGTCATAGTGATAACCACGACACAAAGTTAGAATGTAAAAATAGAGCTACTTAAAAATAAAATAATCAGGTGGGATTTAGTTAGAATGTGAAAAAAAAGTGGTTTGAGAAAAAAAAATAAGCATTAGAACGAGCTGACATGTTCCATCCCTAAACTTTTAAGATTGACTGTTTTGTTACTGGTTAAAAATCTTATTTAGAAGAAGTCTTAATAAGAAGGTACTTGAATACAACTTAGAATTTGGTGAAGTGTTTTGATATTTCCCAGTGACTCCCAATCTTTATATTGATTACTGTAATATTTCACTTTAATTTCCTCTGGATATCAAAAATATTCAACTTATAAAGTCAATAATGTCAATAGGGTTATTTGGATTTTTCAATTTGGAATATTCTGTGTTTATCCATAGAGAACCCCCATGCCTAGAACTGGTTCATATAATCTATTAGGCCAGGCAATCGATTTAAATTTTTGAAGGATGTTACTTTGGTGGCTTTTAAGGTAATTTTTTAAAACAATAATTTCTTGCCAAATTTTAATCAAGTCTTACCACTTTAGTAGCATAATAATCTTTGGTCATTTCGAGCAAATTGTGACATTGCCAGATAATCACGATATTTCTCTTTTCTATGACATTTTTGATTTACTCATAAGTTCTCGACTTCTGAATTCCACTCTGAATTAGTTGGTTTTTGGGTCTCTTCCAGAAGAGGATATGATTTTAACAGTCACACTGCTGCTAGCTTAGACTCTCTCACAAGGGACTCTATTATTAACGCTTCTGGGTAAACGCACCACTACACATTCAAGAACATATCCCAGAGTTGGTTTCCCCAGGCCAGATATTTAAAGTCCTTGTGAAAAGCATAGTTACAAGTCTTCCCCACCCCCTTCCAAAACGGAATTCATCCATAGATGTGTATGGGGGTGGGAATCTGACTCCTAAGCTCAATTTAGATACTGTTTCCTAATTTGAATGTGAATTTCTTTTGATCATAACCTACATGCTTGCATTGTATAGTCTTTTGTACTGTGAAACCCTGGATTGTAGTCTTTCCTCTCAGGCTCTTGGTATATCACAATGTAAGCAATGGGGCTGCTGCCACTCTGTTCTATGGGATATCTGAGAAACCTTGGCTCTCCACAATCCTATCCCCTCCCCTTCAGTATCACCCATCTCCCGCCATGGTGAGTTCAGGGGGATGAAAGTTAGAAGACGGCGACCTGGAACAGAGGAGTCTGTGGCCTTCTTGGCTCTGGATCCCATGTCTCCTTCCCTGACCATTTTTCCCCTGGGAAAGGCTCTTGGGTGAGGAATGTGCAATGTGTGGGTGTTTTCGAATTAAGACTTTAAACCTATTTCTTTGATGGCCCATTAGTTATGCTCATTTTGATCCACAGTCGAAAGAGTGAAGGCTGTTCCATACAGTAAGCGTACGATGGCCATAATGGAGCCATTGTTGCTATACTTTAGACAAATAAAAGGGGGCTGTGGAAGGCTGGTAGGATGCCAGCCTGCAATACTGCAAAGCTCCTCCCCTTATCTGGATGTCTATTATATGCTTAGAAATGGCTCCGAGCCATCTACAAGCCAGTATGAAGTTTTCTTTGTACATTAGGAATCAAATCTGTGTGTTTTTTTCAGTGCCTCATAGATATTCATAATGTACATAACACCATTGTCATTTAAATGAGGACCTTTCAGATTTCTGATTTGTTTGCTGATCTGTACCTATGAATGCTGCTCAGTTTCCTTCCCTCACTAATCTAAATGTAGTCATGTAAGGAGCATGTCAGTGCAGCATATGTGTAAGAGTCTTGCAAATACCGTAATTACAAATTGTTCGTCAACAGCTGACAAGTTTAATAACAGATTTACACAGATCGCATGAAATGTCTACATACTTCTTCAATAAACACTGATTGATAAATTTCATGTTGCAGCAATATATTTAGGAAGTTTTGTTTGAGCCCTTCTGTTGCAAGTTTGCCCTAAGTGAAAACATATGGACAGAAGAAAGATTCCAGGTGCTCCCAAGCAGTAGAGATTTGGCTGGCACCATTGATTTTGGTGTACTTGACATAATCAAATGAAGTTCATTAAATCTCAGGAACTGACCTTGCACTTGATGTTAAAAGACTAATTCATCTAAAGAAATCTTCTAGGTGAGACTGAAAATTAATGTGTTTTTAAAAGGCAACAGATGCATCCTCTTCCACAAATCCTGCCCTCCACACTAATCTTTTCATTAATTTTTAATTGTATAAATCCTACATTTCCATTACAATTTCCTTGGTAATTATATTGACTTATTTTTCTTCTGTGTCTGTGTTTGGGGTATTTGCAAGTTTAATATTTCACATACACACACAAACAGACAAATATAAAATGGAAAGGTATGTCATTTTATTTTGCGTTGCAACTTGAACTTCACTGCTTTTCAGAATATGCCATTTTATCTCCTTTAGGAGTATGGAATAATCTTGTTATTTAAATTTCCTTTACTTTATATTTAAAACCTTTCTTCTGGCCAGCTTGAAGAATTTGCTGTTTGCCACTGAATTTGTTAAATGTAACTACTACATGTCTTGGAATTAGAAGTGTAGTCCACCCCCATCCTCACCCCCCTAAGGCAATCTGTGGACTGGTAGGGTTTTTCATTATTATTCAGAAATTCTGGGAAGATTTTCCACATTATTTTCCATACTACAGTGTTTCACTTGTTTCACTATGATATTTAACTTTTTTGAAGATATCTTTTACCTTAGGGTCAGTTTTTTTCTAACCTATTAATTTAGTTTTTAATTTCTGCTGTGAGAGCTTTAAATTCTCATATTTATTCTGATTTTTTTCTCATATTTGGATTTCATTTTCCTTCTGAACCACTGTGACATTTCTTGTTATTATTCCATGTTCTCTTTGGATATCAATGGATTTGGTGTTTCATCAAGCATTGGTTCCTTTGACTTATAATATTTAAGAGAATGTTACAATGTAATCTCTTTGAGGGTTTATTACTCATTCTTGCTCCTAGTGTCAGGATCTTCTGTTGACTTATCTGCTTGTGTTATGTTTTTTTTTTATTACTTGCTTTTCTCCCTTTTGAAACTGTCAGCATTTCAGCGTTCTTCTTTTAAATAGTGTTCCAAAAGTCTTAGGGCAGTTTTGAGTAACTTAATCCTCTATTTCCCCATCACTGACTTTCTGTCTCCTCTTTCTTTTCTGTAGCTACATAAAAAAGCTTCCTCATCCTTTTCCCATATTGTGGAACTTCTATTTCACCACCCTTGGTCTTTGACCCTAGATGCAAAAGCTCAGAAGGTGATTTATGTGTCACATGCAGAAAGCGGAGACTAGTGGGGAAGAGGTGGATTGTTGTGTATTAATTTGTCAGGATTTTTACCTTGACAGTGTTGTCTTTATTTTGCACTCTGATTCACCTGCAGTTGCACTATATCTGGCATATAATTCTTGGCAAGGTGGGGAGACAGTCATTGGGGGAAAGGGAAAATGCCTAGTCCATCACCTTTCTGCTCCCGTGACAAAGAATTTCTCAGTTTTCTATTTCATAAACTCAGATAGATTCGTGAATATTTGTGATATTTGAATCCTCTTTCAGTGAATTCATATCATTTGTTTGCTTCTAAGAGGAATCAAGTAATTTGGAGGAGAAGCCATTATTCTTCCAAACTTCAGAGATATATTGTTAATAGCTAATACTTACACAGGGCTTTAAGATTTATAAAGTACTTTACATACATTATTTCATGATATCCTCATAACAATACTATACACGATGACTTATTATTGGATATTATTATTCTTCAGATGAGGAAACTAGGGCAAAGAGAAGTGAAACGTCTTATTCAGGGCTAGTAAGCGTTTAGGTTGAAATCTGAACCCAAGCTTTATTACCTCTCAGTCTACTGCTTCACCTACTATAGCAAACTTCAAGCAAGCAAGGAAATAAAACAGCATAACTTCATAACTATACTTCTCTGTAGCTATATAACACCTTAGGATACGAGTGACCTTTACCTTCACCATTCCATGTATTCTCAGAAATCATTGAAAAATTAGTTATCATGAAATAGATTAAGTGCAGACTCTCAGGCTTATCCGATGCAAGAACGTTTGGTCCCATTAACAAACCATCAAATAAATGATAGGACCAGGAATTATTAACATTTGTTGTCCCATAAGCCATCTTCCGGAAGTCTAGTAAAATCTATGGAACCCCTCTCAGAATACTGTTTTTAAATGCATAGAACTAGAAGGGAACTAAGAGGTCCTTAAAGCACTGGATTAAGGTCACACCAGTATATGACAGAGTCAAATTTGAATCCGTGCCCTTTGACTCAAAAACCTTTCTATGACAGTTATCCTCCTACCTTTGTAGGGTTAGGACCTATAACGTCATCAGTAAAGGAGTGTCCTCATGAGGAAACACCTTCTTCTTAGGCAGTGTTGAACCTTCTCTGTAATTTATACTATAATTGTTTGGGACACTGAGAGTTGAAGTAACTTCCCCAATCACACAACCAATACTAAATAACAGAGGCAGAGGGGGTAATTGAAACTTGGTCTTCCTGAATTCAATGGGGACTCCAGTCATTGTAGACAGGGAACATTTGCCTCACTACCAAATTGGTCCTTCTCATTAAGATCACCGAATCACAGTAGAAGAGATTAAAAAAAATCTTAGGATCAAAGATGTGATGCTTAGAAAGGACCTTACAGACCACTGATTCCCATTCTTTCCAACTTAACCTCTCTGAGTCTGACTTGCCCAGGGTCACACAGCTATCTTATCTCATCTGGGTTCATTATATATTGGGTGATAGTCTATTTATAATATTTTGTATTATAAAATAGGAAATTCTACAAAATCATTTCAGGTGAAGAGAAATGTATATTAAGGTAAAATAGATTCTGAAGGCCCAATGTTCCATGCATTTTTTCCACTTGCTAGGTAGGTAATACTTTTAATAGAATGAAATATTCTTAAAATAGAGATTAGGCAAAACCCTATGAGACATGTGTTTATGCACTGTTTATAATGGTTTCTCAAGCAGGATAAAAAGAATTGCTTTTAAAAACCAGCTCAGGGAAAGAAAAAAGACATTTCATATTTTTATTACACTAAGCCTAAGGAAAGGATACAATTAACTTTGTGAAAAAATATTTTCTACATTATATTTATGGATATAGTCTTTAAAGGTATGGAAAGGAAACGCACACTGGCTCCATGAAAATGCTATATAACCCAAGCTTAAGGAAAACGATTGTCTTTTTATTTTATGAAAATAGTCTGAGCCTATTATCAGAAAACAAAGTCTTCTATATCACCAAGTGAAAAGATTCTTGCTTAACAGAATAAATCTCATCTTTAAATAATAAAAACACCCTCAGTTCATCATTATAAAATAGAATTCATTTCACAGAATAAGACATATACATTTTATCTATTACTTTACAAGAATATTTTCCCTTAGGAGATGTTTTCAACTGAAGTGGATTGTTTGGAAGTAGGAAAAAAGTCTCTTCTTGTAAAGTCAGTGAGTATTTAGAAAGTGCTTACTACATGCCAGGCACTATGCTAAGTATGGCCAATACAAATATGAGCAAAAAGAGAGATAGTCCCTACCTTCAAGGAACTTACATTCTAATGGGAGCTGAAAAGGTGGGGTGGGGACACATCTGTTTGGATAGTATGGTGGTAAAATGGTAAAATGGCATGGGTGATGTCTTTCAGTGTTTGGGAGGCTCCAAAGGAAATTATAGGAGAGAAGAAGTATTAGACTGACTCCCAAACTGAAGGTCTACAGAGCCATTGTGTTGACCTCACTGTTTTATGCCTGTGAAAGCTGTATAGTATGCCAGCACCATGCCAGGAAACTGAATTGCTTCTGTTTGAATTATCCTAGGAAGATTCTGAAGATCATCTGGCAGGAAAAGGTACCAGACCCTGAGTTCCTTTCTTGAAGTAAACTTCCAAGCATTCAAACTGCTTCAGAGAGTGCAACTGCAATGGGCTGGCTGCGCCGTTCAAATGTAAAATGTATGCTTGCCAAAAAGACTATTTTATGGAGAATTCACACAGGGCGAGCACTCACACGGTGGTCAGAAGAAGTGATACAAGGACACTCTCAAGGTCTCTCTTAAGAACTCTGGAATTGCTTGTGTGACAAGGGAGATGCTGGCACAGGAATGCTCAGCATGGTGTGCCCACATGAGAGAAGGCGCTGTGCTCTATGAGCAAAGCAGAATTGAGATGGCTCAAAGAAAACGTAGGATATGCACGTTTAGAGAATCCAACCCAAATGTTCACATGTACTATGTGTGCCCAACATGTGGTAGAGCATTCCGAGCTCATATTGGTCTGATCAGCCAAAGTTAGACACATTGAATCTCGACTCTAGCACAGTGATATCATTTTGGTCCTCTTCGAGAATGAAGGACCCCAACAATCCAACCAATAGTGGTAAAATCTAGAAAAGGAAGGATGGTCGGTTTGGACCCTTCCTTAAAATGGAGGTCCTGGGGAGAACTTACCAATGGGAAAAGGGGGTGCAGGGGGAAGGAGAAAGCAGCTAAAATGGTGATTAAGTCTAGTCTTCATATGGATTGATTCTTGCTTTTTAAAAAATGATACAGCACCTATTTTTTGGATGTATGATGGAAAAGCCCTTCTCTAACTCACTCCTGCTTCATAATACATGCAGATATCTTCTGAATGTTGCTTTCGATTTTGATGATTCATTTAAGTGTTTGTTGAGCTGGAACTCCACGGACATATAGAAAGGAAATCCTCCCACTCGGTCCCTCTCCTTACTGATGTTCATGAGGTGGAAAGTTAAATATCTCAGCTCTGGAACACTGGCAGGGGAATACTCACACCCCACCGAGTCCAAGGCCAAGAGCACATAACTTCCTAAAGCAGGCATAGGTCTAGGATAAAGCCACCTCCTTTTTGCATCTTCTTTCCTTGAGCACAGGGCTTTGTGACATCTTGAAAGGCAGTAGAGGTCTTTCCACTTTCCTGGGTGTCTGATCTGCAGTGTTTTGGCTATTGGCGCAGTTACAGAGGCAGACTGGCTAAGGGAAACTTGTCCACAGAGAGAAAGAAAACTGAAATAATGAGCCACTTTGGTGTTGATTAAGTTGCATTCAGTTGAATATAGTAAGTAAAATACCTAATGAGAAGCCTTATTGCAAAGACCCCAACAAGGCTTACACACTCGTCTCTCAACTATAAGCATTTTATTCACATGAAATAAAACTGCCTATTCCATGTATGATTTATGTTGGTACTCTTTTTTTTACTTTCTGTTGTCATTTTTCCCATTTTAACTACTTGTTTAAATAGTTCAAGATTCAGGTGTTTCAACTATATGACATTTTTTATCATTACTCACTTTTGTAAAAACTAATCTGATCTCAGCTCAGACAACTCATGTATACATACAACTGACTCAAAAATAACTCCCACATCAGTAAGTAGTTTCCTGTCCGTTAAAATATTATGTGTTTTATCCTTTATGGTTTTATTTGGTGCTTACCATGTCCACAGCCCATCAATAGTTTTCCTTCAGAAGGCGTTTTTGATGGAGAGGTGGTAAGATTTTGTTGAATCTACAAGTCTTTGACTTCTCATTCCTTTTCCTGAAACATATTTTCCCAGATGTTTTCACTTTCCCCATCTTTGCTCTGAAACCACTAAGTATCAGAGTATATACAATGATTCAATTTGGAGGTTCTCATCAAATTCTTCATAGAATTTCTTTACCATTCTATCCTTAGCAACTAACACTGGTGCAGAAGCTATAATTATTTTCAAGGTGGTCTTTTTTTAGAAATATTTGTCATTCATACTGAAATACATGGTGACCAAATATCTTATGGACTATCTCATGAAATAACATTTCTTCTCGCCTGTGGGCATTTGCAAAACCCCTTCTACAGTCTCCTTTCCTTGCCTCTCTAAGGAGTGCCTGTGAGTCATTTTTCCATTTAACTACATCTTTCTTTTTTCCTCTGGTTTCATTTATAGCAAGAATGTCAAGCTTGATGTGATTCAGCCCCTTCAATAATGTTCATTTATTGGTCACAGGACAGAATCGGTCAATCAATAAAACTTTATTAAGCATCGTGTTTGTGTAGATACAAAGAAAAACAAAAATCTCCCTGCTCCCATTCCAATGGGGAAGACAAGAAACAACCAAATATGTACAAACAAGATACATACAACACACATGAAATATCTAATTTACCATATATATGGTAAATTGGGAGGGATCAATAGAGTAAATGAATATCTTTGCATATATATGTATGTCTATATATATTTATATACACACACATATAAAATTGGAGAAAATAGAGTGAAGGTGCTAGCATGAAGAGACCCTACAAAAGGCTTGTTACAGAAGACAGGATTTTAGCTAGGACTTAAGGAAAGCTAGGAGACCCAGAAGGCAGAGACAAAGAAGGAGAGAATTGTAATTACGGAGACAGCCAGTGGAAATATGTGGAGTTAGGAGATGAAACATCTTGTTCAAGGATGCCAGTGTCACTTTATCATGGGGTATTGAGTAAGAGAGTGAGGGATAAGAAGACTGGAGAAGCAGAAGGGACCAGATTATGAAGAACTTTAACAGCCATATAGAGGATTTGATATTTGATCCTAGATGAAAGAGGAAGCCACTGGAGTTTATTGAACTGGAGGGCTGGGAGGAGTGATATGGTCAATGCTTTAATTGAGGAAGACCACTCTGATAGATGAGTGAAGGATGGAATAAAGAAGGAAAAAACTTAAACCTGGAAGGTTAATCATGGGGCTATTGCAATAGTTCAGCTGTGAGAAGATGAAGGCCTGTGCCACGGGGGTGGTAGTGTTAGAGAAGAGAGTATACATATGGAAGATGGTACAAAGGTAGATTTCACGAGGACCTCACATTTAGAGCATCAATACTAAAATAAAAGTTTATCAAAGGACTAAAAACCATTATTTCTTAGTACCCTCTGCCTTCTTTCTTACCACTACCATCATTACTGAAGAAGAAGAAAATGGCTATACAGGTGTGAGGGTAATTTTTAATTTGTCTTTGTTTCATAAGTTAACGTGACCAAAATAATTCACTACCAGGTGGTTAGCCCTGGTAGTGAATTATGTCAGCCCTCTCTGCAGTCCTTATAATACAGAATAAGCATGTTGCCAGGGTCATACTCTAAGCCTTTCAACCATGGCAGAATTTGCTAGAGCTTGTATAACCTTTGAGAACCTAGGGGTGACTTTCATGCCACAATGGAGGACTTTATGGAGGCACTTAATAAGTTTTTAATCAAACTGAAGAACATGGTGCCATTTCCCCCTCATCTTTTCTCCCTTCCCTTCCCTATTAAATTTAAGAGAGAACTTAGGGTGGAGGAATCTTAGGATCATAGATTTGGAGTTGGAAGGGACTTTGAAGACCACCGAGTCCCGAGTCAGACTAAGCAACTTACTCAGGGTTACAAAACTAGCGACTGCTTGAGTTGGGAGATGAAGTCAGCTACTGATGACTTTCTAGACTTTCCAGATCAAAGGAAGGAAGCATTTTTAGATAAGCTGTGTGATCTGAGATATACTGCTTAAACTCCCTGGGTCTCCATTTCCTCATCTGTAAAATAGAGGCCTGACCAGATGATCTCTGTGATCCCTTGCTGTTCTGATGACAGATCATACTTTAAGGTTTACAAACTGCTTTCCTCACAATAACATTACAAGATAGACAATTATTATCTTTCTTTTAGAGCAAAGAAAATTAAGATGTCAATATAGCAACCTATCTGGGATCAAAAAACAATAAGAGTCAGAGCCAGGACCTGAATCCAGGTTTTCTGAGGATGAGATCGCCACCTTTTCCACTACAGCATGCTCTCTCTTTTATTCCATTAGTCTTCTGTAAGTCTGTATCTCCCTAGTGGCTAGCAAAGTATTGTATAAAAAGCACGCACAGGACCCTGTAAGTACTTGTTTTCTGCTTGCGTGATGGTTTGAAATAACTCTCCCCCTCCCCAGTAGAGTTAACTCTTGAAATTGTTATCAATGCTTTATTACTTAGTGGGAAAGAAGACTCTAAGAAAAGCAGAAAGAGGAAGATAGGATGCCTGGATCTAGAACAGAAGAGAGGGAAAGAAGTTTGAGAGTGAGGGCACATAAAAGGTGAAGGGAAATGGGGCATGGAGACTTTTTATCCTACTTTAGAGTTGTGTCTAAGGTCACTACTTTTTTCCTCTTCTTTATGGCTACATTTTCTCCCTGTTATTTAGGGAATATCAGAGGGGTGCCATCCTTCCCTGCTAAGGGGGCAGAGTTAGAAAACAGGAATTGTGGTATCTAGGGAGGGTTGGCACAAAGGACAGTGCTACCAGGCAATGCCTCAGATAAGGCTGGTGAAGATAGACAGTGTGTGGTAAGGAAGTGGTACCTTGGTAAGGTGGGAGAGGAATAGAGAGCCCTTGTGACAGAAGGAAAGGCCCATGTAAAAGGCAGAACCTTCCAGTGTTGGGAGAGGACCACAAGGAGTATGGCAGGCAAGTCAGAAGATTGTTCAGGAAAGGCAGGAAAGAGAGGAAGAGAGAAAGAAAGGGAGGAAGGAAAGAAGGAAGGAAGGAAGGAAGGAAGGAAGGAAGGAAGGAAGGAAGGAAGGAAGGAAGGAAGGAAGGGAAAGAAACATTTATTTAGCACTTATTATATTCTTTATATATATTATCTCATGTGATCCTAACAATAGTCTTAGAAGGGAGGTACTATTGTTATCCCCATTTTACAACTAAGGAAACTGGGATAAAGTTTAAGCCACTTGGCCAGGGTCACACAGCTAGTAAGTGTCTGAGGGCATATTTAAACTCAGATCTTCCTGACTCCAGACACAGTGCTCTATCCACTGCACCACCAAGTTCTCTCATGAGGTGAAAGCGCAACTCCCTAGATGTTGGCATCTTGGGATACAGCCCCAGTGTGTATTTATGTGTGCGTACGTATATATGTATACACATATGTATACACATACACACGATAATGTGTTCAGCATTGAGGAAGAATTAAAAGTACCTGACACATGAATCAATCTTTAAGGAGTATGATACTACTCAAGAACTTCAAAGAATTGCATGACTAATCCATCAGGCAAGAGACTTTGTATCCAAAACACAAATGTGGTCTGCCATGCAGGTAACTCTCATTTATAGTCAGGACTGTTCAGTGGTCCCTGTGCAGGTGTAGTTCTCATTGACTTCAGTGAAATCACTGAAGCTCTGTACGTGTAGGGACAAGAAGACTGGGTTGAAACTACAACATTTACTCAGGAGTCAAGTTCGTGACTGAAATGTAATTTCGAAGC
Organism: Phalanger gymnotis; assembly: GCA_028646595.1. Classification (NCBI taxonomy): domain Eukaryota; kingdom Metazoa; phylum Chordata; class Mammalia; order Diprotodontia; family Phalangeridae; genus Phalanger; species Phalanger gymnotis. The sequence goes on along the minus strand of CM053623.1, from coordinate 59,292,449 downwards.
AAGCATTGGATTTCCACATAACCATAGATTTAGCAGGGTAAAAGAAGCTTAGCAGTATGAACTAGATAGTTAAAAAAATCTATCTTAGCTCTATGGATTTGCTTTTATTGTATTCCCCTGCAGAGTGTCCAAGTTGTGAAGAATTAAGATGAACTCTTTTAAAAAAGGGCTATTTTCCCAAAGACTCAAGAGAAAAATGTTGGCTTCTACATAAAATTGTCGGTGCCTCTGACTTATGAAAAACACTGCTAAAAGCAGAGGGTCTATTTTTGTTCTTCACAACTCCAACCAGCACGGTGTTGGGCCTCTGCTGCCAAAAAGCAGAGTCATGTACCAAGTCTAGCCATATAAATATCATCCAGTAAGAGATTTTCAGCTGTTATTAGATGAGTACATTAGAGGATACATTTTCTTTATGGGTACCTTTTCCCAGAAAGAAGAAAAGTCATTACGGATTCATAGGGCTCGGAAATCTGCAGTTTCTCCAGCTTCAGATCAGTCTTTACTAGGGTATTCATTTCTTTAAAGTCTTTAAACTTGCAGGGAGACTCTCATGACTTCAAAGATCCATCCCGGGTCTAAGATTATGGGATTCTATTGAATTCCTAAGCAAAGTCAGGGGTCTATGCTTATCATAACAGATGATGGTTTCAATAGCCAAGCTAATGGGACCAGGGCAGAGAGTCTTATGTTTTCCTAGAACCAACGGTTCCTCCTCTCTCTTATAGTTTAACCTTACAGCAGGGGTTCTTAATCATTTTTGTGTCATGGTCCCCTTTTGGAAGCCTGGTGAATCCTATGGACTCCTCCTCAGGATAATATTTTTAATACACAAAATAAAATACATGGGATTATAAAGGAAACCGATTATATGAAAATACTTTTGTCAAAACATTTTTTACAAGTCCATGGACTTCAGGTTAAAAACCCTAGCCTTAGATACATTGTTTACTGGTACTTTCTCTGACTCATTCTGCTTATATATAAAATGAGATAAACATTCATCTTATCTACAGAGTTTCAGTAAGGATGACCCACATAATGATGGAAAACTCTCTTCAATGTTTTTAAGTACTGTAATAGAATCTTAAAGCTGGAAGATCATAGAATGCGAGATCCAAAGCTAGAAGGAACATTGGAGGTCATGTGGCCCAACCCTCTGATTTTACAGATAGAGAAACTGAGGCCCAGAGAACTTAAACAATTAGCACAAAGTAAAAAAGACAGTATTGAACAAACCTTGAAACAAGGTCCTCTGACTCTAAGATCAGCATTGCTCCTCCTGGGCCATAACCACAGACGGTCTAGAGTTGATGCCCTTCATTTTATAGATGATAACACTGAAGATCAGAAAAGTTAAATTACTTCCTGGAATGAGCCATGAACCCAGTCTTCCTGATTCCTAGGCCAGCTCTTTTCAACCACACAGCACTGGGGTTCATTTTTAGAGTCCTTTTTCTCCTTTGTGAAGTAGCGTACAATGATATTTGATGCCCTTTTACTGTTCCTATCTGTCTCACTTCTCTTTCTTTAAAAGACTACCTTGTTAGGAGCCTACTTGGCTACTTCTGGTCCTCCACTTAAAGTCCTTATTCAGGTCTGCACTTATCCAACACTACTCCAGGCTCAACCCATGCTTCCTTTATGGGTATCTTTTCCCAGAAATAAGCAAAGTCCCTATGCCTTCATACTACTCACCTTTCCTGATTAAAAAAAACAAAACTTACCAGTCCTTTGTCCTATTCCTCCAGGGTGCAAGGATTCTTAATCTATGGTTCATGAACTTTTTTAATACTTTAGTAACTATATTTCAAATGACAGGTATCCTTAGTATTTCTTGCATTTTATTTTATGCATTTAAATCATTTTTTTCCTAAGAAGGGTCCATAGACTTTACCAGACTGTCAAGGGAGCCCATGGCATCAAAAAAGGTTAACTACAGAGCTTTGCTTAGTGA
>CM053623.1:59250971-59290392 GCA_028646595.1 Phalanger gymnotis | reverse complement strand
TATACATTGGATACTGCAGGAAAGTTAGCTTTAGCAAAGGGAGCATTCAGGAGAGGACAGAGAGACAATAGTGGTAGCAATATTTATTGGCTATCTATTATGTACTAGGTACTTAAAGAATGAGTAGAGGTTTCTTAACCCAAAGAGGGATGAGCAAGAGTTGATTGACTATCTCCTATGAATTTCTATTCCAAGACTAAAATCTTGGGACCATGGGATCACGGATTTTGAGCTAGAAGGGTATCTAGTCTAGGAAACTGAATTGACCAAGGTCATACAGGTGGTAAACAGAACAAGCCAGGTCCTTGATTTGAGGTCCACTGTTCTTTCCACTCTACAAAGGCTTTTATGTATTTTTACCTTCTCTATTTAGAACAATGACTGTCATATAGCTGGTGCTTAATAAATGTTCGATTGATTCCTTGTGAAATACACTAAATTTGCATAACTCCGGAACCAAGGAAACATAACAATGTATGTATATATATATATATATATATATATATATATATATATACACACACACATGAATATGTATGCATAGGTATGTGTAGGGGTACATACATATATTTATAATACATACATCATACATATATACATGCATGCAGACTACACATCCGAGAGGCCTAATGGATAGAGAACTGGCCTCAAAGTCAAGAAGACCTGGAATCAAGTCCTACATTTGACACATAATGGTTATGTAAGCCTGGGCAAGTCATGGAACTTTCCAGTGATCCTGGTAATTCTCAGATTACAAAGTTCAAGCAGAAGCTGCACCATATTGGTAGAGGACATTTCTTCACTGGTAGCTCCTTATACCAATGGAATCATAGGTCTGGTTAAAAAAAAAAAGTGTGTTATCTTTACATACCTCAATTTCTGGTCCTGTCTGAAGGCAGAATATTTAGCTATGTACCAAAAATTGTTCTATTTGCTACATTTCTTTGGAAATGTTTCAAAAGTTTCACCTAAATCTTAAACACGAATGAAAATATCTTTTAAAAAGCAAATCAAAGGTCTGAATTTCTGCAAAGACAGATGTTAAGAATACTTCATACACAGACATTAGCAGGGCTTTCTCATACACTTCTAACTGGTAAGTATTAACCGACTGAAAAGGTATAAAATCCTCTGAGGATGCATCTCAGAGCTTTAGAAGGGTAATTGGAAGTATGTCTGGGGAGGAGTAGGAGAAGCAATGGTCTAGGGCAGGAGTGTCAAATAGAAGTAGGGACCATTATAGCCATATATTAGGATCTCTGCTGTCCGACTCAGAAAACCATCTTTAATATCATCTTTGCCTCACTGTGTTTTTATTTATTTTGTTAAATATTTCCCAATTACATTTTAATCTGTTTTCTACATCTTCTGCCATAAGTTTGACTAGTCCTGAGAACAATAGGATGTTATTTTAGCATAGCCGAAGAAAATAATAACATTTCAGAGCTGGAAAGAACCAGAAATCACCTAGTTGAGCCCCTCCCTTCACCTTCTTTTTTTTTTTTTTAAATAAATAAGGTAATAGAGACCTGCATTTTAGTGCTGGGATTTTGCATTAGCAGAAAGCAAGAGAAAGTTATGGGAACATGAAAGCAGAAGGTTAAGAGATCATGGCTTCTTCCCTTGCCCACAAATGTCCCTGGCTCACTGAACGGTAATTAGTATCAGGCACAAGAGTTTTAACTCGATGGTGCACTGAGCTGCCCAAATTGCTGATGACTGACAGCTCAATGACAGCAAGATGCAGCAGTTTTGGAGAATCCCAGGGGAATGCCCTTCTTCCCTCACTCATCTGCTTCTTGCATTCCCTGATTCAGCATAAGAAGCAGATTCTAGGCGGAATTCAGAAGATGAGAAATTCTTGTGGCTACTCTGGAAATGTCAGAACAGGGTGAACACTATCAAATCTTCAATCTACAGTGTGCTATCATGGAAACAACACTGTGTAATTGAACACAGTCAGAAAACCTGGACTCCAATCCCAGCCTGGCCAACTTGCTAGCCATGTGACTTGCTTCTGAACCTCAATTTCCTCATCTATAAAATGTTGCTAAGAGTACTTATGTTACTTAGTCCACACAATGTGAGGGAAAAAGATATTCCAAAAACTGTAAAATGTCAGGTCTACCTCCCTAACACTCAACTTCCTCATTTATAAAACAAGGCCTGTAGACAAGGGGCCCTCAGATTTCTCATAGGTCTAAGTCTGTGAAGCTGGATTAATTTGAGCCACCAAAAACATTTCACAAGCTGCTTTACTCCTGACAATGCTGTGTGGCAAATTGAATAAGCATTGTCTGAATTTTATAGGATTTCCTGAGAGGAGAGTAAGGCTCAGAGAGGGACTTGCCTGGTTATGTAAGTAAGAAATGGAAGAGTTAGGAGTACAATCCAAGTCTGCCTTACCATGTCTTCCAGAATTATAGGGAAATGGTTCTTTCCTAAGCTAAGGTCTCTTCAAATATTCCAGTATACTCATTTCTGTTCCTGAGGCCAGAAGAGGTTAAGTTGAGGGGGAAAAAGTGATCATCACCATGGACCAGAAATAATTTTAAAGTTAATCAGAGCTCTGAATTTTGGATTCTGTGACTCACTGAAAACATGTATCTCAATAGATTATGCCGGGTGATCATTTTTTCCCAGCTTGTATTAATTATTCCTCTTAGATTAACTTTACAATCTGGTGAATATTAAATTGTTATTACAGCTCAGCTTCTTCCACTTTGTTTTATTTTACTACCAAAGTTATGGGCACTGGGTAGGGCTGGGGCTTACATTTTATTTCACTTGAAATCCAGGTCTATTCTGGTCATTTGTTAGTTTCCTTCATCTTATGTGGGCCTCAAAGGTTGGGTGGAATGTGCTTTGACATAGTTTGTGAAACTGGGACATAGTTTCACAATGGATTGCCAAACTAGTCAGTTGGCCTTATTTAGCATTTCAGAAAGCATCTTGGTTTTGATTATTTTAAGTGTGACCCTAACTTGACTCTTCTTACCTTGCTGCATGCTCTGTTAATAGTTTTGCTTTTTTTTTCAATGACTTACTTCTCTTTCTTTCCAACCTGACTCTAGGTGCAATTCATGCAACCTTGTCTTAGGAAGTGCTATACTCTTGGTTCTTTACTTTTAATAGATTTCCCTGGTTCCCTCCAAGGCATCTTAGAATCACAGGATGTAGAGCCAGAGGGAACATCAGCAAACATCCAGTCACACTCTCTCATTGTACAGATGTGGAAACTAAGGCCCGAGAAGGAGTGATTTTCCCAAGGACACACAGCTAATTAGTGGCAAACCTGGGACAAAAGTCTAGGTCTCTTGATTCCAAACGTCGAACTATTTCCATTCTATCCTATAGTCTCTTCTGAAAAGTGCTTTTGCTTCCTTCAGTATAGATGTTTTTTTATTTATATAGTTTGACATCAATCCAGTTACCACACACTTGCTGTCTACATGGCAGGCTGATTACATAATTAAAATGAGGGCTTTGTTTTATGTTGCCCTATTCTCTAATTGTCTGTGCAGTACAATTAATCATTTTATTATATCAGTCTATGATGTCAACCTGCCTTCATTGCTAATCAGCGCAGGTGTGTATAGCTCCTATGTGCTTCTCCCCCCCCCACTCCCCCGCCCCCCAATCCCCATCCCCCACTCTACCCTCAGGTAGAAAATAAGGTCCTCGTTGGCAGGGATTTGTATTCCACTTTTACCTTGCCTCATAAGCACCCTAGTGCAGACCCTCATGACCTCATAGCAGGACTACTGCAATAGTCTGCTGGTTGTTCTACCTGCCTCAAAGCCCCTCCCTGCCTCAAGTCTCCCCACTTCCAATCCATCTTCTACTGCATCTGCCAAAATGATCTGCCTAAAGCATAGGTCTGATCATTTCACCCTCTCCAAGCATTCCATCCCAATTTAATCAAGTCCATTGGCTGCTGGGATCAAATACAAAATCCTCTTGTTCTTCCATCACATGACCCCTTCCTACCTTTCCATTCTTACACCTTTCATACTTCCATGAACTTGGTGATCTGGTGATATTGGCCTCCTTGTGTGAAACTCCATCTCTCAAGGGCAGGCGTTTTTACTAGCTGTCCCCTAACCCCTATTTCTGGAATTCTCTCCCTCCTCATCTCAACTTCCTGGCTTCCTTGCCTTTCTTGTTTTCCTTCAAGTGTCAGCTAAAGTCCCACCATCTGCAAGATTTTCTAGATTCCCTGTACTCACTAGCCCCTTCCCTCTGTGGAGTATTGCCAAAGTCCCCCCGCCCTTCTTCTTTAGTCCTGCTGCCCACACCCCTGTGCTGTCTCATTTCTTGCATAGCATGGTCTAAGTTTCCACTCTAGCCCAATAGTTTTGGAAAATCATAAACTCTTAGATTTGAAAGCTTCCTTTGGAGCCTGTCTAGTCCAACCTCTTGAACTCTGCACAAATCCACTCTACAACATTCCCGATAAATGGCAATCCAACCTCTGCTTGAATACTTTTAGCATCCCAGAACTCACCACCTCACAAAGCAGGCCATGACATTTTTTTTGTAGTCTTAGGAAATATCTTTCTTCTGGTTTTTCTACTTTACCTCACTGATGCCAATAATGCACTGGTCTTGAAAAATCTGGACACAAGTCTTGCTTCTGATAGGGGAAGAGAACAAGGATTTATATAGTGCCTACTATGTGCCAGGCACTGTGTTGAGCACTTTGTAAATATTATCTTATCTGATCCTCACAACAACCCCACGGGAGGCAGGTGCTGTCACTGCCCTCATTTTACAGAAAAGAAAACTAAGGCAAACAGAGGTTAAGCGACTTCCCCAGGGTCACACAGCTGGTTACTGTCTGAGGGCATGTTTGGACCCAGGTTTCCCTGACTCTAGGCCGAGACCTCCATCCACCGTGCCACTGACCAGCCGCGTGACTCTGGACAAGGCAATTCCCTTCCTCACAATATTCAGAAGGTTACCGACAAACTCATCTTTCCTCCACTCTGAGGCAGTTACTTACTGTACTCATAACCCACAAACTACTACATGCTTTCAGAACCATTTATAGTAACAAGATATCCATACAGCACTTTACAATTTGCAAATGTTTTATACAGATTATTGCATTTGAATCTCGTGACAATTATGAAGGAAAATAAAACCTCTCTTATTAGCTACATTTCACAGATGGGGAAACTAAAAAGTTGATGATTTGTTCAAATTCATGTATTTAGTGTTAGAGGCAAAATTTGAACACAGCCCTTCCTTATGCCAAGGCCAGTGCTCCATCTTCTACATGATCTAGGCTAGGGTGAAAGAGACCCCAGAAGAGGGAGGCTGGTTCAACCTCAGGATTTTACAGATAAGGAAACTGAAGCCCAAAGGGTTTAAATTATTTGCTCAAGGTCATACAAGCAGTAAGCATCAACTTTTTGATTTGAACCTAGGTCCTTTGACTCTATCATCCACTGTACTACAACAATTTACAATGATTTCTCTTTGCTTTGATCTCTTTATTCTACTATTATTTCCTCTACCATATTTTTATTTTTCTCCTAGTTCCATAACTTGATAAGCATAAAATAATTTCTTTACCAAATAAACACAATATTAATTCAAGAACAGATATTTATTGAGAACCTTCTATATGCAAGGTACTGCCAAGGGATTCAGAGAAAAGTAAGATTTAGTGAGGTGGTGCAGTAGCTAGAACACTGGGCCTGGAATCAGAAAAATCTGAGTTCAAATCTGTCCTCAGACACTAGCTGTGTGACATGGGCAAGTAGCTTAACCCCGTTTGTCTCAATTTCCTCATTAAATGAGGTAGAGAATGAAATGACAAACCACTCAAGTATCTTTGCCAAGAAAATCCCAAATGGGGTCATGAAGAGGCAGACAAGAGTGAACAACCACAGCAACACGTCTTCATGGAGTTTGGAGTCTAATATTGGAGATAAGACAGGAGAACATTCTGAGAGCTGTCCAATCAGATGGCTTAAAGATCCCCATAAGCAATTACTAACTGAATTAAGACCCACTGCTCTCTTCTTTCAAAATATCTTTTGAGAATTCTTCAGTCCTACTGAAGATTTGACAGTGAGGGAATGGGATGGGGTAGGGGGGCGGATAGGAAAGGAGACCAACTACCATGGTTTTTTGTGTTAGATATTCTATTGTTCTGCAGTTTTTTAATGTTCATCTTTATAGTAAGATCCTCACGAAGTACAATCTTTGCATGCCAAATTCATGTTTATAATAGAAATACCAAAAGATGATAATAATAACAACAATAATAGGGAAATGTATTTAGTATTTGAATTAATAAATGCCCTGTTTGAACTACCTATCAAGAGGAAGACCAAAACAAAGACTAACCCAGTGAGACAGAAAACTAACTCCAGAGAGATTGCCTTCCCTAGATACATCTGATTAAGTAAGAGCCTTTTAGTAACACACAAAAGGAACATTTTCAGCATGGAGTACAGGAGGGAAGACACTTCAGCCCTGTTAGCAACGATAGGTAGGGAATTGTGGACCCAGCTCTCCAGGCGGGGTGATTTATTCCACAAGGAACATCCTATTTTATACACTAAATGAACTCTGTGGGATCCTGTGACAGCTACATTATTTTTTTGGAGGGTTTTCCCGTGTGTAATAATTGACCAGCCAGATCAGCATTCTCCCAAGCTTGCAGATTTCAGATGTTCTCCGCTTGGAGGGGAAAAGACAAAGGCGACTTTTCAAATCTTCTTTCTGTGCTCAGTCCTAGCACTGACTCCTTCCTAATACAGTACAACATGTGCTGATTTGGAATATGGATGGCAGGACTGATATTAAGCAGAACTGAAATAAATATGAAACAAAAACCAAGTTTATCTTCCTGGTTTCCCTTCCTCATCCTTTTTTTTTTTCCTGTTTCTTCTTTTGCCTCTTTCATTCACAATCTTTCTGTCCCAGAAGTCCATGGCCCTCAACTTGAATTGAGGGATATATCTGGGCCTTTCTTTCCTCCAGTTCACTGCCTCATTCTCTTTGAATCTTCTTCCCAGCTAACCAATAAGTGAATCTCAGCTGGGTACTGATGAGAGCTAATCTGGTAACCTGTAACTCCTTCTAAGGTAGTTTATCCAGTTTGGGAGACAATAGGTACTATTCCTCCTTTCTTCTGGAGAGTGATTTCACCAACAAAGCTCTTCAGCCACTCATTTTCTCCACCTTAGGTGTGGTGGGTTATAATGGTCAAGCCTAGAGCAGTGGTTCTCTTGCCTTTCTTCCCCCATCCAGCACTCCCCATGACACTGAGTCTTTAGCCAAGACTGGACAACTCTGGGACATTTTCCTCTATCGTGGTAGCATGGCACCCAGAGCAGAGATTTTTCTTTGGCAGCTGGCTAGTGCTCCCTGATGTACTATGGCTGAGTTGAAGAACAGAAGGAAAGATGAAGCTGTGCAAAACCATACTTCTAAAAACTGGGAAGGCAGGAGCAGACAGGGAGTCATGCCAGACACCACCTGGTGGCAATGGTCCTGCACTGCAGATATAACTGCACACAAGGATCTACCTACTCAGGACATAAATGGAGGGGTTGCACACTGGGAGCCTAGCCAAGTCATGAATTCAAGTGATTGACACAGAATCTCGGGGTGGTGGTGGCGGTGTTGCTCATTAAAGAGTGTCTTTATTCACTACAAGCTTAGTTTTGAGTTCTATTTTGTTTCCCTTCTCATGTGAATAAAATATTCTTCCTTTGAGTTTTGCGAACTGGGTCCTTCCAGGGGGAGCTCACATCAACAAACTATTTTATGGGTAGTAATTATTAGCCCCAAAAGTAAAAAGCAACCCCGGATAGTATTCTGGATCTTTCCCATCTTCAGAAAGCCTCTGAAACAAGAGATACAACTTTAATGGTGGTGATTTTAGGGTACAGTGGCAAGTTAATGACTTACTTAGAAATTAATTTTTAAAAAATAATATGACATTTTCAATATATGATTCAATTTGTCTTTTACGTGCTTACCCAGACCTGACCATTTCTTATGGAATTCTTTGCTCTAACAACACCTCTCCCTCTACTACCAACTGGCCATTTAGACACAGTAAAACTATATTCATTTAAAAACAACTATAGATATTTATCTTACTTCAAAATTGAAAGAGACTTGTCAGGGCAGTGCAGATCAATCATTCAATCAACTAACATTTACCAAGTACTTTCTGTGTATGAGGAAGGAAGGCAAAAACCAGTTTTTGTACTCAACCAACCAGTGAGGTAGTGACTAAGTCAGGACTTCTTAATCTGAAGTCCATAGCAAAAGATCTGGGGATGAATTTCAATGAGTCCATGAACTTGAAAGTTTTAATATTTTGATAATTGCATTTCCACATAATTAGTTTCCTTTGTAATACTATATATTTTATTGTATACACTTAAAAAATATTTTGAGAAGAGATTCAGAGAATTCACTAGACTTCCAAAGGGGTTTATGATACAAAAAAGTAAAGAATTACTAGACTGAAACAAAGAAATAGTTTAAAAACAATTTCCACAGTAGTGAAGAAACAGAAGAGGTAGAGAAAAAACAAACCCACCGAAAATTTTCAATTAAAAAATTATTGGCCACTTGCAATGTGCTTTTGGGTACCGGGAATATAAAGACCAAATAAGTACCTAGGTAAGTAAATAGATGGAAAGAAGAAAGAAAAGGAAAGAAGAAAGGAAGGAAGGAAGGAAGGTAGGGACAGAAGGAAGGAGGGAGGAAGGATGGAAGGATAGAAAGAAGGAAAGAAGGGCGGAAGAAGGGAGAAGCCTTGCCTTCAAGGAGCTTACAAATGTTGAGGTAAAACAGCATAGATTGGTCATTACAAAATAAGTACAAAAGTAATTTGGGTAGGGATGTCACCAAGAACTAGGAAAATCAGGACGACAATCTCATTGAGTGTCAAAATTTGATAAAGGAAAGACTGTTTCAAAAGGTTATAGAAAAATGGACCTATCTTCAAGCTATACATATGCACAAATACTATATAATATACTTACATACATGCATATATACAACACATGTATGTACAATTTCTTCCATATCTGTACTCCCCAAACTAACAAAAATATCTGTGCTTATACTGAGCTATCCAGAGGCCACTCAAGAACCCAGACAGTCTTTGTTGTCTTGCCCCAGAATATTTAAGACTGCGTCACTTCCAGTGAAGTTCCTCTCCTCCCACGTCCACCACATAGCTATTTTCAGCTGACCAATATGTTCACAAGCCCCTGGAGCCACACAAATACATTTCTTTCTCTCTCAGGCTTCTAAATATTGACTCGCAACCTCAACATTCCTATTTCTTCCAATCATCCCTCACTCCTCACTCCAGCCCAGAATGATCTTGTTGCACCCAGATCCCAATTCTGTTCCCCACCCTCCTTCTCTAAAGGAAAAGAGAGCAGAGGAGCCAGTACAATTGAGATTCAGATTTCGATTCATCAGGCTAGGGCCAACATGGATATTGTTTGGCAATGGCAAACAGTTTTTGGATTAAGGCCAGTGGATGGAATGTTCAGATGAGTCAGAAGAAAGAGAAAATAGACAAAGTTTCTTGGGATGATGAGGATGGAAGTCAGTATTCTAAAGAAATATTGAGGAAGGTGGGATATTTCAGGGGTCAGAGACATGGGAATTCAATCTGTTTCTCAAGTCAGGTCCAGGAATAAGACAGCTGGAAATAATGTTATGAGTCCAAATTAGGGAAGGAAAAGACTGCCAGGGTCCATGGTTTCCAGGAGTTTGGGAATACAGTTTGAATATGTCCCATTTTTCCCTTTAATCACTTGTACTACAGGCAGCTCTCTCTTTCATGGCTGTTTTCAATGCTGATTGCCTCATTTGCCAGAATTGCCTCCAAGTGAATAAAGAACTTTCCACTTTTATTCATTTTCAAAAGGTTGATATTGCTGACGTCAATAATTAGCCCTCTTCAACCCTGACTGGCTGCATTCATGTTTTGGTTCCATGACACAGGAGTTCTGGAGAGTTTGATTTGTCCTTTAGAGTTCTAAAATAAGTGTATTAAGGAGATCTTCGCAAATTAAAAAAAAGAAAGAAAATCAACCAAAAATTGTCAGTTTCAGTATTTTTGTGGGTTTATTTTTTTCACTGAATAATGGACTTTTTTTCCTGTTTATCACCTCACTGATTTAAATATACTCTATACTGAGATGTGTTATTGTGATCCGAAGAGCAACTTAGATACCGGTTTATAGTTCCAGGTAGAATGTATAAACATGTGATGTCACCGGTGTTCTTTGCCAGCCATTATGGTATTTTAACTCCAGGCTTTCAACAACAATTTACCTTTCATCAGTTCATGCTAACTCAAAAACATTCTACATCACAAGGTCTTCTGAGAAGAAGGGCAGCTGTTTGAGTAAAAGAAGATAAATATATTCTGAAATATCCATTGTCTGAAGTCCCTGAATCATCTGAAAGGACATTTCCAGTACAAATATATGATGTAAACCAATGTGCCTTCAATAATACATCTGCAAGGTAAGTTGTGTGATTTCCCAGGGTAATATTAAGTCGGCAAATAGACTGTCAATGGCAAACACTATTGTAAATGAGAGGTATGTAAGTCCCTGTCCTATAAAAAGAGCATTAACCTGTGTTTTGAGTTAAGGGCAATGCTTTTATTTTTTTAAGGGATATATCTTATTTTATTCCACTAAAGCTGCTATTATTGCAAACTTCCTGAACATAAAATGCACTTGTAAAAATTCTTTTGGTGCACTAGCAGCTTGCATTACACAAAACCGATAAAAAATAGATTAAAAATTAAACATTTATGACCCAAGGAACTGCTGAGCAGACTTTGCTGGGAAGAACATCTGTAACCATAAAATCCAGACTCTTGAAATTTGAATTTGCCTGTTGTGCTTACTTAATTACTGTGCAGAGTAACTTCTTGGTCCCTAGTAGGGCAATGACTGGGTTATAGAAAATATTATTCCCTTGGGGATTTTCCTGTTCAAATTCTAGCAGGGAAAATTCCCTTTCCAATACACACACACACACACACATATGACTTCCATTACTATTAAATGGAGTTATGCATACTATTCAATGGGATAATACACCCCCGAGTACAGATCTAAAACAACCACTCAAAAACCCCTACGTTACAGTTATGTTCCCTGTATTACTTAATTTTGAATTTCTTAATGTGTGAAAGAAGACTAAAGTTCCATTTCTTCCTCAATTCAATTAATCATGTGCGTTATGTGAATACTTTTTAAATCCATTGAGATAGATTTGAGTTCAGGGATTGGTGTAGTGATGGCAATTTCAGGGAAGTCCCAATTTTCCCTTTTTGGGATACTTTTTGTCTGACTGGTTCTGATAATGGATGTTACTTCCAGCTCAGGGGACTTAGCAAGTGGAAATTATATTAGGTTCCTAAATTAAGTTACTTTTTTTAACATTACCTTCAATTGATTTTTTTTTCAGTGTTTAAGGGACCCTGGATAGAAATAAAAGGTCCGCCATTACTGCTAAAGAGTAAGGAACTAGGAATAATTTTGGTATGAGTTCTGACACTGGGTATCTGTGTGGCCTTAGTCAATTTATTTAACCTCGCTGGGCCTTGGTTTCTTTGCCCATAAAATTGGGAAGGAAAACTCATTCTCGTAAAGTCCTACTCTAAAAACCTGTTAGAGTATAGGGATAACCTTGGGTTCTGGAGGGCCATTTTAGTAGAGAAGAGAATCTAAAGTTTCTACCAAACTCTATAAAGGTCAAGTACAGGTACAATGATATACTAGATGCCTGCTGTTGGGGGACCACCTGGCCTAATGAAGTTCAGAAAGGCCCATTACGACCTCCTAGTCAATGGATTTTTTTCTCCACAAAATTCTTGAACTGATCTACTAAGCTGAAGAAAGGCTAAAATCTGCACTGTGGAGAGAGTGCCCACCATGACAACATGAAGTGTTTTACAATTATTTTTTTTTTGTTTTTGGTTTTTTGGCAGAGCAATTGGGGTTAAGTGACTTGCCCAAGGTCACAAAGCTAGTACATGTCTGAGGCCAGATTTGAACGTGTCTGAGGCCAGATTTGAACTCAGGTCCTCCTGACTCCAGGGCTCGTGCTCTACTCACTGCTCCACCTAGCTGCCCCTGTTTTAGAATTATTCATATATAATTACTATCTAGCAAGGCTTTTTTGAAGTCTAGTTCTCATTTCATCAGAGTTGCTAAACTGGCAGATCAGAGAAATGCTACTCAGTTTACCCAGCATTTGGTCACCTCTCTCAAACTGGTTTTATGAACAAGAATGAACACTAGATGATTATATAGTTAGGCTGCTCTGGAATCAGTTGTGAATGGGCAGACCCAAAGAGGACACCTGTCTCATTGAATACTCTTAACACCCATCTATGTGACCATGGGCAAGCCCTCGACCTCTCTGAGTCTTAGTTTCCTCTTTACTGAAATAGGAGGGTTTGTATTATCCTAGCTACCTCAAAGGGTTGTTGAAAGAATTTTGTAAGCCTTAAAGCCTGATAGAAATGAGATAGATTATTATTAAAATCCTATTAATAAAAACATAACCAAGGCATTGAAATATCCCCGAGTACTCTCTGAAAGCTTTAAAGCAAACTTAATTATTTTTTGTTTCTCTTTAGAGTTCATTTCACTTTATTGCATTCTAATTCTTTAAAAACTGGTAATCTAGATGTGGCAATTTTCCTTAACCAGAATACTTTATTAAATGATAGAGCCCATCTTTGTTCAAGTCTAACGTGTTAGTTGACTTATTAGTACATGTTGGGTCTGCTTCCTGAGCCTTCCATCTTCTTCCTTCTTAAAGAGAGTTTCAGAAAAGGTTTTGTGTCATTCTCACTTCAGAATGAATTTATGCTGTTTGAAGGACTGATTTGGTGAAAACATTCAGAAATCTTAACCACAGATGCACGCAGATAGATGAAAACTAGAATAGCTGTAGTCGGCCTGCAGTCCAGATACCATTCTTTTCAAAGGTCAAGCACATACCAGTCTCAGGCAAGGCATTTTTAGTCTGTTGTTATCAGAGGAGCACTACTCAGAGTAGTGAGTGCCGGAGTTAATGGGCACAAAACCTTGAAACGATGATTATTCTTAGTCCCTGTCTATACACAGCAGAATTGGCTGGGACATAACTGAAAGATTGCTTTGTTGCTCTCTTAATCCTGTTTTTGCAGCAATCAACTGGACGGACAAAATGATGTTTTCGTGACTGAGATGGCTGAAGAGACCAGGCTCCATGACCCACTGATTTCCTTTGTATAGACAGAATTTAAATGGCTTGACTACACATGGAAAATCCTTTTGTTTGCTTGTTTGTTTTTAAATAAAGTGTCCACAGAAAAAGAAATCCTTTGAAAACCACATAAAAACAAATTAAAGCACATACTTTAAAATTAAAAATCAAACAAAGCAGTAAACTCATCTGCTTTTTAAAATTAAGTATTAGGAACATACAGTTGTGTGTTTCTACGTTACTACTCAATATACTTCAGTTCCAGATAAAGGCCACATTAAGTGATAGTAGGCAGGAGGAGTAAGACTGAGAGAAGAGGGGAATACAGGCAGAAAAGGGGAGGGAGAGAAAAGGAGAACAAAAAGATAAAGGCAGATCTAGAGGAAAGAAGAAAGGAAAGTGCAGAGAGAGTAAAAAGAAAAGGATGAGACAAAGGGAAAGAATGGAAGAGGAAAATATATAAAGGTCAGTGAGAGAGAAGAGACAGAGAAATACACACACACACACACACATATACAGGCAGCGGAAAAATTATTGCTCATAGAAGGGATTGATCTAACGACTTCAGTAGGTGCTTAGGTTGGGGAAATACTTAGGTAATGGGGAATTGGCCAATGAACCCAGTCCTTATGAGCATGCTGAAAGCTGAGGATGCTTCTCAAGCAGGAAAGCTGAAGGGTCTACTTCCAGGAAAGTTGTAATGATGGATAAAGTAAGTGTCTTAGAGAGATTTGGGGCATGCACAGATATTCTGCACTACCAATAACTAAGGATGAATCCAAAAGGCACTGGCCAACCAAACCCCCAGCCATTCTCTGAGTAACCTTTTTTGTTCTGACTCCTTCTCTTTGTGTGATTTCTTACGGACTGATGATGTCTAGTGAGGGGAGAGATCTGGGGCCTTCTACTGAGACTTACATGTAACTCAATAAATACATGCCTCAGTTCTTTGGCATTTGTTCTTTGGTATTAGGTGAAGGAGATTACCCTGTAGGCTACAGCCCTGTGAGTTTCATTTTGAAAGGTTAAGAGAGAGAACCATGAACTCTAAGTCTGGGAGTGCAGTCCACACTGGGTTCTAATGACAGTCCAGCAATGATGCCCCAAGGAACAAGGTGCTGGACCCACTGTTAGATTCTGGAAACAAACACCCCAATTCCATTGAGACAGTTAACATTCTATTTAATATCAACTGTTTTTTATAAAATAATATTTACTTTGAAAATTTGGCAACCACCAAAGACCGTCTTCCTCCAGAAAACTTCAGGGGCACACTCAGATCAAACCCAGCCCAT
This sequence comes from Phalanger gymnotis, assembly GCA_028646595.1. Lineage (NCBI taxonomy): Eukaryota > Metazoa > Chordata > Mammalia > Diprotodontia > Phalangeridae > Phalanger > Phalanger gymnotis. The sequence goes on along the minus strand of CM053623.1, from coordinate 59,275,819 downwards.
CAGTAGCTGAGACAAAGATACATTTGGCAATGAACCTGCATTTGGATGTAAACTTGGTGGGACCAATGCTACGTAGAAACTTTAAATCTGAGCCCACTATTTCTAATGATGCCAGTAGGAAGACTATTATTTTATATTACTAACTTTTCAAAGTAGCTATCTCTTTTTAAAGGATAATTGATGTTAATGAGAACATTAACTGTCCCAATGGAAATAGGCTTTTAGTTGCTGGAACCTAACAGTGGAGTGAATATATTCATAAAAATGGCTCCAGCTGATGGAATTATTAGAATAGATACCTTGAACCTTAAGAGTGCCTCTAGAACCTGGAGTGATAGATTTGGCTGGTCTGAATCAAAGAGTACTCTCTCCATGCCAGTTATTTATTAAGCAAATCTCTGTCACGTAAACAGTAATACAAGCCATATTTAAGACATATTACTATATTGATATCTATTTCATAGGTCAAGTCTCCACTTAAACAAGAAAAGATTGGAAGGAATCATCAGGCTAATTCAGACTGCATGTACACAATACCAAAATAATTGATCAGGATAATGAAAACAAATATTTAAACTGAGACAAGCATAAGATTTCGAAGCAAAATGCATTTATATGGCATATGCAGAAAATTAAGGCTTATGTGTGTTTGTTCTTGATTATGACTTCAGCCATTAACATTAGTCTCCCACTTTACCTAACTCATATAATCTTGGTCACTACAGTGTAAAGTACTTTTAAGAGTCACTGAGTCCATTATTATGCTTAAGGCAAAACCCCTCCTAAGCCACTGTAATAAAAAATTAAAGTAGGAAAATATAGGGGAAAGAAAATCTTCTGACAGTCTAGATATGGAAGGGAGAATCCTAGTACCAGTTGTAGCTCTAACTAGCTATATGACCTTGAACAAATGACTTAAAACAATGCATGTATCCCACGCATCCCAGTCGCTCCACTCATTGGACAGTATATATTAACCGTCTACTATGTGCCACTCACTGCACAAAGCACCAAGGAATCAGAAACAGAAATGAAACAGTCCCTAATTTCAAGGATAACAACTTCTCTGGGCTTCAGTTTCTTCACCTGAAAAGTGAAGAACCTAGACTAGGTGATCTTCCAGAGCTAACATTCTATGAATCACAGCCATAAAGACATTTTAAATGATTTCTAGTAATGACCACAGCAGTAGCCTGGAGAAGTACATAGGGGGTCTGACAGGAGGCACTTATCTCTGGATTTTTTTTTAAATCACATATCCATATCAAAAAATGTGAGCATGCATCCCACACATATATGTACATAGATACACACATATATTTTTACTCTTTATAAATTATATACATGAACTACTATGCTGGGCAGTGAGGTGGCATAGAGTAAGGACAACATCTTCCTGAGATCTAGCCTCAGACACTAGCTGTGTGACCCTGGGCAAGTTACTTAACCCTGTTTGCCTCAGTTTCCTCATCTGTGAAATAAGCTGAAGAAGTAAATGGCAAACCACGCCAATATCTCTGCCAAGAAAACCCCAAATGCAGTCGTGAAGAGTCAGACATGACTGAAAAATGACTGAATTATTATACTAATGATTGCGTATGCTATAAAGCTTATATAAAACTATGTGTTAAAACATACATTTTAAAAGTAAAAGATGAAATAATGAAATTTTGCAAATAATATTCTATTAAGACAAAGATTATTTTGCTTTCATTAAAACATTATATATATATATATATTAATATTTTATATATAATGGTTGTTGTCCATTCTCAAAGAGGACCAAAATGATATCACTATGTTGGAGGCAAGGTATAGTGTGTCCAACTATGGCTGATCTGACCAATATGTGCTCAAAGGCTTTACCACAGGTCAGACATATATAGTCTATGTGACCATATGGAGTGGAGATGTCTATACATTTGCTCATCTCACATTTTTTTTGAGCTACTGCAGGTCTGCTTTGCTCCTAGAGTGCCTTCTTTGATGCAGGCAGGCCACCCTAGGTGGTCCTGTACCACTGTTTCCCAGGTCTCACAAAATTATTTTATACATATTACATATTTACATATTTAAATAAATATTTTCTATGTAAATTAAAATTATTTATATATAAAATATTATTTAGAAAGATCTTTTGGTGAAAGAAATGTAAATTAGTACGCATCTTTTGAAAAGATTTTGGTTTAACACTTTGTGATACAGCATTTCAAAGGTCTAGCTCTGTGTTCAGCATATTCCAATAATAGAAGAAATTTATAATTGGTTATCTTACTAAATCATATTATTCATTTTTTTGGTCCTATCTGCCAATTATATAAATGTACGTGTTGAAATTTGGCTAGTAAATTTACATCTTCTCGGATATTAATCATTCTAGCAAATTATTTGGAAGCTATTGTACTTTTAGCAAATGGGTTTAAAGACCACTGAAACTCTTGATTTGAAATATTTTAAAAACAAGTTGGAAAATCTATTTTCCAATATTTTCAAAGGTACATATATAGGAATTTTTATAGTGGCATACTTACATTGTTTTCTGCAATCCATCAGAGAATATAATAATTACTTTGTAGAAAAAGATGGTCAATAGTATCAAACGTTACACAGAGAAAAAAAGAATAGGAGCTGAGAAAAAACCTTCAGGTTTCCATTTGAAGAAAGCATGGTAACCAGCTTTTGTTGAGTAAGGATTCATGGATAAAAAGGAGGTTAAGAGTTAGGAGGTTGGGAGTACAGTAGTATCATTAAGGAAATAGGGAAATATAGGAGAGGAGTGAGTTTAGGGCAAAATAATCTATAATGAGATAAACTGAGCCCATTGCAATCCATCCACATCTTCTCATCTTGTGCTACTCACTTGTCACCATGAAAAAAGCAATAAGGTGGGGAGGGGATGTCTTACTCATTGGCCACCGTTCCCAAGCACAGAGCCTGCCTCTTAAGTTATAGCAGCCATAATATGATCCTACCGTAAGAATCAAGGAAAGGGGCCGGATATGGCAATAATGCTGTGTGTACAATTGCTGGGGGTACTTGGGTCCCTGGAAGATTGATCCATGATGTAGTCAAAGAAAAACTGGCAGAAAAATGGATTGGAGGAATGTTAGTTGCTATGAGTGTAAGGGGTTTGTGTTGGAGATAAGCCTGGCTGGGGGGTGAGGATGTCACCCATCTTCCTACTCTTTGATAGGTTGATCCTGTACTCCTCTTGGGATCAGGCTATGCCCCCAGAGGGATCTAGCTCATGATTTGGTGACCCCCACCTTAGAGTTAGGAACAACTGGGTTCAAGTCTTAAATGACTCATACTGCGACTCTCAGTACCCTGGGTAACTAAGTATAACGGAGAGGAGTTCCTGACTTGCATTAATGGAAGGGGTTTCTATACAAGGAGTTCCTAATCATAGGTTCAGACTTAAAAAAAATACCTGCATGCTCCACCTTGTCTTAATGTTTTAGTAGAAAACAACTGGAACATGTGACGAAAAAGGACCTCTGTTAAATAAGCAAGATCAAAGCCGTTTACGAGTTTTAGAATATATAATTCAATCTCCAATAATGAGAAATATACTTCCCTTGTACATTGTCCTAAAACTGATGGTAAATGTAAATGAAAACAGTCTATGTTTAAAAAAATAAATGGGAAAATCTGTTCACAAAAACAATATCTACTCTCAAGCTGAGACGTTTTATGCCAATTTTCCCCCAGCTGGTTCAATTTTGCTTTACAGCTGATCATATATTAGGGGTTTGTAATGGAAATGCTGAAAGCACCATAAATGCCCTGACACTGGTGGCTACTGCAATAATAATGGAGCCTTTAATCACTACCTGTGTAGTGAAGGGAACAGGGGGGAGGAGAAGAGGCTCTCTTTGCATTGGAAATAAGAAGAGGCTATGGAAAATTCCCTGGGGAGAAATACGCATCTTTGGGATATTAGCTAAGTATTTCACCAATGACCTTTAGTCAGAGCAACTGTTCCCTCTGAAACAAGAGGCTAGTTACAGGTGATAAATGGAAAGTCATACTAACAGGTACACCGATATAGTAGCAATTACTTTGTGATGCATTACTCCAACCTTGTTAAGGTTACAAAGATAACAGTACTTTGTTATTTAGTATGGATTTTCCTAATTGTAAAACCTCTTATGATTTATTACACAGGCTATGATTAGACCCAGGCTGAGCTAATCGATACCCTATTAATTACTAGTTGCTGTTTTACATGCACTATGACAGTAACTGAATTCTAAAAGTTGTTAAGTTATCTAAGCCCCGAGCTGAAATTAGACACATTTGTCATAAGTACAAAAGGCTCATTTCATGTAAAGAGGAAGCCATTATGCTAAGAAAAATTGGATGCAATTTATATGGGAGCAGACAGACGGCTGTGTGTTAAGGAGAAAACCATTTCATTTGTTGATCATATCCCATTTGAGAAGTAGCGAACAGATGACTGTTTGCAAGAGCACCATTAACTAATAGTAATTCTCATCACTCACTAATATTTTACAATAATTAAAATTACACACTTTTCCTGAAGATGTCATTATGCAATTGGATACCTGAGTCATCTAATTGATAAAACTAAAATTACTAACATACAGTATTAATTGTAACTGTTAAGTCAGAAGTAATTTTGTGTGTGTCTATTAATTGTACCCAAGCTATGTAAGTATTATTTGGGACACATAATCAGTGGAAACTTGTACAAATAAATAAAGCAAAAATAATAGATTAAAGACTATAAGGGGACTTGAAGGTCATTGAGTCCAATCCCCTGATTTTACAAAATGGGGTTAAGTGACTTGCCCAAAGACAGGTAGTAAGGTAGTAGGTAGTAAGTGACACAGCTCAGATTCAAAGCCAAGTCCCCTGATTCCAAATCCTGTTCTCTTTCCATGCTGTCACATTGCTTCCCTTATATAATATTAACTTACATTGAAGAATCCTCACTCATTGAGTAAAGGAAGCAATGGGACTTAAAGCATCTCTCAAATTCTGTGAGCTCAAATTCACTTGTGCTCAATTAGACTGAGCAGGACAGATGAGGAAACTAAGCTCTAGTAACTTGCTGAGGATCATTGCACAGGTCGATGGCAAAGCTGGAATTTGAACTTTCACCTCCTGCATTTCCACTCCAGTGCTCAGCCTGCTGAACCATGCCATGTGTCTCCTAAGGTAGGAAGGATGTTGGCAGGTGGGGAAATATATGTAACCCTGGTGTCAGAAGGACTGGTAGCATGAAAAGTCCAAGTTACCATTGTTCTCTTGGCTTGGAACCTCACTCAGAAGTCCATACTATTGGGCAATCTCATACTTTCTTAAGCATGTGCACTCTGGCCACAAGATACTGAGAAGAAATTTTTGATAGCAAATAACAGCTTTTACCACCAGCACTGACAACATTCTAATGCCAGAGGTAATATCATCTTGTACAAAGAGTTCTGAACTCAGAATCCCATGATCCTGACTATGCCATTTGCAAGCTGGTATGATTATGGGAAATTAACTTTTCCCTTAATTTCTCTTAACCTCATCTAGGGCTATTGTAAGGAAACAGAGATAATGTTTAAAAGCACTTTGTAAACTTTAAGCCCCTATACATTTGCCATGGCCATGGTCACACAAACTTCCAAACCTTGAAACCTTACTACAAATATAGAAGTACTGTGCCGTGCTGTCAACTATGGCTCTCACGTGATCTAAAGCTTTCTCTTGGTGGGGCCTCTGTCTTATGTTTCAGTGCCTTTTTAGCTTTGAGGAATCAGTAATGGTCTCCAGACATTTATGATAGCAGGTAAGAGCCTGAGAATTTCCATACTGATTTCACTAGAAGTAGTTCTTTGAATTTCATATCTAAAGTACTCTCCTGCTCACTTCTGCCTTTTGGAATCCTAACTTCCTTTGAGGATGACTCCTAGGTTGCAAGCCTGGGTGATTGGGAGATTAATAGTATCCTCAGCAATAATAGGGAAGTAAGGAAGAGAGAAAGGCTTGAGGGGAAAAATAATGAGTTTCAATTTGGGAAATGTTGAGTTTAAAATGTCTATGGGAGCTCCAGTGAGAGATGTCTAGAAGACAGTTGGTGATGCAACACTGGAAGTCAAGGGAGAGGTTACTACCAAACAAGTAGATCTTCATAGAACTGATAACTAAGACCACAGAGTTGATGAGATCACCAAGTGAAAAAGTATGGAGGAAGAAGATAAGAGGGCCCAGGATATAGCCTGATAGTACTCCTACTCTTAAAGGTTATGATGTAGATGAAAATGCAGCAAAAGAGACAGACGAGTAGGCATGGAACCAGGAGACGGCTGTGTCACAAAACCCTAGAGAGAAAAGAGTATCATGGAGAAGAGGGCTACTGAAAATGTGACAGTTTTCAGAAAGGTTAAGAAGAAGGAGGATTAAGCAAAGGCCATTACATCTGGCGACTAAGAGTTCCGTAGTAACGAGAGAGAGAGAGAGAGAGAGAGAGAGAGAGAGAGAGAGAGAGAGAGAGAATTCAGTTAAATAATGAGGTTGGAGCCCAGACTGCAAAGAATTAAGAAGAAAGTGAGAAGAAAGGAAGGAGAGGCACCAATTGTAATCAGTATTCTAAAGTTTAGTCATGAAAGGGAGGAGATACAGGGTAATAGCTAGTGAGGATGGATAACTCAGGTTAAGGGTTTTTTTTTAAGATATTGTAGGCAGTAGGGAAGCAGTCAGTAGACAAGGGAAAGATTGGAGATTGGTGTAGACAGGATTTGCCTTGGCAAGAAGGCCATCTCTTGTGAAAAAGAGGTGGAGGAGCTTGCGCGTGCGCATGCGCGCGTGTGCATGTGCATGTGTGTGTGTGTGTATGCATGTATGTTTGAGGCTAAGAGTCTCTCTCCAATTATATTGCCTTTATTTTCTTCTGAAGCCAAGTAAATTAGGAAAAATAGATTCCCAAACTATCAGAAGCTAAGTCTGACTATGATACAACAGAAATAAGAGATGGTGTGGTAGACAGCACTCTGGATTCTGGCTACTCACTCCTTGCGTCACCTTGGCCAATCACTTACCGTAATTTCTCTCAGTCACAATTCTCTTATGGGTAAAATGAGAGGGCTGGGACAAAATGACTCTAAGGTCCTTTATACCTTCAAATCCATGACTATATCTTTCAATTAATTAAGAGGTAACTGAAAGTCATACAAATATGCTCCAAGCATCAAGGAAATGGCATCCACAGATCCATAGCCCTGCCTTCTCCAGATCATTTTTTAGTTTGTGAGAATGCCTAATCCTCACTCCTGTGGGGATGGAGAGCCCATAGTAGGGTTCTGTCAATACCTTTCTGTCCATTTCAGGTATCCGAATCTCTCTTTTCTGTAATCCCAATAAAGAAACCTTTTCTTGCTCATTTTATCAACATGGAGACAAAATAAAGTTTGATTTAAAATATAATTTTTAGTTTTGTCTTGTGTATGGACCCCACAGGACAATAATGCTTGGGTTTCACAAAACTTCACTCAATGGAGAAAATTCACTTTGGACTACACCCTCCAGGAGTTTGTACATGGGCTCTATAATATAACAGTGTTATCCCCTGTGGATAGGCATGCTTCCCATATATATAGTTTAAAAGATCTGAAAACCATCTAAGGGACTAGACAGTAAGGGAAGAGATGAAGAAATATGACAACTGAATTTAGATCATGCCAGAATTAGCAATGCTTACAGAAGCAACTGAAACACTGAGAGAGGGCAATACATTCCATATAACAGTGATTTGAGAGATAAGCACCAGAGCACTATATGCATAAATATATATATTTTTTTTCACCAGGAAAAGTCTACAATGCTCTCTAATTGTTATGCTAAGAAGTTAGTACTCCCAAAACTGTTCCTGTTGTGAGTTTCCTTAGCATGTCCCCACGAGCTAATTAATGTAGCTCTTTCCCACTGTATTGGGGGTCTACACAGGTTAATTAGAAGTCAACTAGTATTCCCAAGAGACATATGAGATTAGCACCCATTTGGAAATGGGTGCTGAGAGCATTTAATGCCTTATTCGATTCTTCATTATTAATCACCTTTCTATTTTAATTAAATGTCTTTTCTTTGAATTCATGTGTCATCTTGTTAGGGCTCATATAAAGTTACATGTATGTATATGTACACACATATACATATATGTATGCACATGTGTGTATATCATGGAATAAGAGCTCTGAATTGAGCATTATGCCCTCTAAATAGAGGACATTTATTACCTTATTCATTTCCTCAATGTTTTGTCCCTTTCCTATTTTAATTAAATATCTTTGCTTTAAATTCACATGACATCTGTCATCTTGCTTGGTCTTATATAAACTGGTATCTATCAGTGGAGGGTTAGAGATCTGAATCAGAATAGATTCCTCCTCCAATGGTACTAGAAACTTAGCGGTAGTTGGGAAATGCCAAACTGAAGATATCCCAACGTTTGTTGTGTTTCTAGTTAATGAAGGTGAAAAAGAGTCACAAGGCAAAAGGAGTATAATGTTAAACATGTAATTACTAAATGAAGGCAGAGAATCAGATCTGGGAAGAGAAATCTGTGCATTCTAAGGAATGTCTGGAGGTTGTGTTAAAAGACATGCAATTTGATCTTTTCAGAAAATAAATACCTATGACCACAGAGGGCAGAATTCTAAGGTACTAAAAAAGTGTGGATTTTTAAAAATTTATTTTTTTTGTTACAGTTTGAGTTCTGAACTGTCTCCCTTCCTCCCTCCCCACCTCCACTAGAGGCCACTACTTGACACACTTACATACTAATATACAAATAAATACCTACATACCTACATGTATACATATACATATATATGCATATATATGTAAAACCATATTATTCATACTTCTGCTTATCAGTTTTTTCTCTGAAAGTGGATAGTATCTTCCTCCATAGGTTCTTTGTAGTTGATTTGAGTATTTATAATACTCAGAATAACTTAGTAGTCCACAATTGTTCTTCAAGCAATATTGCTACTACTGTATACAATGTTCTCTTGGTTTTGCTCATTTCACTCATTATTTCATGCAAATCTTTGCATGTTTTTCTAAAATCAACCAACCCATCGGCATCTGTGGGATGAGAAGTCTGGAAACTGTCACTCCTGCCAGTGATTCATTTGGCCCGAGGCCTACACCAGGTTTGCTAGGGCCTGTGCGGCCTGCGCTAGACTAGGCTCCTCTCTCACCCTGGTGCATCAGACCTTTCCTGCTGACCTTCCAAGTTATTTTGGGCTGGAAATTTGTTTCACTCCATCTTTTTGTGGGTCCCGATGCTCTAGAATTTGTTTAGAGTCATTTTTAAAGGTATGAGAAGGGTTTGGGAGAGAGCTCAGGTGAGTCCTTGCCTTTACTCTGCCATCTTGGCTTAAATGGGACTTTGTAGATCAAAAAATTGATCCAGACATTCATAAGCACTGGGAAGGAAGAGAGTTCCCCTTACTTTTAGGTATAAAACACAATCCTAATGGTTATTTACTCAACAGTATAAACTAGTGTTTCTTCATTGGCTGTAATAGCACAGCACAATGGAGGGAAGTGGGTATGGCTAGTGCAAAGTTATCCAGCTTAAAGGGTGTGATGGCTTGTTGAAATTGTTAGGTAAAACAATCACATCACTGGTCATTTAGGTTTCTTTGCTCCTTTTTGGCTTGTCTTCTTAGGGTTGCTTTTGGAATGAATCCTGTTTGCTCTCCCTTGATAGAAAAATCTTCTGACTTTGCCCTATGGACAATAATGTCCATAGGGTAACTCATCACAATAGCAGTGTAGTGAGTATTAACTTCTCAGTATAACAATTAGAGTTTTATTATAGAGATCACTGTTGATTTCAATAACACCCAAAATGCAAAGTCAGAATCATTTTATTCAAGGCATCTCAAAGAGGATTCCTCACCTGATTTCCCATCTGTTATTAGGCCTCACAGACTTGCCATTTCCTTTGCCCTGTGGGCATTACATCTCAAATTGGTTTGTAACTCATGGCCTCACTGTCATGGCAAATCTGTTTCTACTGTGGTGGATAACTTAGTCTAGCCTTCCACATGGGAATTCCTAGCCACCATCATTCTTTATGGCCTGAGAGCTAGCTATTCAATTCAATTCTGTTTGATTCGATTCAATTTAATAAACATTTATTCGGCACAAAGCATTTTTCTAGGTAGCCTGGGATACAAAGACTTCAAAAGAGCAAAAGAAATTTGCATTCTACTGGTAGAGAAACAACAAATATGTTTTCCTATAAATTCTCTACCAAGGAGTGGCCCATTGTGCTACAGATTCTCTGCCAGGGCAATTATGTTCCTTCTTGGGTCTTGCCCTGGCCATGTCCCTATCTTTGGTCATGTGAGATAAGATGTAATATGCTTTGCTGATACACGTGTAGACCCCATGAGCACTACTACTACAACTTACGTGGAAGATTGAGGAAGCACTTCTGGTCATTTAACCTTCTAGAAAAAATGACCAAATTATAGCCAAGAATATAAGTGAAATCGAAAGAGTCATAGAAGAAAAAAGAAGAGAGAGTATTATCCTTATTATTTCAATATAGAAGGTATCCATATATCTATGCACCCACCTATTCATCTATTTATCAACCAATTTATTTACTGGTCTGTATGTGTGATTTTGTGGGTGTGGGGAACTCCCAGGATGAAAACTTCTTCCACTGATATAGATCACAATTTATCTATAATTTATGGTCTTAAAGAGTGGCCTGGGAGCACTGAGGGAATAAACAAATAGCCACATAGCTAGTATATATCAGAGGTGAGATTTGTATTCTGAGATCATTCCTTTGTCTAATATCATAAGCCACCTCCCTTGTAGATATGTATAAATTCTTAAAATCCTGAGCCTATTAATCAATGATGTTTCAGATACCCAAAACATCTACATTCATTCGATTAATAAATCAGTCAAAGATAATACAGAAAACAATATAAAGTAGGTTTAGAACTTCTGTTCTAAGGGGAGAAATCATGTTCATATGTAAGTATATATTCAATGTATACAAACTGAATACAAGATAGTTGTTAGGAAGGAGTGTAGTAACAGTTGAGGGGTTCAGAAAAGGCTCCATGTAGAAGGTGGTGCCTGAATTGAGTCTTGAAGTAACCCCAAGATTCTAAGATATGAGGTTGAAGAAGTACATTCCAGGCATGGGATACACTTAGTGCAAAGGCGGAGAGATAGAGAGTCAGGAAGAAAAAAGTAAATGTATATAGTAGATTCCTTAATTGTAATCAGATAATCAGAGGAAGCAGAGTTATTTATATGTAGCTTCCAATGGAATAATAACAAAGTAGAACACTTTATCCTAAGAATAGTCTTTTCAATAAAGTCCCACCAAAAGCTAATGGGATGGTTCTTGGTCTTCTTTCAAAGAAATCAGAAGCATTCTGCATAATTCACCTCCCTGTCCCCATTTGCCCATATAAATATCAGTCCTTCATAACACCAAGCACTAACTTTCTCAAAGAGTCATGGAAAATGCCCAAGGTTAATAGAGACTCTTCCTCTGTCTGCTCCTTATTTTGTTACTTACCAAAAGCCCTAGTTGTTTCTCATAGTCAAAACTTTCCAGGGGAAAGGGAGGAAAAATGGCTGCATAGAATAAAAATCTATTTAAGACACTAATAATGGAACTGGAAAACATAAGTAAATTTATTAATCAATGAAAGGTTTGTTTGTGTGGCCAGAGTTTCTTTGATAAGAAGCTCTATATTTCAGTGTTAGTCACACTAGCCCAAAGCAATTCTGATTTAGTTTAAATTGAAAAAAAATCAACTTCTTTAAATTGTTTTGCCTAACAGATTGGATAATAGGTACGTGTGCCAAACAGAGACATCTTTTTATACTGGTGGCAGAGGGAGGATAAGTTTTACAATGAATATTCCAGGCATTGTCCTAAGTATTCCCCCAACCCATCACCCTCTGGCCCTTCAGTATGCACCCTTTATATAGAACAGTAATTTGGAAGCCAGCTCTAAGATTAGAAAATGGCATTCATAGATTATTCTCCCTTCTCATAAAAATATGCAGTGGAATTGGCTAGATTTAGCTCTGATACCCAGTTTGAAAGTAATGAGAAACAGTGTGTTAAGAGAACAAAATCTTTTGCCTGTAAATGATTGAAGACTCCCAGTAACTTACCCAGCCACAATGACTCAGAGAGTTGTTGGGAAGAGAATTTACATCCATTGCTCTCAGGGGAGAAAGCTGACCAAGCTGCTAGTGCTTTTTAGAAGCAAAGTGACTAATTCATTGGTTGCTCATGAATACTTTGTTTTGGGCCTGTTTAGTTTGTGCTGGGATCTGGAGCCATGCCATTAAGAGAGGCACTCAGTTTATAGCTTTCAACTTGTACAGAATCAAGATTCTGGGTGAACTATTAGACTTGTCCCCTTTACTCTGATTTGTGGGGAAAAAAAAAGCAATGACAAAATCCCTGGAGAAGAATACAGATCTCAGGACAACTGTGGAAGGCTAAGTTACTGACAATAGTCTTCGGTACTATATGCAGAAAACAGAACTGAGGGAAAGAGACTAAAATTAGAACAAGAAAGATTTAGAGTAGACAAAATAAAAATTATTTTGGTACAAAGCATAATTAATATACCTCTAGAAAAATCACTGTAAAGTGTGTCATGAGCAGTTTTGCTTTGCTGATATATTTTCTGTGCTACCAAGCTATAGCAGATGGGCCCGACTGCATACAGTAAAAAGTTGCCCCCTATCTTTTTTGTCATTCTAGAGAAGGATTTATATTTGAAATACTTTTTTTAAACAATAGCAAAACTAAGTTATCTTCTTAGTCATTTATGTTTTTATATAGCATTAATTTCCAAACATACTGCACCCGCTTTGCCTATCCAGAGATGCTTCCATTTTAAAGTAAAAAAACAAACCAACAATCACAAAAACCCAAATTAGCGAAACCAATTGACACATTACCAAAGCATGACAGTGTATGTGACATTTCATGCCATAGAACCCCATGTCTCCGGTGAAAGGACAGAGTTGCATTATCTCACCTTATCTCAGGGTCAAGATTAGTCAATATAATTACAATGTTCAATTTCATTTTATTATTCTTTCTGTTTATATTATCATAGTTGTGCTTACTTCATATCACTTCATATAAATCATCCCACATTTTTCTGAATTACTTACATTCATCATTTTTTCAAGTAAATTAATACTCCACTGCATTCTTATGTGTCTGGTCTAGAAAATGCCTGGTGATCAAGACCTGACTCAATTCACACTCACACTGGTTCCTCTGCCTCACTGCAACATGATGGGGGATAATATGTACACAGGAAAAGTTTTTGCACATATCACTTAGGATCTTGATCAGGCATGGTGTCTTAGATCTTGGCTTTGGGGAGTTCTTAGCATCGAAGTGAAGGGTCCCTCAAGCTTTCATACGGACAGCAAAAGATCTAGAGTCTGGGTACTCCAGGATGTCTCAGGGCTGAGGCCTTTTTGATTATCTTATATGTACAGCTGGACAGAGTAAGATAAACTAATGGATAGGACCATTGCACTGATTAGATAAGATGATAAAACAGATGATGGAGAGGAGAAAGTATACCATTCTTATTGTTCTAATTGTCTTTTGGTTGGGAATATAAAAAGCCATTAATAGATCATGGAAACAGAAGAGAAACAAAGAAAATGTAAGAGATCACCTGGTTTCTCTCAACAGGTTCAATTTATTAGGCACAGATGAACTATATTTCAGAGAATGAATTAATTTATTTTTTAAGATGTTGCTTGAGTACTAGTATCAAACGCTGAGCTAAATGTTAGAGATATAAATACAAAAACAAAGACAATCCTTGCCCTCATGAAGCTTACATTCTAAGAGAAAGGGAGTGGTGGCAAATGTCTAGAATAACAGATCTCAAATGGAAGGTGTAGGGCACTAAACCATACATATAGATCCCTTTAGTCCCTTTATCAACTTAGAAAACTACATATTAATATCATCTGTGTTCTCTTTTATTTGTTAAATAATCCTCAATTTCATTTTAATGTGGTTTGGATATGAGCAACAGGAATGGTGAATGGGGTCTTGGGAGGTAGGTAGGCTGACAGTCCCCTCCCAGAGCAATGTAAGAGTTAATTTGATGATGGTTTTTCTGAGCTAGGGAAGAAGGGGATAGAGAAGAAGTGCAGTGACATGAAAATTGGTGAGAAGATGGCTAGGGAGTAAGTAGGGAATGTTAACCCAGAGATATAAAGAACTGGAAATATGTGGAAGAAGCTTAGTGCAGTGGAGTGAGTAGGGAATTTAGAATCATTTGATATGTTTTCATATCCCAAGTCTGCCACTTGCTGCCTGCATCATCTTGGTTAAAGTCATTTCATCTCACTGGGCTTCAGGTGTCTCATTTTTTAAAATGAGGAGTTTGGACTAGGTGACTCAAATTCTTGAGTGTACATACTATGACCTAATCCAATATAACGTGCATGCTAAAGGGGAGACCAGGGACAAAGAGCAGAGGTGTAGAATGGTGATGCCCACGGAGAGGGATGATGAAGGTGATAGTATATGAATCTCACAAACAACAGAGAAGATGATGAAAACAGAAAAGTAAAGGGTGGGAAAATGAAAAGAGAAGTAATAGAAGGAAAAGAATCAGAGGCCCCTATAGACAAAGGGGCTAAGGCTGACAGACTAAGTAGCAGAACTTTGTCAGAGGGTAGAAATAATTTCCAGGACTGAAATGGAATGCCCAGGAGAGTTTTCTGAGGTATTTTCAGTCTGAATCATCCATCAGCTTCATCAGCAGAGGACTGTGTGAATGTGATCACTCCTCCACACAACTGACAAATTGATATTTCTAAGGCACACGTGTGACTGCATACTTGTAGTCTCAAAAATTTCATTGGCTCCCTATTGCCTCTAAAATAAAATACAAATATCTATGTCACTAAAATCTCTTTATTATATGGCTCCAGCCTACTTTTCTAAGCTAACCATTATTTTCTGTAACAAAATCTATGTTCCAGCCAAATTTTTGCTATTAGCTATACACAATATTCCATCTCTCACCTACATGCCTTTGAATAGACTGTTACCCCATTCCTGGAACATATGCTCTCCTCTCCTCTACCTCCCCTAGCTCCATTATAGGCTCATCTCTGCTGAAGCCTTTCTTTATTCTATGTGTTCTCCAAAGAAAATGTACACTCCTTAAGGTAAGACACATGATTTTCGTATTTGTATCTCCAGAATATAGCACAACGTTTAGAATATTAATATGTCCTTAATAAATGCTTCTTCATTCATTAATTACCCATTTACTTGTGCTCTCCAGAAACTGCTTTGTGTTTACCTTGCATATACTTTGTATTCATTTATAGGCTAGATGTTATTTCATAAGCTCCCTGAGGGCAAGGAAGGCTCTGTTTTTAGCTTTGTATCCTGAGGGTTTGGCATATAGTAATACTTAAGGAATGACTGTTGTTTGATTGACTTGCTTCTAAGAGTTTGGAATTTGGAAAGTATAATCTCTAGTGGCTGGTTAGTTCTTCCCAAGAATTACTTCTTTAACAACTTAGTAGATGTAACAGTTGGACACGACTTAAAATAAACAACCGAACAACATGTTGACAGATAATATTGGATCTAGGGCTAAGACTAACCAGAAATGGCAGTCTGATAGAGGTGAGATACATTGCATACTTCTATACTTTCTCCTTCTGTGAAATATACTAATTGTTAAAATGTCTACGCAAATACTAGGGAAGGAAGGAAGGAAGGAAGGGAGAAAAAGAAAGAAGGAAAGTAAGAGAGGAGCTGGCTACAGGGAATTATACTGTCCTATTACTGTCTTCACTTTCAATCAGGGCAGATTACCTCAGCAACAAGGTTAGATCACTCAAGTAGCTTAAGTTTATTCACCCCTCCTTTCTTCTCAATATTCTATTAATTTAAAAGGAATGTTCTTTACCAAAGTAAGCAGCCCAGCTGAGTTGGCAAATCAGGAGGTTGCCTGGACAGCAGTTTGACTGGAAGCCAAGGAGCATGGAGACAGCAGAGAAGAGGGAGAAAATGAGGGGAGAGGAGAAACTAGGGCTTGGACAGAAAATTAACTAACTTCTTCATTGACTTAGAAGTGGGGGAGAAAAGAAAAGACAGAGAGAGACTTCATCCTAGGCGTGGTAATGAGACCGTGAAGAAATGGAACCCAAGAAAGGGTTAGGGACTACAATAGGGGCCTGCAGTTGGATAGTAAAGTGATGTCAGAATTCTTGGAAGGAATTATTCAACGCCTTAAAACTGGGCCAAGCTGAGTTATACAAAGCTGTATTTCTAAGTTACCTTAATTATATTTTGTGGCACATTCCCCAATTCTCTTAGACATTAGGAAAGATTAGTTGTGTTCTTGAATTGACTATGTGTCATGCTACAAAGTTCTGGATGGGGAAATGGGTGCTGGCAGAAAAGAGAAAATAGAAAAAGGATATGAAGCTAGGGGGAATGACTCTTGAATAAGACTTTTGCCCTTTCTTTTCTATTGAGTAGTGATAATAGTAAGTTTTTCAAGTTGAGAGGTAGCTTCAACTGGGCTTGGGCGCCTTCTATTTGGAAGGTGCATTTGGGAAACATTTCATGTCAATCCAGGGATCACTGTCAAAGAAGGGAATTATAATTACCAGGTCTGGGGTGACAATAGTTCAGCTCTTCAAGATGGAGGATCACCGTTAAGTGACTATATACTATGAAGAGACGTCTGAAGAGTTACACCACTCACAATCATTCTGCTCTACTATTCAACTTTGATAGGACATCTACTAAATGCAAGGTATTATGTTAAGTGCTGGGAATACAAAGAGGTACTAAATGTGGCCTTTTTTCCTTCCAATTCTTACTACCTAGGTGTGGAGGCTGAACCCATACATAGCAGCATCGATATGGTATGTGAACATGTAGGAAGTATCCAATGAGTTCTAAACCAATTCCAGTAAGGATAGCAGCAAGGGAGGGAGAGCATTAAGCAAATCACATATGAACTGCAAAGAGAGCTATTATGGGTATTTGGGGCGGGGAATTTTAGGTGGGCAGAAGAGTAAAACTTATTGCTAGTTCACAGAATCTCAGGGTTGGAAAAGATCTTTGGAGTCCACAGAGTCCAATACATACCTGAACAAGAATTCCTTTTACAAAGTGCCCATGGAATTTTCACTCAGCCTTTCTTGAAGATGTTCAGCAAGGGAAGAACACAATACTATCAGAAACAGCCAATTCCACTCTTGCATAACTTTTATTTATATTTCATTATGAGGATGTTTTCCTTATTGTGAAGGCTAAATTTGCTTCTTTGCTACTTTCACCCACTGTTCCTCATTTCGTCCTCCGAAGCCAAGCAAAACCCATTTTGTCCCACTTCCACATGTTCACCCTTCAGATACTTGAAAACAACTATCATGTCCCCCAAGCCTTTTTTCCTGGCTAAAAACTGCCAGTTTCTTTAATTGATCCCTCCTTCAAGTCTCTCTCCAACCCAGTCCAACCCAAACTATATGCTATTTAGCTGTCAAGCTGATCTTCTAAAGTCTGACCTTCTCTCTCTCTCTCTCTCTCTCTCTCACTCTCTCTCTCTCTCTCTCTCTCTCTCTCTCTCTCTCTCTCTCTCTCACACACACACACACACACACACACACACACACACCTCTCAGTAGCTCTCTATTACATCTTCTTACATTGTTCCCCCTTCCACATAGTCCACGATCCAGTGACATTGGCCTCCTTGTGGTCCTAGCATATAACACTCCAGACCCTAGCTCTGAGTGTTTTCGCCAGCTTTCCTCCATGCCTAGAACTCTCACCCTAATCTCACTCTGCCTCCTAGCTTCCCTTGCTTCAAGTCTCAACAGTCTTGCCTTCTGCAAAAAGTTTTTTTCCCAATCCTTCTCAAATCAATGCCTTTCATCTAATGCTGCGCTGATTTTTCTTACATAGGTCTTGTTTATAGTTGTATACAAATCTTGTTTATTGCTGTTTGTATGTTGTCTCCCCCATTAGACTGTGAGTTCCTGGCACAAAGCAGGCACTTAGTAAATGCTAGTTGATTGACTGAATAATTCTCATATGGCATAAACTAGAGATCTTACATTATCCTGGTCACCTTCTTCTAGACATTCAAGTCAAGTCAGCAAATATTAAGTGCCTACTCTGTGGCAGGCATTGTTAAATGGTGAAAATACAAAGAAAGACAAAAAAAAACCACATAAGATTCCCTGCTTTCTCTGACATCAGAGTTTAATGGAGGAGACAACATACAAACAATTATGTACAAGCAAGTCATGCAGGATAAATTGGAGCTAATCATGGTCCTTCCTAAATGTGGCACCCTGAACTGAACGCAACTCCTCAGTGTTGGTCCAGGATAGAACACAGCAGAATCATCACTTCTCCAACGTTGGGCGCTCTAGCCTCTCATACTGCAGCTCACATTTAGATTACCTTTCTTGGCTGTCATATCACAATTTTGACTCATATTGAACTCTCAATGGACAAAAAGTCCCAGGTCATTTTCAGATGATCTGCTTTCCAGCTCTGCCTTCCCCATTAATCAAGACCGTGGATGAATGGAAGATAACCTTCTGACTGATTTGGGGCATTTTAATACTTAGTTATGCCCTGTGGGTGGGACTATACATTCCAGCATTTGATGAATGAAATTTTAGTACCTTTTCTTGATCTATGTATGATTGCTTTCTTAAAAAACTTTCAGTTTTCACCTGTAATCTTCCAGTGTGAATAAGAGCAAAGAGAAATGACCACATATTGTCTTGAATAATATCTCTTGTTTCTTTGGGTACATAATGAAATTGATTTTGCCAACTCTTATATGGTTCTCTGAAGGAAAACCTGTGAGCTATCCTTCCTTTCGGCTGCAATGACCTTTTGTCTTGCGGTTTCATTTATAGTTAGACTCTCAATATTGTTATGGTTCAGTTCTTCTGCATAGTTTGTCAACCTGTCGGTTGCTGGACAAAGATCTCATATTCAGAGGACCAACTGTTAAGTTAACTGGGACTCCTAACAACATCCTCTCCATTTTCGGTCACTCCGCCTCTGTCACTGCTGAAGCGGAAAGAAGCCACACAGGACTAAGTGTTGTTATTCATTTTTTCTTACATGGGTTGACATAATGAAAGGTTTATTCATCTAATTACCAGCTTAAAGGAGATGAGAATTTTTGTCCTTGACCAGGTTGGTCCTTAGATAGCTGAAATGACCAGGATGATACTCAGAGCCTTTCCAGTATGGTAAAATCTGCCAGATCTTGTGCACCACCTTAAGGACCAAAGTCATTTCTAGGTCATGATAAGATCATGATCGAAGTCGAACTTTTATGGAAAGTTATTCCAAATTTCATGGAATATTTGGTAATCTTGTCCTTCAGGGCTCATGGCAAGCATAAGCAGAAAGAACACCATAAAGGTAATTACAGCTTATATACCAACTTTTGTCTGTCATTCTAGGCAGACCTTTATAAGATCCCCTAAACTAAGTCAACATTTCCACTGATACCAGAAATCTTCAATACAAAGGTGGACACTAGAGATTATCAAAAAATACGATTTCTAATTTAGACATAAAAGAGGACAGTAGTTTATAAGCTACTTAAAACCTTTACACCTGAATATAATGAATACTTTTCTTTAAAAACAGAATCAGAAAGAACAAGGCACAATGAGCACTAAATAAAGGTGACTATTAATTAGATTAGTTATTGTTGTACATGTCATTCGATTTAGCTGCCTGTGTGTGTAGCAATAACAACGACTAGTTATACTAAAACTGAAAATCAATACCACATTAGGATAAAGATTAGAAGAAGATATCTGCCTTAAGCAAACACTGCAGATGAACCTAGGACCAAAACTGAATAGAAAAAAGAGAACAGCCTGGATTGCATTTAGGAAATTCCAGGGCATTTTTAATCATTCAAAGATTCTCCCTCACATAAAAGTCCATCTTTCTATGCTCAATACAGTAATGCTATATCGATTTGAGTCAGGGAAGACCACAATCTCCCAAGAATCAAAACTGTAGACGTCCCAAAGGGCAATGAAAAGAGAGGTGAGCTTACACAGGCTAAAAGAGGAGTGGGGAACTTGCGGCCTCGAGGCCACATGTGGCGCTCTAGGTCCTCAAACGCAGCCCTTTGACTGAATCCAAACTTCACTGAACAAATCTCCTTAATAAAAGGATTTGTTCTATAAAATCTGGACTCAGTCAAAAGGTAGCACCCAAGGACCTAGAAGGTCCTTGTACAATTTGACGTTGTCCTTTTTTTCTTCTCTTCCCTCTAATTTTCTGTTTTAAGTTATGGAACTCAGAAAGTGTGCATATATCCAGTTTTCACCTGAAACAGTAAGAGGCAATACAAATATTCAAATTATGAGGTTTGAATTTTTATTATGCTAATTCTGCTTAAGGAAAAAATATAGCAGTCCCTACTAGACTACATAGCTCTTACTCCAATAAATGCTGTTTTATTTATAAACAGGGATGCTTAACAAAGCTCTTATCATAAAACAAAGATACCATCCATACATATACACTCAAGTTAGACGGATTCGAGTGGGATACAGGGAGAAATAAATTTTTTAAAATCATATTATACCTGTCTATTCATCACCTTTTAATTTCACTTACTAGGTTGAAGCATTTGCAGAAGTTTATTGCTCCCATAGGTTAAATGAAAAGTGAAACACTATAAATACAAGATGAGAAATTTACCCGATGTTGTTCTCCTTCCACCTATCTATAGCCCCCAAATCTTTCAGAAATGCGAAACCTAAAAGCAGAAACTTCCTTATGGATGTTAGAGACCTCTGGACCACTATGTAAGCTTCCCTGTGCAGGTAACATTTTTATATAGGTGAGATCTGGGTAAATTAAATATTGAGGATGGCCCTGAATTAGGGAAGCATAGTATTTTACTGCTAGAATAAGGACCTTAGAGATCATTATTTCAACCCCCTCATTTTACAGATGAGGAAACCAGAAGAGAAGCAGAAAGCTTAAGTAATTTGTCCAAGGACGTACAAGTAGTTAGCGGCAGGGTTGGCAGTCAGGCCTCCCCGGCTTGTAGCTCAGTATTGATTCCTTCTCTTCCCTAATCTCTCTTCTTTCCTCCCTGTGAGGAGTGCATTTTGGCAGCCTTTTGGGAGCCTTGAAGGGAAGAAGGGGCTGCATCATCTTTCCATACTTCAAAGGCACATCAGGAACTGATACTTAGAAGGCACTTGGAAATTGGTAAAGCACTAAATATTTCTCATTAATTTAGAGAAATAGCCCAATATAAAATAACAAATGATTTAGTCGGGTGCTTTTATTTTTGGTCTCTTATTTACCCTGCGCGATAATATATGAACCAAAAGTAGGTGATAAAATTAGTAGGCATCAAATTTAAAATAGATAAAAGGAAACAGTATATTGTTTACTCACCATGTAATTATCTTGTAAAAGTCAGCACTATGGGATATTATTGTGACAAATAGTTTCAACTGAGGATTAGACATTTACAATAACAAGAACAACATGTGTAGTTAGATTGTTAAGTCCAGCTTAGGAGACCAGAAAGACTCCAGGCTTTAGAGTAGAAGCAGTTCTTATAGGACAGGTCTACACAATCAATGAATGGGAGGTAATTTCCCAAATAATTTTAATTTATAAACAACCCTCCCCAATTTTGCCTCAACGATCTGAGAACTTCAGAAGAAAAGGTAATTGAGGTATATTTTGTTTTGTTCTCCCTCACCCTCAGCCCCACCAGACTGAATGGTTTTGATTATTCACTTCCTTTGGCACATGCAGATAGACACTCAGGATCGGGTGCCAAATATTACTAGGCATACTGAGTCACTGCTATGATGAACAGAAGCTGTGTCCACATACGGCAAAGGGAAGGACAGATTTATCTAGTAACGTATTAGAATGATAGGAGGACTGGCTCTGTAGTTAGAGGATCTGAGTTCAAATGTTATCTCTGATGGTTCCTATTTGTCTGACTTTGGACAAGCTACTTGAGTTTCGCGGAACCCTTGGATTCCCTCATCTGTAAAATGATGGTTAGACGAGTCGGCCTCCAAGGCTCCTTCCAGTTCTAAATCTGTCATCGTTAGATGTGTAGGCCACTGGGTTAGGTCATTTAATGTATAAAGACATTCTCATGAAGGAACCAAATGATTTCCATTGGCTTCACATTGCTCAAAGTATCAGAATAATTAAGAAATGACCATTTCTCTTTCCCCAACATAGATATGGGAAGTTTGTGGACGTTCTGTACTTTTTTTAAAAACATCTGCGAATAAATACTGTTAATCACATAATGAAAACATTAGCCTAAGTTGGTAGAAAGTCGGATGGAATAATATTCTTCACATTCAGAGTGGTCATTTGACGTCAAGAAAACAAAAGATGATCCAAAATGGTTTCATTGGATTTGTCCTTTTTGAGTCACACAGATGATGGATACGTATAGCCCAACATGGTTGAACCTAATCGTCCTGAACTTTGGGGTTGCATGAGTCAGCAGATCATGTGTCATCATATGTAGCTTTTGCCTGCTAAGCACTACTGAGTGAAGTAACACAACCGAACTGACGGCAACCTGGAGTCAAAAACACCTGGGTTCAAGTTCTGCTACTCATATACACTAGCTACATGACCTCGAGCAAGTCTTTTATCATCTCACTATTTTAGGCAACACTGTCAGATTATGTTAAGGAATGACATTGACCTACATTGTGGGAGAGAATTTCCTTATAGGGAATTTCCTATGTCAATGAAATTATAGGTCAGGATCAATTGAAAATATAAATGAATAAGAAGTGCTACATGGAAAAATAATGAAAGCTACTCAATTGGAAGCTTTACGAGGCCAGGGACCATTTCTCATATAATCTTTGTATCTCTCCATAACCTTAGCCCAATGCTCTGTATACAGAAGGTGCTTACTAGATGCTTACTGAATTCAATAAATGTTTATTAAAATAATGAATCAAGAGAAAAATAGGTAGTTATATTAGTTATATGTAGATATATAATTTATACACATAAATCTATCCATATAACTTTATTAAGTACAGCTTGAGGATATTTATTGCTATATTTTACTTTTTCCTAAATCTAATTATAATATTAAATATAAAAAGTCAACTGTTGTTTATTAGAAATAATGACAATTATTAAACATAGCACTTTAGAGCTTTCTAAGTGCCTGGCTTACAGTTATACTCTTTGATATGATGAGTACATTATCCCCATTTTACTGATAAAGAAACCTCCATTGAAATCCTACTTTGATGCTACACTGTGGTGTCAGGGTAAGTGACCTAAGATTCTCATAAGCTATTCAAGAGAAGTAGAGATGTTGATATATTTTAACAGTCTTGAAAGGTTTCAAGTATAGGTTGATACTTCACTACTTCTCTGTCATCTGATGACCAGATTAGCTAAGATTAGAGACAGACTCATGACTAGCTTGGCTGTAAAGTGATGGAATTTTTCAGCCTCTAAGGAAAAAGAAAACAAAAAATCCTTAGTACTAAGTTATTAAGGGGTTGTGATCTTCATTGATGGAAGGAAAAACCCATGTTGCTAAAAGCACCTTTCCCTAAAACTGACTTTTAAGTAGATAAGAACCTGGGTCTTGGAGAAGGTAAATGACTTTTTCATGGTCATTCAGCTTGTAAACATCAGAAGTGAGATTCAAACCTAAGCCTTCTCACTCCAAGTACTATGTTCTTTCTTCCATGCCCTACTTCTTTGTATACTTCTATGAATTTGTAACTATCTCCCTCTTTCAGGAAATTTAAACTAGATTTCTGATCCAGAAAGAAAGACGTATTTTTTCCTCATATATTTGAAATCTGTTCTATAATTTCAGGAAATTGAATCTTCATGTGATGTGTGCTTTGGAGATGAGCATTCTTTTTGAAAGTGCACAAAGAAAAATGGGATAACCAGGAGTATGCTGATGAATACTAACACATTCAGCCATTCATCAACAAGTCTTTATTAAATGCACTACTTACTATGAATACAGCATTATAGGAAGCCGTAGTGAGGGATACAAAGAAATATAACACAGAGTCTCTACCTTAAAGAAATACATAATTTATCTAGGAGGACAAGACATAGAAGAAATTTAGAATAACAGCAAAAAAGTTAATAACAAAAGAAACAAAATAATACATGAGAAGTGAAAGGCAAAGTATTTTTTTTTACATTTTATTTAATATATTTAGTTTTCAGCATTGATTTTCACAAGAGTTTGAATTACAAATTGTCTCCCCATTTCTACCCTCCCCGCTACTCCAAGATGGCATATATTCTGGTTGCCCTGTTCCCCAGTCAGCCCTCCCTTCTGTCACCTCACTCTCCTCCCACCCCCTTTTCCTTTCCTTTCTTGTAGGGCAAGATAAATTTCTATGCCCCATTGCCTGTGTATCTTATTTTCTAGTTGCATGCAAAAACTTTTTTCTTTGAACATCTGGTTTTAAAACTTTGAGTTCCAAATTCTCTCCCCTCTTCCCTTCTCACCCCCCCCTCCCTAAGAAGTCAAGCAATTCAACATAGGTCACATGCATATCATTTTGTATAACCCTTCCACAATACTCATGTTGTGAAAGACTAACTATATTTTGCTCTTTCTTAACCTATCCCCTTTTATTGAATTTTCTCCCTTGACCCTGTCCCCTTTCGAAAGTGTTTGTTTTTGATTACCTCCACCCCCATCTGCCCTCTCTTCTATCATCCCCCCTTTTTTATCTTCTTCTTC
>CM053623.1:59205166-59250471 GCA_028646595.1 Phalanger gymnotis | reverse complement strand
TTTTTCATGGTTTTCTCTCATCCTTCTCATTTCTCTTCCCAATTTTTCCTCTACTTCTCTAACTTGCTTTTCCAAATCCTTTTTGAGCTCTTCCATGGCCTGAGACCAGTTCATGTTTTTCTTGGAGGCTTTTGTTGTAGGCTCTTTGACTTTGTTGATTTCTTCTGGCTGTATGTTTTGGTCTTCTTTGTCACCAAAGTAAGATTCCAGAGTCTGAGACTGAATCTGGGTGCGTTTTTGCTGCCTGGCCATGTTCCCAGCCAACTCACTTGACCCTTGAGTTTTTCAGTGGGGTATGGCTGCTTGTAGACTAAAGAGTTCTATGTTCCAAGCCTGGTGGGGATGCGCCAGCTCTGCCACACCAGCAGTCCTCCTTCCTCAAGAACCCCCAATCAGGACTGGACTTAGATCTTCAGCAGGCTCTGTACTCCTGCTCTGATCTGCCATTTAATTCCTCCCACCAGGTGGGCCTAGGGCTGGAAGCAACTGCAGCTGTAGTTCTGAAATTGCCCCACCTCCACTGCCCCTGGGGTGGTGGCCAAAATGCAAACTCCCTCTTCCCAGCAGCTCTTCCAACTAACCTGATCTCTGTTGTCTTTGGTGTTTGTGGGTTGAGAAGTCTGGTAACTGCCACAGCTCTCTGATTCAGGGTGCTAGGGCACGCTCTGCCCGGCTTCTGGTCTGGTTGGTCCACACCGCCCATGCTGGGCTCTGCTCCGCTCCGCTCTGCTCCCAGCTCTGTAAGGGATAGACCATACCCAGAGACCATCCAGGTTGTCCTGGGCTGGAGCCTGGCTTCCCTCTGCTATTCTGTGGGTTCTGCAGTTCTAGAATTGGTTCAGAGCCATTTTTTATAGGTTTTTGGAGGGACTTGGTGGGTAGCTCACAGTAGTCCTTGCTTTCCAGAGCCATCTTGGCTCTGCTTGAAAGGCAAAGTATTATTTAGTAGCAAATAAAATACAAAAAAAATTGTATTTGATAAATGAATAGTAGAGAAAGATTGCTGTAGACCGGGGTAGTTATGGAGGCATTCACAGAGAGGTAGGGATTGATTTCAGTTTTGAAGGACACTTCAGATCTATTGCTGTTGTTATTTGTCCTTCATTCTCAAAGAGGAACATGACATCAGGAGGGTGATGCCATGACATGCTACTGGACTGGATTTAAGTGAGGAAGGGCTGTGCAAAGTCACCAGTCTCTCTCTCTCCTCTGGAGCCTTCTGGGTCGAGTGGCAAGTATAGATCAGGATGACTGGAGATGGCCCTGGATGCATTGGGAGACCTTGGTCTTTTTAAGCTAAGGTCTTTAAGAAGTCTCAGTTTGACTGACACAATGCCCATTCAGTGATTAAGGCTAGGTAAGAAATGAGGCAGAGAGTGGCTTCTTTTACCTAGTCAAAAAACCAATCTGGGAAGGGAAGACCTTCAGAAACAATTGCTATTTACATTCACTCTGAGCCAATCCAGGTCCAAACAAGGACCAAGTAGGGCTTGGCCTGCAACCTAGTGCTAGCCAATCAATGAGAAGCAGAGTGATTTGGCTTTAAGGCATGGTCCTAAGAAAGAAATGTAGTCTGTAAACCCCCAAATACCTTGTGAGGTCTCAGTGATCAAAATTTACATTCCTTTGGGCATAGCACCTGCAGGTAACAATATGATACCCTATGTGGACAGAGGGAAGAAAAGAGAAGGGAACAGAATGGAAGGAAGAAGGGAAGGGAAGAGGAAAGGGAAGAACGAAACAAAGAAAGGAAGGAAGAAAAGACAGAAAGGAAGGAAGGAACAAAGAAAGCAACAAAGAAACAGAAAGAAAGATGTGTTACCCAACTGACTGGTTCTAGTTGGGTCTTCAGTGGGGCAGATCCTACTACTATTCACAGAAGTTGTTTCTCCTTTCTTCTCAAAGAGTTAATGCCATGACATGTAAATGAATTGGATTTAAATGAGTGAGAACTGTGCAAACAGTTCTCATTACCCCCACCATCTTAGTCTTGTCTTGCATCCACAAAATCCAAATTACAAAACTCCACTCACTAGTGCCCCATTTTGTTTTTTTGGTATTACCACCTCTCTCTCTCTCTGAATCTGAGCTCTCAAGAGCTTCAACTCAACTTAAGGAAAAAGGTACCTATCTTTCTTTCCTTCTTCCTATAGCTCTAGAAAATAATACACGACTTTCCTGTTCCTTATTCTGCAACTAAATTCCACCAAGAAACATAGAACGTTTTAAAGTAATCAACAGAGGGAACACTACATAGATTCAATTAACCAAGAATTTAAATACCTACTAAACGCCAGGCTCTTTGCAAATCACTGCGGATGCAAGTACAAAAAATGCAACAATTATCCTTACTTACAAGAATAATATATTTCAATGGAAGATATTTGAGCTGCTTCTTAAGAGAAGGATTTTATGAGGGAGAGGTGAAGAGGAAGTAAATTCCAGGCTAGTGGGAAAGCCAGCATAAAATTCAGTTCAGTAAATATTTGTATAGGGTGTGTATGTTGTTCATGCAGAGTATGCATATTCCCCTGGGTTGTCTAAATGTGGTTCACAGAGAGGCACAAACGGATATCTCTGGAATCCCCCCGAAACCAAGGGAGGCTTCTATTCCTTCCTAGAGGAAGCAGAAGAAGGGACCATGAGGCTGATAGCACTTCTCCAGGGTAGACACGTACCACACTAGAATTACATCTTTCTGCTCCATTAAATATTGCTGGTTTAGAAGAATTATATATGTGTGTATATATGCACATATATACGTATATGTATATACACAAGTGCAAGCTACTTTCTTAGTCACTCCATTAAAAAGAAGAGGATATCCATTCTTTTTAATGGAAAGTGACTAGGGAATCCCAACCTTATATCTGAAGTCGTGATTTCTTACCACTTGTCAGTAATACAAAAAGCCCATCACAAATAGTGAATAATAAGTAAACAGATTTATCAAAGCAGAAAGCAATCAGAAATCAGGGAAGTTATACAGCTTGCAACACAACAGAAACAAGGCAGGGTAAATGAGCTCTCTCATTGGAAGCAAGGTAACTAACTACATCAAGAAAAAAAGGGTTTTGTTTTCACCCAAAGGGGAAATTTCTCCAAGTCTGTAGGAAAGTAAACTGAAAATCAGGAGCATGGGGAGGAGATTGCTCTCTGCTTCCACAGATCTCTCCCTGAATAGAGACTGGAACTACATGTATACTCTCTGAAAGCAGGGATGAAAAGTATCCTCTCCAAAGCTCTCATGCCACCTCTGCCCCTCAAGCAGCAACATCTCATTGATTGGTCATTCTCTACATCACTGAGTCTTATGCACATGATTCAGGTTTGAAACCTGACTTACATTCATTACAAGCCTATTACCTATGAGGCATGGATATACAAAAGACAAATAACACAGGCCTTGCCCTCAAAAGATGTACAATCTAAGAGGGGAGATGGATAAGGCATGCACATAAAGAAATGTAAGGTGGACTGTGATAGCGACAAAGAGGGAAATCTAGAATATTACAGAAAAAAATGATGAGAGAGAAATCAATTTCACATAGGCACCTCAGAGAGAAGGAATGAGGAAGCAGATGTGAACTAGGCCTTAAAGGACAAGAAAGATTTAACAGGTACATATTGGTGCATATGCTGTCAGTCACTATTTTTTATTGGCTGCTTTTTTTGTTATAAAAGAGGTTCTAGAGTAGGAGATGTAAAAATGATATGGTGAAAAAAGAGAAGGCATTAGGGAACGACAAACATTTTTTAAAAATGTCATTTATTAATTTGTTTAAGAAAGAAGATGATGTAGAATGTTGAGTAGAGAAAGCAGATTTCAAGTGGTCTACAGTACCAGGGGTGAGCTGGTAAATGTTTAACAACTAGCTAGGGAAAGAAAGGGGAATGTATTCGTGACATTTTTATTAATATTTTTCCTATCACTTTCTTAAATCTAGACAATTGACAAAACAACAAATCAAGCCCTAACCTGTAGCATTCGCCAATTTCTGAGGTATAAATGCTCACATTCAAAATTTAACAATCAGCTCATGTTCATGCTGCCTCTAACATGTCCCTATCTAGGAGTAATTGTGTGAAGGCAGCAAATATAGACTACGGAAATTTCCCAATGAAGTGATAAAGTCCAGTAGGTAAAGGGCCTGATCAAGCAGAGAATGTTTGTTTTTATCACGATAAGATTTAGAGTTCTGAAAGACTCTGGAGACAGACTGGTTCATTCGGTCCGTTGGTTTTACAGATGAGGAAACTGATGCCAGAGAGGCTGGATGACTTGACCAATGTTACACAGGTAGTTGTAGTATCTGTCAAATCTTTTCATTTCAAATCCAGGGCATGTTTATTCATTGTGCAGATTACCTCATGCTGCCTTTTTAGGGAAGACTTGAACATGTTCGTTTGCAGTGACTAAAGAAGAAATAAGTAGAAAGGTTAAGATAAACAATGAAATATGCAATAGGAAAGAAAATAGGGGAGGCAGAGGAAAGAGGAGAGAGAGAGCTAAAGGAAGACAAAGAGACAAACAGAGAGGCAGAGAGAGAGACTGAAAAAAACAGGGAGACCAAGATGGACCCAGAAACAGAGAGAATGAGTGATGAAACACATTTCCAGAAGATATAAATAATTATAGGAGTAAGAGCATAAGTTGAAGGTTTAGCCTTAGCAAGAAGGAAGGCCACTTCTTCCCTAGAGTAAAGGAGAGAATGAATCAAAACATGGAAAGACAGCAAGAACATTCTAATCCTACATACCAAGAACTGGACTATATTCTTTTTCTTGGCTGACTCCTTCCACCCAGGACCACCAGCCTTGGAGTCAGGTGACTTTTGCATTGGGTTCAAATCTCTGCTCTCTTAACTCCTGTGATATTGAGCTCTAAGTTCTTTATCTGTTAAACGAGGATAGAATCTGTATTGGGTGTGGGGCGAGGATTAAATGATCTCTAAGGTTATATCTCATTATAAATCTATGATCCTTGAATGCCAGGCTAAGGATTAGACTTAAACTTTTATTTGGGTGGATCTATAATTGTGAAATAAAACATGTCCTTCTGAAGGCCACTGTGTCCTGGGTTTGGATAGAGCATTGTTCTGCATACTAATGCCTTAGGAGCATGGGGTTTCAGGTATATTTAGGTCCTCCAAAGGAAAGCCAGACTTTTCCTTGATTTTGCAGTTTTTGAAAACATGTACACATCCCATAGTCAAAATATGGAGCCTCTGGTGTTAGGATTAACTTTCCCAATATGACATGTTTTAAACGTAGATGTTTTTTATTACTATTCTGGTTGCTGCAACCTTAATTTGACATTTTCTTTCTCAGCACTTTGATAGTCTGGGTAATATATTCTAAAAGCTATGACCACCAGGAGGTCAAGTTCTACCCTCAGTTATATGTGCATAGTCCTTGAGGGGAAAATGTGAGGAATACATTCTTTCTTTTTTCAAGAAAAAATACTCTAAGGAATAAAGCATACAGCATACATTTATTCCTGATAGGATCATTTCCCATAAACTGTTATGCATGAGCTCTACTTCAGGAACATCATGCCCCTTACCCTCTTTTAGCTTCCTGTGGTATACGATCTTTCCCTTTTACATTGTGAGCTTCCTGACTATCTTTATCTTTTTTTGTATTCCCAACATTTAGCACAGTGCCAAACACATAGCAGACATGATAAATATTTACGGACTAGTTATTATTACTTAAAGACAACAATAGCCCATCTTTTTAGGCAATAATTATAATAACAATATCTAGCATTTATACAGTGCTTTCTGGTTTCCAAAGTACATTACAAATATATTTCCATTTATCCTCATAACCCTAGGAAGATAGTGCTATTTTTATGCCCATTTACAGATGAGGTAACTGAGGCAAAGGCATATTAAATGACTTCTCCACAGTCACACAGCTACTAAGTGTCTAAGATTGGTTTTTTTTGTAGGTCAACGATTTATTTTTTTTTATTATGATTTTTTATTTTTAGTTTATAACACTCAGTTCCTCATGATTTTGAGTTCCAAATTTTCTTCCCTCCCTGGCCCCTCCCTCCCCAAGACATCATGGAATCCTATATATCTTCTACATACAACTTTGCATTGAACTTATTTACCCAATAGTCAAGTTGTAAAGAAGAATTATGACCAATAGAAATTATTATGAGAAAGAAGAAACAAAACCAAAAAAAAAAAACCAAACCAGAAACAAAAACAAAAGAGATAAAAAAAAACAAAAGAAAACAAAAGGAGAGCAAACAGTTTGCCTCGATCTGCATTCAGACTTCCTAGTTCTTTCTCTGGATATAGATAGCTCTCTCCATCATGAATCCTTTGAAGTTGTATTTGAACTTTGTATTGCTGAGAAGAGCAAAGTCTATCAAGGTTAGTCATCACATAATCACTATATCTGTGATTGTGTATGATGTTCTCCTAGTTCTGCTCCACTCACTCAGCATTATATCGTGTATTTTTTTTTTCAGGTTATTATGAAGTCCGTATCTTCCCCATTTCTTATAGCACAATAGTATTCCATTATATTCATATACCACAACTTGTTCAGCCATTTCCCAATTGATGGGCATCCCCTTGATTTCCAATTCTTTGCTACTACAAAAAGGGCCGCTATAAACGTTTTTGTACCTATGGGTCCTTTTCCCACTTGTGTGATCTCTTTTGGGATACATCCCTAGAAGTGGTATTGCTGGGTCAAAGGGTATGAACATTTTTATAGCCTTTTGGGCATAGTTCCAAATTACTCTCCAGAATGGCTGGATCAGTTCACAACTCCACCAGCAATGTAACAGTGTTCCAATTTTCCTACATCTTCTCCAGCATTTATCATTTTCCTGTTTTGTCATTTTAGCCAAGCTGAGAGGAGAGATGTGGTACCTAAGAGTTGTTTTGATTTGCATTTCTCAAATCAGTAGTGATTTAGAGCATTGTTTCATATGCCTATAGATATCTTTAATTTATTCCTCTGAAAACTGCCTATTCATATCCTTTGATCATTTCTCAATTGGGGAATAACTTGTATTCCTATAAGTTTGGCTCAGTTCCCTGCATATTTTAGAGATGAGGCTTTATCAGAGACACTAGTTGTAAAGATTTTCTCCCAGTTTCTGCTTCCCTCCTAATCTCTGTTACATTGGCTTTTTTATACAAAGACCTTTCAATTTAACATAATCAAAATTATCTATTTTGCATTTTGTAATGCTTTCTATCTCTTGTTGTATCATGAATTCTTTGCTTTCTCATAAATCTGATAGGTAAACTATTCCTTGCTCTCCCAAATTGCTTATAGTATCAGCCTTTATTCCTAAACCATGAACCCATTTTGACTTTATTTTGCTATATGGTATAAGATATTGGTCTATGTCCAGTTTCTCCCCTATCATTTTCTAGTTTTCCCAGCAGTTTTTGTGAAATAGTGAATTCTTAGCCCAGAAGCTGGATTCTTTGAGTTTATCAAAGAATAGATTGCTATAGTGGTTGACTACTGTGTCTTATGTACCAAACCTATTCCACTGATCCACCACTCTGTTTCTTAGTCAGTACCACGTAGTTTTGATGACTGCTGCTTTATAGTACAGTTTAATATCTGGTACAGCTAGGTCACCTTCCCTAGCATTTCTTTTGATTAATTCCCTTGATATTCTAGACCTTGTTTTTCTGGATGAATTTTGTTATTATCTTATTCAGCTCTGTAAAAAAAAAAATTGGTAAGTTCGATTGATATGGTGCTGAATAAATTAATTTAGGTAAAATCGTCATTTTTATTATATTAGCTCTGCCTAACCATGAGCAACTGATATTTTTCCATTTATTTAGATTTGACTTCATTTGTGCAAAAAGTGTTTCATAATTATGTTCATATAGGCCCTAGGTGTGTCTTGACAGATAGACTCCCAAATATTTTATAGTATCTACAGTAATTTTAAATGGAATTTCTCTTTCTATCTCTTGCTGTTGGGTCTTGTTAGTAATGTACAGGAATGCTAAGGATTTATATGGGTTTATTTTATATCCTGCAACTTTGCTAAAGTTATTTATTATTTCAAGTAGTTTTTTTTACTCGATTCTCTATGATTCTCTAAGTAAATCATCATATCATCTACAAAAAGTAAGGTTGGTTTTAAACTCTGGACATAGTGACTTCAAAGTCTAAACCTCTATCCATTGCAACACCTAGCACCAATTTCCAAGTGCCACAAAGGTACAAGGTACATTACAGCATAATATTCATAGGGTTTAGATAAGGATGGAACTTTTGAAATTATTTAATCCAATCTCCTAATTTTATAGATGAGGAAACTGAGGCTGAAAGAAAAGTGACTCTTCCAGAGTAATACAGATATTAAGTACCAGAACCAGGATTAAAACTCAAGCCCTCTGACTCCAAAATTAAAAGAATATTCCACTATGCACACATAAGGTACATGCTCCTATATGCTAATACTCACTGATGGCATAAATTAACTTTTTCTGTTTATTCCCTCTAAAGAAGACTTACATTCCTTGACTCCAGACATGTTTCTGATTTGGGATTATAAAATTCGTGTTCACTCCTGCTAAATACTTAATAGTGAGTTTGTATTGCCAACTCTGCCTACCCTCTAAGAATTTCCTAGGAGCTATGTAGAAACTAAGGGGTTAAAGTGAACCTCACTCTTCAGATTCTCTTTGATTGCCATGAAAATTAAGCTAAGTAGAGAAAGTTGACTTTTATTATGTAAACTAGCAATAAAATCTTATTAATTCCCTATATTTTGCCAGTTTCTTGATTAAATTCATAGTAATACACATCTTTAATTGTTTAGAAACTGTAGTATTTTATGACTTGTAGCCACAAAAAAGCTTGTATGATATTAGTATTATAAATATGGGCCTCAGTCACAAGGAAAAACTTGAGGGTCCTTACAAGAGCTCTATAGTGATCCCAAAGTCAACCCAGCTCACTTTCTTCTACCTGTTTTATTCTGAAATTCTGGGCCCAACTCATTGACTATTTGTATGGAAGAGAAATGTATATGTATAAGATCTCTCTATACATATATATGCACATAGGTCTATCTATAAAAATATATTTATACACATATATACACAGGTTTATCTTCCTAAAGATAGAGATGATGGAGATATATGTTATTGTACTAATAAACAATCCTATTTAAATGTATTACATACTTTGGACAATAGCCTTCATCTACTTAGTTTTTTCTATGTGAATGGTTAGGCAATTCTCTGAGTAATTATGGATCTTGTCTAGAAGGCTTTGCCATGTTCTGGGGCTTAATACAGACAGTACAATGTCATCCACAGAAAGGACTATCTGGACAACCTCATTTTGTATAGTGAATATTCCTTAATTACAGAGTGATTTCAGGGTTAGAGCAAGGGGCAACATTTGGAAAGCTGGTATAATTCACGCCATCATCCTGATGTCAAGAGAAAGTAAGGAAGAACCCCAACATATTAGGTGAACTTCTGTGGAAACAAGAGACAAGAGTGGTACAGAACGGGCAGGCAAGGAGTCGTGTCATTGTATAGAACTGCAATGCCATGAAGAATACTGATCCATTTGAGTATTTTCGCCAGCAAAAAAAATCAAGCCGGTTTCCTTGCTTGAGGCATCACAAAAGTACTCCCCTACGTTCCCTCTGCTGGAGACAACTTATTATATAGTTAACAATGAGTACGAGGTCTTTTCTTTTAGGGGCCTGCATTTACACTTTTCCTCTGCCTCTTTAGAGTGAACCTTATTTATTTACTTAAATTGTTATAATATTTATTATTATTGTTATCATTTTGGCTAGGCTACATGGCAGAGCTTTAAGGGGTCCTAGAAACCATTGTGAGATGCATCAAATTTATAAAAATAGAGATTAGGAGACTTCCAAACTGGGACCTGGGAGCTCCTACATACTTCAGTGTCGCTAGCCCCTACGTGGTCTTTATGGAGAGAAGAAACCCAGCTGAAACTTTGGTCAGATGTTGATAGAGGAGAACCCCCTTTTTCTTTATGGTTTCAATCATAATAACAATAGCATTTATATAGCGCTTTATATATGTAATCTTGTTTGATCCTTACAACAACCCTGTGAAGCAGGTGCTACTATTGCTCCCATCTTACAGATGAAAAAATAGAAGCTGAGTAATGGCAAGTGACTTGCTCAGGGTCAAACAGCTAATAACTCAGTCAATCAATAGGTATTTTATT
The DNA here is from genome assembly GCA_028646595.1 of Phalanger gymnotis. NCBI lineage: Eukaryota > Metazoa > Chordata > Mammalia > Diprotodontia > Phalangeridae > Phalanger > Phalanger gymnotis. The sequence continues at coordinate 59,240,244 of CM053623.1, read as the reverse complement.
TAGTGTCTAAGGCAGAGTTTGAACTTAGGTCTTATTGGATCCGACTGTGATACTCTTCCATGGTCATTTAGCTTTCTTCGAATATATTGTGAACTCGGCAGACAAATGGCACCTCCCAGAAGTGCTGACAATCAGTGAGAAAGATGAGCCCACCATTCTCACGAAACCAACTACCAAGGCACCAAACTCCATCCAGATTGTGCAAGGCTAGGGTGAAGATGTTAGGAACTGGATCTTCTACTTCAGTCTCACAGCTGAGACTGCACGGCTGAGGAGGCTGGAGAAGCTGATGAAAGCGGTAACGTTTCCAGGGCATCCAGATTTCTACAAGCTATTTACAAGTCCTCCCCATAATCTCAAATGGCTTCTTGTCTTTGAAAGTGGCACTGTCTGGAGTCCCATCAGCTTACAGGAGAGCCCTCATTCTCAAGGGCACATAGATTGGACACTTACTGATGCAATCTGAGGGGCCTCAGGAGGGGCCTCTCTTGCTTTATAGCAGTGGTCCCCCCAACTTTTAATAGTGCAATCCTGTCAATAAAACAAGTCTGAACATCCACTTGCAATATAGGGATATTTATTTATAAATTATATATACGTATTAATATACTAATACATTATGTGCCTTATAAAACGTACACAGAAGAGGAGATGAAAATGAAATAGATGACATAGAAACAAATTTTATTTATTACTGGCACAAAAAAGTATTTTTTAGCTCTCGCTAAAGTATTAATATGTAAACATATATCTTAATGAAAGTACTATCATTGAATTTTTTTTGTGATTTTCAAAAAACAAATTCCTATGTATGTCCCGGGGATAGGACAAACTTTTAACTGTTAATTGTTAGTAATTAATTATTTGAGAGCAGCTTAGTGGCACAGTGGATAGAGCACTGGGCTTGCAACCCAGAAGACATCTTTCTGAATTCAAATCTGGCCTCAGACACTTTTTTTTTATAGTTTTTTGGCAGGGCAATTGGGGTTAAGTGACTTGCCCAAGATCACACAGCTAGTACATGTGTCAAGTGTCTGAGGCCGGATTTGATCTCAGGTCCTCCTGACTCTGGGGCTGGTGCTCTACTCACTGCGCCACTCAGCTGCCCCACTGGCCTCAGACACTTACTAGCTGTGTGACTCTGGGCAAGTCCCTTAACCCTGTTTGCCTCAGCTTCCTCATCTGTAAGATGAGCTGGAGAAGGAAATGGCAAATCAGTCCAGTATCTTTGCAAAGGAAACCCCAAAACAGGGTAAAAAGAGTCGGAAAGGACTGAAATAATTCAACAACAATAATAATTATTTAGTTAATTTGATCGATGTAGTTGTTGAAGCAGGTGAATGTCTTTTCTTTTTGTAAATTACTTTTTATTGAAAGATATATACACAAGACAACCATCAAACAACACTGCAAAAGTAAACAAACACCACAGCTCTACAACAGAAGATGTTTCTTGGTATGTAGATCTTTGTCATACACAATGCAAAATAACAAGCAGAAATGAATTGTCTCTAACTTCAGCTGGGCAGAAATTTCTCAGAAGGAATCCATTTCTCTTTATCTAATTCTGCTCAATGGATATTATGATACCTTATTTTCCTATTCATGTTTGTACGTTTTAGTTGTAATTTTTGTACAAGTATCAGGAATGGCAAGAAGGTCAGTTTGACTGGCTATAGAATACAGAAAGAGAAGTTTATTAAGTCCAAATAGGAAGGGTGAAGCCAGATTGTAAGGGATTTAAATGTCAAATAATGGCATTTATATTTCATCCTAACGGTATTAGGGAACCCCTAGAGTTTATTGGCGGGGGCAGCTAGGTGGAGCAGTAGATAGAGCACCAGGGCTGGAGTCAAGAAGATTCATCTTGTTGAGTTCAAATCTTCCCTCAGATATTTATTAGCTGTGTGACCCTGAGCAAGTCACTGAACTCTGTTTGCCTCAGTTTCCTCATTTGCAAAATGAGGTGGAGAAGGAAGTGGCAAACCACTCCAGTATCTTTGCCAAGAAAATGGGGTCATAGAAAGTCAGATACAACTGTTAAAAAACGACTAAATAATGAGTTTATTGGAGGTGGGGTGTGATACGGTCCAACCTACATCTTAAGAAAATCACTTTGGCAGCTCTGTGGAACATGGATCTCAGCGGAGAAAGACGTGAAACAGAGTGGCTATTCATACGGCTACTGCAGTAGCTCACGAGTGATGTGATGAGGGCCTGACTCAGGGTTGTGGCTGTGTGAGTGTTGAGAAGGGGATTGACGCAAGACATTTTATGAAGACCAAAAGGACAGGATTTGCCAGATGAGTTGAGAATGACAGCAATGTTGCAAACCTGGGGAGCTGGAAGGGATGGTAGCGTCCTCAGCAGTAAGAGCAAAGTGAGGATGAGTGTCTGGGGTGAGAGATGACGTCATGAGTTATGGGAATTCAACTGTAATCCATCCATGTCTGTCCAGCCTGTGTCACTCACACTTTTCAACTCCAAATGTAAAGTCAGGGGTAAGATTCTTCTCACCAGTCACCATTTCCAAAGGGCCACTGACACAGCCACGAGGTGATCTGAAGGCAAAAGGAAGATAAGCTGGAATCAGGGTTGGAGTTTCCCCAAAGGTATCTGGGCAGCTGCTACTATGAATGCTTGGGTCATTTTAGGTGATAATTACCTGAAGGGTTGACCTCCTGCCCAAAAGTGGTTATGTTGGGAGGTAGCAGGAAGAGACAAAGAAGAGAAATGTTGAGCTGTAATTAGTGAAAGGTAGGCATGGATAATTTGGGAGAAGATGAGACGCTGCCCATTTTCCCATTCTGCACCTGGATAATCTTTAGGGTTATTCATCCCTCGAATCCCCAAGAAGCACGAGACCCCATTTTGGAGACCGCTATCCCCAGTGTCTCTCCTACTGACTTGAAATCCCATCACTAATCCTTTCTTTGTATCTTAGAAATTGCCCTAAAAAGACAGAAAGAACTGAAGCCTTCTTGAAAATCATCAGCTAATAACTTAGGAGAGAAGCAAGGCCCTGGGGGAATGAAAGAATACTAGTCACCTGTTTGAATGGGAAGGGTTGTAACCAGTAGGAAGATGGGAAGAATTCAAAGACAGGTTTCAAATTAGGCTTTTCTCGCCTTGCACGCCCCCAAACTTGTACTATATATCACCTCATGGGGCAGGCGTAACAAAATTGCCAAGTAGGCAAAGTCCAGTTTTTTTTAAATATTTTATTGATGTTCCTTGCCTCTTCTTTACCCTCACAAGAGACTACAGGAGACAAAGTATTTAGTACAAAGTCAAGAAGGCTTGGGTTCAAATTCTACCTCTGCCACTTAGCTCTGAGACCCTAGCAATTAAGTGAACCTCCCTTTGCCTCTACATTGAGAGACCGATTTTTGTTTGTGTATTGTTGTCTATTTCCCATTACTCCTTCAAGCCCCTCTGTTATAATAAAATAAGTAGAAGTGGACAGAGCACTGGGCCTGGAGTAAGGCTCATCTTCCTGAGTTCGAATCTGGCTTCAGATGCTTACTATCAGTGTGACCATGGGCAAGCCACTTCACCCTGTTTGCCTCAGTATCCTCATCTGTAAAATGAGCTGGGGAAGGAAATGACAAATCACTCCAATATCTTTGCCAAGAATACCTCAAACGGAGTCATGACTGAAAATGACTGAATCACAAAAGTATTAAGTGAAACTTGTACATTCACCATGAGGCAAAATCTATCTCCTCCAGCCTCTTCCCTCTTCTTTCCATACATTCCTTCCTACATGCTTGTCCATCAAGTATCCCTCATGCCCCATATATATCCCTGGTTATCTTACCAAACTACCTTCCCCCTCACCAAGTACAGCACATCAAACCAATTAGTCTTTACCAGCACCCCATCCCCCTGAGAATTCTGACCCAGATGGTGCCCCTGGCCTTGATCGCTCACCTCAAATCAAAATGTACCTGTTTCTTCTTTAGCGCCAGGTATCTTTCCTGGAGAAATGAAAATCTCATCCGTGCTACTATACTCTTAGATGATCCAAGAAATTTATGTATGTTTTTAACAGAGACCTTCTACAGATGTTCTAATCCCCAAAGACACGTATAGATGTTGATACAGATAGACAGATATTGATATAAATAGATATAAAGTATGCGTCATTATATAAATGTGTTATATATGTGTGTCATTATATATAAATGTTAAGGCATTATTTAACCTTAAAATATCATTTTAAATTATAAGTCACATAATATAGATTTAGAAATATATTAAATATAATAGAATGATTATATATTTTGTTCTTTAAATATGGTATGTAATTATATAATTATAGATCATATCCATATTACATATGTGTTACATGTCTATATATTTATATGTATACACAATGACACTCACATAGACACAGATCAACACATACATGTATGAATGCATATACATATACGTATACATATAATCAGGCCATTTGTAACTCTTAGATGATTTACTCTGCCTATTTATAAGTCTAGGCCTAGACCTGAGCAGACCTGAGTGTGAATGAAACAATATGGCTTCAGATTCACAGCGCCTTAGTCTGCTGGGCTGCTCTTCTATAGGTCGCTGACACTACCCCGCTCCCCCCGACCACGGTAACAAGGTCAAATATTTCACTCGGTAAACTGGAAGAGCCGATTTAATACCTACCCATAATCATTTTCCTCTGATCGTAGCTGTCTTTTCCGTGGCTCAGCTTCAGCTAATGTCAGGGCTTGTTATTTGGGACACGCCTGGTTAGACCATTATGCACAGTCTCTCTCATCCCATATGGACTAACAAGGTGGTAGAAGGAAAACCACTCTGTTCTTGAGAAATTCCCAATTACAAGTAAGTTTTACCAGCCTCAAGGAGAATGTCCTGGTTTCTGTCACTGTGACAGTTGGCCCTGCTTAAATGTAGTATTTGCATTCTAATAAACCTGAGCAGCTCCTATGGGAAGAAAACAAACATCCACTCTACTGGTGATTATCAGCACCCGCCCTCACCTCCTACTTTTGTTCATCTGATTCTGCTTCATTAGAGTAACACCAAAACCAATGTGGTTTCTGAGCTGACAAATGGTATTAATGAGGCTTGTGACACCCGTCGCATCAGAGGACTGCAGATTTGGAGCTGGACAGGATCTTTGAGGTCATCTAGTCCACAACTGTGCTCCACATTGTGCTGACTGCTGCGAGTCTAGAAATAATTCAGAGACCCCCTAAGCAACATCCATAATCACCTAAAAGAATTTTGCATTGCTATGCAAGTGGATAAAGTCTGCTACTGTCCAGACTATGGCATACATACAGGAGATGCACCATAAAGTCATTCCAACAGTACTGCCGTATAAGACAGAAACTGTCGATGGGTGACATTTCTATAATGCCATTGAAAATTTGAGAAGTACAGCCTGAGGGGAAGCAGTGAAAAGTCCATTGTTGTACCTGGAACAGATCCCTTTAACTAGATTGCTCTATTGCTACCAAAATGTGTGGAAGTCAGATGTGCCCACTGACCTTCCTCCTGGCTGTGGTGCTGACCTCTGATGTTTGGCAGAACAAGTCTGGGAATTCAGTGATGAATTACTCCCAATGGAAAATGACTCCTTATCAATCACCAAACTGAGCTGCATGAAATGGAAGAAGATTTGATTTCAGTATTTGGTCATTTTTATAACTTTAACACGGTTTTGATAGACAGGAAGCCAGTACTTCCTGGGCTACTGCTTAATAGAGACAGTGTAATATAGCAGACAGAATAGTGAACTTAAGAGTTGGAAGAGATCTGGGTTCAAATCCTACCTCCAGTGCATATCAGATATATGTCCATGAGCAATTCACTTAACCTGAGTCTCAGTTTTCCTATATGAAAAATGGATAACATAATACCTTTAGTACCTACGTTACAGGCCTTTGTAAGGCACAAATAAGATAATTTATTGTAACATTCACACTTACTAGCTGTGTGACCCTGGGCAAGTCATTTCACCCTATTTGCCTTAGTTTCCTCATCTGTAAAATGAGTTGGAGAAGGAAATGGCAAAAACTCCAGTAGCTTTGCCAAGAAAACTCCAGATGGAGTCATGAAGAGTCAGATGTGACTGAAACAACTGAACAACGACAGAATTGTAGCATTTACAAAATTTTAAGATATTATATATATAATCTTGAAATATTATTTCAAATTATATTCTAATAGTTAATCATTATTATATATTATTATAATAGATAACATATTTTATGGTCATATAGTATATTAACTATAAATATATGATATAGTTTTATATTATATTATCAGTGGAAAGAGTGCCAGGCCTGGCCATCTTCCTAAGTTCATATCTAGCCTCAGACACTTACTAGCTATGTGGCCCTGGGCAAGTCACTTAATTATGTCTGCCTCACTTTCTTTATCTGTAAAATGAGCCAGAGAATGAAATGGCAAACCACTCCAGGATCTTTGTCGAGAAAACTCTGAATGGGGTCATGAAGAGTAAGACAAGATTCAAACAACCCAATAACAACAAATTATAAGTCAGTACTAACAGCAACGAATTAGTTTGAGCTATTCCGATTTCTCTCTGCCCTGCTAGACCTGGCCTGAGTCATCCCTGTCAGATACCAAACTAGGTAACTGTAGGTCAAAGATACTAACATTCCAGGAATGGGATAAACACTGGTAAAAGCCAAACCAAAACAAAAAAACGATCTTGTATGATTTAGAAGTAGAATAATCCTTAGAGGTTTTCTAGTCCTGAGTTCTCATTTTTATGGAATCTGTAAACATGTAGTAGTGACAAAACTGAAACACAGACCGGGCAAAATGAACTTCCCAAAGTCAAACAGGTAGAATTTGAACACAGGTATTATGGTTCTAGAGCCAGGATTCTTTCCAGTATGCAATTTTGGTCCCTCTGAAATGTGAAAATTAAAACCCCATAAAAAGGAATGAAGTGAACAAGATATTCCTGTTGGTCCTTTAACAGCGGATGCAGCTCTCGTTATGACCTCACACTCTAGCCTTGGAGATCATTCAGTTCAACCTTTCCATTTTTACCAAGAAGGAAAATGTTAACTTGTGAGTCCAAATAAATACCGCGTTCCTGGTCACCTACCTGCAGAGCAGGAGGGCTGGGACTCAAACCCACATACCCTGGGGTCTGGTTCAGTCCTCTTTCCACAATGCTTTTTGTTGTTTAAACTATGGGAGGCAGCAAAGTGTAGGGGGAAGAGCTCTGTGCTTCTAATCGGGAGGGCTGAGTTCTAGTCTCAACTCCCTGTTAACTAGCTTTCTGGTTTGGGGGAAATCATTGAACTTTTTTTCATCCTATTTCTTCATTGACAAAATAAGAGAGATTGGGGTAGATATGGTCTCTAAGAATTCTTTAGGTCTATATTCATTCTACTATATCAATTGTAATCAGGTCTCTATCTCTTATGCTTCCCTTCAAAGGAACATGAGTGTATTCTGATGTTTCTCCATCTCCGTCTACATCTCTATACCTCCAACAGGGTCAACTTGCATACTTTTAAGTTACAGAGCAGGTGCCTATCTATACTGATAGAGGGAACTCTCTCACTGGAAGTTCTCTCTACTAATAATAACAACATTAGCAATGACGATAGCTGGCGTTTATATCACACTTTAAGGTTTGCGGAGTATTTTATGTATGTTATCTCACTTAACCACCACAACACCTCTATGTGACCGGTGTGGCTATCTCCCAAGGCTGAGATTGGTTAAGAGCCTTGCCCAAGGTTATACAGCTAATAAGCTCCTGAAATAGAATTGGAACTAAGGTCCACATCTAACCTTCTATCAACCATTTAGCTGACTTTACCAAAAAAATCACAGGTCTGGTTAAAGAAAGTGAGAGAGAGAAAGAAATACGTATTCTCATTCCTCCTATGCTCCTCCTTGTTGGTCTTCTTCTTTCTATACCTATATTTCATATTTGAAACCTATATTTCTATAGCTTAATATAAAATCCCCTGCTAGACTACCATTACCCTGAAATTTTTATCATTAAAGTCACTCTTTGGGGTGAGAATATACATCTTCTCAGCACCCCTTTGGAGACAGACAAACAGCCGTCAGAGATTCGGAATCCTGAGCTCACGTCCTGGTTTTAACACTTAAATCACTTTATTTCCCTGAGTCTCAGTGTCTGTGTCTATAAAATGGACATAAACAACTTATTGTCTCCCTCACAGGGTTGCTGGGAGAGTTATATAAGATAGTGTATGTAAGACACATTGTAACCACAAAATACTCTCTAAATGTAAATAAATGTAAATGATTATAAATGTTATCAAGTTTATAAGTCACCTTGAGTTCTTTAGGGTTTGATATACGTCTAAGAGATAAACATCAGGGTGCAAAGTTAAAAGGGCACTTTTCATTAAGAGTGGCGTAAGATAAGGTGTCTTGGCCAAATCTCCTTCCCAAAAGTTAGAAAAACCCAGGCTGTGTGCATGCTGTGTTGATCGTACGCTGGCAAAAACCACATGATGAAAATTCAATACTTAATTCACTGCCTAGCAGTTCAGACAGCCATCCAACCAGACAGGTACAGTGTGTACCTCTATTTACCAGAGATTCTTATAATATTTATAAATAACAAAATGCATGCAGCAATGTCTCAAATATGAAAAAAAAACCCTGAAAAGTGATAAAAATAAGCTCTTTGCTGATGCTGATGGCTTATATTGGAAGACAGGACTGAGCCCCCTACCATAACCTAATTATGCTACATCCCAAATTTGCTGAGTGCAGCTATGTTTGGGGACACACGATTGGACAGCAATGCTCTGGGAGATGGGCGACCACAGGGTTCTGCTGTGCTTGGTCCACAGCAAATGTGTCAGGGCTCTGAAAACTGTCCTGGGGGCATTCAAGTTTCAGAAAATTACCTCTGAAGGGGAGTTTTGTCTCAGTTTTTTTAAAAGTTCAGCCACCGCAGAAAGAAATTATTCAAATACTGTCCATGACATCATTCCCTAAGCATTTTTGCCCAGCAAGCAAAGCAGAAAGAACATGAGCTATTTTGTTTCCTCAAACAAAGCCATTTCCTGTTACCACCATTCACAACTGTATCTGGACCCACATGACCCCACTAAGCACTCAGTGCCCAGCTAGTCCTTATAAGGCAATGGGGGGAGGTGGGGAAAAGAAAGAGGAGGTGAAGATTTTCTGGGTTAGGGGGAGGGTCAATCTTCCCCCCCATCCCTTTTCCTTTTTTTTTCTTCTTTTGAGTGGATGTGTTTATAGTTTCGAGATAACTACACAGATGGGTAGCAAAATCACAGCCCTCATGGGCTATTCAGAGATGCCCCTGCTCCCCAACCCCTGCACAATTCTACCTTTAGTGTAACTAAATATTGACTCAGCAGTATGTGGGGCTCGCTCTTGCTCTGGGAACAATGCAACTGGATTACCAGGTTTAGTGCTTGCTCTCTGCTACCAATGCAGATCTGCTTTCTGAGAAGGAAGTTCAGGGAAGGGAGAGCAAAGGAGGAAAAAAAAGGGGCTACTTTTTCCCAATTGTTTTAGCTAACAATCTGTTCTGGCCCAGAAAACATAATTAATCTTGCGTTGTAATATTCCCCTTCTCCTCCCCCTCCCCAACCAAAAGCACATACGCATGGAAAACCATCACCCAGCTGTGCAGAGGCTTAGTTAGACTTCATCATTCACAGAGGAGCTGGGGACAAAGCCTTCAGAGGGAGGCCCAAGGCCATCCCAGGCATTGGGTCTTCAGCAGCATTCTTATCAAGATTAAAGGGAAAAAATTCTTGGAAAGGCTGCATTAATGTCTATCCAGAGAAAAAGGAATGCAGCTTCCCTGGGAAGAATCACGACAGGACCCCCCGCCCCCACTCCATCCCCCTGCGCCAACCATCTCCCAGTTTGAGCCTGGCTTGTGTGGATGAATGTGCTATGGGAGAATAAAATAAGCAATCTCAGTTTCTTTGCCATACCATCCATTCTAACCTCCACAACCTCTCACATCCAGTCTCTTCTCTACCAGGAACAGCCTGCTACCTCCTACCCACAGGGATTCGAAGACTTCCTTTCCCATCTCTCCACAAATCCCATTTCCCACAGGAAGGCAAGGACAATGAGCGACCCTCATACCCACAAACCTGTGTCTATGAAGTTTCATTTTTGGACTTAAAGAAAAGCCAGAAGCACTCCCTGAAATTAAAAACAAAAAATAATACTTATTCCAAAACTGAATGACTTATTTTCCATTTGTGTCACGCTAGTATTTAGTTAGCTCTGTATTATTTGGGCAAATGACTTGGCTTTGGAGTTTTGGTTGATCATGGTGTTGTGGAGTGGATTAGGAAACCAGGGCCCTGAAATCAAATTCTGCCTTGGCTTACACTTAGCTATGTAATCACGGGCAGTTCACACAACTTCTCTAGAAGTCAACACAGTGGCTAGAAGGCTGAACTTAAAAGTCTGGCATCCAATCCTCCCCTCATTTACTAGCTATGTGACCACAGACAGGTAGCCTGAATTCTTGGAGCCTGTTTCCTCACCTGTTGAAAAATGCATAATTATAGCAACAACCTCCCTCACAGGCTAGTCTTTAGGCTCGAATAAGATGTTCTGTAGAGTGATTTGAAAGACCTTAATACTACTTATCTATCTATCTATCTATCTATCTATCTATCTATCTATCTATCTATCTATCTATCTATGTCACATGTATATGAAAATTTTATATATATAAACACATATAAAGCATATATATGTATATATGCTTTAATTAGTCTCTGAACTACGATTTCCTCATCTATATATTTTTTCAACTAGTTCATTTGATTTCATCTGAACTTCATTTGAATAGGGAACTACCAGTGAGGAAACTCTGTATCAATGCACAGCATTCCCCACTCCGCAATTTAGTCTTAGGACATTACTCTGGGCACTGAAAAGTTAAATTAATTACCTCTGGTATCCTAGCCACAGGTGTCAGAGGTGACACTTGAACTGAGGTCTTCTAACTGAGGTTAGTTCTCCAACCACCACGCAAAGGCTGCCTCTCTTTTATGTTATGTGACTAAATACAAGCATGGCTTGCTATAACCTATGTACGTCAATTCCCTATCTCCTTTTTCCCGGTCCCATCATACCACTTTTCAGTCCTCTAAAAGCAGCTGGGCTGAAAGGAAAAGGCTGGTCAATTAAGAAAATCTCCTTATTAATAATGGAATTCAATTCAGTAAGCATTTATTGAAGGCCTACTGTACAAGGAAGTACATGTGAAGTTCACGGATTTCTAGTTTTCTTCATCCTCTGCGACAGATGTTCAATCCAACAAAAATGTAAGCACCCAATATGTTTTAGGCATTATTCTAAGATAGACAGATGAGACAGTTCTTGCTCTCTAGATTACACAGTCTCCCCTCTCCAATCCATCCTCCGCTCAATCCCCAAAGTGATTTTTCTACAGCCCAGGTCTGGCCCCACATCACTATCCTCCATCTCCCCTTCCGTCTGGCACTTAAGCCCTTTACAGCCTTTCTACCTTTCCAGTCTTCTCACGCTTTATTCCCCTCCATGCACTCCATGGTCCTGATATTCCTTGAGCACCCTACTCTGTCTGTACCTTTTACTGGCTTCCCTCTCTCCCTCCCAGGATGCCCTTCCTCCTCACCTCTGCCTCCTAGCTTCCTTAAAAACTCAGACCAAATCCTACATGTAGCCTTTCTCAGTAGCCTAGCTTCTATTACCTTCCCCAGAGACTAATTTCTTTTTTCACTCTATATGTCTTAAATGTACATAGTTATTTGCAAACTGTCTCCCCTGTAAGAATGACAGTTTCTTGAGAACAAGGACAGAGTTTTTGTCTTTCTTTGTATCCCCAGGGCTTGTCCTACAGTGCCTAGCACATAGGAAGCACTTAATAAGTGCCTGTTGAGTGACACTCTACTTGCATGAGCTAGATGGGAATTCCATGCGGAATATACCATTTTTTTCAGAAAGATTTGCTAACACTACAACTTAATGGGGTGATTCCAACTGGATTTTTTAGGACATTTGTTTGAGTGAGAAAAGTGTATAAATGAGTTTCACTATAAAAAATGAGAGAGCTGAAATATCCCAGAAGACAGAATTAAGTTGTGGTCAAGAATTCACTCCAGTCTCTTGCCTCTGGACAGGTCACTCAGTCCATCAATGACTCTGGTTAGCAACAGATAAAACAAGGGCATTGACTACACAGAGACAGGGTAATCCTGAGTGTATGGGGCCTGTGAGATGAAAGCTACTGTGGATATGCAAATTATTATTTTATTATGTGATGTTATCAACAGAATCCAAAGCAAAATATCCCCTTTGAAGGCTACCTACTTCAACTGGCTGAAAGCACCATGAATCCATCTCCAAAAGCTACAGATATTTGACTGCACAGATAATTGCCTCCCCTCCCACTTTGTTTCATCTGCTCTACTTAGGAATTATCTTTGGTAGTTTCTCTTGAGGGGGTTACATTGCCATCTCAGCTCAACATTCCTCAGTAAATTGAACAAAATAGTTGCCATAAATCCCCAAAGAGAAGCAATGCATCTTCATTACGGTAATTATGTTTTATGTTGGGGGCTTTTTCATATAAAATAGGTATCAAAGCTTTAATTTAAGTTCAAAAGACTGCAAATTGCTGATGGCAAAAACTTCAGCTGAAAAACCCGGTTGTTTTGGAAGGGAGGGTTTTCCTTACCTCAGAAAAGCTTCTTTGCAACCACCCACTAAGGTACAAAGAGATAGGTTCCACTGGGAAGCCTCAGGACACAGGATAGAAAAAGAAACACATACCCTCTCCTATAGGCAGCCATTGTACTCTGCATTCTAAGGTTGGAGCATTTGGTTCTTTTCTACTCTCTGGCAAGAGGGAGTAAGCCACAGCATTCCCTAACATTCAGTGACAGATTCCTTCTGGGATTCAGCTTGCCCCCTGTGCGCTCATTATATATTTAGATTTGGCAGACCATGTCCTCATCCATGGCTTGATCATTTACCAAATGATCATAGGAGGGCAAATGCTTTGCCCCTTTTGGGGGGGCATGTGAGTGGGAACAAATGAAAAGGGACCAAGAACATCTGTTCCCTCTAATTAGCCCCTCACATGGCAAGGTCCTGGAAATACTAGTTCAAACACTTGTGGCATATTAAAATGGCTGTCAGCAAACTGAATGAGCCAAATGTTGGGGCTACTGCTTCTATTAACCAGCTCTATGTAGACTCACAGAATCTCATTTGGAAAGGATTTTAGAGAACTCCTAGGCCAATCTCACTCAACACATATATCCCTTCTACAGCCACCCTTAAAAACGGACATCTGGCTCTACTTAACGACCTCTGTTTATGAACCACAGGATCATAGATCTATATGTTAAAAGGGTCTCACAGGTCATCTAGTACAACCTTTCTTTAAAAAAAATAATTAGCGGATGAAAACTCACTAAATGAGCCATTTGAATTTTGAAAGCACAACTTTTTAGGGAGTTCCTCTATAATAACAACTGATAACAATGATGATAGCACTTCCATAGCAATTTAAGGTTTGCAAAATTCTCTCTCTCTCTCTCTCTCTCTCTCTCTCTCTCTCTCTCTCTCTCTCTCTCTCTCTCTCTCTCTGTGTGTGTGTGTGTGTGTGTGTGTGTGTGTGTATGTTCTAACCACTAGTCGTAGTCCTGCTTCTAGGGGACCAAACCAAAAAAGTCTTTCCTACATGATATACTTTCACATTTTCAGTGTGATGTAGTGAAAAGAACAGATCATTTCTCTTTTCTGGCTCTTGGTTTCTTTATTATAAATTACCTTGAATTTCTTTTGCATAATTTTTATATATGAAAGGGACAGCCTGTTCCAGTTGAGAGCAAGCCTCAGAGTCAAGAAGACCTTGGCTTCCAGCCCTGCCTTTGACACATGCTGGCTGCATGAGCCTGGGCAAACCACTTAACCTTTCAATTAACTCTCTAAGATTGTAAATTGCAGAGAAGATTCCAATGTGCCTTGGTAGAGGAAGTTCTTCCCTGGTAACTGCACCTACGGAATTATCAATTACATAACATATACACACACATGCACACACACGTATGTATAATGATGCATATATATACACACATACATGTACATTTATATTTATGTATACAGGCACATATATATTGTCTTTCATGATCAAATGTTAGCTCCTTGAGGTCAGGGGCTGTTTCCTTTTGTCTTTGTATCATCTCCAGTGCCTAAGACAGTGCCTGGCACATAGTAGATTTTTTTTTTTTACAAATACTTGTTCATTAATTGACTCACTCATTGAGGAAATTGGACTATATTTGTCAGGTCCTTTCTTGCTTGAATTCTACAATTTAAAGACAATAGAACTACTTCTCTTAAGGCTTCTATTCTCCAAGTTAAATACCCTCATTTTGACCAATCCTCCCATGACCTCTTCCAAGTCCTCTCACCATCCTGATTGCTGCTCTTTGGATTGCACCAGCTTGCTAACGTTTATCCTCAGATTGGGCCCCCAGTACAAGACAGAATGCCCTAAATGTGGTCTGCTGTACGTACCAGATCTCATGTCTACATTTGTAAGCTCTTTTCATCAGATACTAAAGGGAGGGGGGAAATGGGAGTGGGGCAGCTTGTGTATTGTTTCAACTGGAGAGATTTGTAAACAGGAGAGTTTGCCTCATTCTGTCGTTGTTGCCTGAAATATAATAAGGTGGTTTCAGACCCACTTGAAAAAGCAGTGGGATGCACTACTCTACGTAAAGTGCTGCCTTAAATTCAGACTAGGGATTTGTTTTCTAGAAAAGTTTTCACTGAAGCTATTTGTAGTCAAATGAAATCTTTCATTAAGAAAACCATGGACTGAACTTTGTATTTTTTAGCACACGTAATATGATAGTAAGCCATTGGACCAGAGTTCTGGTACCAGCTTCACATAGTTTCTTAGCTCACATGGAATCATCATTTTAATACTTTCCATACAATACTTTATGCTCTGTGGATTTATGGAATTTCAGAGCTGGAAAGGGCATAGAGATTATCTAGTTCAAGCTCCTGATTTAAAATTTCACATATATAATCATACAAACCTGTGGTAAACAAGGGGACAAGTATTTTTATCCCCATTCTACAGATAAGGCAAGTAAGAGCAACTTAGTACATGGTATAGGATCAGGGAAAAGGCACTGGTTTTAGTGTCAGAGGATCTGGGTTCAAGTCTCAACTTTGCCATTTACTACCTATCTACATGACCTTGGAGGTCATTTACTATCATTTGCTACCATTTACTACCTATCTATGTGACCCTGGAGGTTCATTTAACCGCTATAGATTTCTCAGTTTCTTCATTTATAAGATGAGAGAGATAGACTAAATAACCTCTAAAGTCCCTTTGAACTTTAAATCTGTGATGATATGACCTGATGTAGCAGCGGCACAGCTGGACTTAAATCCAGGTAGCCTGGCTGGCTTACTCATTTAAAAAATGAGGATAATATTTCAGAAAACAGTGCTGGTAATAAGTAACAGATTTACCACTTGGAAAGACAGATGGTATACACCTGCAGTCCTTGCTGCTGGGGAGACTGAGCCTGGTGGACCACTTGAGTCCAGGAGTTCTGAGCTAAAGTTAGGGCTAAAGCCAATCAGGTATGTATACTGTCTGGCATCAATACACTGAGCCCCATATTGTTTGGAGAGTCACCAGGCTACCTAGGGAGGAACAAACTGACCCAGGTCAGAAAATAGAGCAGATCAAAGTTTCTGTGCCAATCAGCATTAAGACTGGGTCTATGAGTGGTATTTCCAACCTGAGTGACATTGGGAAGGAAGGAAGGAGGGAGGGAGGGAGGGAAGGAAGAAGGGACTCAAGGAGGATGAAAGAATGGAAAAGAAAGAGGGAGGAAGAGAGGAAGAAAAACAGAAAAAATGTTCAGTTACATAGTTTGTGAATTCTTCTTCTACAACCTCTTTTTACCCCAGTTTTCATAAAAATTTCTTACTAGCAATATGTGTAGACAATAAAAAGGAAAAAAAAATTAGTTGCTGATTTCATAGTTAGACTTTGATATTTCATTGAGGGTGGTGTGGTTGCCAGGACATTGGACTTGGAGTCAGGAAGACAAGTTCAAATTCACTCTCAGACACTCACTAGCTCTGTGACCTTGGGCAAGTTACTTAACCTCTCTCAGTTTCAGTTTCCTCATCTATAAAATGGGGATAACGGTAGCACCTATCTCACACAGTTTCTGTGAGGATCAAATGAGGTAACATATGTAAAATGCTCTGCAAGCTTTAAGGCGCTAAACCAAAGTTGTTATTGTTATAATTGATACAATCTCCAATAGTGCACAGAAAAACTCACTCACTTTCTCACACTTTGTGATTCTTCTCTATATTCTTCAATAAATCTTTCACTGAGGATCTACTCGTGTACTGAAGGGCTTCCTGAAGGACTTCTAACATTCAGTGGATACTAGTGTAGTACTCAGGCTATTCATACACCACCATTTGGATTGGTCTGAAGTTGCTGAAATAGTCACATAAGCAGTATTCTCTAAAGATCATACATTTCTTGGGTAACTTTCATACTACCTCTTTCATGAAAGTAATCACAATTCATACGCCCCTGCCTACTGGCACAAATATGTCTCTAAATTGCCCTTTGGGTCATTCATAATTTGATTATTTGGCGATTTGTTGTTTCATAATTTATAGTCATACAGTACCATAAAAAGAATATTAGTATTACAGTGATTGAGGTTTGTGCAAGGGATCTGCCTGGGATCACTGTAAGTGCTGCACAATTCCCCAAGAGCAGTCGAGGCTATTCTCTTCTTCCTATTCAATTCTGATCTCAGCGTGTGTGTGTTAGCCTTCTGAAATGCTTGGCTAAAGTATGTAGACTGTCTTTTGCCTCTTTTTGTATCTCCAGCACTTAGCACAGTGCTTGGCACAAAGGAGATGCTTAATAAATATTGACTCACTGATTCATGACTTTCCCTTTATCTTTCTAATCACTTCATCATCTCTTTCATTGATTCTTCATGTTGTACCTGATTTTTTTAATGTCAATGTCTCCAAAAGGTCAATCCTTGGAACCCTTTGTGTTTCTCTGTGAACTACTGAAAATCTCATTTACTCCCATCGCTTCAACACTGCCATTATTTAAATGACTCCCAAATCTATATTTCTAGTTCTGTCCTCTCTTCTGAGCTACTGAACAGCATCTTTACCTTCTTATAGGAATTCTCAATTTGAAGGACCCACCAGTACTTCAAACTCAACATATCCAAAACTGAGCTGGTCTTCTTTATTTTGACTCCTAAACGTCTTCTTCACTATTTCTATCTGTGACTTTACTACTCACCCTGTCTTTCTCATTCATAACCTTTGAGTTTCTTTTACTCTTCCATCTTCCAAGCAGTTACCACTTGTATTTTTCTCAATTCTATTGTCACTACCCTGGTATAGCTTTCATTATCATTCCTCTAGACCATGAGTGGACAAATTATGGCTTGAAAGGCTATCGTTGTACTGTACATGAACTAAGAATGGTTTTTACATTTTATATAAATAAAACTTTATTTAACTATACTAAAACAGGCCCATGGACCATGGTTTGCTGATCCCTGATCTAGAATTTGCAATAATCTAATACAAATTGTTGCTTCCACATCTCTCTGACCCATCCTTTACACTGTTGTCAACCTAGTCCTCCTTCTGTATAGATCTAGCTAGTTATGGCACCTTCTCAGCATTTAAAAATCTTCACTGGCTCCATACTGCTCATTAAGTTCAAACTGCTCTACTTGGTATCCAAGGCTGTCTACAATCTGAATCCATCATACCTTCCCAATCTTATCTCATTTTATTTCACTCTATCAACTCCATACTCTAGCCAGATTGGAGTGGACTATTCTTAGCCCCCCGCACACCCATTACATGCTAAAATTTCCTTCTCTTTATTCACACTATTCCCTTCATATGGAATTTCCTCCCTTACCCTAATAAATTTGAAGCCCAAGTCAAATGCCACTTTCCCAGGAAGCTGAAAATCAAAGTTTTGGGATGAGGATGAAGAGCCAGTGAAACAGAGAAAGGATGTTTAGAGAGACAGTGGGGAGAATCAGGAGAGTATGGTATATCTGAAGTCAAGGAAAGAGAGACTACCTAGTAGGAGAGAGTGGTAAACAATGTCAAAGAGGCATAAAGAAGTGGATCATAACCCGTATTAAATAAAGGCCATCGGATTTAGTTATTAGGTGGTCACTGATGACATCCTTGACAAGCTTTCCCTGGTCAGTAATGCCTTTCCTTCTTAGTTACAAAACTTAAAAAACACACAAAACTAATGCATTTATCATGTCATGTTGTATATTATAGTTGTTTATGTTGGCATCTTATTCCTTCATTTAATTCCATGAGAAGACGGAGGAGATCTTATCTGAACCCTGTATCTCTCCAGATTGAACTCTGTACATAGACAGCACTTGATAAATGTTTGTCGTATTTGTATGCAACCAAAAAAGAATACACTGGACCCATAAGAATAGTGTCAGGAAGGCTAATGCTAGAATTAGCTGAAACTGGCAAAAATGTTAAGAACAAGATAAACAGTTTTGCTTGTTTCCTCATTTGTTTTTCACTTCGTTCTGAGCAAAAAGAAAAAGTACAATGAGGAGGCGAACCCGCTATCTGAGACTTGTGGCT
The DNA here is from genome assembly GCA_028646595.1 of Phalanger gymnotis. NCBI lineage: Eukaryota > Metazoa > Chordata > Mammalia > Diprotodontia > Phalangeridae > Phalanger > Phalanger gymnotis. The sequence goes on along the minus strand of CM053623.1, from coordinate 59,221,506 downwards.
CTGATGTTTACAGACAAGAGAAACAAAACTGAACTCCCCAACCCTTCTTTTGCTTCCTTCTTCCTCATCAAAAAGAGTGATCTTCAGACCGAAAAGGGTAGCAAAAGCATGAGGAAGAAGGAGTTTTGCACCTCTCTGGGTAAACTGAAAAATTCCCATGTTTTTTAGCCTTAGTGGAAGATGACACATATACACTGTCAGAAAGATTTGTCAAAAAGTCAGCAAGATGTAGACCATAAGAATACATCCCACAGTGCTTTGCTCTAACTCATCTGGTGCCTGAGACCAGCGGAGTTTATAGTCATTACAGGGGAAGCCAAAGATTGAGTTCCAGCCTTTGATTCTCAAAAGCTCTGGCTTTTGTCAGGTTAAACCAGATGCCAATGCTTATGCTGGTGTGTGAGTGAATAACATTACAGATGCCCTTCTTCATTGGTGCGGAAAATGAAGCCGTCAGAACATGTAATGTAGCTCACTGGCGGCTGAATTGTAAATTGTCTCTAAATAAATAGGCTTTCCTTCCAGAGTTACTAATAAGATGGGTATTGTTCTTTTTTTTTAAAGCTACTTTTAAAGAGAGAAATTCATCCAAGTAGGGCAAGAATCGGAAAAGTTTGCATTTCATGTCAACTTTTAAAAACTGGTGGAGATTGTTTTTCATATACTCATATTTTGTACAGAGGAATAGTTAAGTAACCAACAAGTATTTCTTGACTACTTATAATGTGCCCAACATTCACAATGAAGATTACAAAAGAGATATAAGTGAGTCCTTGAGGAATTTACATTGTGGTTCAGAAAACAAGACTTACGCCTATGAAACAAGACAGGCATAAAACTATTATGAGAACAGTATGCAATAAAGTGCAAAGTTATGTGCTGCAGACTATATATAACCAGTCAGAATTTTTTAAAAAGGAGACAGCAATGTGCTGTCAGCGAAAGGAAAGTATGACCTTTCATCCTGGGTCCAAAAGGTGGGAAAGAGAAATAATAGCTCACATTTACATAGTGCTTTAAGGCTTGCCAAGGGATTTTGCATAGTGATCTCATTTGGTCATCACAACAACCAAGGAGGTACCAGCAGGTGTCATGGCTCTTCTCACTGTACAGATGAAAAAATTAAGTCTTAGGGAGGTTGTGACTTTCCCAGTCACATGGATGTCAAGTGTTGCAGGCAGGATTTGAACTCAGGGTTTCTTCCCATGGTGTCTCCTGCTATCCTTCCCCCACCCCACCTGCCCATCGATTTTCCCATCTGACACAAGTCTATAGCAATATATGTGCTGGTTGGTGTAAGTGAATGACAAGAGAAAAAAGATAAAGCATCCTTTTCGCTCAATGCTATTCTGTCTTGTACTGTTTTCTAATTGTTCTATGTAGGTGTCTTTCCTCTTCAGCTCCTTATGGGCTATTGCGTCTTTCCCTTGTTCTAGAAACATTCCTAGAATGGGGATGTAGAAGAGGAGTCATTTTGTGTCTGGTCAATGCTCCTTCAATGCAGTGTGCTTCTGAAAGGCAGTTTAGTTTAATGGATAGAGAGACAGCCTAAAGACCAGGAATACCTGGCTTCAGGTCCTGCCTCTTAGCCATACTGGATGTGTGACCCTGGACAAGTCGCTTAATTTCTCAGTGTTCTATACAACCCTCTAGGAATTTAAGTTGAAGAGAAGGTCCTGACCTGCTTTGGTAGTTGAATTTTCTTTACCAGGTGTTTCCTAAACCAATTAAATCACAAGTCCAGTCCTTCCTAAGAGGCCTTGGCTGTCCTTGTCATTGTCATCATTATCATCCTGACCATCAATATCATCATGGTTATTGGGAGGCTATAGGTCATGAATGGTCTTGCATTTCCTATTAAGTAAGGCAATAAATCTCATGACCACAAAAATAGTGCCAGGCTTTCATGGCATACTTTGACTCTCTGCTACAATCTACTACCCTCCCCCCACAACGCCTCAGACCTAACTACATTTCAAATTGATAAAGATAAATGAAGTTCTAACAATCATAGAAGCTGTAATGATGAAAATGGAAAAGAAGTGAGTGATGGACGGTCCCCAGGAGAAACAGGAGCTCTAGAACCTAAATACAGATCATCATGAAAGTGCTGTCCTAGTGGAACCTCTCTGGTAGGTTCTTCATGAATGGCTGACCCCCTCTCTTTTTCAAACATTTCTTTTTGGGGAGGCATGGCATTTTTCAGACACAAGCATAGGCAGGAGCTCCAAGACACAGCTGCATGCTTTGTCTGATCCACCTGATATCAAGTGGCCCTTTCAATGTTTCTGAGGCAATTTACACGAAAAGCTGGCAGCAGCCCTGATCGAATATTCAATGCCCAAAGATTTAATTCTGAAATCTGAACTTGCTATCTGCACTCTTGGCTCTGAATGTACCCTACCTGTTCTCTCTTTAAATGAAGTGGGAGTTCAGTGAGGCATGCTGGAGTGAAGCTTAGTGTTGTATGGAATCATTAAATTGTCTGAACTTCACCTTTACCTGTCTCCTCTCCCAGTGGGGAGGCTCTTCATTAAACACAATGAAAACCATTGAATTTTAAATAAGGGAAAAAAAGTGAATTGTAAGAACAGCACTTCTTCCCCCTTCCCCCATCTTCCCAGGAAGATTATGTTGTGTTATTAACTAGTGAGGAGCCAAAGAGGCAGAAGGAATTGAAGGTGCTTTGAATCTCTTGCTTTGCATCATCCAGGAGAGGTGTTTAGTGGATTGCTACATGGTTCTTTCCCTGGTCCTGTCCTATTCAGCAGTTTTATCATTGGATTACATGAAGACATAGAAAGTATGGTGTCTGGATTTCCAAATTAACACTTCACTAGAAGGAATGTCTGATATCATGTATGACAGATTGTGGAATATCATGGGACAATATCAAAATTCCAAATTATCACCAAGAGCTTCTGAAATTATGTGAACTCCTTGAGGACAGGGAAATAGGTGTGATGTAATGGGAAAAAAAGATGGATTTGAATTTGGAGGACTTCATCACTATCTGTACATCTCTGGGTCTTTGTTTACTTTTATCTCTAAAATAAGAGTTGGATTACATTATAACTGAGGTTTTTCAAACTCTAAATCCAAAATTATGTGAATTCTCTGTTTTTGTCTGCTTCCTTAACACCTAGCCCATGGTATGGACTTAATAAATATTGTAAAAATAGTTTTTTTCAATAAAAAAGGATTTGTTTTTTCTCCCTTTCACTACCCTCCCCACTGAAAATAACCCTCTTGTAACAAATATGCATTACAAATCACAACAAATTTCCACACTGGCCACATCTAAAAATATATGTCTCAATATGCATATTGAGTCTATCATCTGTCATGAAGTGAGTAACAAAATGGATTGTTTCACAGAAACTTGGACAGACATACTAACTGATGCAGTATTAAATGAGTAGAACCAGGAGACCAATTTTTTACAACAAAATGAACAATTTTGAAAAATTCAAAAACTCTGATAAAATGCAATAACCAGCCTTAATTCCAGAGGACCAATGATGAACAATGTTTTATAAATATTTGGATAATTGAATTAACACTCAAAATTTTGTCTAGAACATTTTGCCATGATAAGACAGTGAAATAAAGCTAAAGCACAGCCACTTACATAGAAAAAAAAAATGCTTGCACAAGTATAGCATGAGATGAGTCCAAGTCAGGAAGTGGAAGGATCTATCTTATAAAACAGATACAAAGGTTTTAAGTAGACTACAAGATTAATCCATCAATCAACCAACAAGCTTTCCATGTGCTAGGCACTGTGCTAATGTCTTTTATTTATGTATTAAACTACAGCTTCCTCATGGAGGGTTACTTAGGGAAACAAAGAGAAAAACAAATCAGACCCTGTCCTCAAGGAAGTTACATTCTAATGAGGTTACAACATATATATACACAAGAGTAAACAAAAAAAAGAAAGGTAATGGAGGAGCCACAGTAAAATGCAGGTAAGAAAAAGGCAAATAAAATCTTAGTTAATAGAATGGGACCATATTATTGGAAATAAAAGTTGCCCTGGGTACTCTGCACTTGTCATAGCACATATGAAAAATCATGTTCTCTTCTTGAAGACAGAGCGTAAGACAAAAAATTAAAGTTTGCCCCAGGGCAGGATGTCCAGAATGGTGAGAGGGTCTTGAAAATATAGCATACCGGAGGGGAAAATGATGAAAAAACTGATGATGTTTAGATTCGAGAAAAGAAAACTAAGCTTTGACAAGATCTTTGCCTTTAGATATTTGAAGGGCTTTCGTGTCAACAGAAGCGTAGATTTATTATGTCCTTCTCCAAGGGGAAAAATAGGATCAGGATCGGGAACAGTACACATCATCTAATAAGTTCTATATAAGACACTTCAATAGAGGCTGAATAAGTAGTTGTTAGGGATGCCATAGATTAAAGAGAATTCTGAATTGGGTGGGATTATGAATTAGATTAGAGATTGTAATATCATAGCTTGAGAGCCATAGGTGACTCATAGAGTTTCTTCCAACTCTTAGGATTCTATGGATAGGTAGCTAGGAGGTGCAGGGGATCGTGTAGTACTTGAAGTCAGGAAGACCTGTGTTCAAATCCTGACTTGGATAGCTTGTACCTCTGAATACTCACTTAACCTCTGTGTGCTTTAGTTTCTTCATCCTCAAAAACTGCAATAATACTACGTAGTTCCCAGGTTTGTTATGAGGATAAAGTGGCATATTTCTAAGGCTCTGTACAAACAGTGCTTGCTATTAATATTGAACATCTCGCCACATGCTCTCAGGCGACTTAAGATCATATTTTGAGCAGTTTTATTTCTTACATAACTCTCCCTTCATTTGTGGTCACTACCCTCACCTCACATTTGGGATGCCTGTCAGAATAGCACTAGAGAATCCAGCCTGATGAGTAGCAAATCAATTAGATAACCATGGAGTTGATTAATTGTTCTGTATTAGCGTCACCACACTGATCTAAACCAGCCTGTTCCTCTAGGGCTGTTTCTAGGTAATAACTAACACACTTATTGATTAAGTCAGTTCTTCTCAAAAATTTGATTATTTTAGTGGGGAAAAAATGGTCAAACTCCCTGTCTGACAAAATTGACCACTGAATGCAATCAAAATTGGCAGAATCATAGAATTTAGATAAATATATGGTAATAATTGACAAAATGTTTTTCCATGTAATATAGACCCTTTATTTAAAAAAATAGGTCAGTCTGTCTATCTATCTATCTATCTATCTATCTATCTATCTATCTATCTATCTATCTATCTATTTATCTTTTTACCTTTCTATCTAGGCTGACCTCATGGGCTCAATTTAGCTACTGACAGGCTTTTAATCTGCTCTGTTTCTGACCTGGGACAGTCTATCCCTCCTTAGGCAGCCTGGAGGCTCCCTATTCCTAAGGTTTACTCTATTGGTGCTAGGCTTAGTGTGGACGCTTTGGTCTTTTGCAGCTTGGAACTCCTGAGTTCAAGCTATCTATGAGTCTCAACCTCTTCCATTAGTAAATGCTACAGATGTGTGCCCCTGTGTCTGCTAAAACAGCTCTTTGAAAACAGAGTTTCTTATTAAAATAAGTGACCTTGGACAATTCATTTAGCCTCTCTAACCTCAATTTCTTCAAATGTAGAAGAAGGTTGAACTAAATTACCTTTAAGTATTCTTCTAGCTCAAAAGTGTTGATCTTATGAAATCCATCAGTCAACTAGCTCTTACTGGTCATCTAAGTAACCAAACTGTCCTAAGGATGAAGGGTAATATCAGAAAAATGTGAAACACTGTCCATACTCACAAGAAATTTTCAGTCTATTTGGGAAGAAAAGATTCAAACACCCGAAGTAATCCAAGAGTACATATTAAATACCAGTGTGGCTTTGACTAGAATTACAGTAGGTATTCAGAAGAGGGAACAATCACTGAGGGGAGAGTGGTGGAAAGGAGGAGAGGTGAGAAGGAGGGAGGGATCAGAATATCTGGGAAAGAATTCATGGAGAAGATAAGACTTGAAGTAGATATTGAATAGGAATTACTGAGATAAGGCAACAAGTCACTTGCCCTCATGAGTCAAGGCAGAATGCCAACCCCCTGGAGAAAAACCACTGCCAGTCAAGTTCCCTGTCTTTCTTACTTTCTCTTCACAGCATGGGAGTAGCCACTGTATTGGTTATCAGAACCTGGCTCTTGGAAAGCTGTCTCTCTCTCTGCGGGAAGTTAACAGTTCCCTTTTCTTTCCCTTATAAATATTTGATGGTTTCTCTGTAAATGGAAGCATGATAAAACAGTGAAGCTGATCAAGGTCAAGTTGTCTGTTGTGTCTGATTCTTCCCCTTACTCTGAGCATAGTGAGTTCTCTCTCTACAGCTTACCTTGCTAAAATTGACGCCCCCCCCAAAAAAAGACCTGTTTCAAAATGCTTCTTAAAAGATGCCATATAGCATAATGGAAACGATGTTATAATGATTACAGGAAGACCTTGGTTATAGGAAGACCTCAGCATGAATCTTACCTGACACTTAGTAGGGGCTGGTACACTCCTTGTACCCCCAAATAATCATCACCCTCAACCTATTTTGTGTGTGTGTGGACACACATGTTATCTCCCTTGATACAATCTGATCTCTTTGAGGGCTTACATGCTCCCTATATTTTTGAGGTCTTCAATATGCATGCTACCATTTTCCTCAAACACAATGGCTTCTCAGTTCATCAACTTTCTAAATTCTCATTGGCTCTACTTCAGCTCAGGCATACAGCTGAGATATCCGATTTCATCATCACACATAGGTGTCCCACTTCCATCACCAAGAACTTGGAATTCTGCTACCTGACCAAAATATCTATCCTACCATGTATCTCTGTACCCTCTTACATGTTATCTCTGTATCCCCAGGGTCTAGCATAGTGCTTAGCACATAGTAGGTATGCGTAATATTGGTCTGTAGACTGAGTGTGACTGTTAGCAAGTAACTTGATCCCTCTACGCCTCAATTAGTTCTTTGTTTGGAAAATGGGGGTTAATAACAGCACCAAGCTTCAGGATTGCGATGAGGTCCAAATGCATACAAAGTTCTCAGCAAACCTTAAAATGTCAGCTCTTATTAGGATACCTGGGCATCTCATCCAGATCACAGTGTTTTATCTACCTTTTCTTCTTGGAAAAGGAATGACTCAGGCTAATCAACATTTCTGAGAGTTAATTCTCAAGATCACCTAGAGAGGCAGGTATTCTCTCCAACTGAATGACAGAAACAGAACAGTGATTTTTTCAAAGGTATCAGATAAGTAAAAAGATTAATAAGAATTAAAGAATTAATAAGAACCTAAAACAATGATTCTAGCATCCTGTCTCTTATCAGGAGAAGCGATATGATATTCTAGAAAGTGTACTGTGTTGGGATTCAGAAGATATTGGTTCCAGCTCCAGCTCTCTCCCTATGTCAGGACCTATTGCTACATATTTACGAGCTGAATTCACCAACCTAGGAAGATAATCCAAAGCTCAGTCCCGGTTAAGACTTGGTGAAGATAAGGTCAATCAGTGAAAATCCAAGAGGAATTTGAAAGCAAATCCCAGGGGTCATCAGAAACCTATAAGTCAGATTTGTTTAAAGGTGCCCCATCCACAGTGCGGTCTGGCACATGGGAAGGCAGGGTTCAGAGCCTGTATGCTGAGTTGATACTATGGACTTGCCATGAACAGTTCATGCAACGGCTCCCTGTAGATTTGTTTTTTTATCAATCATTAACTGCTTTGGGGGCTTCTATGCAGAGCCTCTGAAATCCAGGAGCAAATAATAGCTATATAAATCCGTCATCTCAAGGAACATGTAGCCTAGATGGGGAAATCATACAGGTATGAAACGGGGCCTTATATCTGACACCTTTAATATGCATGCTACCATTCCCTCCAAATACTCTGGCCTTCCAGCTCATCAACTTACTAAATACCGCCGGCTGGACTGGACCTCAGGCACACAGCCGAGGTCACCCATCATCATCATCCATAAGTGTTCCACTTCCATCACCAAGAACTTGGAAATTCTGCTACCTGCTCATAATCTCCTACTCTACCATATGTCCCTATTCCCCACTCTCCCTAAATCTATTCTTTATCCTCACCACAACCTTTAGCACCTCTATCCGCTCTCTCCTGCTCTGCTTTTACTTTCTTTACTTCCTTATATGAACATTACAGGTAATCTGTTGAACTATACACTGCCATCTATAGTAGAATCCCTGCCAATGTGTCCTTTCAATGTGACTCATGCTTTGCCCAATCCCTGTCTTGGATGACTTCAACCACTGGCCTTCTGTGCTCTTTTTAATGTGCTGCTGAACACTCTTAGACGAAGTTACACAACTGCTCGGACAAGATTCTCTATAAATTTATGTTATCTAATCTATGGACTATTTTCAGATTTCTTTGTATCCCCAAATGCTCAGCATAATACCTGGCACACAGTAGGTATTTAATAAATGCTTACTAACTTAACTAAAATCAACTAGGCTCTCATTGAAGCAACGTAATTCTTCCTTAATGAACACTTCATCACATTACTTAGGATGCCTGTTTCCCAGCCTTTCCTTCTCTCCTCAAGCCTCCATACTACTGCCTCCCTACTCCCTTTCAGATATCTCATCCTATACTATTAGAAGCCATTTATCCTGAGCCCCCTCTTCTCCCATATTTTACATCTTAAAATCTTTGACATTATGATGCATTTTTTCCTTCTTTGCTTCAGGGTCTGATGAAATGGTGGTCCTGTGCACAAAAGCCAACCCTTCTTCTTGCTCCCTTAGATATCCTCTGGGAGTTTCCCCTACAATTTATTCCGGTTTTCAAACTGTCCTCCATTTCATAGCCAAAATTTCACAAAAAGTTGTCTACATTCATTGTCTCCATTTCCTATCCTCTCTACACTTTTCAACCCCTCACATTTGTCTTTCAACATCATAGTGACATTGCTCCTCTCCAATGCTGCCAATAACTTTCAATTGCTAAATCCAGTACTTTGGTTTGTTTTTCTTCTTCCACTGTCAGGGATGCAGGGATGATGGTTTGGAGAGTTACCCTGCAGGTTTGTAACGTAGCCATCAGGATGCTGGTGCCAAGAACATTTTGTTACTTGATTTAATTCCTGGTTATTACCTAGATACTCTGTTGAGACTTTTCAGTCTTTTTACACCTTACCACTCCCCCCTCCTCTACTGCAATTCAACAGCACTGGTCTCCTCGCTGTCCCTCTCACAAGACAGTACATCTGACTCTGGGCATTTTCACTGACCCTGTGCCTTGAACGTTCTTCCTCTTCACATTTATTTCCTGGCTCCCATGATCTCCTTCAAGTCCCCGCTAAATTCCTACCTCTTCTAGGAAGCCTTTCCTGATTCCCCTTACTGTTGTGCTCTCTCTTTGTGGATTATCTCCAATTTATCATGTACGTGTCTGCTTTGTATATAGGTGTAGATATGTTGTATTCCCTGTTGGACTGTGAGCTCCTTGACAGTATGGACTGTCTTTTGTTTTTCTTTGTATCCCCGATACTTAACACAGTGCTTGGCACAGAGCGGGTATTTAATAAATGTTAAATGTTTTTGATTTGGGGTTCCTGTTTCACCTGGCTTGGTCTAGCAAAAGAGAAACTTTGGTAGAGTACTATGAGCGACAAATGGATATACACTGGACCAGAGAGTACCCTGAATCTAGGCATAATTTTCTTTGGGTCACACAAGGAGACTCTGAGATACAAATACATTCTCACAAATATTGCTTTTTAATTTACTTAATATTAATAGCCAGCATACAACACTTTAAGGTTTGCAAAGTGCTTTACAAATATTCTCCCATTCTATCCCCACAACAACCCTGAATGGTATACTATCATTATCACCATTTTACGGATGAGAAAACTAAGGCAAAGGTTAAATGACTTGCCCAGGGTCACAGAGCCAGTAAGTGTTTGAGATCAGATTTAACCTTATTCCAATTCCAGCATTCTATATCCACTGTGCCACCTAGCTGCTTAAATTAGCCCTAGATGGAACAGAATTGGCCAATATTTTATCTAGGACACATCTATAATAAATAGTACCTTATAAAGTTAATCTACTGTCAGAAGTGGGCAGGGTGGTCATATAATGTTCCTCTTTACTGACATTCATCTTTGAAGAACAGTTTTCTCAAGAGTTATCCCTGCAGTGAGAATTTTTATAAGAATTTCTCTACTGACCCATTTTATTTTTCTGTCTAAATCTAGTCTGAAGAGGACAAGAAGAAAAAACAAGAATAGCATTCGGAGTTCACTACTTGGAGATTATTGCAAATTCACCTGAAAAGTGAAGGTTTAAGGCCATGTGATGCACTTTGCAGCCCAAGCCTGCTTTTGCCTCCAGTGGAGCAAATCCCTATCATTGCCAGCTCTTGGGATAGATTATAACCATCATGGTTATGAATCTTTAGGGGCATCATTTTTTTTTCTTCTTATCAAGAGCATTTTAGAAAATTCTAGCTCTGGAAGGGTCCCTGAGAGATCATGTACCTCCAGAGACATGAATAAACCAGGACAAGTCATGGAGAATCTTAATACAAGCAACGGAAAGGACTGCAGACCTAATCAAACTTCAACCCAATGAACATCATTCTGCAACCTCCTGACTGTAGGTCATCCAGAATGATACATTCTTTTCTGATAGTTCTTGGTGTTGGCGATTGCACAGTTTTTTTTAGTAGTCTCTTTTGGTATTTTATCCCTGGATAGTCAAGAAGTTCCTTTAGCTCATATTAACTTTACTCCTTCTATAAACTCCTTTGTTACATATTGGCTTTGTTAATTACTATATACACTATGTTATGTTATATATTTTATTGCTTTTCTTCCTTCCCCAAGAGAATATAAATTCTTTGACAGCAGGAGAACTGAGAAAGAATAGGAAAAGAAGAGTCCTCCACAGTATTAAACATATATTCAACTCCTGAATACTTGCTGGATTTTATTTCATTTTCTTCTGATTTAACTTAATTCCATTTCCTCTTGTTTGATCATTCATGCATGGACGAGGAATGAATTAGCTGGCATACTCGATAGAATCCTGGACTTAGAGTCAGGAAGACTAGTTCAAATCCTGCCTCAGACATCTACTAGCTCTGTGACCCTGGCAAGTCACTTAACCTCTCTCAAAACCCCGTTCCCTCACCTAGGAAATGGAAATAACAGTGGCACCTATGTCACAGGGTTATTGTGAGGCTTAAATGGGATAATACATATAAAGTGTTTTGCAAATATGTATGTATATGTGTGTATAATATAGATAGATAGATAGATATGTAAGTGCTGTATAAATGCCAGGTATTGTTGTTCACATAAAGATCCCTCATATATTCAAATTTAGTAATTTCTAATCCCTTAACATTCTCTTATCTGAACTATACAGCTCTAATTCATAGAATTCCTAGTAATCCTGTCATTTCCAGCAATAGGACAACATATTTTAGGACTTTGAGAACCACAGAGATCATCAATTCTAACTCCTTTATTGTACAGATGAGGATCTGTATTCATAGATAACTTATAGAGGTTAATATATACTCAAGCTTGCTGAGCTAGTTTCTTTAAAATTTATTCCCCTAACCTAAACACTGCAGCTTTGATCATCATGCTACTCAGTCTGACCCCTTCCTACCTTTCCAGTCTTCTTAAACATTCTCTAACACACACACACACACACACACACACACACACACACACACACACACAGTCATCCAATGACACTGGTTTCTTCCTTACACAAGACAGGCCACATCCAGACTCCAGGCATTTTCACTGGCTGGCTGTTCCCCATTGTTGGAATACTTTCTCTCCTCATTTCCTACTCCTGGCATCCTTGGCTTCCTTCAAATTCCAGCTAAAATCCCATCTTCTACAAGAAGTCTTTTCTGATCCTCCCTCAGGGTAATGACTTCATTTACTGATAGTCACCAATTATTCTGTATAAGTCTTGTTTGTACACAGTTGTTTTCATGTTATGTCCCTCAGTAGATTGAGGTCCTTGAGAGCAGGGATTAGCTTTTGTTTTCCTTTGTATCCTCAGCACTTATCACAGTACCTGGTACATTGCAGGGTTTAAGAAATTCTTATCCACTATATTCTTTGGACACTTTCATTTTTTCACATTTTTTAAAGTATGGTAATCAAACTGAAAATAAAAGTCTAACGCTATCTGACGCAAAAGGCAGCACGATAGAGTAAAGAGAAACTAGTCCTGGAGTCAAGAAAACCTGGGTTCGAATCCTCCCTTTATCCTATACTAGCTATATTACCATGGCCAAATCACTTAACCTCTAGGTACCTCAGCTAGTATTTTAATACATCGAGCTACTGACAAATTGCTGATCTATTTAAGTGACAGATCTTTCATATTGGGCTTTTCTTACAATGAAGAGTCATCATTGGTCAAAACAAACAAAAGAACAAAAACCCTCCAGCATATAACAGTATAATGGAAAAAATACCGCTTAGGAGGACTTATCAAATCAGATTTCTTAAATTATTAACCCAGAAAGGATTTTGGAGTTTATCCACAGCCTAATCTGAAGTAGAAACTGAAACCCAGTCCCCAGTAGATTAAAGTGACCTCCCCAAAGTCCCATAGGTAGTTAGTGTCAAAGTTAAGATAAAATCCCATTTTATCACTCCCAGACTGGTACACTTTTCATTATAATGCATTATTTCCTTTTAAATACAAGATAGGATCATAGTAACTTTTTTCCATGATAGTACCCATTACTCATGCCTATTCAGCTTTCTCACAAATATAATGTCATCTTCTTCCTCCTTCTCCTTCTTTATGCTCTTCTTCCTCCATCATCATCGTCTTCTTCTTCCTCCTTTTTCTTATTCTTCTTCCTCCCTCTTTGTGGTCTTATTCTTCCTTATTCTTCTTCCTCCATCTTTGTGCTCTTCTTCCTCCTTGTTATTCCTCTTCCTCCTTTTTCTTCCTCTTCTTCTTCCTTCTTTGTGCTCTTCTTCCCCCTTGTTCTTCTTTCTCTTCTTCCTTTTTCTTGCTCTTCTTCCTCTTCCTTCCTTGTACTCTTTTCCTCCCCTCCTCCTCCTTCTTCTTCCTTTTCTTCCTTTTTCTTGCTCTTCTTGCTCTTCCTCCTCTTCAATCTTTCTTCTTTTCCTCTCCTCCCCCATCTTCTTTGAATGGTTTGAAAATTAATTGCTTTATCACATATAAAATCATTGTAAGCAGTGACTACTTTGCTTTCATCCATATGTCTCTAGGGCCTAGTCCCTGGCCTTGTATATCACAGTATTTGTGTCTACTGAATTAAATTTTATCTAGTATCTTTCTAGAGCCTATGATTTCCAGGCTCATCTTTTGTGTCCTTTTAAAGAAATGAGTATTACCTTAATCCCTTAGCAATCCTCAGCAAGGTGCAAGCCGCCACAGAAACACAGACTCCATAGTTGTCGATTAGCTAATTCTCAAAGATAATGGCTAGTTGCCCTGTGGGTAACAGCTGCCAATTTCTTAAGAACCCTGGGGTGTATGTTAGTAGGACCTGCTGATCTGAATAAAGCTATTTCCTCTAGGTGTTCTTTAATTATGTCTTTCCCTATTTCATTTCAGCTTTTCATCACAACTTGGAAGTGGCCCCAGTTCACATGTGAAATGACAGATGTGAAGAAAGCATCCAAAACTTCAGGTTTCATACTGTCCTACCTTATTAGCTTTTCCTCCCAGGCAAATTCAGGTGGGAGGGAGACTATTCTCAGCTCTTCCTCTTTTGCCTAATATACATGATACTCTTTTTATTAATGTTTGTGTCCTTTGAGAGAGACATCACTTTTGTAGCTTGAGCACTCTGATGCATAGAACTTCAAGCTGGGAGGAACCTTAGAAATAATTTTAAAAATAAGGAAACTGGGACCCAGAGAGGTGAAACTATTCAAGGCCAAAAGACCAGCAGCAGAATTAAGTGTTCAATCCAATCCTCTTGCTAATCAATAAGACAATATTTGTAAAGTGTTTTCTTAGCTCTGTGCCTGGCACATGGTAGACTTATAATAAAGGCAAATTTCTATACATCATGTGTTTTCTAAGAAGCAGGGCAAGTGTAATGGAAATTCCCTTAAAGGAAACTCCCTACTCATTGAATCAGTTTCTTAATTTATAATCTAGCGAGAGTATATCTATATTAACCTTCTTAGTGTGGTTTCAGCACACTCGAATGTTTCAGTTGTTTTAAGAGGAAAAGGCCTTCACTCTATCTAAAAGGCTCTCAGGCTTGCCTGATTTTTCCATGAGGAAGAACAGCAGCTATTCATTATCTTTAAGTTCACTTCTCGAGCCTCTCAGAGCTTAAAAGCTGATAATTTGCTGCACACAACAATCTTTCTACATAGCAAGATGAGACAAAACACACACACACACACACACACAGGATAGAGGATGGAGTGGAGGAGTGGAGAGAGAGATGAACTGGCAAATGAAAGCATGACAGTTTTTCATCTAAATCAAGAACAAAAAGATTGCTTTCTTTTGTCTTTCACTTGATTTTTTAAAGTATCAAAACTTTTAAAAGGTGCGACTTTATTGCAAACAGTATTATGCATTATTGCTTCAAATATGGGGATTTTTGAGAAATTTCCTGCCTTTTTGCCTTAAAGAATGTAGTTAAAAACAATTCTATTTCTCCTCCTCTTTATTTTTTTTTCCAAAATTACTGATCTAGAACTGTGATTACAATGTCTATATCACTTGATATATACAGGGGTACCAAAAGTCTTAGTGTTGTTTTCCATTATTAAAAGTTTAAAACTGCACTGACTTTTGAGACACCCGCTATTTTGCCTTATGTTTTCCTCTGTTTTATTCATTTCGTGTATTTAACAAAATAATTTCCCTAAAGCACAATTCTTTTGCTCAGGAAACTTTCTGTTGCATCTAGAAGAAAATAGAAATTCCTTTACTTGGAGTTAAAAGCTTTTTATGATCTTGCTTTCTTTTGAGGATTAACTTCATGTTGCTCTTCCTCACTTCATATTCTAAATCTAGCCAAACTGGTCCACATGGTGGCTCCTGACATGGTACACCATCTCCTCCTTCCATGGCTTTGTACAAGCTATCCTCCATGTCAGCCACGTTTTCCTTCCTCTCCACCTCTCTTCCTTCACGGTTTGATGTAGGTGTCATCCATACTTTGCTGATTTTCCCCAGTTGTTAGTCTATATATTTGTATATGTATAGGTGTGCATATATAGGTTTATATATAAACAGACATTAAATATATTTATATATGCATATATTTATATATACATGCATATACATATACATATATCCATACATGTTATACATATTGCACAATTGAATTTTAACATCTGTGTATATGTTGTATTTTTCCTATTCTCATCCTGCTATAACAACATAGCTAGCATTGAAATGGTGCTTTAAGGTTTACAAAATGCTTTTCAAATATTATCTCACCTGATCTTCGAAACACCATGGGAGGCAGGTGTTAAGTATCCACATTTTACAGATGAAGAAAATAAGGTCAACAGAGGTTAAGTGACTTATTCAAGATTACCCAGCTAGTAAGTATCCGAAGTGATATTTGAGCTCAGCTCTTCCTGAGTCTAGGCTATATGCCCCATCCACTGTGCTACCTAACTGCCTCTAGGTAAGTTTCCTGAGGGAAGGTACTGTTGTATTTTTGTCTGTGTTTCCAGCACCAAGCTCAATGCCTTGCAGATGGCAGATAATACATAAATTCCTGCTTACTGAATTGAACTGGTTGTAGCAAGAACAATCTCAAATGACCTAATAGTACATGCCTTTAAATGGAATCATGGCTTACTAAATTTAAGTCCATGTTAATGTAAAGAAATAGAACTGATAACTGTAAGGATCCCCTTGTTCTGATCAACTCTTCTGATTCCAGGTTCATGTGGTTGGGTCATGAAGGATGAAGACTCTGACTCCAGGGAGAAAGGGACCATCCCCTGAGGAATCTGGACCTTCTCCATTGAAAGCCAACCCAATAATGTGTCCCCCCCACTCAGCCCAGAAACCCAGGTGCTATGTAGATGTATGTTTGCCCATCTTTTAGATACAGAAACTGAAGAATCCTAACTGAATGAGGAGAATCCCTTAGGAGAACTGATTCTACTATCGCTTACCCCAGGCCTCTGTAAATCACAGGTTTTCATCTCAGGGGTTAGAAACGAGAAAGGTTCTCTGCAGTACTCAGGATCAAAGAGCTTGGTATGCAGTTTCCCCCTGGAAGTAACTTGAAGAGTGTTCCTTAGGCTCGATTTATTTTTTTT
>CM053623.1:59174079-59204666 GCA_028646595.1 Phalanger gymnotis | reverse complement strand
GAACAGCGCAACCAGAATATATGCCATCTTGGAGTGGGGGGGAGAAAAGTTGTAATTCAAACTCTTGTGAAAATCAATGCTGAAAACTAAAAATATTAAATAAAATTAAAAAAAAGAAAAAAAATGTAATGTCCCCCCAAACACTAACATGTTCTTTGACCCCAAGTTAAGAACCCCTGATCTATAGGGAATCCTTCTTCCCTATGGAACTGGTGTTCGATCCTGTCTGTAAGAGTAGTGAGCATACATCTGTCTCTGTTTTATGCTTTACTTGATGATGTTGATAATCTGAGGGTTGCTGAACAGAGTTAACTCTGTGGTTATATTTATCAAGATATCTTATATGAACTCAACATAAGTATTTGAAACTTCTCATTGGAATAAAAGGCTTTAGGATTGTATTTGGCTAAACAAAATAAAATGTCTTTTTGTAAGCAATGATAAACAAAATGGAATCTTCTATATTCATGCCTTTCAGTCAACTGTGTAATTGTAAAGATATGGTATGCTTTAAAAGATGATTTCCAAAAGGCTTCCTGTTCCCTGCCATTATTTTGGTTGAATTTATCCTTCTGTCATTCATTCTAATAACGATATTTCAAAAGAAAAAGCAATTATATTGGTTTGAATAAATTAACAAATATTTAATTGACCAACAAGCATTTATTAAGTACCTACCATGTACTAGACATCCTAGGTATCTCTAACCCTAATCCTTACCTCTAGAAATGCAAATGAAAAGAATAAAATAACTCCTGTTGTCAGGGAATTTATATTCTAAAAAGAAAGACATCAAGTATACATGTAATCATATTCAGAATAAAGATAATAAATATAAATAATACAAGGTAGTTAGAGAGGGTGGTATTAGTAGTTGGGGATCAGGAAATACCTCATGTCGAAGGTATCTTGAACAAAGAAAAGGATCCTCTGAGATAGAGATGAGGAGAGAGTGCATTCCATACTAGGGACAGTCAGGACAAAGGAATCAAGATAGGGCATGGGGTACTATATGTGAGGAGTGGAGAAAAGACCATTTTAACTGGATTGCAGGGTGAAGGAAAGGAAGTAACATACAATGAAACTAGAAAGACAGTTCAGGAACAAGCTATGAAGCGCTTTAAAAACTAAAGAGAAGAGTTTATTTTTCATTTTAGAAGCAGTAGGGAGCCCCTAGAGTTTTTGCGGGGCAGGGGAATAACACAAAGTAGTACTTAAGGAAAAATGTTTTGGCAGCTGTGTGAAGCACAGACTGGGGTGGGAAGATGCTTGAGGCAAGGGTGACCAGCTGGGCATCCATTTCAGTAACTGATGCTATAAATGATGCGGGTCAGAACCATAGAGGAGTACAGAAAAGGGGTCAGATGACAAAGATGTTGTATGGATTGGTCATTAATGGGCTATGTGGAGTGAGGAAGAGTGAAGAGTTGAGGATAATTCCCAGGTTCTGAAGTTTGTTTCCCACTTTAGAACATGAGATCCTTGAAGGAAGGAAATGTTTTCACCTTTGTTTGTATAACCAGGGTTTTACACTGTTTGCACAAAGTAAGTGACTGACTGGTGCCTTTGACAGAAGTGGGGGAGTTTTGCGGAGGAGTGGGTTTGGGGGAAGGATAATAAGTTCTGATGTGAATATTATGAGTTTGATATTCAACTTGAAATGTCCAATAGGGGGCTGGTGATACAAGATGAAAAATCAAGGTAGAAATCAAAGCTAGATATGTAGATTTGAGTCATCTATATAGAGCTGATAGTTAAACTCATGGGAGCCAATGTGTTTACCAGGAAGAGAGCACAGAGAAGAGTGAAGAGGGCCTAGGACAGAAAAAGATGTTAGGAGACATGACATAGATGATGAGCCATCAAAGGAGAGAGAATGAGCTCTCAGACATATAGGAAGAGAACCAGGAGAGAACTCTAGGAAGGAAAGGATATGAAGGAGAGGATGTTCAACAGCGAAGCAAAGAAGTCACAAAGGAGGAGGCTTGAGAAAAGAACATCAGGTCAACAGTTAAGAGGTCCTTGGTAAATTTAAGTTATAAGTTAAATCCCTACTGTGTGCTAGGCACTATACTAGTAGGTATAGATGCTCTCTCCATAACCTTTTAAGATTATTAATACAATCTATTTTCCCTGCTTTTTTATATCTTTCCCAATACATCTTGTAAATCAAACCCTCAATGCTTTCCAGATTGTGTTGCCTAAATGCCCTCAAATTGTATTTGGACTTGCCAAGTGCCCTTCCGAGCTTTGTCTTCCTAAGAGCTATTTCTACTTCAGATAGTACATTGGTGAATGAGGTGCCAGGATCCAATGTGATTGATAATTCTTTTATTACTGATGGTGAAAATAAATCAATATAGGAATATTGACAAATGGGGCTCTTTTTATGGCTATTTGCTGTCCTCTTGACAGTTTCATTCATGAATGCTTTTGGGCTTATGTGGCACATTTTAAGCAGAAAAGCACGCTTCCTATAGACTCATTTTTGTTATTTTATAAGGTATACTGTTCATAATTTTCCACAGTCTCATGACATAGAATATAATACACAAATGTATTTATATTCTACACTAGTCTTTTCTTTGGCTTCCATGCTTCTGCTCTTGACAAGGAGATTACATGTACAATTGAGCTGAGGTTGTTTTTCAACTCTTTTGACTTCCTGTGATACTGATCTAAGTCAGTTTAACTTTTGTGGGTGATGATGATAATTAAGGTCAATATCCATGTATTTTCCCCCATTTCTCTCTTCTCTTCATCGTTTAAATGGGTCAGGATGAAATTGTCTTTTCTAGGACAATTTCATGTCTTGTAAATTGGGGTTGATCTCCATTTGTGCCCCATGTAACCAGGAGGCTGACTGAACACTAATGGGGGATTCTTATATGATTTCTGCATCAGTAACTAGTCATTTCCTGTCAGTTAAGAGAGAATTGATAGTCTTTTTGTGAGGTCGTTGTATGCTTAAAATATCCAGCGACTTCCCATTAACTTCATGAAGAAAGTACTTCTCATAGTCTCATCAACACCCATTTTGTTTGTTTATCTTTCTGTTTTCTTAGACTGGCTCTCCCTACCTTGCCCAGGCTGCAGGAACAGTGGCCAACAATCAGACACTCAATCCCAAAATTTATTGGCCTGGAAGCTTTAACAAGGTCTGGACTTACCCCTCCTTAGGCAGTCTGGTGGCCCGGCCCACCAAATTGGAGTCAGTGCAGACACATGATCAGTTTTGACTATAATTGAGCTGAAGACTTCTGAGCTCAATTGATCCACCAGCCGTTGCTTCCTCTAGTAACAGAGATTACAGGCTTGTGCTATAACATCTGGTTCCCATGGATTTAATATTCTATGCAGATGACATGTATTTAATATGTGTATATATACACATATATTCTCTCCCTCCCACCATCAAAAACTGCCTTGGTGGACATTTCAAACTGAATATCCAGTAGGCATTGCAACTTCAACATATCCAAAACAGAATTTATCTTTCCTCTAAAACCTACTTTTTAAAAACCTCATTCTGCTTCCTTTATTCTCTATCACTTCACATACACCTTTTTTTTCCTCACTAAACGTTGAAACTTTTATTTCTCTAAAACCCACCTTTCTTTCTAACTCTCCTATTTCTGTTCAGATCATCACGATCCTCTCAGGCATATGGTTTACATCCTGGATTTCATCCTTGATTCCTCATTCTACATACCTATTCAGTTCCCAAATTCTGTCATTCAAATAACAATTAAATAACAAATTCTTTAATTAATTAATAATTAATTTATAATATAACATATTGAATAACATATCATAGTATATGTAATTATAGAATATATAATAATTAAAATTTAATAAAATTAATTAAGATAACCATTCTTTCTGTTATTTAAAACTCTTCATAACCTGCCCTCCTCCCTACTCATCTTCCCAGCCTTATTACATATTACTGCCCTCCACTCGCTCTCTAGGCATTGAAGGTCTTCATTCTTTAAATACAGTATGCCAAACTGTCATTCTGCAGATAAAGAAACTGAGGGTAAGAATTTGACATATTAAAGGTTACATAGAGAGGAAGTGCCTTTGACAGCTCTCGAACGTAGTCTATTGACTTTAAGACCATGGTTCTTTTTACTATACCATGCTGCTTTCTTTGCTTATTCTCAGCTGGGCCATCCTGACCCTTACGGGGCTTGTTTCCCACCCAGGAAATGTTCATCTCTGTTTTAAACAGAATTAATTAACTTCCATCATTTTTAATAAGACCTCTATTCAATCTCTCCATAGGCTACAGTGTCCAATGGAATACTGTGAAGCAATCCTAGACTTCTACAAGAAAATGAGATCAGAAATTATTCAAAATCAGATTTTGAGTATACACTAGAGCTACCTCTTTTTCCTCAATACACATTCTTGAAAATGAGGTGTTAAATTTAAAGCAAAGTGCTATTTATGATTTATGCACAGAAAGAGGAAGGCACAGCAGAATCGAGTTTAAAGGCTGAAGTAGGCATTAGCTGGCACATCTGCCCACTTGAGCTGGGTGCCAGTAAGTGGTTGTAGACTTAGTTAGGTTGCACCTGCCACTCTCGGGTTAAGAAGAACCAGGCACAAGGATTTGAAGCTTTAGCTCTTTAGCAACAACTGATGTGACAAAGGTGAAGAGATGAAAAGAGCGTGATTTCTTGAGCCATGCTGTACCAGGGCCAAACTTTTAGAAGCAGTTCTAACAGATTTAACTCCTAGGATTCCCTTTAGTCTGTTATTGTTTCTACATGCTAAAAGTGACCTGAGAAGGAGTGCATGAATGAATAAAAAAGCTTTTATTGAGCACTTACTATGCACAGACCACTGTGATAAGTGCTAGGGATGCAAAAAGAAAACCCTGACAATCTCTGTTCTCAAAGTGCTCATATTTCAGCTGCAAGTGAGATGGAAAGGCCCCATGGTTCTCAGGAAAAAGAGGCAAAGCAGATGTTCGTTTCCACTGAAAAATTCACATCCACTTTTATACTGAACCATATGACAATGCCAAAGGTGGGTGGTGAGAACTTTATTTCCTGAGTCTCCAGTAGCACTGGCTGCTGCAGAAGGATTGGCTGCAGTGCTAAAGAAGGCATTGCTTAAGTCTCTTCTCCATAAGGGTTGATTCCCTTGATTATGGCTCCAGGAATTGGCCTAGAAGAAGGGCCAGTGATCTGAGGTGGGGAGGGGGCTCTTCCTTTTGTTCTTGGGCTTACCTTACTACTGATGGAAATTTGGTCAACAGTTGGCAATGCTGAGGTTGGTGAGTTGCTCCCTTCAGTGATGGCTGTGAGGGCCAGGCACCAGAGGTCAGAAGTGGGGAAGATCATTGCTATTCCCAGGGTTCTTGGGCTCCACCTCCAGGTGGTCTTCACTGAGGTCTGACAGGAGGTAGAGGTTGAGCTGCTGGTGACAGGTTGACATGAATGGCACAATCGGCCCTTTGTCTGCTTCAGCTAGACTGCATGCTCTCTGGGTGACAGGGGAAGGCACTGGCTAGCCCCTTCTCTACAGGAATTGATGACTGCAGGGGCTGGGCAGGAAACAGGGTCATTGGTCTGGGGGAAGGGAGTGCAAGGGGACAGGTGCTATTTCTTGTGTTCAAAGTTCTGGGCTATCTTCATATATTAGGATCTAAAGGAAGATGATGGCAGTGGTTTGACTGCACTGGCGTATGCTGCCTCTCCTCTCACCTTTGGCATGGCTGAATATCATCTGGCCATTTGCCTTAGAATAGGTGATGCTCAACAAAAATTAGACTCCTGGTTTAGTTTCCTCCCAAAGGAGTTCAAAATCTTCTGTACACATTCATCTTTATTCTCTCCACTTTGGGACTGGCATGCTGAGAATCTCATTGGTGGTCCACTAATGCAGTTAGCAGCCCCACAATATCAGATGTACGGGGAGGAGAGAATCTCTTAAAACTGCAGTATAAGTCGAGAGAGAGGGCCGCTGGTGGCGTCATAGTGCACAGAGCTCTGGGCCTGAGGTCAGGAAGCTTTGTCTTCCTGAGTTCTAATCCAGCCTCACATGCTTCTTAGCTGTGTGACCCCAGGCAAGTCACTTCACCCTGTTTGCCTCAGTTTCCTCACCTGTCAAATGAGCTGGAGAGGGAAATGGCAAACCACTCCAGTATCTTTGCTAAGAGGACCCCAAATGGGGTCACAGACAGCCGGACACGACTAAACAACAACGTAATTACGGAGAACTTCTACAAAAGCTTCTTTCTACTAAACAGCACCAGGTTAAAAGTCAAGACCTAGTTCAATGTCAAGTTGTTTTCATGACTATGTAAACTTAGACAAGTCACTAAATTTTTCCATTCCTCTGCTTAATTATTAGTAAAATGAGAACAGCAGCATCCTTTCTCTCTACTCATAAGGAAATTGTGAGGGAAAAGTACTCCAACTATGTTGAAATCTTTCCTTGCACTAAGCCCAAACATGCCTGCCTACAATTTCTATCCACTCCTCCTGGTTCTGCCCGTTAGTAGAGCAGAACAAATCTAATTGTTCCACAAGACAATCTTTCCAGCTCTAGGAGACAGGTATCATGCACCCGACTCATGTCTTCTTTTCTCCACGTGAAGCATCCATACTTCACTCAGCCAATCCCTGCAGCAGTAAAAACACTCACGTGATCTCACTGCTGTGTGAATTCCTTCCAATGATGCAGACTGCAACCACCTGGGCAAGAGTCAGTCTCCTCCACTGCACAATGGGGTTAATATTACCAATTACCTCCCAGGGTTGTTATTAGAATCGAAAAAGATAATATTAGGAAAGGATTTAGCACAGTCCCTGGCACATAACAGATGCTTAATCCCTTAATAAATGTGTCCATCTTTCCTTCCTTTCAAACCTGTGTAACTCCTGTCCCTGTCTTGCCCTAACGCAGGGTCTCCATGCCAAAGTGCTAGAGGTCTTCCTTGCCTTCTCCTGACACCAAAAAAAGTACTTAATAAATTGTCCAGTGACTAGACTTGAATCTTTCCACTACGCTACACTGATAGCCTGGTCTCTGCTCTCTGCATCATTCTCATCACTGCCCTCTAGATGCATTCCAGTTTAGTACTGTCTTTTACAAAATGTGAAAACCCAGAGCTCAAAACAATATTCCAGATGTGGTCTGATCAGGGCTAATACACAGCAGAACTGTCATTTCTTTAATTCTGTACACTGAGCTTTTCTGCAGCCAACCTAATATTGTGTTAGCTTTTTTGGCTGCCACTCCGTACTACTGACTCACACTAAGCTTGTAGCACTCTATAATTCTCAAACATTTTTTTCCATAGAGATTGCTGTCTAGATACATTTCTCCTTCCTATACTTGTATAATTAATTTTTTTCACCCATGTGTAAGACTTTACATTTGTTATCTTGAATTTTATAATCCTTTTATTAAGAGGATTTGTTCTGGGAAGTTTGCATTCAGTCGAAGGGCTGCACTCGAGGACCTAAAGGGCCACATGTGGACTTCGAGGCCACAGGTTCCCCACTCCTAGTCTAGTTAATCAATTAAGAAAATGAGATTATTCTTGAACGACTTGTCCATAATGAAGCCATGCTGGCGTTTAGTGATCAGTGTTTACCTTTCTAAATGCTCATAAACCATCCACCTAATGATGTGTTGTGAAAATTTGGGGCAGCTGGGTGGCACAGTAGAGTACTAGACTTGGAGTCAGAAAGATCCATCTTCCTGAGTTCAAATCTGACCTTAGACACTTCCTAGCTGTGTGACCCTGGGCAAGTCACTTAACCCTCTTTGCCTCAGTTTCCTCACCTGTAAAATGAACTGGTGAAGGAAATGGATAGCTACTCCAGTATCTTTGTCAAGAAAACCTCAAATGAGGTCATGAAGAGTCAGACAAGGCTGAAAAACAATGAGGGTGAGTGGGGAGGGAAGAAGGGACAGAATCTGGAACTCAAAGTTTTAAAAACAAATGTTAAAAATTGTTTTTACATGCAGCTGAGAAATAAGATACACAGGCAATGGGGTATACAAATCTATCTTGCCCTACAAGAAAGTAAAGGGGAAGGGAATAAGAAGCGGGGTAGGGTGATAGAATGGAAGGCAGACTGGGGGAAGGGGTAATCAGAATGCATGCCATCTTGGGGTGGGAAGTAGGGGAGAGATGGGGAGAAAATTTGGATCTCAAAATCTTGGGGAAATGAATGTTGAAAACTAAAAATAAATAAATAAATTTTAAAAAGACTGAAAAACAACTGCACAACAAAAGAAATTTACTAGAAATTAAAACCAAGCTCAGACTTTTATAGTATTATGACTCTAGCCTCTATTTTTTTTTAAATTGGGAAAACATTTGCCCATCTCTCTCATTCTGTATGGTTTTTCAAAGATTACTGCGAGTTGGTTAACAGTTCTTTCTGGAGACAGACATAACTAGCACTGGGCAAAGTGGCCTTTGTCCCAAGGTAGTAATCTAATAGGAGTGCCCCCCCCCCTTCTCATAGGAGGCCCTCCCTCTTTATAGGAATGGCTCTCCCTGTGCCTAATCTCTCAGTCTTTCACTAAACTTTGTAGCTACTTAGGACAATGTATCAGCAAGGCAATAAACACAGCATGAAATAAGCAGGTCACATAGCCTATTAATGGGTAGGAAAGGTCTTCAAATCTAAGTTGTCATTACAGACAATCACCCATGGGCTACCACCATCATGATCCTAACTACTGCAGTATTCCTTTCACAGTATCTAACCTTCCTTTCCATCTCCCACAGGTGTGAGGGCCAAGTTCTCTGAAGTACAGATAACTCCCTCTCCTGGCATGACCATGTGCATGGTAGGGCTGTCCCGTGTACCAACACCACAGTTGCTACTTTCTACACTCCCACATTTAATATATCTTGGGTGCAATAGTTCTTACTATGATAGTTATCTTCAGTACCCTTTGATAGACTTCATTTGGGCTTTGTGACAAATTCATTGATGGTAACATGTCCTCAGTTACTCCCAGTCTGTTGCTTATTCTTCTTGGTGGAGAAAAGAGAAACCAAAAAGAGTAATTTGGCCTTCTCACTGTTATCATCCTCCCATAACACTCCTGGCAATCGTCCCATTCCTACCCAGCAGAGGTAAACAAAAAAGGGCTTTTTGTTCTTTCCATTCATCACCAACCATTTTCATTGAAGATACCAATGATATTAAGGGGGAAAATTACTTAGGTCTGAAAATTTATCCATGATTTCAGTAAAAATAGAAGAGGATTTTGTAGGGGAGGAAGGAGGACAATAAAGGAAAAGGGAAGGATGTAAGCAGGAAAAAAAGGGGGGGGGATATTGTAAGGATAGGCCTTAATGGGGACAGGATTAGAATATATATATGGTTTTCCCTTTAGAGGAGTTAAATGGTTGTAGCATCTTAGCAACATGGTTTTGTACATCTCCATAATGAAACTGGTAATGAGATTTGGTGGAGGGACGTTCTGTTCTGTGAGAGAGAAAGAGTTCCTGTCATTACTTTACTTGCTGTTAATGTGTCCTAATGTCTTTGTGTAAGCAATGTTCACAGAGCTACCTCGGGGAAGGTTGTAAATTGTAAGACTATTGCGCCAGGTTAGAGCCACTGGTTTCTGGAAATGTTCTGTTCACGGGAAGAGGAATGCTTTTGAAATCCATTTTAAATACAGTCTCTGATTTTGACTCTCAACAAGAAATAGAATTGGTTTCTCTAGGTCAATTATAAGCAAAACTTTTTTGTCTTTATTTAAGGCCAAAGCACATTTCACATGTAACTGCTTCTAGGTTTTCTTTGTAGAAAGACTGTTCTTAAGGTTTAACACAAACCAGTTCTTCTGGGAAACTGCCAATGAGGCAAAAAATTAGTAACCCTCAAAATACCTTCCTGTTCTTTCTGACCTTCCCCCTTTGTTGTTGTTCAGTCTTTCAGTTGTGTCTGATTCTCTGTGACCCCATTTGGAGTTTTCTTGGCAAAGACACTGGAGTGGTTTGCCATTTCCTTCTCCAGCTCATTTTACAGATGAGGAAACTGAAGCAAAAAGGGTAAAGTTATTTGCCCAGGGTCACATATCTAGTATGTGTCTGAGGCCACATTTGAATTCAGGTCTTCCTGACTCCAGACCTAGTGCTCTATGCACTGTGCCACCAACTTCCTCTATGTCCTTCTCATTTACAAAATCCAATAAATGGATGGTGATTTATTGAACCTCTGTTAGGTGTCCAACACTGTATATGACATAGTCTCTGCTGTCAATGAGGTTATAACCTATTTGAGGAGACAAAACAGCTGGCTCCAACCTACCTTTGCAGCCTTGATATACACTACATACTTTCACATTCTCCATGGTCCAGTCAAACCAACCTTCGTGATGTTCCTCAAACACGAAACTTCATTTCCCATTTCTGTCTGTACCTTCTCACTGGCCATCCTTCATGTTTGTAATGTACTCTCTCTACAACTCCACGACTCAGTTACAGCGCCATCTTTCATAGGAAACTTCTCCTAGACTCGGGGTAGATCCATCCTTTATCCCACCACCACGATTGCCACCTCCATCCCCACCCCGACTTTGCCCCAGGTGCAATAATTCCTACTTAGGGCTGGATCTCCAGGGACCACAGGACATATTTTATTTGGGTCTGGTGATTTGAATTCATTGTCAGAGGTAGGGAGGAAGGTGGCTGCTGAGAGAAGGACATCACAACAACAGGAGCCTGGAGCTGTTGGCCAATGAGCTCAAGCCGCTACAAAGAACTGAGCTACAAAGAATTGAGGGGTGAGGCACAGAGATTACCATCACATTAGGGAACGAGTGCATCCCCAGGGAAGAAGAACACTTGGAAATATCAGCACGTCTTCTCATCTCCCTAGTGGCCAATACCCTTCCTTTCCAGTATTTATTTTGTATGTACTGCATTTATACTATTTATATGATCTACTATTTTATTTACTAATTAGCTAACTGCTAATTAGTTATTAGCATATAATTTATTTTATATATATGTACAATATCACTTATATTGTATTTTGTGTTTATACACATTGTATCCTCTGATAGAATGTAACCTCCCTACAGGCAGGGGCTACTTTCACTTTTATCTCTGTATCTCCAATGCCCAGTAAAATTGCTGATACAAAGTGTGCGCTTAACAGATGTTTGTTGATTGTTTGGACTGACATGGATAATAAAAATGCAGCAGTAAAAGTCTTGATGTGTAATACATACAGCAAGTACAAGTTGAAACTAATGACAACTAGCTGTCTCAGACTCCCACTAGCTGTGTGGCCCTGGGTACATCACTTAACTGCTCTGCCTCAGTTTCCTTATTTATAAAATGGAGATAATCATAGCACCTACATCCCCGGGTTATAGTGAAAAGCAAATGAGATCTTATCTGTAAATCACTTCACAAATGCTAAAGTGCTATATGAATGCTATCTAGCTTTTATGGCTGGGAGTGATTTCTGTGGATTGTGGTGGCTGGTAAGGAAATGAGACTTAAGATGAGCACAGACTGGTCAAATGCAGATGGATGAAGTAGAGGGGGAGAAATGTCAGGCTTAAAGAACAGCAGGGCACTGAACTCATGAGGTACATATCGTGAATGCAGGGTTGAAGTTGGGTTGAAGCAGTGAGTAGAAATAAAGGAGAAATGGGAGAGCCTATACAAATAATCTCTAAGCTTGCAGACTCAAAGAGTTTAAATGCAGAACTAGAAATATAATTTGTTTGGACTAGATTGTGGGGAAGAACCGCCACTGCTACCTCCTTGATGTGTCTTGGGGTCAAAGGACCTGGGGTTCAGATCTTACTGACACTTAATATCTGAATGATCTTAGGCAAGTCATTAAACCCCCTTGTCCTCAGTTTTCTCATCTGTAAAATAAGAAGATAGGATGAGATGGCCTCATCTTTCTTCTTCTAGGTACCACAACGGACACTAGTGACCATCTTCACTCTTATTAAGGTTCTCCTCCTTCTTCTCTGACAATTCTTCTTTAGTCTCTTTTGGTGGTTCACCATCCATATCATGTCCCTAACCATGGATATTCTCCAAGATTTTCTCCCAGGGCCCTTCTCAAGCTGGTCCTAATCTATTTTTCCAAACTCTCTGGACATGACTCCCCTTTCCGTGCTCTTCAATACAATCACTGGTCTTCTCTCTGTTCACAATATGGTATTTCATCTTCTATCTCCGTGCCTTGGTAGTAACTGTCTCACATGCCTGCAGTGCACTCCATCTTTACTGTGTCTCAGAGAGTCTCTTTTCTTTTAAGGCACAAGCCAAGTACCATCTTCCGTATGATTCCTTTCCTTAACTGCTAGTACCCTTCCTTTTAAATGACTTCATATTTGACAACTTTGTGTATATTTTACTACTTTGAATAAATTTGTATTAACTTTACATTTATATGATATAAAGGTGTGTGTGTATGTATACATGTATATACACATACATACATACACACACATACCATATGTAATTATCTCCCCCATTAGATTATAAGATCACCATAAGTAGGAATTTTTTCATTCTTTTTACTTGTATCATCAACACCTAGCCCAGTATATGGTACATAACAGGCACTTAAAAAATGTTTGTGGATTGATTAATGAGCCCTTGGGGGTTCTTCCTAGCTCTAAATCTTTGATTCAGCAATTGAAATTGACTGGGTGATTTCCAAAGCCTACCCTAGTTAAATACTTCGAAGCTCATCATTAGTATATTGGTAATGAATTCATTGGCACTTATAAAGCAAAAGAAAATACAAAGTGGCCTTCAGTCCTATGCAAATGAAGGAGTTGTCACGGTTGGTTTTATCACATATTCAAAGGCAACAAGAAATATCATTTTATGGGGCATTTGTTCATTTCATATTACAGAGCTTATAATGAACATTTGTAAAAAGACCACTGTGTAGATAATAATCGCTATTGCTGAGGTTGAGGAGGTAGAGAACTTGATAGTATTCTCCATATTAAATCAGCATATGGATCTGCAGTAACTCCAGTGCAAGGTAAGCACAGGGAAGGACAACGGAAAATATACTGCAAAACATGTCTCAGGAATAAGAAATAAAACAGGCCAAATATCATGCCTAGTTGTCATAAATGCTATCTTCCAAAAGAGAGACAGGCTCTAGATATGGAGAAGTTTGTGCGACGTCACAAGAAATGAAACTCTACAATTGAACTTAAAGGGAATAACTGGTTACTGATTTGGGAGTCATTTCAGAATCAGCTTCTCTATATCCTCAAACCATCAATTTGTCAGAGCAAAGTTCAACATCAGTACTAAATTTTAAGAAAGACTAAAAGAAGAACAACATAAAATACGAAATTTAGGCAACTCCAAACTGTCCTATTTAAATAAGCTGCTGAAACACAAAAGAAGGGTAAGTGACCAAAAATGAAAAATTTAGACATCAACATATGCTATCATCATTTTAGGAAGTTTAATTTATACAAATTAACTGAAGTACTGATGAACAAAATACATCTAGTTAGCAAATCTTATTTTCCTGTTAAGCAGAGATATTGCAACTAGGGAAATACATCAGCTTAGAATATAAGCCCATATGTAAAATGTTACAGAGGAGAATGGCAGCACATCTGGTTAATACCAGGTGATATCTTGTCCTAAAAGGTCTTGTATGAATAACAAGTTTCAAAAAAAAGTGTGAAGTAGGGTAATTAAAAAAAAACAATCTTACAGAAAGCTTGTTGAGAGAGCCAACCATACAAGACCAGCTGAGGGTATTTAAGAATCAAACTAGAAGGACAATGAAAAGACAAAAAAATGGAAAAGATCTGCCAAGGTTATTATAATAAAATATTCTCTCTATCAATGACAATGGAGCTACTGAATTTAGATTTTAACATCTCTGACTTTGGTGTGCTGAATAAGGAAGTAAAAAAGGGGTGAAAGAAAACAGGAAGAACAGACTGTTTAGACTGAATATACACAGCAGAGGTATGTGATGGAGTTAATACGAATTTAAGGACTGATTCTTATGATATCTGAAAAAGGAAAGGATTACAAATCCTTGCAAGAAATCGGATTATCACTACCAACAAAAGGCAACTGGGACAACAATAACTATTCCTACTTTCCTATCTGTCAGAAAACCTTTATGTGAACAATCTGCACGTGCATTGAGGTCATCCTTAATAAAGATGTGAGAAAGGGGTAGGCTTTCATAGATGAGATTTTACTTCAGGCAGACCACATTTTTACCATCACGCAATCAACTAAATTGTGCAGAGGACATGAAATCTCATTTTATTTACTGCTTTTCTTAGCTATACAAAACCTTTGATTTGACAAAGAAAAATAAATCACCTTAGAAGCTCTCTTCTAGCAATGTGGCTGCCATGCATATGTCAAAATCATATGAGATATTTTGAAGGATGTGACGGAGATAACTTTGTTCAATGTCCCTTTAATTTGAAATATAAAATGAAGCAAAAAACAAGTCCAGGTCAGAGTGGAAAAAAAGGAGAGGGATTCCCTCTAAAGGGAAAGTTCTTCCAGATGTGTCTGCTTGTGAATGACATTGTGCCGCTTGCATAGGGTCCCAGAACACTACAGAGCTTCCTCAATGTAATACATAATCACTCATCAGTTTGGTCTAACTATCCACACAGGAAAAGCCGAGCTGATGAAGAATGCCTATTATCCAAATGTTTTATACATGTGGATAGGCACCTCATAGTTGATGATACATGTATCTAGACAGATACTGCAAACAGACAATGAACTGTGCTGAGAATCGAATGAGAAAAGAGGACAAATTTCATTTGGGGAATTGCGTAATCCCCATAATCACCTCAGGCTTCTCTCTGAAACAAAGACCCATTTTTTTTAATCATCGATATTCTTTTACTGATACTAATGGCAGTAAAGCATGGAATATCACAGCTTGGAGACCCAAAGTTCCACAGTACTCAAATAGAGTGATGAAGAGTGATTGTAAGCTGCAAGATGTTAATAATAATTAGTACAGGAGGACCCATGGGAAAGATATTACCAGAGAAGCGCGTGACCAGGTGAGTCAGTGGCTCTGACGAGCAAAGGATAACCGATACATAAACCCCTGGTATCCGTGCAACGCCAAAGCAAGGCAGTGAGTGTTTATTAAGCTTTTACCATGTTTCAGGTACTGTGCTAAATGCTAAATACACAAATACAAGCAGAAAGCTCACGAATGGGGAAGGGATCTGAAAAGCAGTGGGGTGGGGAAAGGGAGAAAAGGGAGCACATGCAGAGCAGTATGGTGTCAAAGTCCAGGAGAGGGAAGGGGAACCAAAGTTGGCTGGCTTGGGCCCCTCCCCAAAACGGAGGCCCTGGAGGAACTCACCAATGAGAGGAAGGACACGTGTAAGCACTTGGATAAGAGTGAGTCAGGACAAGAAGGTGTGATTAGTCCTTTGTAAAGAGTACCCACACTGATGAGATCACAGATCCAAAGAAATATCTGAATATTTGCAATACCCTCCTAATAAACTTTAAATTCTATGAGGGCAAGAGATTAGTTCTTATCTGATCTTTAACATCTTCCCCCTTCCCTGTCTTACCACTATGTAGGTGACTAGCCCAGTTCTCTTATCATAGTGGTCACTAAGCAAAATGTTTATTAGGGGCATTTAAGTGATGCAGTGGATATATTGCTGTGCCTGGACTCAGGAAGAGCTGAGTTCAAATGTAGTCTGAGACACTTACTGGCTGTGAATGGTCAAGTCACTTAAGCTCTATCTTTCTCAGGTTCCTCAACTGTGTGGTGGGGATAATAATAGCACCTACCTCCCAAGATTGTTCTGACGATCAATGAAGTAATATTTCTAAAGTACTTAGCACGGTGCCTGACACTTTGTAAGCTCTTAAGAAATACTTATTCCCTTATACACCCTGATGAATTTGATTAAATTTAACTGGTGAGATCATGAATCTTCCAGAATCTACTTCCCGGACTTTCAGTTTGGAGACTGAAATACAAGACCTGAGACAGGACTGACTCTCAAATCAATAAGTAACATCTATGTTATAGCTCCTTGTGTTCTGTCCTTCTCTATGATGCCGCATCCTAGATCCAGTGGCTAGGGATCTGAAGAAATTAGCTTTCCTCTTTCCTATGCTAGTCCCTGAGCAGCTATGTGGTACAATAGAAAGAATTCTAGGCCTGGAGTCAAAAAGACTCCTCTTACTGAGTCCAAATCTGGCCTCAGACATTCACTAGCTGTGTCACCTTAGGCAAGTCACTTAACCCTATTTGCCTCAGCATCCTCATCTGTAAAATGATCTGGAGAAGGAAATGGCAAACCACTCCAGTATCTTTGCCAAGAAAACCCCAAATGGGGTCAAAAAGAGTCAAACACGATTCAAATAACTAAACAACAAGAAATCCTAGTCCCTAGATAAGAGTCTTCTTTAACTCCCCAAAACTTCAGGACCAGAGTATCCCTCTGAATGTAAGGAGGATTTTGTTATCCTTTTAGAGTTGTTTCTCAGCATTCATTGCCATAGGAATGTCCAGTTTCCAGGTGTTAGATAATAACTCCCAGAACAGCCCCAAGGACCCTAGATAGTAATTCCCAGAATCATAGTGACAGACAGTCCTACTGAGGCTGCACCATGAGATACGGGGGTAACATAATTGATATTTACTACACTTGTGCAGAATGATGATATTGCTAATCTGTGAGCTCAGTGTTGGCAAGATGCCTTCTTTGTCTGTTGCCCTATAAAGCATGTATGCACTGGTCAGTGAGTGGGGGAATCCACGGGTAATGCATAGAGGAATGCATTTACCTGCTTCAACTGGTCCCCATTGAGGCTTGCGGGGATTTAGGGGAGTGCATGAGCTGTGCCTGTCTCAACTGACCCAGTCAAGATGTAAGGGTAGGCGTACCCCTTCTCGCTGGCCCCTACAAGAAGGGTGATTAAGGAATGCTTGATTAGGGAATGTTGTAGGAAATGATTCTCAGCAACCTTCTGTGGAGACTAGACTAGAATAAAGCTTATTATTAACCCCTCCAAAGCTGTCTGCCTGTCTGACCAGATCAAGAGTGAACCTGTTACAGGCTGGAATCCAAAACCTCCAGTATCTTCTGTGTATTATCTGTGAAACACCCTCTTTTATCCGGCACTCTAGCCCCTAGAAATTCTCTCTCCATACCTCTATTTGATCAGTCTTCCTTTCTAGTTGGTCTGCCTGAAGTTACATTTTCTTAGCAGGCATTGTAGCTGCTTCTGAAATAGTAACTTCCACCTATTTCCAAAGTTCATCTTGGGTGCTATGGCCCAGGACCATTGAGCCTGACCAATGATTCTCTTCTCTGAGGATGGGCTCCCTGCCAAGGTTGATCATTCTGACCCTTTCTCTGTTTCTTTGACCCATTGCCTAGCTCCTCATTCACAGGCCAAGCTGAGCTGACAAGCACATCCTGGAAACAAAAGAACTAGATTTTCTTCTTGTCTTAAGCTACTAGAACCTAATGTGTCCCATTTCAAGGCACTAAGGGATCCATGTTTGAGATCTCCCTCCTGGGGATGTATACTGGAGTTCCCAACTATTTAAATATTAAGAACCATTCTTAATGTCAAAAAATCATGTGAGCCCCTATATTACAGTAAGTAGTTGTACTTTAATATCTGTTAATTGAGAGAAATGATAAAAAAATTAATTCCATAACACTTTTAAATGAATTTATCTTTTATCAATCATTTTTTAAAATTTCTGGCACCTCAATATATTTTAATAATACTAAAAATACAAATAAAATACATTTATCCCATTTTTGTTTTTGTTCACTTACAGATGAGATATTTGCTGATTCTTTTTATTTGGATTTGGATTTGTGGATTCTTTGCCATAAGCTCTGTCTCCTATAGGCTCACCCCAGACATTGACCTCCTGGCTGTTCAGCAAACAAAATGCTACATCTCATGGCTCTCAGCATTCTCTCTGGCTTGTCCCCTATGCCTAGAATGCACTGCCTCACATTCTCTCTGTCTCTGTCTCTGTCTCTGTCTCTCTCTCTCTCTGTCTGTCTCTCTCTCTCTCTTTCCCTCTACCCTCAACGCCTCTCTCCCCTGACTTCCCTGGTTTCCTTTAAGACCCAACTAAAATCCTACCTTCTACAGGTAGCATTCCCCAACCCCTCTTAATTCCAGTGCCTTCCCTCTGTTAGTTATTTCCTATTTATCCTGTATGTAATTTGCTTTGTACAGATTTTATTACATGTTGTCTTCCTCATTAGATCGAAAGCTCCTTGAGGGCAGGAATTGTCTTTTGCCTCTTTTTGTGTCCCTAGTGTTTAGCACAGTGCTAGGCATATAGTGGGTACTTAACAAACGTTTTAGCATCTGGTGCAGTGGATGGAGTCCTGGCCTTGGAGTCAGGAGGACCTGTGTTAAATCCTGCCTCAGACACTTAATAGCTATGTGACCCTGGGCAAGTTATTTAACTGTCTGCCCCAGTTCTTCCTCTGTAAAATGAGCTGGAGAAGGAAACAGGAAATCATTCCAGTATCTTTACCAAGAACATCCTAAAGGGGTCATGATGAGTCAGACATGACTAAACAACAACAACAAAATGTTTATTGATTGATTGCTTATAGGTAATGGGCTTTTAAAAAATAATAATTGCTAACCAAAATGCATGAGACACAGAGATATGTCAGCATATTGTGACTTTAACCCACCCTGCCCTTGCTCCCAACAACTGGGTAGGGTCAACTCACTACAACTTCCCAGGAGATGAGTACAGAGACGTCCCTAGGTATTCTGAACTATTCCAAAGAAGCTCCACAGTAAGCCAGGGATACAGAGTTGTAGAGAGCAAAGTGTGCTGGATTTAGAGCTCTATAATATACTCTTTGTATGACCTTGGTCAAGTCACTTAACCGGTAAAAGCCCCAGTTTATTCATCATTAAAATGAAGGGATAGACTGGACCTCCATTCTAACTCTAGCTCTATGATCCTATAAATCTGCATAGGAAAGGGGTCTGTTTTAGACCAGATGACATCTTGCCCTAAAAGGTTTTTTTTAATTTATAGCTATAAGGAGCTCTGCTATAATTCCTTATCCCATCTCATACCCAACACTGCTTTGAACTTACCCAACATACTGATGACAGAACCAGCTATATGGAACACAGTGTGTTTGATGGAAAAGCTAAGAAGCCAATATTTTAAACTCAGCCACTCACAGGGGTTGGGAAGTCAATGCAGTGACAATGTAGTGCCAGTCAAATGATGGGACAGTTGCCAGTGGGCAAGCCAACAGGGAGCCAATCACTTAGAATCTTGAGCTAACTTCCTAAAAGCCTCAAATTCATATGAATGGAACATATTTATTTTATTTTAAACAACTGCAGATAAAACAACCCCATATCATCTCTTGGAACTTATCCTAAGGTAAGAAAAATTGGAGAACTTGTCCTCCTCCAAATCTGAGGGTCCAGCATAGAAGTTAGAAGTAGCCAATGGATGGCTAAAATACAAACACAATCAGCATATGAGAATAATAACTAATATTTATATGGGCTGCCCCCCAAATCTTGGTGCAGTCTTAAGCTTTGGTAGCTTAAAATTCCAACAAGACTTTAGGGACCCCTTGTATATAGCACTTTGAGGTTTGCAAAGAGAAGTGAACCTAATCGATTCATACAGTTCCATCTAGAAATCACAAATATGAATCACAAATATATAAATCAATTTAATAAGGGCTACTAGTGATCATTTCAACTTATTTTCCTTCTAACTGCTACCCTCTAATCCCAGATGATTACATTATATCTTCCATTAGTCAGAGTTCTGTTCAATCATTTCAACCAGTATGCACTTGTATACAAATGTTTGGCAGGGGGAAAAGAGTATATATATATATATATAGTGTGATTTGCAATACCACCCTCTTCCCCTGGGATCCACACTCTCTAATAGTTAGCTCTACCATTTCTTTCTTTTTCTGAATACCCACAGAATAGGAAAACACTTCCTATGATTTTTTTTTAAATTGGAGTGGCTAAAATGGCTGAAATACTCCCTCAATGACCATTTATATAACATAGTAATTGCGCTTTTGGTAGAAGGGGTTACTTCACATACAGAAAACATTTCCAGGTCTAGAGAGGAATCTGCTGTGGGATTCCTAGTACTGGATAAAGCCTTTCTGTCCTTTTAGTCACTGGTCTTACCTTCTCCCCTGAGAATCCCCTCAGTCCTGTAAAAATCATATCCATCCATTATCGTCCATTATCAACTGGAAATATCCCAACCCCCTAGTGAGAAACTGGAAGGCACTAATGTCCACATAGATGCAAAGCTATTGACCATGAGCTAAGTAAGGAGGTACAGCTTCCCCCTCTTCTCCATGTGACTTGAATTCTTAATCAGATCGTCATCAAATTAAAATAATTCCAAGACACTTAGAGAATTTCTTAAAGCCCCTTTTTTCCATCAGTGAACTTGAGAGAGACTAAATCATGCTGTCAAAATGCCATATTATCTCAAATTATCCAAATTAATTAATCTAACTCAGTCCTCAACTGTATTAATCATCTGTTTTAGCATTTTATTACAAAAAA
This sequence comes from Phalanger gymnotis, assembly GCA_028646595.1. Taxonomy (NCBI): domain Eukaryota; kingdom Metazoa; phylum Chordata; class Mammalia; order Diprotodontia; family Phalangeridae; genus Phalanger; species Phalanger gymnotis. The sequence goes on along the minus strand of CM053623.1, from coordinate 59,184,070 downwards.
GAACATGACTTTTTTCAGCTTACTCTATCTAAATGATCCTCAATGGCAGGTTTTTTTTTCTCAAAAAAGTTTATAATTTATAATCCAATCAACGTTTTAATTTAAAATCTAATTCTTTGCTAGGATTTCCTAGCAGGCACCCCCGCACAAACAGTGGAATTAAAATTCAAAAGGTTTCCCGTTTTTTTGTGTGTGTCAAATTCTTTCCACCTATCATCTTGTTCTTCAGCATGCAAGAAGTACATGTTGTTTGTCAAAAGGTATCTGTGTCATAATTCTGGCAGGCACTTTCCTGTCCGAGGGCTTCTTTCCTTCCTTCCTTTCCTGTTGTTTGTGGATGCAGGCCCTTGGGTGAGCAGAGCTACGCAATGACACAAGCATCGCAATTTAGTGGGGTTTTCGGGTTGGCTGGTAAATGATGACAGCCTCCTTTCTGGATCACTGCACCTCTTCCTATTTCTGTACTTAGCCCGGTGTTGTTATCGTATGGGACATTTACTATGTTATGGGCAGGCCCACTCTGACTCATCTTTCCATGTGTGTTGCTGCCAAGTACAACAATCATCTCTTGGTTTTCTCCACCTGGGAATCCTGCAAGCACTTCAAATTCAGCATGGCCAATGGTTAGGCCCTCCCACCAAAGCAGGGTTTCCTGTTGACTGGCTTACTTCTGTCCCTGGAACCACCATCTTCTGAGTATTTCTAAAACCTCTCTCTTTCTCTTGCTCTTCACGTCCAATCAGTTGCCAAGTACTAGCCATTCAAACTTCAAAGTGTTCTTCATCTTTCCTCTCCATTTGATTCCCTCTGCCCTTAACCAGTTCATACCCTTAATGCCTAATACTTTGGTTACTGCAACAGCATCCTGTTATGCTAATGACTCCATCTCTACATTTCCTAGCTCTGATTTTATCACTCTAGGGTTCAAAAGTCTTCAAATGGCTCTCTATGCCTACAAAATAGCCTTCTTAATCAGTTCTTCTTCACCTATATCCACCCACTAATACTCACAATTCACCAGAAGAAAGGCAGAGGATAGAGACCTGGCCTTCAAGTTTGGAAAACCTGGTTTCAAATTCTATTTTTGACACCTGTTGGACAACCTTCTTAAGCTGTTAGTGCTTAATAATAATAATTATTATCATATAATAATTATTAAATAAAATAAATAGTGTTTAATAATAATCTGCCAAGCAGTTACTTATCTGCATTGGATAGAAGAAGTTTCACATAGAGTTCCTTACACTTATGAAATCACAAGTCTAGGAAAAAAAATAAGATTAACCAAAAAATGTAGTAGGATCAGGTCTCTAACCCCACACTCCAGTCAAATTAGATTACTTTCTATCCCTTAAAAGGGCCTTCCTTTTCCTATCTTCTTGGCCTTTTCCCCTAATGTTTTTTCTGCATGGACCAATTCCATCACCACCACTCCACCTGCCTTTTGAACTCGGACCCATCGTTTAAAGTGCAACTGAAATGTCACCCTCTCTGGTGAGACTTCCCTGATCTCTGATCAACGGTTGATCAATAATGATCTACCCTTTAGATATATAGCACTTTGTACCTCTCACGAACTTATCACGTTATAAAACACTTGTTCATATGTGTTACATTCTCCTTCCAGACAGTAAGCTCCATAAAAACGAAGGCCATGTTAACTAAAATCTCTAGCTCTTCCCATCTACCTCCTAGCAGAGTGCTCTCTAAATGGCAGATACAATAAAAGTTAACTGAATTAAATCATGTAGTGTTGTCGAATCCGAGAGTTGGAAAGGACTTTAGAGGTCATTTAGGTCATATGAGCCATTGTACCTGGGTCTGAGAAGCATGATAACGATGAAAAGACCTAGGAAGAGGGCTTGGGAGCTATCTCAATGCTCCAAAAATTTTAATCTTATGTGAAGAGGCATGCTTACACTAACATAGTTCTCATTTTCATTATTTACATTTTCTGAGCACTCCTAACTCATTGGATGCTGCACAAAATGTGGAAGATCCTGTTTCCCATCTCCGTAGTTTCTCATCTAAAGAAATTATGCCAATAAAGAAACGGTCTGAAACCTTTCCAAGGCTGCTAAAAGCCTTGGGAATTTAATTGATCCTCTAGCATTTAAAATCTTTCACAACCTAGTCCTTTCCTACCTTTCCCATCTTACCCTTTATGCCTCTCCACAGAGATTTGATATTCTCATCTATTTGCTGTCCTTTATATACAAAGCTGTATCTCCCCAGTGCTCAGCACAGTGCCTGGCACATAGTAGGTGATGAATAAATGCTTGTTGGCTGCTAAATGAACAACTGTTCATTTGTATTGGCTGCTCCTCCTGTCCAAAATATTCTCCCTCCTATCCTTAGACTCTGCTTTTTTATCTTCCTTGAAGAATCAGTTCAATTCCCACCTTCTGGGGGAGGGCTTTCCTGGTAATTGATTTTAATTTTCCCATATCTAGTCCTTCTCTTTGCAATTGCCTTCCATTTGCACTACATAAGTCTATAGGTAATTATTTGAATGTTGTTTCCCCCATTAAAATGTAAGCTCCTTAAGGGCAGGAGAAGCATTTTTGCCTTTCTTTGTATCCCCAGTGCACAGCATGGTGCCTGGACCACAGTAAGTCACATGTTTGTTGATTGACTGAATTCAAGGCTATAATGAGTAGTGGGAATATCAAGAAGAGCTATTCTTTATGGCTGGAATAATTCCTGTTCATATTGGCATCCCACCCCAATTTGATTTGTTAAATTTCTACCTTTCAACATTCAAGTAAAATGCCAGCCTTCCCTTATAATACTCTCTACCTGTTCATCCCACACTCAAGCGGAAACAAGTTTACTTTCCTCTGACTTTAAAGAGCACTTTGTACTTTTCCAGTGCACTTATCTTCTATTCTATTTCCTTGTTTGTGTGTCTTTTCTTTCCTAATAGACTTAATTCATTAGCAGCAGAGAATACCCTCTCATTGATTTCTGTATGCACCTAACACATAGTGCTGTTGAAGCAATTGTTGAGTTGAACTATATTAGTATAGAGTTGTTCAGTCGTGTCTGACTCTTTACCACCCTCACTTGGGGTTTTCTTGGCAAAGATACTGAGTGGTCTGCCATTTCCTTCTCCAGCTTATTTTACAGATGAGGAAACTGAGGCAATCAGTAAGGCAATAATACCAACATAGATCATTATTGTCAAAATGCCTATGTGGTTCTGTACTGCAAAGCATATGAAACCCTCCACATAGAAGGTAGAAGAAGTAAACCATTTATTCAGACACCAGAGAACCATATCCCATAAGCCATCTACCCAATATATCACAGCAGCAAAGCATTCAATACATAATATCACAACATAGAGCCTCGCCATCCCAAAACCTCTCCAACTTCCTACTAGGGTCTTCCCAAAAACAAACTCACAGTACAGGTGTCACAGTCTGTTCAGCTATCAGAGGTCAACTTGCATTACCTCAGCTCTAACAGTCACAATGGCCATTAAGAGCCATAACAGTACTCTCTCTCTCTCAGCATTTTCTGTGACATAACTACCTTTTCTTCTCAGGAAGCTCCTCCCACCACACATGATTTAGTCTTCCTGTGACATAAGCAGGTCACATGGCCTATTAATGCTTAGGAAAGATCTTTAAATCTAAATTGCTATTACACAGGGCTAAGTGACTTGCCCAGGGTCATACAGCTAGTAAGTGTCTGAAGCTGGATTTGAACATAGGAAGTTGAGTCTTCCTAACTCCAGGCCTGTTACTCTATCCACTGTGCCACCTAGCTGCCCTACTATAGTGAGAAAAAGCGGAGAACTGGTATATAAGAAACAATAGGATCATAGATGTAGAATTGGTAGGGACCTTAGAGACTATTTCCTCTAAACTTCTCTGTTTATAGCTGAAAAATATACAGCCTAGAGGGCTTACATAGGTTATAAATAGCAGAGCCAAGATTTGAATTCAGCCTCTAAGCTTCCAAATCTGACACTATTTCTATGACCATAACAATCTTCACCCTTCCACAAACCAGAAAGGCATCATGATGTAATAGATAGAGCACTGATTTTGCAATCAGGAAAACCTGAGTTAATATCTCACCTCAGATATTCACTAGCTGTGTGTGTCTGCATAACTTACCTAACCTCTCTCTGCTTCTCTTTCCTATTCTAAAAAAAGCAAGAGTAGAACTAGATAGCCCCTAAAGACTATCTTTTTCCAGCTATAAATCTAATAACTAAGGTCTACCTTTTGGGGGCCCTATCGATAAAGAGAGGGAGATCAGATTTGATCATCTCTTGGCTCTATGATTTTAGGTTTATGTGTGCTTAATGATTATTGATCGAATGTCTTAAGGAACTCTTGTGTAGGCATCATTTTCTTCTGCTGTCCATTTTCTCACGCTTTCTCTTTCATATGACACAAGCAAAGAAAATTCTTCCTATTTCTTTTACAATTAAACAATGCTGATGAGAATAGTTTTAATTCATTAAGCACATGTCTTCTGACAAGAGTTCAAAAGGATTTTTTTTCTTTTTTTTTTTTTTTGCGGTGGTGGGTTGGTAGAGGGATGTGTGTGGGGGTGTCTCTGCACTTCTGTATTCTGGCCAGACCTGGAGAAAAAGTGGAAAAGTACTGTGAAAATGGTTGATCTTGTGGTATTTCAGGCTCGTCTGGAAGGAGGAAGTTCTAGCAAATTTAGAGGAAAACATGTTTATACATTGCTCTGTATATCTACTGCTCTCTTAGACTTGGGAGAGTCTGAATAAAGTGCTGGTTGAATAGTGTCAATCTGCCTCAGACTACCAAGTGCATTAGGTTAATGCTTGGGCAGTCAGGAGCAATGGCCCTCCCTCTCTTCCCCAGATCATTCTCTTCCCACACTCCATGCATGGGGAAGGCATTTCCGGAGGCAGTGCATTAGAAGTGGGACCTGCCTTGCTTGGAAGACCAAGATTTAAAAACTTCCACTTACTGCTTCCCAGGCTTCGTCTGTGCCAGATCACTGAGGACATCAGGAAGCATTTGAGGAACTGAATTTAAATTAGTCTAGGGGAAGTCAACAAGATGGTATTTGCAGAGTTTCACTGTCCTGCAGGGCTTAAGATTGTCACATGTAAAGCTATCCAAAGGAGGAAGGGAATGAAGACCTTTCATCTCTCTGCTAATTCACATCTACCTCCTCTTTTGTTTTAAACACCAACTCAAAGCTTATTTCCTTTAAGGAATATTTCCTGAAGAACTCCATGTCATTCAGAGTACTACTTAGCTCCACATCCATCCTCTACCAGCAGACCAACCCCCACCAGCACTGAGTATACTATTTATATTATCTTAATCTTATTACAATGCAACTCCTCTCCAGTACTGTCCCCTGCAAGTTGGTTCTACTCTTTTTGCCCTGTTGTCTTCCCACACTTTCTTCTTATACTTCTCTGTTTCCTTCGACCTTCCAACGCCCCAAAGAAACCAACAAAGAGCTATGCATACAGTAATGTAACAATGTTGCTAGCAGCTGCTGTGGAGGTGAAAGACCAACATCAGCAACAAGAGTACACAGAAGGGCTGCTAGCACAGATTCTTTGATTTGCTTTTCTAAGGAAAGCAACATTATGGGGTTAACAATCTTACTTTATTTAAGCATACACATATCATTCACTTAGTTCAGGAGGAAAAGCCAGCACCCTGAACTTCAGAGCAAATAGAAATAGAAATTACAAACAAAGACAATATAAACATATCAAAAGACAGATTTCTGACAAAAATCACAATAGACATAGTTACCAGAGAGGCACCAACATCTGGGTTTTTCAAAATGGGGGGTCCTGCTTCACCAGCTACCCAGTCTCATCACCAACATTCTTTCAATGAGTGTACCCCCCAAAACAAAAAAAAATGCCAACCCCAGAGCTCTTATACCTGTTCAGGGCCCTGAGGGTTCAGAGCCTACTTAGCAAAAAGGTAGGGGGTTAGTGAAAGGGTGTGGACCTGCCTCTAATTAGGCCTCCCTTTGTTGGCCCCACCTGAGGCTTATTCAATGGTCAGGAAGGAGCTTTCACTTACAGATTGGCCACATAAGTAAATACTCAATAAATGCAGGTAGAGCTAAGGAATGATTAAACAAATGAATGGCACTGCATTTCTGCAGCACAATTATTTTCAACTATTAATATAATATAAGCGTAATGCTGGATGGCCTTGAGGAGCAACGAAAAGAGAACAAAGGATCCAGGTACAAATCTGATGCTTATTTCCTATGTGAACCTAGCTTAGTTTCCTCAGCTATAAAATAAAATTTTTGACTAGATGGCTTCTGAAGTCCCTTCCAGTTTTACATCTATGATTATATAATCCTCAGCTCACCCTTGACTGCTCAGTCTTCCTCATGCCTCATTGTCGATCAGTTGACAGCTCATGCCTATTCTGCCTCGACAATATGCCTCACATCTCTCATCTTCTATCTACTCACACAGCACTAAGTCAAACCCTTGTTGATTCGTATCTTGACAATGGCAACAGCCTCCAATTTGGTCTGGAAATTCCTTTGTATATGTTTTGTATTTAATGGTCTGTGCACATATTTTCCACCCAATAGAATGTAAGCCTCTTAAGAGCAGGGGCTGTTTTGTTTTGGTCCCCAGATTTTAGCAGTGTTTAGCAAATTGGAGCTTAATAAATAATTGTTACATTCAACTAAGTGGAACATTCATGTAGCTGAATCATATAAAATTAATTCTGTTACCTGGGAGAAAAATTGAGAAAATGAAAAATCCTAAATCATCTCTACATTTACCAGTATAAGCCTCTCGATTATTTTGAAGTCTGAGAATCACTCCAGATTGAGAGTCAATTCTTGGTTACCTATGGTATTAGTGGAAGGAATAATAAATTAAGTCCACACACACAAAAAATCGTTAAACCTCATTAAAGGTTTCAATAAGTTTCCCCTTGTCTCTGATGCTTCTCACCAAAACCTTTTATTGAAAAAAAATTTACATTTTACTCATGAAAATGTCACATACTTTTTCTTTGCTTTCTTCTGCTGTTACTTGCGAGGTGATGCTGAGAATAGTTCCTACTTCTTCCCATTCTGGATTTTGCTGGTCCACTCAGTCAACCCTGACTATTAAAGATTCATGTATATCTTTCTTCTACCATTACCTGTTCATTTAACAGTTTTCATGGATGTATGAATGAATATAATGGCATATGTACAGTCAACATTTTACTTCACCATAGTCTGCTAAAAGCCTCTATTTTGTGCAGAGCACTATTAGATACTAGGGAGGGAATTGGAAGATACAAAATCTAGGTAACACACTAGCCCTTATGGAGCGTGCGGTACAGTAAGGAGATATAATAACAACACAGATCACTATAATACATGATATATAATTAATGTATTAGAAAACTTCAAATCAAAGCTCTATGGGAAGTCGAATGAGTTAGAGAGGTGAGGATTAGTAAAAGTTCAGGGAGAAGGTAGACTGGATTTTGTCTTTAAAAGATTGATAAAAATTCAGCAGAGAAGGAGGAAGGGAGGATATTCTATGCAAAGGGAATAATGTGAACAAAGTACAGATATGGGAAAACAGAAGACAATTTTCCTGGTCCATAGAGTGCATGGAAGAGAATAATATGAATCGACTCAAAAAGTAGGATGGCACCAAACACTAGAGGACCTTGCATATAAGGCAAAGGAATTTAAACCTATTCATCAGGCAACGGAGAATCTTTTGAATAGAAGACTAACACAACTAGATTTATGTTGTATTAGGATCCTATAACTTGTGATATAGGCACTCTTCCTAAAAGAATAGGAAACAGATATAAAAAATAGTGCTGAACTCATGATACAGATCATCACCATCAAAATCTACTCTATTCTCTGTGGCTAAGTCTTTGGGTTGCTTATAATATGGCCAATCACACTGGACTTGTAATGGATGTATATAATATAATTATAATAAATTAAGTGTAATATGTTATAATTAATTATACATCATATATGTTAGAGAGGAACAGAGAAAATCACCTGGAATCATCATCATCTTCTTCCTCATTAAGGAGAAATCTGGGGCTGTAAAAGATTTGGAAGGGAGTCTAATGAAAAATCATAATAGTAATGAAACATAAATCCCATTTACACATAGGCTGCTTTAGAGAAAAGAAATTTCCTTGTCATAAAAGAAGAGGAATGATAGATGATCTCAGAGCACATGATAAACAAATATAAAATGTTCAAAAATACTTTTGGAACAAGAAGACACTATTTTATTGAGCAGTAATTAAAGCTGCCAAAAGATACCTAGCATTGAATTTATTGAAAGTAATTGAAAGTGGATTGCCTTTAGAAGGAGCCTATTAAACAGCTAAGATTCAAGAGCAGAATCAAAAAAAACCTAATCCCCCTCCCACGGGTGACATGGGAGAGATATCCATGGAAGATATCCACTTGAACTCTACCAATGAGTCAACAAAGAAATATTGCACAAATAACTGAACCATATGGATTTGTTTACAGAAACGGAGGGGTTTACAAAAGCAATTCAAAATTAGGTCAGCATCTTGAAAAATTATAGACAAGCTATACTTACAGAATCCAGATTTATTGATCAGTGTGGATTATTCAAGGAAATGACAGAAAATATTAAACATATCACTATAAGCTTTTAGCAACCGCTAAATACCTAGTCACAACCTGGTGGCTGGACTGATACATTAGAAGTATCTTACCTTTTACAAAATAACTATAAATCTCCACGTCCAAAAACAGATTTTTGAGATCTAAATAAACAGTACTAGATTCAGATCATCATTACATTTAGAACTGTTTCCAACAATCCTCCAAAGATGGTGTCATAATAAAAAAATTAAAATCCTTTTAAATAGATATGATCATATCAGATATTTGTAATCCATAATCCATACTGAATGCAAAGCTTTCAAACTACAGATACCTAGGAGAAGTAATCAAAATCATGTGGGAACAAGATGAGGCAAACAGTATCTGTCATCCTGTATGTTACTGGTCTGGACCAAGAGATGCTTCCAGTAAGCATACAGAAAATGAGATTATATCCTAAGTCATTTATGCTGTTACAAAACCAGCTATTTTATCCATTCATGTGATCATCCATAAAACATTAAATACAAACATTAATAACAGCAAGGCAGAGATTTGTCCCAGGACCATTTCTATCTGAACAGTACAAAATGAAAAGAACAAGATGAATAATAATTAATAATAATAATAATGTCTTCACAATACAAGTCAAATTTAGAAACAAACAAAAGTCTATAAAATATTAACATAACACTGAGCTCATCCCCCCAAAGTAGCTACAGAAAGATGAACATTTCCTCGTTCAAAAGGAGGAAGGGAGTTTCTAGACGTTCTCAGATCACATGATAAACAAGTTAAAAATATCAGAAGTACTTTTGGAACAAACAGAAACCACTTCATAGAGCAAAGGGAAGGACTGACATTAGATACATACTAATGGACTCATCAAATGTTACGGATATTAGTTTGCCTTATGATGGAGTCTGTGAAAGTCTAAGATCCAAGAGTGGAGCCAAAAGGCTTAACATGGGCGGCACTCACATGACTAAAACCAACAATGTCAAAAAAGAAATTGTGAACACATGCAAAGTTATTTACAAAAATAGAGGGGTTTATGTGAATGATAGATTACCAGGCCACAGACATCAGAAAATAACAGAAAGTTTTTCCTTAAGAATCTGGACTCATGGGGGGGCGGAGCCAAGATGGCAGCTGCAAAGCAGGGACTAGCATGAGCTCCCCACCAAGTCCCTCCAAAAACTTATAAAAAATGGCTCTGAACCAATTCTAGAACTGCAGAACCCACAAAATAGCATAGGGAAGCAGGGCTCTAGCCCAGGACAGACTGGATGGTTTCTGGGTAAGGTCTATCCTGCACAGAGCTGGGAGTGGAGGGGAGCAGAGCTGAGCAGAGCAGAGCCCAGCGTGGGTGGCGCAG
>CM053623.1:59130364-59173579 GCA_028646595.1 Phalanger gymnotis | reverse complement strand
GCAATGGGGCATAGAAATTTGTCTTGCCCTACAAGACAGAATGGGAAAAAGGGATGGGAGGGGAGTGGGGTGACAGAAGGGAGAGCTGACTGGGGAACAGGACAACCAGAATATATGCCATCTTGGAGTGGGGGGGAGGGCAGAAATGGGGAGAAAATTTGTAATTCAAACTCTTGTGAAAATCAATGCTGAAAACTAAATATATTAAATAATAAAAAAAAATTAAAAAAAGAATCTGGACTTATGGCTGCCCTATTCCAAATCCTTACTACTATACTACGTGGAGATTCTACCTGGTTAATCATCCTTGTCTCCTTTAGGTTGGCTCTCTGCCCTGCTTTTTTTACTTGGTCTATTCACTTCTACATGCAGGTAGGTAACCTAGATTCCATGCCTGTATCCCTGAGCTCTATTGGGTGAGTTTTTGACTTATGTTGTTGGGACGCAGTATACCACTCTTGTCTCTCCCTGCCCTACGGGCTTCATATGGGCAAACCATATTCTGGCTTCCCTATGTGCTGTTTTCCTTCATTAGAATACACACTTCTTAAAGGCAGGCACTCTATTGTGTCTTTGTTTTCCCCCTCTTTATTTTATTTTGTTTTATTTTCCCCCTTTTTATTTTATGTTGTTTGATATGTTTTGTTTTTATATTATAAACATTTACGTATTATGCCCACTCTGTGAAAGATCCCTTCTAACAAAGTAAAAATATTAAGTCAAACAATACAGAAATCTCCTCTGAAAGTGCATGCAACTTTCCGTATCTGTAGCTAACCTATTTTTGCTTTTTTTTAATTAGCAGAAATTTATTTTCTCTTCCTCCCACCTCTCACTACTTTAAAAAAGAGAGAGCGAAAAGAAAAACAAATACCATGTAACAAATACATATAGTCAAACAAAACACTTGCCCTCATTAGCGATATACAAAATATGTACACGTGTATATATGTATATATGTGTGTATATGTACATACATGTGTGTATATATTTATATATATAAAATTGTGCACACTAAATTTATCACCATTTGCGCTCTCGAATCATGAATGATCATTGTGTTGATTATGATTACTTACATGTTTTTTTGGATCCAGGGATTTATCCCACTGCTTGGCACCTGGTAAGTGCTTAATAAATGCTCAATCTATCCAAGAATCTAGCCATCTTTCTAGAAAACCAACTCTGTAACTTTAGTAGAATGAATTATTCTTAAAAATACCAAGCCGAAACTACTACTTCTCCCTATTTAAATCAATTGCCTGAACTCGGTCTAAGAGTAGAAGAGAGAATGGCAGGTTGTCAACGCTAGGGCCCACAACTGCTGCTTTGCTGTTCCTAATTCAGCAACCCTGGTTCCTATGAGGTGGTACCAAACTACCTTGAAGAAGAAACCTACCAGATATGCTAGGGAATGCTAACTTCACCTGGCAGTAAAGCAAAATGGCAAGAAATAATTTAGAAATCAAAAACAAAAAAAGGAAAAGAAATCGCAGGTTTTGATGGCCTATTTAGGCCCTACCATACCTAAGTAGGATAAATTATTGGAGGCACCAATGAGTCCACTGCCCCTTCTCAGCTGTAGGGATGCCAAGGAGGAATCCTCTACTACTTAGAATTGACATGAAAGATCGTTAAGTGAATACTGGACCATTACAAATAGAGATGGTATTACCTTGATTATTTAAAGAACAAAAACAAAGCAATAATGTGAGGAAACAACACACTGGATTTATTTTGAAATTGTTCTGTTTTGTTCAGTTGTGTTTACAAATGTAAGAAAAAGGCTCCTTTAAAATATCTCTGGCAAAAACAGAGCTAACATTTCTGTAGCCAGATCATGATGCATTTTATATATTGTAGTTCATTTGATCCTCACAATAACCCTGAGAGGTAGGGGTTATTATTATCTCCCTTTTACAGAAGAGGAAACTCAGCTGAGAGAGGTTAATTACTTGCAGGACACATTTGCAATACAGAACAATTTTTAAAGAAATAAAAACCCTTAGGTATGGACTGGTGTGTTGATGCCTAGGGCCATCCAACTCCTAAGTGCCCGAGGTGGTATTTGTACTTGGTCTTTTTGATTCCAAGTATCCTGGTCATGCCCTATTCCTGCACACCAAAGAGCCTCTCAAGCTGCCACTTAGTAAAATGAAAATAAGCAAAACTCTTGATAGTCTGTTTATGGTGGTTCACTACATAATCCTAGGTAATTCAATAGAAAGTTGGCATCATTAAGGATGGAGGGAGAGAGTCACAGCAATGGTTTGGGATTTGTTTGTTTGTTTTCTGTCACTAAGGGAAATTTTTCTTCCTTATTGGAAGATCACTCTCAGGTTAAAAGATTCAGCAAGTATCCTACTAGCCTGAGATTTTCTTTGGTTTCCTCTTTCTGTTTTGACACAAAGACAAGAACCAGACAAGAAAAAAACAAAGCTGAAGGAGAATGTTAAACAACATTGAATAAAGAAGGTATAGGGACTTTAGGTTCTTGGGATTAGTAAGACTTGAGCACAAATAAAGCCTTAGATAGAGTAATCAGACTAAGTAGATAATTAAAGGTTTCCACCACCAAAATCTGAGGGAACTGTCAAAAATTGCAGGCTGAGCTGCCAGCATCAAAGTTCTAAGCCTGAGATGGAATGGTGACACACAAGTTTCTGCCCCTAAGAAAAAAATCAGTGTGAATCACACTGTATTTTCTTACTTAGCCTTAATCAGTAAAACAGAAGTTACCTGAAAATAGCTGAAGCTTAGAAAAGAACCTAACAATCCATACTTATGGATTTTCACTTCCTCAAAAAAAGTTCTACATGCATATATGTCCTGCCAGTAATTAGACATGTATTAAATATTTTAATAAAAAGTCGCATCTTATAGAGTAAAAAAGAAGTGCGATAAAATCTTGTTTTCACTGGTACTCAGCCATTTGCACCTGCAAGTAAGATTAACCACGTGGACAATATGGCCAAAGTTTGGCACTCTCATTAAGCTAATGACCACGAATTAAAAACCGAAAACAAAAACAAACTACAGCGCTTAAGAGGAAATAAACAACTTTTGGGAGGCCAACTTTGCAAACCAAAGCTACTTAGTGGAAACATCACCTGGGATGTCTGCAACGGAGGTTCTGGCATTAAGAACTGCCAGGCTTTGTAGTAGTACTTACTTTGAGGGTAAAGTCTTTTCGTAGTGTTTTCTAAAGTGAAGCATTCACGGGTGTCGGAGGGGTAGACGGAGGAGGGAGGACTGGCCAATGCAGGACCAATCCTTAAAGCATGCTCAGATTTGCCCTTCTTTTCCTGCTGGATTGCACAGAGCATGCTCCAAAGATTCATTCTTCATTGGCCAGTTCCTCCTGCCCTTCTTTTAGCGGATTCATTTATCGTCCATCCATCTGACCAAGCAACAACCATTTATTATGCACCTGCTGGGTCCCTTGCACTCCTGCTTAGGCACTGGCCTCCAGAAGGCAGACCAGCATCATGTATACTGTATTTATATGTACAAAACAATACAAACTAACCTTGGGAGGGAAGACAGTAGCAACTGTTGGGAACTAGGAAAGGTCTTAGGCAGAGCAGACGGTGTCAATTGAGCACATTCCAGGCATGGGTGTCAGCCAGTACAAAGATACAGATGAAGTGTCATTCGTGAGGAGAGGCCAGTTTGGCTGGAATATAATGTATGGAGGTGGGTAATATATAATGAGGCTGAAAAGGTAGGAGAAAGCAAGGATGTGAACAGCTTTAAAAAATAAACAGAGGAATAGCTAACAGCAGCTTATTAAGGGCTCAAAGCACTCTGCTAGGCACTAGGGAGCATAATTAAGCTTATATAAGGATAGATCTCTACCCCTCCTTGGAGCTTAAACTTAGTCCCTGACACAAATAGATATGATACACAGTATTTCATAATAAGTACATTAGCTAATTATAAAAGAACACTTTAAGTAAGTTCTGAGGGACAAAAGTTGTTCCTGGGATGGTATCTGGGAAGTCTTCCTGGAAAAGGTGGTATTTGGATTGGGCTTTATAGGATAGGTGAGAATCCAACAAACAAAGTGCCTCTGACCTCTTCATATAGGTATTAGCTAGTCACTTTTCAGTGAGAAGAAAAAAGCCAGACAGCTTCCATGATCTAAGAATTGTTTATAATTTTGAAAGAATAATGAAAAGAAACCACAGCCAGTGAGTGGTTCCTCTGTTTTTCTGAAAAGAAAGGCTCTTTTTGGGTAAGTCTCGGTCTCTGTGTGTACAAACCGGGGTTCCAAGAGTGCCTTTGAGCATATGTGAGTCCTGTGGGCTTCTGAGTCCTAGGGGTTCTCCTGCAAGCAGAGCTTTTTCTGGTGGAACTGTCATGGTGATTAAAAGCAGGAAGTACTAGGTATTTCAAAAAGTCTTTCCTTGTAAGGAATGTAGTTCTTACCTGACCACAACCAGTTCATCCCTCCCAACTTATGACCAGATTGTTTCCTTACACCGTTAAATAGAGGCATTGGAAAATGCTGTCATGAAGCCTGGGAAGATAGAGGAGTGGTCAGGGCAGGTTACAATGGCCTGGCAATCAGACTCTTTCTGTAGGACATGACCTCAGACAAGTCATTTACTTTTAGCTTTATTTTTAACCACTAGTTATCCTTTTGTAAAACAGAGCTATTAAGCACATTGCCTGACTCAGAAGTATTAATCAGGCATTTTAAGGTGCTTTGAAATATTCAGGTGAAGGGCAAGCTCAAAAGACTGTTATCTCAAGAAAATATAATCCTGGTGATAGCTCCAAAGTTGTTGTGCTTTGCCTTTCTGACCTGCTGAAATGGAGTTATTAAATAGATCTCAATGGCTAATTTATTTTAAAGAAGAGAGACATTTACATTTTTTAAATGGCTAAAATTTCCAGGTTGCCCTTCTATTTTCTATAACCTCTATATCATTATCTAGTTTTGTCAGCCCTCCAGCAAAATGGAAATGCCTGGGTTATTCCTTAAGAATTCAAGCAAAAAAAGAGTACATTTTATCAGAGTCACCCCTATAATTGCTTTAATTTTCCTTGTTAGTAAAGATCTGACTGCCCGTATAATACGCAAAAGGCAGTTTGCTCCATTAGGCAGAGTGGACAGGCCCCATTTTATTCATTTAATGGATGTTACTTTGACAGGAAGAAAACAGAGTGCTTGTCTGTGAAGGAGGACTGGGTTTTTTCTCCATCAGTTTGTGGTCATTTCCTGTATTGATGCTGAGCATGGGTTTGAGAGACACCTTGAACTTATGGTAGCTCATTCTTTCTGCCAGTGCCCTTCAGAGTCTCATGGGTGAGAAGAAGGTCACACTAATTCCTTAAGCTTTCTTAGAAACGTGGGTAGAAGTTTACCAGTGGCTACCAACACTCCCATTAACCAACCAATCAAAAATCCTGAGTTATTCCAATGAGAGATAAAGACAAAGGGTAAGAAATGGTCTTGTGCTTACAAACGAGGAAACAAATGGAGTACATAAAACAGCAAGAAAATGACTAAGTGCTAAACTATGAGGTGCGGACTGAAAGTTCAGTAGGAAGTCAGAGAAGGGTGAGGTCAGTGTGGCCTGGAATGATGAAAATAATAGCTCATATTTAGAGAGAGAGCTAAAGCCCTAAAGGTGTGCTCAGCACTTTTAAGACAACCCTGTGAAGTGGGTAGTAGGGATTTGGACTAGATCTGTGATTTCATTGATACAGAAAGCTCCAGGTGAAGAACTTCTAACAACACAGGTTGGCCCCTTTTTCCCAACTTAAAGTCTAAAGAAAGCCAAGAGAAACAGTAAGGGTCACTCAGCTAGTACGTGTCTGAACTTGAATTCTGGTCTTACTGACCCTGAGGTCAGTACTCCAATCCACTATCCACTACCCAGTTGCTTGTTTCAAATGCTAATGGTGATGATGATGATGATGATACCATTTATTAGGGCTTTAAGATTTAGCTTTACAAATGTTATTTCATTTGATCCTCAGGACAATCCTGGGTGGTAGGTTCTATTATTATCCTAATTTTACAAATGAGAAAATTGAGGCATGTACATATTAAGTGGCTTGCCCAGGGTCACACAGTTAATATCTGGGGCTAGATTTGAACTCAGATCTTTCTGCCTTCAAGTCTGTTGCCCTATCTCTTGTACCACCTAGCTGCCTGGTAAAGATGAGTAAAAAGAAACTCAGGGAATATGAATGACTTATCTGTGAGCATACAGCTAGTAAGTATCAGAGATGAAATTTGAACTCAAGTCTACTGATTTCCTGTCCTGTGTTTTGTCTGCTACACTAAGGTAGAAAAGTCTTTTTGGAACAGGTAAGACTTGAATTGGGTCTTGAAAAATGGGCAGAATTTAGCTAGGTAAAAGTGAAAATGGTTAACATCCCAATGGAAGAGGGAAATATTCCGAGTTAGAATGATTACTGCTTTGCAATATGGTTTGAAATATGGTACTGCTAAACTGGTTTCTTTCACATCTTTTTTTTTCAAGGATTTCCTTGATATTCTTAACCTTTTATTCTTGCAGATGAATTCTGTTATTATTTTTTCTATCTGTATAAAATAATTTTTTTGTAATTTGGTATGGCACTGGATAAGTAAATTAATGTAGGTAGAATTGTCAATTTTGTTTTATTGGCTTGACCTACCCATGAGCAATTAATATTTCTCCAGTTGTTTAGATCTGACATTATAAATGCGTTCATATAGTTCCTGGGGTTGTCTTGGCATTTTATATCATCTGTAGTCATTTTAAACGAAGTTTCTCCATCTCTTCTTGCTGGTTAACATATAGAAATGCTGATGATGTATGTGGGCTTATTTTATATCCAGGCTGCTAGGCAGTACAGTGAATAGAGCACTGGGCTTAGAATCAGGAAGACATGTTTTCATGAGTTCAAATCCAGCCTCAGACAACAGCTGATGCTAGGCAAGTCACTTAAACCTGTTTGCCTCATTTTCCTCCTATATAAAATGAGCTGGATAAGGAAATGGCAAACCACTCCAGTATCTTTGCCAAGAAAACTCCAAAAGGGATTATGAAGAGTTGGACCCAACTGAAAGACTGAACAATAACAAATCACGTTTAGGAGACAGTGGCTGCCTCTGCCTCAGCCTCTGGCTCTGCCTGTACTCTCCAAAGGAAGGTAAATTTTGACGGCCAAAAGCTGCCTACTTAACTTGGGGTTTACTGGTTAGATCTCTTCCTCAAAGACCAAGCTTTAAACCCATTTCGCTCTGGAGATCATAGATTGGACAATGATAGGTCCCAACCTACATCCCAAGCACCATTTAATGGCTATTCTTTGGGCTCTCTGGCTCAGAGTGAATGTAAGTAGTAACTATTTCTATTTTGGACAGCAACCCCGAGGATCTTCCCCTCCCAGTTTGATTTTTTTTTTTGATTAAAGGGGCCATGCCTTGACTTCTTAAAGAGGCCTATTCAGTGAATGGGTGTTACTTCACTCAAAGTGAGAACCTGAAATGACCTTAGCCTAAAAGAGCCAGGGTCTCCCAGTGCATCTAGTGCCATCTCCAGTTGGCCTGATGAATATCTGGCCACTGGACCCAGATGACTCTGGAAAAGAAAGTGAGGCTGGTGACCTCGCGCAGCCCTCCCTCCCTCAAATCAAAGTCAATTGCAAGTCATTTCATCATTTCCCTAATGTCATGGACCTCTTCCAGAACGAAGGACAAACAACAATGACAAGGTCAGTACGATTGCAGTTTAGGGCACTTGTTCAGAGGTAATGAGAAACAAGAGTTGTATCGGTAAGGTAGGACCTCATGAAGGACCCTAAAAGCCAGTTTGAGTTTGCTAAGTTAAAGGAGCTGAGTTCAAATGCTTCCTTAGATACTAGTTGTGTGACTGGGAAAATCATTAGCTTCTCTGGATTTCAGTTTCTTAATCTGCAAAATAGAAGGTTTGGGTGAAATTATCTTTCAAAGTCCATTCTAGCTCTAAATATAAACAAAAGCCTTATGGCAATAGGGGGTTATTATAGATTTTAAAAGAAGGTAGTGACATAATGATAATGCTTACCTTTTCTGCTTTTTTGGAGAAAACAGAAGAAAACCAAAATTTCCAAGTCTAGATTATTGAAATATCCTTCTTATCGGTTTTCCTGTTTCCATTCTTTTCAATCCATTCTCCAAATAGCCACCAAAATAATCTTGTTACATATTACCATTCTCCTGCTCATATCTTCAGTATCTCCCCAATTTCTGTAGGATAAATTACAAACAATCTGATCTATGTATTTAAAGCCTTTTGAAATCTAACTAAGAACTCCCTTTCTAGGACCATTTCACATGACTTCCTTTAAAATATTCCTTTCCAGATATAACTATTGTAGCTGTCCCCACTGCCTGAAGGCCAAATATGTTACAGTTCACCCCTTTCCTATGTTCCTGCCTACGGTCAAGAGAGTTCCAAGTACCTACTAGGGGTAGGGAACCTGTGGCCTCAATGCTACATGTGGCCTACTAAGTCCTCAGGTGAGGCCCTTTGACTAAATCCAAACTTCACAGAACAAATCCCCATAATAAAAGGATCTATTCTGTAAAACTTGGACTCAGTAGAAAGGCCACACCCAAGGACGGAGGTAGAAGGCCTCATCTGGCCTCAAGGCTGCAGGTTCCCCACCCCTGATAGGCTCTCTGCGATTGGCTTTCGCCCCTACCAGTGATATCCCCCTTAATTTGGAGGAGCTTTTGCACCCCTGCTTCATTTAGCCACTTAATAGTCAGATTAGCTTTTACAAAGGAATGTTTACTTCAAAAGTATAGCAAGAACAAACATAAACTCCTCTGACCCCTAACAAATGGGGGCATAATCCCCATACCACCATCACCTCTGTCAGTGGGGAAAGGAAGGAGATTAGGTTCACAGCTCACCTCAGTGCCTCAGTCCCACTAAATTCCAAGTCCTCCTATCCCCCTTTATCCCAGGCATTCTGCCTTCTCAGGGCTTTCCTGTTGGCTTGGCAGCAATATCTGACCTGGAATCCTGCCACAATGGGTGCCACCCCTCAAGGTCTCAGACCTGTCGCCACTAACTGTACCCAGAAACAAAAAGGACAAACAGGAAGATAAAGTCCAAACTCAGTTCTGTGACCACAAAGTAAAAGGGAAGAAGAGGGAAAGGTGGTCCTTCCTGCCTCACTTGTTCAATTCATGGTGCCTGTGCTGTGGATGGATAGGACTTCCACCTTTCTGGACAGACCAGAAAAAGAAAGAGAAGAAATCTCAGTTTGGTCATTTTAAAAAGCACAGCCTGGTATAGTCTTGTAGGCAACCAAAAGGGGCTACACATGTGGTAGGGGGATGCAAAATGTCTTCTCCTAAAAGCTGGTCCCTCCATGTTAGGTGATGTGGGTATATGTACCCAAAACTCTATCACCCCTGAACTCAGCCATCTACTTCATCGTTCTGGACATAGGCTGTCTTCTGTTTCCAGAATGAATCCTCTTGTCATCTCTTTCTCCTGGAATCCCAAGCTTCCTTCAAGTCTTATCAGAAGTGTCTCTTATTTTAAAAGTCTTTAGTGTTTTCCCCTTCATGATGTTAGTTTATATTTACTTACCCTATCTTTACTCCCTAGTAAAATGTAAATATTTTAAGATTAGTTCTTTGTTCATATCTCTAGACAGGGATTTTGGGGATGTGTGAATTTCCAAAAATATATTCTTATAAACTGCATTCCATACGATTGATTTCCTTTGTATTTCTACATATTTTGTTTCTCGCATTTAAAAACAAAATTATGAGCCAGACTTCACCAGACTGTCAAATGGATTCATGAAACAAAAGGGGTTAAGAAGCACTGGTAGCATATAGTCTTAAACATAGTAGGTGTCTAATAAATGCTTGTTGGATTGAAATGAATTGAAGCCATGTGAGGTACTAAAACTATAATGAAAAAACTACCCTTCTGGAATGATTGTAGAACAAACAGAGTGGACTCAGGCCCGTTTTTGGTCCCAGTTGGGCCCGGGGGATGCTTCAGGTTTTTATTTTGCCAATAGATGGCACTTCCTGTTATTGGCTGATGTTTCCATGGACTTTATGAATGCCTTAATGCAGTTAGGCCAGTCCTGTGATGACAGCTGGGAAGCTGCGATTGGTGTGCTATTTCTGTGATGTAACTGGGTAACTTTGGGAAATGGAAGCATTGCTAAGGTAAGTGACTGGCCTCCATTGCAGGGGTTTGAATGAGTAAGAGGAGCTTAGAAAAAGGGACCTAAGATTCTGACTTACAGAGGACAGTCCCAACCTTGCTTAGGTCACATTATTTGAAGGATATTCTTTTTTCCATTATTTTTAGTACGTGGACATTGAACATGGAAAAGGATTTAGAGTTAAAACACACTCTAGAGGAAGAGATAATGTGAAATCTTTTTGGAATATATGGTTAATGAAAATGGTTTTTAATAATTCTGTAAATTCTTATTTCAATGTAGCTTTACAATAGCTATGGAGAAGGTCTTTTAGCAGTCAGGGAAAATATAGTTTCTTTTTAGCAAACCCACTTAAAATAAAATGCATTTTACAATTAGGGTGCATAATAAACTCTTGAAGAGCCGCCTGAAATGGATTAAGGCATCTGGGAAGCCCCAGATGCCAAAGAGGGATTCATTTCCATATTCTCAGCAGCAACATCACAAGTGCCAAGAGAGACTCTGCAGGGACTCTTCCCAGTAACTTCCTAAAGGCATATTCCCCTTTAATTTCTCTGGGTTTAACCAAGGATTATGGTAGATCATATACCATCCTGAAGTCCAGCATCGATTCCAGTAAGCATTACCCTGACTGGAAAACTGCAAGATCAGACCTTAGTTACCACTTTGTTAATATATGCAACATTCTTTAAAGTGAGAGAAGAAAAAAAAAAACTAGAATTAAATTGCTTGACTCAGGCAAAGGAAAATCAAGGACACAATTATAACTCCTTTAAGAGCAATGCCTATTGTGGACCTACCAAGAAAAAAACCCCAAAACATAAAAATGTTAATTGTGGAAAAGCAAGAAAAGTTATAAAATGTTTTCCATATGTTAATCTGCCTCTAAAGTACTGTTCCAATGCCTCATCAAATGGAAGGGACCCTGAGAAGAAAGTTGGGCCCCATTCTTCATGACCCCATTTGCGGTTTTCTTGGCAGAAATACTGGAGTGATTTGCCATTTCCTTCTCCAGCTCATTTTACAGATGAGGAAACTGAGGCAAGAAGGTTTAAGTGACTTGCCCAAGGTCACACAGCTAGTGTCTGAGGCCAAATTTGAACTCAGGAAGATGAGTCTTCTTGACTCAGGCTTAGCACTTGTAATGGTAATGTAAATTTGAAGATCTTTCCCACCCATTACTAGGCCCATGTAACCTGCTTATGTCACATGAAGCCTAAGTCACATGTGGTAGGAGGAGCTTGCTGAAGGAGAAGAACAGGAAAGGGTGGAGCAGGAAATGCTCCTAGCAGTTGGAGCTGAGGGACAGAGCAGATGCAGGTGTGTGGTGGCTGTGCTGTGAGTGTGTTTATGGGAAGGCCTCAGCAGGGCGGGGTGGAAGGTGATGGGATGGCAAGGTTCCATGCTGTGATACTGTGTTTTTGGGCTTACTGGTTTTGGGAGTTGATTGCTGCTTGGATGGGTTGGACCTATTGGTTATGGGATTTGGTCCTCTGATGTCTGAATAAATGTTTTACTTCTTCTACCTTCTGTATGGAGAGTCTCTCATATGTCACGATACAGAACTACATAGGCATATTCACAATTATCGTCGATGTTGTCTTTATTACAGCACTCTATCCACTTCACCATCTAGCTGATGTGAGGTGACCGTGAATTCAAGAAGGCTATACCCACTAAGCACCAGCTCTAACAGATCTAATCTAAGTTAGAAATGTTTTACATATGGGCCCCATGGTGGACTGTGTCACTTGTGATCTGAAAACCACTATCGATAAGTTCAATGAGGCTAATAATCTTCCTGAATCATGAGTACAATCATGGCCAATGGGTGGGGACTTGTGTGGCCCCAGAAACCCACAAAATACAAAAAAGAGGTTTGAGTCTGCATTTGTAGAGGGAGAACCTGAGGGAATAAAATGATTCTTCTAAAACTGAACTAGAAATATACACTAATTATCATGATCAAGATACATAACTTTACAAACTGTATGTACTTTGCAAATCATAGTGTTATCTAGGCTGTTTTTTTGAGCATGCGCAGTTTGGCTAACACAGACCCTGGGTTCCCGATCACATGAATGGAAGTAGATTTTTTGGCTGCCTGGGACTTTCAAAGTGATGAGATTGAGCCACGAGCTCCCTTTCAGCTGCGTTCTTTTCCTGACTGACACCAGGACCTAAACTGGTAAGAGAGGAGAGATTTAACCTCCCCTGCTCAACTCCCTTTTACTCCGGTTCTGAGAATAGGTCTAAGGGTATTGTTTTGAGCCATGACAACCTTGGAGTCAGAATGCAGGTGGAGTGGTACGGCAAGCCAGGCATGGAAACCCCAAGAAGCCAGAAGTCTTCAAATTGACTGTGGAATAACAGGAAGCTACTCAGTCTGAAAAAAACTGAATAGCTGCCCTCTCTGCTGCCCTCACCAATTCTACTGCTCTTCTCAGAGCCCCCAGGCTTTTGATTCCCACTAATGTGGAGATACTCCCATACTAATGGGCTTTGGGACTGGGGTTACAATGGCATGTTAAAATCATGAAGAAGATTTTTACAAACATATCTTGGTAACAAGATTTAAGCCATGAGTTGGTTTCTGAGTCAATAAGCATTTATTATGTACCTATTATATGTCAGGAACCATGCTATGGAGTGGGGATACAAAGAAAGGCCAAAGACAGTCACTGCTCTTAAGGAGGGCTCAGTTTGATGGGGGAGAAAACAGGCAAACACCAACATACAAACAAGATATGGAGAAGATAAATCCGACAATAGCCTTGGAGGGATGACACTAAGATTAGGGAAGACTGGGGAAGTGTGAAAGGTAGGACCTTTGCTGACACTTGAAGGAGTCCAGGGGAGCTAGGAAGCCAAGATGAGGAGGAGAGGGTGTTCCAGGCATGGGGGGAGAGCTGGAAAAAATGTTCCAAATCAGGAGTTGGAATGTAATGTGGGAGGAACAGCAAAGAGGCCAGTGTCATCAGATCACAGAGTACATGGAGGAGAATAATGTGTAAGAAGTCCAAAAAGGCAGGAAGGAACCAGGTTATGAAGGGCTTTGAAAGCCAGAAGGAAAGTGTCACCGAGGAAGTAGCAACTATGCTAAGCCTTGAAGGAAGACAAGACTTGTAAGATATGGAGATGAGGTAGCTCATTCCAGACACAGGAGCACAGTAGATGGGAGCGCTGAGTTCAAATGCTACCTCAGATATTTATGAGTTGTGTAACCTTGGACAACTTCATGTGATCTCTCTGCCTCACTGTCCTCATCTGTAAAATGGGGTTGTTGGGAAGATCACATGAGATAGCATATGTAAAACACTCTCTTAACCTTGAAGCATTATATAACCGCTAGCTATGAAGTAATAGAACCTTAAGCGGCACTGGTTGTGAGTGATGACATGTTTATATCATTCTAACTCATTTTTATGCTCCCTCTTAGAGGTAGTTCTTTGGCCTAAGGTTTGGAAGGATGCTTATACAATTTACAAATGACTTTCAAAGTCCCTCTGATGCTAATGTGATTGAGAGAAAAGATGGGAACTAATTTTAAAAACAATAATAACAAAAAACCAGATCTGGAAGGATGATCCGAATTTAAGAAGGGGAAGGGAAATCAAAGACTTAACACTTTATTACATTCTAATCTAATAGTTTGGTCACACCACCTAGTTACAGCAGACTAACTCTTGCTGATTAATTATTCACCCTAAGGTCTCTTAGCAAATATTTACCATTTAGGTCCTAACTAAAATACAGCTTATGCTACTCCTTTATTGTGGCCATTCTTAAGGTCTTTGCAAATGAAATTGGGTGAGAAGAACTGCTAGAAAGGGTCCTACTCAAAAAGCAGTTATCAATAGGTTAATATTGGCAGTTAATGTCAAATTCTAGTGATATTCCATATGAGTTATACTCTTCTCCAGGTATCAGGCTCTTTTCTTCTTCTTTTTTCTTTTTGTTTTTCCTCTTCTTCCTTTTTTTTGAGGTAATTAGGATTAAGTGACTTGTCCAGGGTCACACAGCTAGTAAGTGGCCGGATTTGAACTCGGGTCCTCCTGATTTCAGGGCCAGTGGCACCAGGCTCTTTTAATTTGATTTAGCCCTCAGTTTTCTTCTTTGCCAGAAGCATTGTGTACTAAATGACCTTTAAGGGCCCTTCTAACTCTAAACCTATGACCTTATGATTCGATGACTAATTTAGGAATAGTGGACTCATTACAGTATAATCTGAAACAATTTAAAAGAAGAAGCAAAGTAATAGAAACCAGCTTAATAAATGTACATATAGGACAGTAATAATCATAGCTCTCATTTATACAGTGCTTTAAAGTTTGCTATGTTCTCAGTATTACTCTAGCACAATCCAAAGTACATTAAAACAAAATAGAAGATGATTCTCAGGAAAAGGTCTAGGGATCCAAATGGAGAGCAAGCCAGCAGAAGTGTTGTACATTTTAACTAAAAGTAAGCAAGCTACCACGCTGTTTATCTAACAAAGATTTATTAGATGCCCACTGTGTATACAGGAGCATGCTAGGTACTGTAGGAGATAAAACATTTACATAAAATCAAGGAGGTTTATGGAATGTGAAGGCTTGACAGATGAAAGGGGGATTGTGCTTGTCCCTCATTGCCCCAGAGGCTCCAGAACCAGAGCCATTGGCCACAGAAAGTGCAGAGAGGGAGATTTAGAATTGAGGGAGGGGAAAATGGCCTAACTTCTGAGCAGAAGTGAGCTGCCTAGGGGTGAGGTGAGGGAAGGAGAGAAGTGAACTCTCCCTTTAAGCAGAAGGGGTGTGATAAGACTAATTAGTTTTTCCCTGGCAGTTTTTCCCCCTAGTTTATATGATAGGGGTAATCTAGGAACCTCCTGCCCTAATCCTTTAGGATTAGCTTTCCCTAAAAGGATGTGAAGGTATCCCAGGCAGGTTTCCTTTTCATAGCTTCTTGATCACCTGAAGGCATATAAAATCCCAGGAACTGACAGTCAATGCCTCATACTTGGATTTCTTAAGACTATGAGAGTCACCATGGTGTTCATCATATCCTGCCCTGATGATTACACAAATTTCCGTATGGAGGAGGGGTGGTCCTACTGTATCCTGGTTTCATTTCCTTGCAGTGTTAGGACAAATGAAACCTCCTTTTATTAAGCGTTCAGTGGGAGTACCTCATCTCATCCCAGCTCTGAACTGCCTTTGACAGGAGGGATGATCTTTTATTGATATGCCCTTGTTGATAAAAAGGTGATCCTTGCTCAGGCACAGGTTGGACTATCTGGCTTTGCAAGTTCCTTCCAGCTTTGGGATGCTGTGATTCTGCGATTATAGAAAGGCAGGATGGAAAGGATAAACATAAATAAATTTAATATGCGATGCTATATGATAAATGCAACATAAAGCATTACAAAATTGTTTAAATAAAGTCTTAGGGAAATACCATGTCTGACAGGGATAGCAGGGAAAGCTTCTTGGAGGAGGTAGCAATTGATTTGGGTTTCAAAGGGTAAGTTGAAATTCAATAGGGGGAGAAAAGCAGTAGGGAAGGCTTTCCAGGTGTCTATAATAATGTGAGTAAAGGCAAAAGAGCCCAGACTACAGTTGGCAAAAAAAGGAGTTCCAGTTTGGTTAGCACATAGAGGAATAATATAAGATAAAGATGGAAACACAGAGTGGAACAAGATTATAGAGGACCTTGGATGTTAGATAAAAGAGTTTGAATAATAGGAAGCCACTGAAGTTTCTGGAGCTAAAGACAGACATGACTAGAATATGGATTGCATGAATATGTAATGTGTGAATGTATGAGCTGGGGAGAGGCATGACCAGAAATACCATGATCAGGAATAAGGAATGTATGAATAGTGAGGCAACCTCACTATCATACTCAGCACCAGCCAGACTTTAAAGAGGTCTCTGTCTAATTTATGGTGTGCTTGAAAGAACACTGTATTTGGAGTCGGTAGAGTTAGGTTTGAATTCTATTTCTGACCAGTCATTGAACTGTATCTCTGTTCTCTCATTTATAAAATTAGGATAATACTTGCACTACCTACCTCTGTAGTTAGGAAAGAAACACTTGTAAACCTTAAAGTACGATGGAAATGTTTATGATTCTGTCCTTCTACAACTGTAGAAGGACATGGAACATTTGGAGAAGCTTCAAAGAGGAGCCACAAAGATGATTAAAGGGTCAGAAAATAAGACCTATGAGGAAAGGCTAAGAAAATTAATATTACATATGCTTCAGAAGAAAAGACCGAGGGCTGTTTTTAAGATGAACTTCAGAAATAGCTTTTATACAAGGAATGTTTTTAATATTAATGGAGCATAAGACAAAAAGATATAGTCATATACAGAAAATAAAGTATTTAGATTTGGGAAGAAACACTTGTTTAAAATAAGGGATGAAGACTATGGACAGGTAGAGAATTTTTCCTTCTCTAAATTTCTTACTGCTTTTCTAATATGTCAAGGATGTGTGTATGCTCCCTCCATCAGTGTAGGTCTCAACCTTTCTATGATTAAGAATCTTTGGCTGTAGCCAAAACTTCAACCTGATAATGAACTGAATTCCTTTCGAAAGGACAAAAGTCTATTTGGGATGGCATGGATGATCCTACCTAAAGACAAGGAGATTGACTAGTGGATTTTTTTTTCGATGTCTCATCTTGCCAGCGGAATCTGAGATATATGCATCACTGAGACCTATTGGTTGGAGCCACTTAATTTTTTTTTTTTTTGGTGAGGGAGGAAGGAGGAGGAAGGAAGGGAGATCTGGACCTACTGTTTCAACTGTTTCAACAGTAGGTAAAGAGACTTTCCGATACAAAATTCCAACACAAAAATTCCCTCCATCAATGAGAATTGGCAACCTGTATATTACTAGTAATCTCAGAGAGTTGCCTATAGTACGGCCTGCTCAGGATCACACAGCTAATATATTATCAGAGGTAAGTGGTCGGAGGTTGGTGACTCCAAGGCCGGGCCAGTCCTCTATCCACTTCTCCATACTGCCTCTCCTCTTGTTCCAGCATGGGCATCAAATGCCAAGCCTCTTTTTCCTTCTCTCTATAACAATAGATAAGGATAGCAGAGAGGACTCCTTTGAATCCTGTAGCCCCTCAAAACGACCCCAGCTAATGGCTAATTGGGTCAACATCCACTCAAAACTTTCAATGTTGTTTTTTACAAGAGGAAAGAGCACTATTAGTTCAAAGCAAATTATATCTAGATAGCCCAGGACAAGGAAAATCCACACCCACTCAGAGGAAAAAGGAGGGGTACGTTCTCCCACAAATTATCACAGCAAATTTCATACTTCCCTATTTCAAGTCTGGCTCCTGTTCCCTCTGGTTTCATTTTCACCCCACGTAAGGCGGGACCAGGCAGTTTACTCCTTAATGAGTATTGGCATTCAATAGGAGCATCAGGATCTCCCTAAGGTGCTACCTGTCCTGTCTCACACAACTATATGGGGGTGTGGGTGGGTCGCTGGATCAGAGGATGCTGACAGGAAGTGCACCAGCTCACTCGCAAATAGTCTTAATGGCTCCCCGACACAAAGATAATTGGTTTTGCTCAGTCACTCATGGCTGATAATAGAAAACTTTCCTGCAGAGTGTGCTGGGAATCTCAGCATAGTGCTGAGTTACAAAGTAGTGAAGCTAGCAGCCTGACTTCTCTCAATAGGAATGTAGCTGAAGGTAAAATCTCCCAGTAGAGAACCCAATACTGGACCTCGTAGCCCAAGAGCCTTTGCTTCTTCTGTCACCTCTGATATTCCTTGAAGAGAGTAAGTAGGGTTGCCTTAATCTTCTTCTTCTGGCTTTTAACCCTTCTTTTGAAACCTCTCATGCTCAGGGAGAAAGTGCCTTACCTACTAGCTCACTGAATACTCTTTGGGATATGATCTTCAGGGACTCTCTCCCAATCACTGAAGCCTTTTGGGTCCAGAAGCGTTGTTGAGGACACAGGTCAAAGTGTATAAGATTACCCAGACCTGGGTATTTTGCAAAAGCAAGGACCTAATCAAAGAAGAAATTACTCTCTAAACTCATGAACATCAATAAGTAAGAACATTTCAATATGCAAAGAACAGAAAAGAATATTTATGAAACTATGAATATAATTTGCATGTGTATTAACATTATAGTTCAGCATAGAGGTTAGAGGTAACTGCTGCACTGTGGCAATCCTTAGGCTTGGCAACCTTCCCCACTCCATGTTCTACAACCCAGCCAGCCAGTTATGGACTGAGCTCATTCCTAGCGGAAATTTTACTTCTCAGTAGGGGAAGTGGGCTCCTCATTCTCACATTTGTTGACTTATGACCCCCACCCTAATTATTTCAAGGACAATGTTGCTTTTGGCTCTAGTTTAGGGTTTTCATGAAAAGGAGAAAATGAGGAATTGAATGTACAAATGGGTATATGAATATGTGCAAACATGAACTGGGTAGAGGACAAAGAATTTATTGGTACTGACAATCATGAGAAGCACAAGAGAATCATAACATATATCACAGAATGAAGTAGCTCACTTACTTCTACCAGCAGAGAAGAGGCCAGTAATCAAACCTTGTTGGGATATAAAACTGTTTCTGCAAAGACAATAGTTGTGTAATTCTTATTTTATTTCTGCAATAGACATTGTCCTGATCCAATAAATAGCTCACCTCGATCTTTCCAGTGGCCTCTCTCATTGGCCATGTTTTCCTTGTCAAAAAAGTAATCCTGCGGCTTCAACAACAACCATTGCTTGGGTAGATGCAGCCATTACCACCAGTCAGATGTTGCCACTCTTGCAATGACAGATTTACTAAAATAATAGAAACACTAAGAGGAAGACAAAGGCAGCCAGAGGGCCCAGGTTAAGTCCTCTGGTCTTAGGTGTCATGTGGGCAAGCTCACCATGACCCTGGGATTAGGAGCAACCCTGTCTCTCGCTGTCCATCACTTGTTTTTCTTTTTCTTTTTTTTTCTCCTGAGACAATCAGGGTTAAGTGACTTGCAGTCAGGCAGCTAGTAAGTGTCAAGTGTCTGAGGACCCATTGGAACTCAGATCCTCCTGACTCCAGGTCTGGTGCTTTATGTACTGCACTACCTAGCTCCCGGCTGTCTATCACTTGTGTCAGATTTTGTCACCCTAAGACATTGCTAAGGATAGACCAGCTGGAGATGGCCTCTTCTTTTCTAAAAGGTACCTTGAGTCCTTCTTGATCCTTTTTCCTCAGCAGTCAATCACTGGACAGCCAGAAAAACAATCAAAAAGGCCCCCAACATTCTCTTGGAGTTGACTGGAATGGTAGTTGCACATACTCTGAATAGAGGAAAAGGAGCTATTATAATAGGGCAAAAACTGCCCAACTCATCTGTATCCCCATCTGAAATTCCTTCTGTGTATTTGCTGATGTTCTTTCCTTTCTTTTTGGTATAGCTCCCACACCTTCTTTTTGGTATTGCTACCACTACCTTCCCACACAACTTGCAATTTATAACTCTCCCCCCCAAAAAAACAAAACTCCTACACCTTTTTTAAAATTTTATTTTATTTTTAAGTTATGGAATAAAACAAACATTTCTATAACATAGTATAATAAAAAGTATGATTGCACATGAAACTGCAAATCTATTATGTACAACTTGCTCTTCCTTTTAAATATGTAACCATATATAATAAATATGTTATATATAAATAATATATAGTCAAATAGAAATATATATATAAATATGTTATATATAATATATAAATATATAATAAATAATGTATATTTCTTTTTTTCTTCCCTCCCCTCCACCCTAGAGATGGCTACCTTTAGACAAATATATATATATACACGCAGATATATGTAAATAGGTATATATATGTAAAATTATTCTATATATACTTTTATCTATCAATTCTTTCTCTGGTTGCAGATAGAATCTTTCTTCATATACCCTTTATAGTTAAATTGGGTATTTATAATTGTCAAAAATGACTTATTTGCTCAAAGTCATTCTTAAAACAATATTGCTACTACTATATACAAACAAGTATGGTTAAATAAAATAAATTCATACATTGAACGTGTCTGAAAATGTATTTCATTTTGCACCTATGGTCCCTCACTCTTTTCCTAGAGGTGCCAACATACTTTATCATCAGTCTTCTGAAGTCATTTTTTTTTTCATTTCATTTATCAGAGTTCTCAAGTCTTTTAAAAAAAATTTTCGCTATTAGAGTTATTGGATAAATTGTTCTACTGGTCCTGTTTACTGCAGTTGCATAGATTCATACGAGTCTTCCCAGGTTTCTCTGAACCCGTCCTTTTCATTATTTCCTAGGGTACATTATATTCATACCATAATATGTTTGGTCACTTACCAACTCCCTTTCCAGTTCTTTTCTACAATGTATAGAGCTACTATATTTTTTGTATATATCCTTTGCATTTGATCTCTTTGGAGTATATGACTAAGAGTTGTGTTATTGGGGCAAAGGGTTTAGTGCACAGGTTAGTGATTTTTTGGGGTACAGTTCCAAAATAGTCTATAGAGTAGCTGGACTCCATCAACCATCACTGTCTGTCATCCCATAATCCTTCTAACAATTTCCATTTTCCTTTTTTTGTTATCTTTGAAAATCTAATGTGTGTGAGGTAGAACCTTAAAATAATTTTCATTTCACTTATTTGTGATTTGGCATTTTTTTTTCATATGGATGTTAATGATTTAAATTTCTTCCCTTGACAATTACCAATCCATATCCTTTTTCTGTCTTTCTATTGGGAGAATGGCTCTTGTTGCTATCTATTTGTATCAATTTCCTATAAATCTTGGATAGTGGATAGAGAACTGATCCTGAGTCAAGAAAATCTGACTTTCATATTCTGCCTGACACATTCTGGCTGAGTGATCCTGGGCATATCTTGGTGCCCGAGGTCCCTTTCCAAGATGATAATTTGTAGATTAGTTACTCATCTCCATTATAGAGGGTGTTTTCTCACCAGTGAACTCACAAGTAGGGGCCAAAAAATGTTGAAGCCTGAAGTGAACTTAGAGATAAAAAAAACAGACCTAGAAAGGGTGAGAGATTCACCTAGAGTTATACAACTAGCTAGTTAGTGGCTGATTTAGGTCTCTTGGTTTACTGACTTCTAGTCTTAGTTTTCCATTACATTGTGTGAACTCCTTTCTTTGCAGCATTTTTAAAAATCTCCTTTCATAAAAGGAAAACACCTAAATTTTTTTTGAATACTTGGCTTAATAAGAAATTTTGTGGTTGGAGTAGAAAGAAAAAGTTAAAAGAGGAATGATAATAACACTACAGCACATCTGTATAAACTAGATTTTTATAATTTTTAAAGCTTTTTCACATACATTATCTCCTTTTATCCTTACATGAGTCCTGAGAAGACAGAGTCGGTATTATCTTATTATCCTGATTTTTCATATGAGGGAACTAAGACCCATGGAGAGTAATTGATCTGCCTGTTGTCAGTGGGGAAATTAGGAATTATTGCTTCCACCGTATTGGCCAATGCTCTTTCCACTAAGAAGCTGAAAGTTTTCTTTTCAAAGACTGTCAAAATAGGGCAGAAAACAACCTAATAGAGTAGTGATTACAGAGGCACCCTACATTGCCCCCAGCTTTGTGATAGTTAATAAGAAATAGAAGGAAATCTGTCTTAAAAATATCAGGATTAGAGAAGCTTTTATTCTTTTGAGGCTTTTAGCACCAGAAAACTTCTGAGATGTGCTAATGCAAGTTAGTAGGGTGTTAGGACTGAAACTACTCTTGCTTATTCAGGAAAGGATGTTGTTTTCCAGTGTTTCCAAGCTGAGCAAGCAGGAATGTTATGCATGCTTACACTATAGGGACATTTATTACTACACCCCAGAGGCATGGTTGAGTTTCAAAGGTTTGCTCATTATTTACAGATGACTATCTCTTCACCATCTACCCTGAAATAGCACCAGTTCTCTCTAGGGGTAGAACATGGGCCATGTTTCAATAAGGGGAAATGACCACTCAGCTACAAAGGCTGTGAAGAAAAGTGAATCATAGTCATGGATGGCTTATCTTCCTGGATAAGAGTAAGTTGCATTGACCTGCTGTTGCTTCATATCCTCTGTGTCTCCACCTCCCAAGCTCATTTAATCAAAACATCAAATCACTGACTCATAGAATATGAGTTGAAAGAACTTCAAAGTCCATCTGATGTCCCAAACAGGACCTGAGCAAGAAATTCCTTTACAACAGCCATGAAGAGCCTGTGTGTTACAACAAAAAGGGCACTGACCTTAAGTTCAGAGGACCTGAGTTAGAATCTTGGCTCGACTGTTTACCACTTTTAAAACCACTGACAAGGCATTTCATTTCCCTTGGCCTCAGTTTCCTCATTTGCAAAATAAGAATGTTGGACCAAATGACCACTAAGGTCCCTTCTAGCTTTAGATTTATGATGCTAAGTGTTTCTATAAAATTTGCTTGAAGACCTTTCATAATCAGTTTACTACCTCTTGAGGCAGTCCATTCCACTTCGGACGGATCATATGAAGTTAATTTTTTTAATAGGCCTTTGCAGTTATCTCTATTCAATGTCATGTTTTTTAATGTGGTCCAGGGTTTTAGAGATTATTTTTAGATCCTGACTGTCACACGTCATGTTGGCCATCACTCCCAGCTTTGTGTCCTCACCAGATTTGATGGGCATGTCATATATTCTTTTGTTAAAGCCTTGATAAAATTTTTAAACATCACTAGGCAAAGCACAGATCTATGGGGCACCCCACTAGGATCCTCCTTCCCAATTGACAAAGGAGAATTAATAACAACTCTTTGGATCTCACTATTCAACTCCTGAATCCATCTACTGCAATTGTGTCTCTAACCCACAAAAAGAGTATCGAAGAGTTTGCTAAATGCTTGGCTAAAACTCTAGCTTAATTATATTTATAACATTCCCTGACCTACCAACCTAGTGATTCTTATACAAGGGTGCCTGCTCAGCCATCTTTGGCAGTATTTTTGACTAAAGTAACATTAGCTTCTAATTTTTTGGAATTCAGGTCAGGGTTTATAAAATAACCCACTCTTCCTTTGTTTGGCTTCAGCCATTACAGGGTTAGTTCTCCATGAATGGAGGCAACACCTTTCTATTATGATAGGGTAGGATCACCTTTATTTGGAACTGAGTCAAAGAACTATCAGACTTTAGATCTTAGAGATCATCTAGTCTGAAGTCTTAATTTTATACATGAGTGACAGAATCGAGGCTCAGAGAAATCAAATATCTGGTTTAAAGTTAACATAACAAGTTAAAGAAAGAGGAAAAGTTGGCATAATTAAAAACTTTAGCAAAGATACAGAATATAAAATAAACCCACATAACTCATTAGCATTTTTATATATTACCAAAAAAGTCCAGCAGCAAGAGACAGGAAGGAGAATTTCACTTAAAATAACTGTAGACAATATAAAATATTTAGGAGTCTATCTGCCACGACCAAGACGGGAACCATATGAACACAGTTATAAAATACTTTTCATACAAATCAAGTCAGATCCAAACAACTGAAAAAATATTAATTGTTCATGGATAGGCCAAGCCAATATAATAAAAATGACAGTTCTTCCCAAGTTAATTTATTTATTCTGTTCCATACCAACCAGACTAGCAAAAATTATTTTGTAGGGCTAGAAAAAATAATAAAAACATTCATCTGGAAGAACAAAAGGTCAAGAATATCAAGGGAATCAATAAAAAATGTGAAGGAGGGGGCAGCTAGGTGGTGCAATGAGTAGTGCACCGGCCCTGGAGTCAGCAGGGCCTGAGTTCAAATCCGGCCTCAGACACTTGACACACTTACTATCTGTGTGACCTTGGGCAAGTCACTTGACCCCAATTGCCCTGCCCCCCAAAGAAAAACCCCCAAAATGTGAAGGAAGGTAGCTTAGCAGTACTAGATCTCAAACTGTATTACAAAGTGGTTTTATATATATGTGTATATATGTATGTATTACTGGCTAAGAAATAGAATGGTGGGTGAGATTGGGTACACAATACACAGTATTAAATGACCATAGTAATTTAGTGTTTGATAAACCCAAAGAACCAAGCTTTTGGGACAAAGACCCACTATTTGATAAAAATTGCTGGGAATACCAGAAAGCAGTTTGGCAAAAACTAGGCATAGACTATCTCATAGTATAGCCAAGAATTTAGACATAAAGGATGATATCATAAGCAAATTAGGGGAACATGGAATAGTTTATCTGTCAGATCTATGGATAAGGAATTTACAACCAAATAAAAGAGAGCAATATGAAACATAATATGAATAATTTTGATTACATTAAATTAAAAAAGTCTTCTGCAAGCAAAACCAATGCAACCAAGATTAGAAGGAAAG
This sequence comes from Phalanger gymnotis, assembly GCA_028646595.1. NCBI lineage: Eukaryota > Metazoa > Chordata > Mammalia > Diprotodontia > Phalangeridae > Phalanger > Phalanger gymnotis. The sequence goes on along the minus strand of CM053623.1, from coordinate 59,148,993 downwards.
CAGAGAATTGATGGAAGAATTGTATAGCAAGTTTCTCAGATAAAGGCCTCATTTCTCAAATATGTAAGGAACTAAGTCAAATTTATAAGAATATAAGTCATTTCCCCAATTGATGAATGATCAAAGGATATAAGCAAACAGTTTTCAGAAGAAGAAATCAAAACTATCTATAGTCATATGAAAAATGCTTTAAATCACTATTGGCTAGAGAAATGCAAATTAAAACAACTCTGAGGTACCACCTCATACCTATTAGATTGGTTAATATGACAGAAAAGGAAAATGACAAATGTGGGAGTGGATGTGAGAAAATAGGGACACTAATGCAGTATCGGTGGACTTGTGAACTGATCTAACCATTCTGGAGAGCAATTTGGAACTATGCCCCAAAGGTTATAAGGCTGTAACATACCCTTTGACTCAAAAATAGCACTACTAGGTCTGTATCCCAAAGAGATTAAATAAAATAAGGAAAAGATCTATATGTATAAATATTTAAAATGACTTTTTGTGGTGGCTAAGAATTAGAAATTAAGGGGATGTCCATCAATTGGGAATGGCAATTGTGGTATATGATTGTGATGGAATACTATTGTGCTATAAGAAATGATGAGCCAGATACTTTCAGAAAAATCTGTAAAGACTTACATGAACTGATGAAAAGTAAAGTGAGCCAAAGCAGGAGAACATTGTACATAATAACAGCAATATTTTATGATAATCAACTGTGGATGACTTAGCTATTCTCAGCAATACAATGATCTAAGACAATTCCAAAAGACTCATAATTTAAAATGCTATCCACCTCCAGAGAAATAACTAATAGACTTTGAATGCAGATTGAAGCATACTTTTTTTTGAGAGGAGGGTGTCTGTTTTCTTTCTCAACATGGCTAATATGGAAATATGTTTTGCATTGCTTCACATGTAAAATCTAAATCAAGTTGCTTTGCTTTCTCAAAAAGGAGTGGGGAGGGGGTAGGAAGAGAATTTGGAACTCAAATTTAAAAAAATATTTATTTATTTTCAATTTTCAATATTAATGTCCATACATTTTAAATTTTCTCCTCCTCCCTTCCCCCTCCTCCTGAAGATGGCACGCAATTCGATATGTGCTCTACAAATACATGCCTATTAAACACATTTTCACATTAGTCATGTTGCAGAGAAGAATTATAAGGAATAGGAGAAACCATGAGAAAGAATACAAAACAAAACAGAAAAGTCTGCTTCACTCTGCATTCCAACTCCACAGTTCTTTCTCTGGATGTGGACGGCATTTTCCATCATGAGTTCTTTGGAAAAGTTTTAGGTCCTTGAATTGTTGAAGTAGGGGCAAGCCTGTCAAAATCAGTCCTCTCACTATGTGGCTGTTACTGTGTATAATGTTCTGCTGGTTCTGCTCACCTCACTCAGCATCAGTTCATATAAATCTTCCCAGGTTTTCTTGAAGTCCGCCGGCTCATCATTTCTTATGGCACAATAGTATTCCATTACATTCATATACCACAACTCGTTCAGCCATTCCCCAATTGATGTAATCCCCTTGATTTCCAGTTCTTGGCCACCACAAAAAGATCTGCAATAAATATTTTTGTACCTATGGGTCCTTTTCCCATTTTTATGATCTCTTTGGGATACAGACCTAGAAGTGGTATTGCTAGGTCAAAGGTTTTGTACATTTTCATAGCCCTTTGGGCATAGTGGAACACAACATTTTAAAAAAATTAATATTAATTTTTTACATACAATCAGAAAAATAAAATATTTTAAAAAATAAAGAGAGTGAAGACTAAAACCTGAGTCTCCTGACTTTCAGTTTAGTGCTCTTTCCATTGTACCAAGATGCCTTCTACTTAAGCAAAATGTATGGTACTCCTTTGGTTTAATCTATGTGATTAAACAAATAAACACAAACACAAACCTTTTCACATTCTCAAAATACATTGTTGATGTTTTTAATATGCATCTTTTGAATATAAAATTTCAGTTAGAATAATAATAGCTTATTTCCATATATATCACAAGAAAGAGGTTCCATAGTTTATTAGAGATATTTCTATTAATTGGTGACTGTCACCAGAACTCCAGCTGGCTAAGTGCTAATGCCTTATTAAACTAGGCTCTGAATATTTCCTAAGCATTGTAAATAGCCTCTATATAAATGGTTGTTGTTCATAATGGCGTTATTAAAATTGGAGAAATTGACTTTATTGAAAGAAGCTAATAGACTCTGTGTTTGATTGAAAATGTTTTGTGGTAAGTTTGTGTTTTGGACTATGTAATTGGCAATTTCAGGCAAGAACCACAGTGAAGACCATAATGGGCTTAACATTCTGTGATTCAAATGTTAACATCTGGACCAAAGCATCTTTAGGATCTACTGCTGAGATAGGCTGTGGTCTCAAGGTTACATGATGTTTCTGTTTTTACAAGTGGAATAAAAGCTTCACTTCTCTTTCTCCCTGTGTGTCCCTGTCTCTCTTTCCTTTGTGTTTCTGTCTCTCTCTCTCAAAAAAAAAACCTCACCAGATTTTAAAAGTTCTTTCTCTCTCATAACTGGACATGTTTTCTGGTGACACCAAGTGTGCTTTCCTTGGGCCTTTCTGAATATAGTTAATTGTGAAACTTTAGATGCCCAAGTGACATATACACATGAAAATATCTATGGTGACATCTTCACCGGTATCATTGTTTTTAGTATCTTTCCCAGTGAATCTACACTTTATATTTTTGTGGAATTGCCAAATAATCTTCCTAATGCTTACATCTGACAGTGTCCTGCTCAGAACTTCTCAATGGTTTCTGTTGCCTATGAAATAAAAGAAAATCCCAGTCTCATTTAAGGCTATTCATATTTTTCCGGAGTGTATTTCATTTAATAATGTCTTATGTATGTGACTGCGATAGAATTCTATTGTACTCTTAATAATGAGGAAATGGACTATTTCAAAGAGAAATGAAAAGACATATGAACTAATGTAGAGTGAAGTTAGCAGAACCAGCAAGATAATTTACACTGTAACTTCAGTATTTGCAAATGAACAATTTTGAGTATTTTTATAAACTGGTGTAGAATTAAATAAGCAGAACCAAGAGGACAATTTATATAGTAATAACAACATAGTAAATATAATCAACCTTGAAAGCTGTATAAGCTATGAAGAATACAATGACCATTTTTTATCCTAAAGGACCAATGACGAAACATTCTATCCATGATGACCAATTGATGGATTTAAGGTGCATAATGAAACACATAACTTTGGATATACCAGTTGAGGAAATTTGTTTTCCTTGATTATGCATATTTATTACAAGAAATTTCTTTTTCTTTTTCCAATGAGATGGGAAACAAAAGAGATAGTAATTAATAAAATCTATTAATTTAAAAAATAGAGAGGTGAGAATGCTACAAACGTGGAATATTGCATTCACTTTCAAAAGAAATCACTTTATTATTATTTTTACTGAAGTGTTTTACTTTGTTACAAGGGACCTCTCATGTTGTATGGTAATTTATAAATGTTTATAATGTAAAAACAAAACACATGAATAAAAATTAAAAAAAATTATTACATGTTTTCTTTTAGTCAAATAAGACTATGATAGTAGTTGCTCCTGAGATACTCCCTTGTCTCCACATTGTAGGAAAGGAGTCTAGAAAAAAAGGGCACAGAGGTTCCAATGCTCAAATCGTTTAGATTTTCTTTCTCCTTTTTATGATGAATAAAAATGTTAAGTGAGCAACCTCTGTATACATGAGTCTATTCTGGATATCAGGGAGATTATTTGTTGAGAAATTTCTATATCATCTCAAAAGCTAATTTTAGTTGATAGCTTCTGGCTTTTATCAGGCTGTAGCTATGGTGAGAGTTGTTCAATGCTACAAATTTGAGTTGTGTCAAAAGTGTTATTTACTTTCCAGAGCTAACCTTGCATCATCTGTGATTTGGAAAGCCTCTAGAATATTCCTCTTGTTAGATTTTTAGCAGTGTTTGAAATCCCATCATTAGAGATACATTCTTTTAGACTAAAGGAGAGGTCCCTAGTAAAAATTAAATACCTCTAGGAGGGCTTACAAATCAATGTCAAGTAATTATCAGTTAGTGATTCATGTCAACAGATGTTTATTTAGCACCTATAATGTGCCACACCTTCTGCTAGAGATAATAGGGCTACAGAATAGTGAAATCATCCCTACCCTCAAGAAGCTTACCTTCAACTGAAAGCTCTCACAAGGATATAGATTATTAAATACAAAGTAATTTCAAGAAGAAGAGACCACTGAAAACTGGAAGGAGGTAAGTAAGATCAGAAAAGTCATCTGTGAGAAAGAATGTTCACTCTGGGGAAAACTGCAAAAGGTTTCTTTTTAAAAAAATAATTAATTAATTAATTTAGTTTTAGTTTTAAACATTCACTTCCATGAGATTTTAAGTTCCAAATTTTTCCCCCTTCCTCTCCTCCCCACACCCTAAGATGGCATGCAATCTGATATAAATAGGTTTTACATATACATTCATACTAAAAGATTTTCACCTTAGTCATGTTGTAAAGAAGAATTAGAACCAATGGGAGGAACCACAAGAAAGAAGAAAAAAAATAAAACAACAAACAAAAAGGAAAGCAAATAGTATGCTTGTATCTGCATTCAGACTCCAAAGTTCTTTCTCTGGATGTGGATAGCATTTTTTGTCATGAGTCTTTTGGAGTTGTCTTAGAGTCACAAATTGCTGAGAAGAGCTAAGTCTATCAAAGTTAATCATCACACAATGTTGCTGTTATTGTGTACAATGTTCTCCTGGTCCTGTTCACTTCGCTCAGCATCAGTTCATGTAAGTCTTTCCAGGTTTTTCTGAAGTCCTCCTGTTCATCGTTTCTTATGGAACAATAGTATTCCATTACATTCATATATCACAATTCTTGGTCGCCACAAAAAGAACTGCTATAAATATTTTTGTATATGTATGTCCTCCTATTTTTATAATCTCTTTAGGATACAGACCTAGAAGTGGTATTGCTGAGTCAAAGGGTATGCACAGTTTAATAGCCCTTTGGCCATAGTTCCAAATTGCTCTCCAGAATGGCTGGATCAGTTCGCAAGAGGCATCTTGCAGAAGGTAGAATGTGAGCTGATTATTGAGTAGGAGAATGACATGGTCAGAACTGTGCTTTAGGAAGATCCTAAAGACAAACTTGACACCTGAGTGGTATTGCAGTAGTATGGGTAAAGGGGATGAAGGTTTGACCAGGGTGGCAGCTACGTCAGAGGAAAAAAAGAGATATATTTGAGAGATGTTACAAACGGATTAGATAGGCAGTGTGACAGAGTGAAGAATTAAGGATGACACTGCGGTTGCTAACCTGGGTGCCTGGGAAGATGGAGGTGTCCTTGACAGTGATAGGGAGATTCAGAAGAGGAAGAAGATTTTTGGTGAAAGATAATGAGTTGAGTTTTGGACATGTGGAGTTTATGATATCTGAAAGACATTGTATTTTTGGGGTGACTTGAATGGCAGTGGTACAATCAACAGAAATGAGAAAGTTTAGAGGGATAGCCTTGGGAGAAAATATGCTGAATTCTCTTCTGGACACTTTGAGTTTGAGATGCCTGCTAGATACCCAAATGGAGAAGTCCTGCAGGCGGCTTTGATGTGGTGCTGTAGTCAACACTTCAGTGTGAGTTTTCTTTGGAGATTTTGTCCGCCCAAGTCTTCAAGATGAGAGTATGGCCTGGAAGAAACAGGATAGAATACCACAGAGTACCACGAATTAGGGATATTTAGGGGAGGGAGAGAAGCAAAGTAGTCTGGATTATTGAATGCTTGATGGGAGTAGGTCTAACTGGAACTCTTAAACAAAAAAGATCTCTATAGTAGAGTGCTTCTGGATGCTTCAAAAAGATGCTGAAAGATACAAAGTCAAGTCAATAGGCATTTTTTAAAGTGCTTATTATGTGCCAGGCACTGTACTAAACTCTGGGGATACAAAGAAAGACAGAAACAGCCTCTTCCCTCAAGGAACTTGCATTCTACTGGGGCAGATACCATGCAGGAAAGTATGTATATATAAGATATGTATGATATTAAATTAGAGATAATCTCAGAGGGGAGGTATTAGCATTATGGAGGATCAATGGTCCTCCACTGGTCCAGCCATTTCCATGGCTGTGATGGGCAGTAGCTAATGGGAGCAGAAACTTGGGAAGGAAAAAAAGGAAGGTGGTAGAACAAACCATAAATTTTGTTGAGAACTAATAGTTCTTCTCTTCCTAGTGATAGGACCTGAAGACAAGCAGTCACAGGTCCAAAGAATCTTAATAAAGTACCATCCCTCCTACTAACCAAGGATACTGGTCAAAGGCAGTTTTGTAAGGGTCACCAACAAGGAGGTGACAGATAGACAGCTAGTTAGGTGGATATAAATATTTAGATATATATGCTGGCGTTGAAGAGTCATGTTTGGGTAGTAGAGGGTGAGCTTTAGAGTCTTGAAGACTTTGGTTTAAGTTCTTCTTCTGATAAATATGTCCTTGTGACTATGGGTAAATCATTTTAACTCTCAGTTTTCTAAAACTATAAGATACAAAGGAATTGGTGCTCTACATTGCTGGATAGATTTTCCACACAAGGAGTTTCACTTGGCCATGAAATTGTATGTCTGTGCTATTGTCTCTGTAATTATGGAAATGAATTTGACTGACAGGTAGTAAAAGCCTTAAAGTCTCTCTTTTCTGTTCCTTGGGTTCTTCTCCTAGTTTGTCACTGATCACTTTGTAGCTTTGGAGAAGTCATTAAGGTTAAATATCTCAGAGCTAAGCTTGCCCCATTTATACAATAGAATTGAAAACATAGTGGTTTGCCTAATAGCTGTTTGGAAAGTGCAGTGAGTTCCTTAGATGAAAGTCATCCTTGAAATGCAAAGACTCATTATAATAATTATGGCTATTTAAAATAAACAAGTGAACAGTCTTTCATGAAAGGTTAAAAACTATTATCAACTGAGTCATGTCTTGGAGATAGGGTTCCACTCTTTCAAGGCCGAATGAAATTTTTTACGGAAGCCAAACACCTGAATGCTCTGTGCTTTTATCTCAAAAGCGTTTGCCAATTTCCAGCAGAATTAAAGAGTTTTCTCTCTATCTCTCTCACCTTTGTTAGGAAGATTCCCCCAAACTTCACTGAGAGCAGCATCCTAAGAGTTCTAGGACAGTCACTAAAATAAGGATAAATATGCTAAGAACAGCTAGGTGGCACAGTGGATAGAGTGCCAGCCCAGAGTCAGGGGTGTCTGAGTTCAACTCCAGCTTCAGATGCTTACTAGCTGTGCAATCCTGGGCAAGTCACTTAACCCTATTTGCCTCAGTTTCTTCATCTGTAAAATGAGCTGGAGAAGGAAATGGCAAATCACTCCAGTGGTTTCTTTGCCAAGAAAACCCCAAATGGAGTCATGAGGAGTTGGGCTCAACTACTTAATTAAACGCCGCTAGTGTTGAAAGGGCATTCTTGTCTAGTGGGCAGAGGATTAGCATAGAGTCAGGAAAACCTGGGCTCAAGTCTTGCTTATTTCCATGTAACCACAAATCATTTCAGCTGTCCCATTTTTCTAAGACTGTAAGTCACAGAGAAATTGGTGCTTTACATCGATGGATAGACTTTCTACACAACTAGTTTCTTATGGTAATGAAATCATACATCTGTGCTGGTGTTCACTCTGCAATCATAGAAGTGAACATGAATGACACATGGCAAAAGCCCTTAAGTCTCTCTTTTCCCTTGGTCTATTCCACCTGTCCTATCTAATGTCTTGTTCTGCTTTCCCCTTTGATTCTAAATCTTCTATTCCTAGGTCAGAACTACCCTTATGTGCACAGAGAACATCACTGGTCTGGGAACCTCACCAAAGATTTAAGTGCTTAGGGAAGCTTCAACATGTACAACACAATGAATGGCTTAGACTGTATTTCAACTTCAGTGGTTTTGTTTTTCCTGCTTTTTTTGGTAATGGGTTGTAAATTTAAGGAGTCACATTGTAACTCATTATCAGTTTACAGGATCAGTGATTTGTTACTTGAGGGACTAGGGGGGTTAATCTCAACAGGCATGCACATTGCCACCAATAAAGCAGTCACTCTCCAGCTTCCTGCTGTTATGTTGAATTCTATTCATTTTTTAAAACAAAACATCTGAGGACACAACTCATATGTTTCCATATCATGACCTCTCCCTGTCACCCCCTCTATCTTTTATATGTATTTTGGTTGTCAGGATGCCTTATGCACTTTACTATTTTTTAAAAGTATGTTGGAACATTTCATTCCTGAAATTTATGCAATTTCTGCTGTAACTGTCGTAGTAATAATAATAGCTGACATTTATATAGCGCTTTAAATACAACTATAAACCTTTGGGGGCAAACAAAAGAATGGAGCTTCCCAATCTGTAAATTCTGTTATCTTGGCTGTGGGAGGAGGGGCATGGGAATTTCAGGAATGGCAGATTAAATTAGAATTCTGTTTATAGCATTTGGAGCCTGCTATGCATTGCTTAGTCCAACAAAGAAGGCCTGGTTTTAAGAGAGTTTATAGTCAGCTCTCCTTTATCCATATCCACTTCCAGAGTGTTGAAGACTTTTCTTCATGGGTGGATATATTCATAGGGTTTTTTCTTTTCTCCCAGTTGGGAATACTGGCCATTTTAAAAACTCTGCTGTCGTTTTTATGACAGCGGGAAAGGTCTGCTTCAAGGGGAAGCACGTTGTAAACAATTGTAAGAGGAAATCCTGTACACTCACACTCATGCAGATATCCACTTCATTCAATACAAAGCCAAGTCGAGCCCCCTCTTTGTGTAACTTAATTGGCAAACCTCTCCATCTAAGCTGTGGTAGTTTTGTTTTGTTCCTAAATTGACTGACAGGAGTAAAAAGGGGAGCTATTCTCAGTGTCTTGGATCTATAGCAGAGATTTTTTATTTTTGTTTTTTAACCTTTTTATGTGTCAAAGAGTCTAGTGAAGCCTATTCTCTGAATAATGTTTCTAAACGCATAAAATGAAACACGTGATTACAAAGGAAACCAGTTATATTGAAATACCTTTATCACAGTATTTAAAAAAATGCAAGTTCACTGACCCTTGGTCAAGAACTACTGATTTAAAGAATAACAGGAACCTGGAACTGGGGGGCAGGAGAGGAATTAGTATTTTTATAGCATCTACTGGACAGCTTGGTGGCCCAGTGGATAGAGTGCTAGGCCTAGAGTGAGGAAGACTCATCTTCCTGAGTTCAAAACTGGCCTCAGGCTTACCAGCTGTATGACCCTGGGCAAAACACTTAACCCATTTGCCTCAGTTCCCTGATCAGTAAAATGAGCTGGAGAAGGAAATGGCAAACTACTCCATATCTTTGCTGAGAAAACCCCAAACAGGGTCATGAAAAGAAGGACAGGACTGAAACAACAGTTGTTCACAGAAATGACTGAACATCAACATAGCACCTACTGTGTGCTAAGCGTTTTCCAAATATTTTCTCATTTAATACTCACAAAACGCCCTGCAAAGTAGGTGCTGCTATTATTTCCATTTTGAAATTGAGCAAACTGAGGCAAAGAGACATTGAGTGACTTGCCTAGGGTCATGCAGCTAGTCGGTGCCTGTGGCCAAAGTGGAACTCATAGCTTCCTGATTCCAGGCCCAGAACTCTAAGTATTGCCACACTCTAGTAGTTGACTAGAAGGAACTTCGAAATCATTTCATCCCAACTCCCTTTCTCCAGGTAAGACTAAGACTAAACCATATAAAAGAGGCAGTCGTCTATACTTCTCTTGAATAATTAGGGGAGGAGATTCAAGTCTTCTTTAGTGATGTTTTCCAATGTCTTCCGAGGCAAGCCAAGTTCTTTCTGATCTCAAAAATGAATTTCTTCTATGGAATTGCCAGTCTATACTAATTGCGAAATATTTAGAAAGCACAGAAAACAGGAGCATCTGCTTTCCCCTCCTTCCCTCATATTGGCTAGATATGCAGTTGATTAGGCTGCTAAAGTTAGTCCATCAATACATATCTATTGGAAAGCACTGGAAATAGATAGTTGTGTTGGTAAGCAAAATGGCCTTTGTTTTCTTTGAGTAATTCAGTGCATTTCATTGAGCCTTACTAGGTGCTAAGCCCTAGGCCCAAACCCCTATTAGGTGTGGAACCTATGTGGGTGTGGATTGGTGACTGGGGTGGGGCCCAAGGTGGGGCTGGCTAAGGGGAGGTGCTAACTCCAGAGCCATGCCCCTCTTGAGTCTTACTAAGTGCTAAGCCCCAGGAGCTAACCCTTATTAGGTGTTAACCTAACCTATGTGGATGTGAACCTCCCAGGGTCCTAAGTGGAGGGGCTAACTCAAGAACCAATCACCAGAGCCCAAGTTCTGGTCATTCAGACGACGCTTGATGACGTCAAAAACTCTATACGAGGAGAGAAGACAGCTTGGAGATTGAGACTTGTTGGAACCAGCAACAGCGATGGCTGAAGCTGAAGACAAAGCTGAAGCGAAAGGAGCTGAAGAAGCAGGAGCTGCTGGTAGCAGGGCTGACCCATGTGTGGACTGGGGAATGCTGAGCAAGGGCTTGAGGCCAGTGGGTAATCTTCTTACTGGAGGGGGGAAGCATGAATATGATTTGGTTTAATGCTATCATGTTTTTCTGTAGCCTCCTGGTTACTCTTGTGAGGTGGACTTATTGGGCCTGGAAGCTTTTGACCAGGATATCAAAATGGGGACACTGGTTTATGGCTCTGCTACTTTGGAGCTTGAATAAATGCTTTAATTCTTCTGCCTTCTATTTGGAGAATTCCTTATATCCTGTGGTTCTGAACCATTCAGACATATATATGATTCTCTTTGAAATCATAAATTCTGCCTTCATAATACAATAGTAAACTCATCCCAGATCACATAAGAGGATGAAGGTGAACTAGATTGCATTTAGTGAAACATGAAGCCTTTTCCATAACCCCAAATTATTTATTGCTACAAAAGCCCACTGTACTTAATACAGTGTTATCCTGGTGCTATTATATGATTGTGTCACAGAATGTCACAGTTGCAGAAGAATTGAAACTGGAAGGGATGAAAAGGACAGTAGAAAGATGTATTAGGGGCATACAGGCTGCATAATATTACCTGGGATGAATTGTTAAGGGAAATTAAATTGTTGTTGTTTGTCTTTCATTTTTGAAGAGGACAAATGACATCATGGAGTGATATCTTGACTCGTGTGAAGGCAGAGTTGCAAAAAATGCATGGTCAAGGGCATGGGTAACCCAAAAAGGTTGGGTGGTCATACAACTAGAGTTAAGGTACCTTGGTACTCCAGTCTACTTAGTTATTCTGCAATCAGTGGGTGCTCATTTACTTTCCAGTTTTTTTTGCCATAAAAAGTGGTTTTATGAATATTTGGGCTTATCTGGGGTGTTTCATTTTGTCTTTTATGTCACTAGAGTATATGCCAAATAGAGGGATTTCTGGTTTCAAGGGTATGAAGAATTTAGTGACTTTTCTGACATAATTCCAACTTGTTTCTCCTGAATATTTGAACCGTTTCACAGCTCCTCCAACAGTGTTTTAGTAAATCGGTTTTCCCAAAGCCCTCCAACTTTTTATTCCTTCTGTATTAACTCTATTTATGTCCTTTCATGAAAGGAAGGGCTTTTGGTGGACAAAAGTTGAGTTTCCTCTTCTATGCCTGGTAAATAGATGTCATCTCTATAGATGTCATCTCTACCATCTCACATCTTCATTTTTTTTCCTTTGCTTTGTTTTGCTTTATTTTGTTTCTGCGGTCATGTGAAACTTGGCACTTGGTCAGAGAAGTTATTTACCTAAGGTTCCAATTACCTGACTCCCCCCAAACTCAGTTATGAGGGCCCTTCCATTCTCCCTTGGGGAATGTACTTCAATGTAACTTCTTCCTTTCTCCATCTAGAGTGAGACTATTTTCCTTGTCCTATATTCCCCCATGAACCTTTCTACCTCCCTTTTTACCTTATTCTCCAACAGACCTCCATGCTTGTCTAAACCAAGGAAATTATCCTGTTTACTACCAATGATGGATAGATAGGTGGGGATAAGTCTCCATCTTCCCTCTATCTTTTGCTTTCCCTTTCTCCATTCAAGTAACTTCTTTCTATATTATTACCACTCAAAAAAATGAATCCTTTTATGGGGAATATGGATTTTAGTCCACAGAATGTTAATTCCATTGTACCTTCCCTTTTAATTCTTCTCATTTTCTTTAAATCCTTAGCTCCTTAGATCCTTTTGTCCATTGTGATCAGTCTTTGTTCTTTATTTAGCCCTTGATCAAACCTTAAAAACAAAACAAAAAAACCAGCCTCATCTGGACTTAGAAACATGAGATAAGTGATTTCCGTATTTAGTCTTTTCTTGATAACTGTTATTTAAAGTCTCTTGTGTTTCTCATTTTTTGCAATGTTTGCAAATCAAATGTTTTGCTAATCTCTGATTTTATTTGTGAATGACTCAAATGATTCTTTTTTTTTATTCATTGAATTTTAACCTCAACTTTTCAGGATATATTTGTTATTTTGGGGGGTATCTCAATGTCATTTGCTCTTTGGAATATTTGATTTTCTTTTCTTTCTTTTAGCTGTGGAGATGTCTTTGAACATACAAATTGACTTTTCTTCATAGCTAAAAACTTTCTTGGTTTTTTACATTTGTTCTTGTTGTTGAGTCATTTCAGTTGTGTCCAACTCTTTGTGACCCCATCTGGGCTTTTCTTGGCAAAGATACTAGAATGGTTTGCCATTTCTTCTCTGGCACCAAGGAATAGAGGCAAACAGGGTTAAGTGACTTGCCCAGGGACCCATAGCTAGTCAGCGTCTGAGGCCATATTTGAACTCAGGTCTTCCTGACTCTAGGCCTGAGCTCTAGGTACTACATAGCCTAGCTGCCCAATATTTGTTCACTCATAATGAAATTCTAAAGTTGAAATATGGTATGCTTTGGACTTCTCTCTCTTGGCAATCAGATCATTTCATACTTTGCCATCTGTTTTCAAAACTTTGGGGAAATTTTCTTATATTGTTTGCTGTAGTATAAGATTCAATATTTTTAATAAATTGTGGTTTTCTGGGAAATCTTCCTATATATTTCTGATTACCCTCTTTTGAGGGTCAATTGCCTTAATTTACAGGAAATTCATGTATTATTGCTTAATTTTTCTCTTTTACCTTTCTTCTTACAATTTTTCTTCCCTTTCTATATTTTAGAATTCCAAATCCAACATTCTCTTTTACACAACTTCTAAAATTTTGTAGGTATCCTGTTCTCTTCTGTATTATATGTTGTCTACCTTGTTGTTTGTTTTATTTATAACTGCCATGAGACCTCTGATTATTAACTGAATTTCTTCTTGTAAAAGTTTTATTTCTCTTTTTTTTGTCATTTCAGAGTTTCCTAGGATGGCCTAATACTGAGAGTTGCAATAGAGGAGCTAGGAGAAAAGAAGGTGGGTGACCTTGGCTTTCTTTATTTTGGTTTCCCACATCTCAAATTTTTTTTTATTAGATGGAATATATATGACTAGCAGTTCTGACACTTGGGGCAAGTGCCACAAAATGTACCCTGGGCAAACAAGCTTCAAAAAGATGCTCTCAAATCTACTTTTTTAAAGGAAAAATCAATTAAGCATGTAGGATGAGACAGAGGTAGAGAGATTCAAGAAAATTGTATCTTTATTGGTATAAATTCTGGGAAACCATGGAGGGAGAGAACACAACAGACCTAGTCTGGAGATGAGGTTTCCAGCAGTAGGAGGAATCAATGTATCATGTGGAAGCTTCTTGTTTATTTGATTCATAAATAATTAGTTACTTAATTAGTTTAATTAGTGCTATATGTTAAGTTATTTCTACCTGTTGAAGTTGTATGAGTACAATTAGTGCTTTCCAAATTTTGGTACCTTGGGGAAAAGCCCTGCTGACTCCCACCCTGGTTATGACTCAGTCCCACAATTAATCTATCCAAAGGACAAAACCTGTCTTTTCGACTTTAGTGCATATTGCTTCTCTTTCTGTACTCTTGACTACTAAATTTTCTTGTCTCATCCTTGTCCTGCCCTTTACTGCCTCTGTGACTGGATGATGTCTCCCAGGTCTGAAATAGTTTCCCTATACATTTTCACCACTTGAAATCCTCTCCTTCCTTATACGCCTAAATTAAATACTACTGCCTCCTATGAAGCCTTCTGTAGCTCTCTGCTTTTACAAATGTTCCTTTCCTAATTGAATCTATTATGCCATTCCAGAATTCTCCTATACGTTTGTTTAACTTATGTTATAATTATCTATTTGTATTGTTCCTTTACAAGTTATAAGCTTCCTGAAAGCAGAATCTGCAGGTTATTTCACCTTTACATATCCTTAGCTCCTTGCATTGTGTACTGTATCTAGGCAGGCAGGGAACAAACATTTTTTTAAGTGCTTTCTATGTGCCAGGCACTGTGCTAAATGCTGGGGATGAAAATACAAGCAAAAAGAAAGATAGTTCTTGCCCTCGAGGAGCTTACATTCTAATGCAGGAAGGCAAATATAAAAGGGAACAAACTGAAGAAGGTAAGGAGATATCAGGTACCCATAATGGATGTATAGTAGCTAAGTCTGGAGAATCAGAAGCCCAGCCAGGAGGGAAATGAAATAAGCTAACCTGGGCCCATGCCCAAAATGGAGACCTCTAGGAAGGAATTGATCATTGAGAGAAGGGGGCTAGCAAAAGTAGAGTTGTTTCAAGTTGAGGAGGCCCCAGGGGCTAAGGGCAATTCCATGGTGAGAAGGTACCTTCCTCGTGATAGTCCTGTACAGAGTCAGAAACACGGGTGAGAAGGAGGGAATAAAAACAACAGGTGTTGAATTAATTTTGTCAAATTGGATTGAATGAACTAAATAAAAGGTGTGTTTACCTTCTAGTACCTAGCAACAAAAGCTATATTCTAATTTCGCATATATATATATAATACACATAAGTACATATATGTATATGTATATATATAAAATAAAATTAAATACATTTATCCTTCAGAAGGTTATTGGAAAGACCTGATAGATTTAAACCTTTTAAGATTGTCATGAGTTTCTTGTAGCAAAACTTTTGTATATAAATTAAAATATCATTTTGAAAGTCTTTTTATTATGATTTTCTACCAATTTGGTAGCCACAGTTTTGAAAATCCTATACACATTTAAAAGACAAGTAAAAGGTAAATAAGGGCAAATACCATGCCTTTCCCCTATCCTCTTCCTTTGACTAGTAAATTAACTTTCTCTGTCATAATATAGATACACTATCTGCCTTACCCAATAATTGATTGGAGAATGCAGTCTCATAATTCAGGGGACTTAAGAAGGGCTGTTGCCCAGGGATAAGCCAGCTGTGGCTGTCAGCCCAGCAGTAAATTTTTCTAAAATATCTGTTTAAACAAAAAAGCTCCCACTAACACCCAAACTGTATTTGTGTTTGGATTTGTAAGGAGGTTCCTATAAACCAAGATGGTTGATTTAGAAACAATAAATATGAAAGATGATCTGCCCCTCCTGAGTGGAACTAGAAGCACACAAATGCCTCTAGTTCCCAGAATTTCAGAGTTGGAAGGAAAGTCAGATGCCATTTAAACCAGAGCTGTCAAATGCATAACTGCTGGCCAGATGCAACCCACAACACCCCAGAGTGTGGCCCAAATCAGATTAAAATGTAATTGGGAAATATCTAACAAAATGAATAAAAAACACAATAAAACAGAGGTAATGTTATGTTTTAAAACTAAGTCATTATGCAGCCAACAGTGGTTTTTATGTATGGATTAGTGGCCTCTGATTCTATGTAAGTTTGACCCCACTGATCTAGACCAACTTGTACTTTTAAAAAGGATCCCTTCTTCAACCTGAGATAAGTGGCCATTCAAGTTTTACCCTGAATTTCTATAAGACCTAGAAGAAGGCTTTCAATGCTTTAGGGAGATTCTTAAAGGAAGACTTAGGGGAAAATTGGGACAAGATTTGCACAGGCTGTAGGAGCGCAAGCCAGTTGTGACCTATGCTGACCTGAGGAGTACTTGAATGAAATGACAAATCTTTTGGAAGTATACATGTTTCCTTAGGCACAAGCTACAGCAAAGCGATATAGTAGAAAGACCTGTGGATTGAGAGTCAAGAAACCTGGGTTCTCATCTTGGATCTGCCACCAAGGAGCTATGTGACCTTGAGTAAGGCCCTTTACCTCTTTGGTGTTCGGTTCCCTTATGTGTAAAATGAGGGGCTCAGGCCCAGCAACCACCACTGTCCCTAGAGTTTATGACTTTATGAATGTGTACCCAAGATGTTTCCCTATGACCTGTAGAATAGAGGTCTTCTCTAGAAGTTCTGGGCAATGAAGATTGCTTAAGGATACCCAAGGCAACCTTCCATAGTGTGAAATCTTTCTTTCTACAGCATTCAAAAATTCTAGTGCCCTTGGACCATGGGCATAACAATTAATTATAACAACAGCAACAGCACATTAGCTAGCATTTATATAGCTCTTCAAGCTTTACAAAGTGCTTTACATGTATTATCTTGTTTGAGCTTCGCTATGTCCTTGGGAGGTAAGTGCAATTACTATCCTCATTTTAGAGATGAAGGAACTGAGGCAGACAGAGGTTAAGTGATTTGTCTAAGGTCTCACAGCTAGTAAAATGTCTAAGGCAGGATTTGAATTTGGGACTCTAATCTAGCATGCTATCTACTGTACCACCTTGCAACCTCAGAAATGTAGAGTGAGAGAAACCAGTTCTCTAGCCAGAAAAGCCTTCTATCCTCTAATGATCCAGGATTCTTGGGTTTCACTCAACATGCAAAAAGTGCTTTTGGTTTGATTTCTTATCTTTCTGACTCTTTTCATGAACTTGTCTTTGTTTTTCCCCAAATGTATTCCTCTTTAACTTGTTGGTCAAAACCAGCCGCTGGCATCACATCGTCAAGGCAACCCACTCTTTTTGTGACTACGGCTGGTTGTTTTACCTCTCTGGGCCTCAGTTGCTCATCAGTCAAATGAAGGGGTTGAACTAGATGAATGTTGAGATCACTGATAGTTCTAAATCCTTGGATCATCCTTGAGAATGTAGACATTTGCTTAAAAGCGAAGGAGCTGGCAACAGGAGGTAAATTGTTTCAAAGTTAATTATCTTTAGGTGAATTGCCTTATTCCTTATTCCAGTAGCCCTCTTTCAGAGCATAGTATCCTTACAACATACACTCATTCAGCCATTTGGGATGTACCTTAGTACAGTATGAGCTCTCAGGAAATAAAGTCAGCAACAGCCATTAAACAATTAAGCACCTACCACGTACCAGGCATTGTGTTAAATACTGAGGATATAAATATATGGAAAAAAGACCATCCTTGCCCTCAAGCAGCTTCCAATCTGATATGGAAGGACAACACACAAAAGGAAACTGAGAAGGGGCTGGGAGGAAAGTACCAAGTGCAGGGCTCAATGGAGTTTATTCCAAAAGAGCAGTGGGAAATGAAAAGATATCGGGTCTGAGAGACCCCTTTAAATGGATGCTTTGGAAGGCTTTGTTTACTCTCCCTTCTAGCCCTCCAATCAGAGGGGCAGAGGGTACTGAGAATACTGAAAGGTGAGGGTTCCAAAATTGAGGTACTCTCAGAAGAGGATGATGCATTTCCTGACAACGATGTTTTCTGGGGCCTGATGGAATCCAGTCCAAAGGAATGCAACTTCAGAGAGCAATGGAGGTAGGTAACTTTCAATAGCATGGGTTATTCACTGAATATAGCCTTAGAAGCCTTAGACCAATGGTCATCATCTTACTCTGTTTTGCCCCCAATTCATTTCAATTTAATAACTGTTAAGTGCCTGCTACGGGCAAGCTTCTGTATGGTAGCAAACTAGGTTTTGTCAATAAAAAGTCAAAAAAAAAGACAATTCCATCACTTAAATTCTAATGGGAGGGGGGGATGCAACATGTACATAATTAAATGCAATATAGATACAAAATAATTTGGGGAGAGGACACTAAAAACTGGGAGAATCAGAAAAGGCCTCCATATAGAAGGTGGTACTGAAGTGGAGCCTTGAAGGAATTTGAGGTTCTCAAAGTCTCAGAGGAAGAGGGAGAAGATGCAGGCATTGAGTCAGCCTATAAAGGTACCAAGGCAAGGCATAGAATATGGTGTACAGGGAAAAACAAGGAGGTCTGTTTGATTTGAGTACTATGGAGAGAGGGTGTGAGCGGGGGAGAGAAATAATGTGTAGTCAGTCTGGAAAGACAGACTGAAAGCTCTAATAATAATAAGTAGCATTTCTATATCACTTTAAGGTTTGCAAAGTACTTTACATATGTTTTTTTTTTTTAATTTATTTTTGACATGTTTGGTTTTCAGCATTGATTTTCACAGGCGTTTGAATTACAAATTTTCTCCCCATTTCCTCTCCCCCCCACTCCAAGATGGCATACATTCTGGTTGCCCTGTTCCCCAGTCTGCCCTCCCCTCCGTCGCCCCATTCCCCTCCCATCCCCCTTTCCCTTCCTCTCTCCCCTGTTCCCTTCCCATCCACCCTCCCT
>CM053623.1:59095019-59129864 GCA_028646595.1 Phalanger gymnotis | reverse complement strand
GTCTCCTGGTCTGGTAGGTCCGCGTCTGGTCTGTTCGCACCATGCGCGCTGGGCTCAGCTCCGCTCCCCTCGGCTGGGGGGCTGGGAGGTCCGTGTGGGACCGACCTTACCCAGAGACCATCCAGGCTGTCCTGGGGTGGGGCCCTGCTTCCCTCTCCCACTTTGTGGGTTCTGCAGCTCTAGAATTGGTTCAGAGCCATTGTTTTATAGGTTTTTGGAGGAACTTGGTGGGGAGCTCACGCCAGTCACTGCTTCCCAGCCACCATCTTGGCTCTGCCCCCCAGTACTTTATATATGTTAACTCATTTGATCCTCAGAAGAACCCAGTGAGGTACATATTGTTATTATTATTCCCAATTTATAGATGAGGTTGTTTGGTCATTGATTCACGTCCAACTCTTCATGACCGCATGGACTCATCCATGGGGTTTTGTTGGCAATGATACTGGAATGGGCTACCATTTCCTTCTCCAGTGATCTATCTACTGCACCACCTCACTGCCCCTTATAGATAAGATGCCTCTTATAAATGAGGAAATGGAGGCTAACAGAGGTTAAATGACTTGTCCAGGGTCACACAGCTAGTAAGTGACAAAGCAGAATTTGAACTCAGTTCTTCCAGACTGTAGACCCAATGCTCAATTCATTGTGCCACCTAATGCGGTAAAGGGTTTTAAGTGACAGCTTATATCTTTCCCAGAGGTAAAGAGAGCCACTTTAGTAATGGCACAGCATGGCCAGATTTGTGTTTTAGGATTATCAATTTGGGGACTATATGAAGAACGAATTGGAGAG
Organism: Phalanger gymnotis; assembly: GCA_028646595.1. NCBI lineage: Eukaryota > Metazoa > Chordata > Mammalia > Diprotodontia > Phalangeridae > Phalanger > Phalanger gymnotis. The sequence goes on along the minus strand of CM053623.1, from coordinate 59,129,069 downwards.
TGGAGAGCCAAGGTTCAAAGGTTCAAATTAGGAAACTATGGGAGAAATGAGATCCTAGACTACTGTGGTCACTGTGTGAGTGGGAAAAAGGGGGCTGATACTGGAGATATCATGTAGATAGAAGCAATAAGGCTTTGCAAATTGATTGGATATGTGGGAGAGTGGTAGTAAAGACTGGAAAATGCTTCCTATCAATTAACCAAAAAATATTTATTCAGTACTTACCATGTATCAACTACTATGCTTGGTTCTGGAGATACAGAAACAAACAGTCCCCAACAGAAGCTTACTTTCCATTGAGTGTGACAGCAAATACATATATAAGTATTTGCAAAATAAATATATAAATACAAGACAATGAAGGGAGTTAAGCTTCGATATGGAGAAAGGTTTCGTATAAAAGGTGATGTTTGAGCTGAGCTTTGACAGAAACTAAGGATCCTAAGACACAGAGGTGAGATGAAAGTACATTCTGGGTACAAGGGACAGTTAGGGCAAAGTTATGAAGACTGGAAATTGAATATCCCTTCTAAGGAACGGTAATATGGTTAGTTTGACTGAATTGTAGGGTATATGAACAAGCAGCAAGGTGGAGTCAGGAAAATTCATCTTCCTCAGTTCAAATCTGACCTCAGACACTTAGTAGCCTATGTGACTCTGGGCAAGTTAGCTCAACTCTCTTTGTCTCAGTGTCCTCATCTGTAGAGTGAGCTGGAGAAGGAAATAACAAACCACCCCAGTGTCTTTGCCAATAAAACTCTAAATAAGATCAGGAAGAGTTGGACCCAACAGAAATGACTCGACAACAAAAAAGTACATAAATGGGAGTTATGTATAATGTGAATTGAATATATAATCACACAAGACACGTAAGCCAGCCTAGCTGAAGCAGCAAGATATTCTGGAAGAGATACAGGATATAGCATATGCTAGGCAAGTCAGGTCATTATGACCTTGATCACTGTTTCTCCTCAAACACTCATGGAGGCTGTCTAGGACATAGAACTCAAGAGTCTTGGGCCTAATAGTTACCTACGAACCACTAGACTTGCTTTCAACCCTGCCCCCAAAGCCATTTTTGGGGGAGAAATCACTGTGGTATGGAAGTCACCTTTCTTATAGCCACTAGCAACATTTACTGCATGGGAGTCCTAGGAGCAACAACATCCCCTAGACCATGCACCTTGCTTCAAGCCCAGCCCTTACAGCCATCACCCAAGGAAGCAATTTCTGTGGAGCAGAGTCCATATGTCTCTACCAGCTGTCAACCAACTGCCACAGGGCAGGTAATTCAACCCAGATAAATCTTCAAGGCACTTTGAGGGAGAGATAGAAGACAGCATGAATAAGGAAAGTCAAACTACCACTATGACCTTGGCCACCATTTCCCCTCGGATCCTAACACAGACAGCCCAGGACCCCAGAGCCTGATAACTTTGGGAATAGCAAACTACCAGACTTGCTTCCGACCCAGCGCCCTCGGCCATCACTCTAGGAATTAATCTCTGTAGAAATGTAGCCTGGTAAAAGATCCTGCAGGTGCTATAGCCACAACAAATGAAGATCTAGAAAGGAAAGTTCTTGTTGCCAAAGTCTATGGCATTGTCAAATAGCTCAACCACAGAAACTGATGTGATTTTATCAGTAAAAATTACATTAACGAAGCAGCATTAACATCTGCTTTGCCACTTCTCCCTAAGGACCATGGGGCTTTTCCATTTAACCTGATACCAGCTGGGGAAATCAGTTGAATGAGCTGTAGTATATGATTGTGATGAAATACTGTGGTGCTATTATAAATGATGAGGGGGGATGGTTTCAGAAAAACCTAGGAAGACATACGAATTGATGCAAAGTGAAGTGAGCAGAACCAAGAGAACACTGTACACAGTAACAGCAATATTGTTAACAGTGATCAACTGTGAAAGACTTAGCTATTCTGAACAATCCAATGATCCAAGAATTCTGAAGGACTCAGTGAAAAAAATGCTATCCACCATCAGAGAAAGAACTGATGAATTCTGAGTGCAAATTAAAGCATAATGTTTTTAACTTTATTTTTCTTTTGCAATATGGGTAATAGGAAATATGTTTTACCTGACTTCACAGGTGTAAGTGATATATTGCTTGTTTTCTCACTGGATGGGGAGGGAGAGAATTTGGAACTCAATTTTAAAAAATGAATTTTAAAAATAAATACATGCTTGATTGAATGAATGAGTAAAACCACTTGACTTAAAGCTAGAACTTTCCAAATGAGTTGTCTCCACCATTAGAATGTGACCTCCTTGAGAGCAGGAACAGTCTTAATTTTTTATTCGTATCTCCAGCACTTAACATAGTTTAAGATGCTTTACACAGTCATCCATAATAATGCTGAAAAGGTAAGTTGGAACCCAGTTGTGAAGGTCCTTAAATACCAAACAGAGGAATATGCCTTTGACTCATGTTGTAGTAGAAAATGATTGGAGTTCATTAAGCAGTGGAGTGATGTAGTGAAAGCTATGCCTTAGGAAAAAAGCTTTGGCAACTGTGGGAAAGATGGATTGGGGAGAAAGAAATGATCTGGAAGACATAATTAGCAGTCTGCTACAATTGTCCAGGTGAGAAGTGATGAAGACCTGACTTAGGAGGAGACCATGTATGAAGGAGACACTTGTAAGAGCTGTTTGGAGGTAGGAAAAAAAAAAAACTGTAGCATCTAATTTTTACATCGTGCCACCTCACCCCTGATGATATGCTCTTCTTAGCCCTGGCTGGGTCCAGGCCACCCTCATCTTCTGGAGTCAGCCTGGTACCTAAGCTCAGGTATTCGTCTTCTAATCTTTTCTCTTCTCTGTTAGTGGCCAGCAAGTGAGTAATAGAAGCCATTGCTCCACTTCTGCCTAATCAGCCAACATGGATTCCTTGAAGAGTGCTCCCTTTTCCTTGCCCTTTTCAGTTCCCTGGATTGTGGTCTGGATGACAGATTCACAGTCTGCCGAAATAAGAGAGTTATTAGGCCATAGCTGACTCCTTAGACCTGGTTCTTAACATTAACCATTGGTTTTTTGTTTTGTTTTGTTTTCTTTCCTTACTTCTATTCTTATTTCGAGGTACTACAAAGTCCTCTCTCTCAGCTCATTTGAGACATAGTCTTTCTTCACCCTTCTCTCCTGGTCAAAAAGGTCTCATCTGACAACTCATTTGGGTTGTTTCTTCATGCCTATAAATTGTGCCCAGTACCCTTGACTTCATAGTCATTTTCCAGCACATGCCTTAGGGACTATATTCAAAGAAAGGTTTCCCTGCCCTTGGCACCCTAGTCCCTTCTCTTCTTGGTACATGATCATTTGTTAGTGGACATGCAGGATCTTATTCTCTATCCTCCATAAGGGTGAGAGGCTTATCATGTGCTGAACAACATGAAGATGTGCAGGTTAGGTCAATTCTAGTGTTCTCTCTCTCTCTCTCTCTCTCTCTCTCTCTCCCTACTTTATTTAAATAGACAGATATGGCACTTAAGCCACCAGGGAAACAAATAAAATCAAGCAGGTTGTGTTTGCCTTCAAGGAACTTACATTCTAATACAAAAAGAAAACATACATTGCAGTTGGAATGGAAGGGTGGAGGGCAGCGTACAGGATCCAAGGTAGAGGTCTGGCTCCAGGTGAGATAAGGTGATAGTTCATCAATCAGAACCCAAGGTAGTTCTGGGGAGAGAGAGAAGGTTCCAGTGGGAAAGAGGAGGAAACAGTGGTCATTTCTTTTCTCCATATAATTATAGCTGTATATTTATCTCTCTTCTGCACATAGGATCAGAGAATTTAGAAGAAGAATGTGTCTTAGAAATGATCTAAAACAATTCCTTATTTCATAAAGGAGAAAGCTACAGTTTATTGGTTAGAGTTGGTTAGAATGGCATGATACTGAAGCTAAAGTTATAGAGGTCAGCCACTGATGGGGAAAGGCAGTTGGTTTAAAAATAGCTTACTTTCTTACAGTACTTTATATTATCACATTTGATCCTCACAGCAACCGTGGGAGCTAGGTGCCATTATTATCTCTACTTTACAAATGAAGAAATGAAGCAGAATTTTATCTCAGATTTTCCTGCCCCTGAGTCCAGCACTCTATACATTAGGCCATGGAGGTGCCTCTTGTTTCACTCTGTTCCATGACTGCAGCTTACGCCCCTAACTCTAGCAATTTTACTTACAAATACATATTGTTTGTCACAAAGGGGATTAAGCTAAAAAAATGTAGAAGGGTCAATGGAAAGAATTTAAAATATGTGGTCTATTCACAGTTTCTCAATCTTATGTAGAAAGGGTTGGTTGATTGTTGTCCTTTGTTCTCAAATAGGATCAAAATGACGTCACTATGTTGGACTCAAGGTACAATGTGTCCCACTGTGGCTGATCGGACCAATATAAGTTCAGAATGTTCTGCCATAGGTTGGGCAGAAATAGTCCACATGAACATTTGGAGTGGAGATGTCTTTAAATTTGTACATCTCATGTTTCCTTTGAGCTGCTGCAATTCTGCTTCATTTACAGAGCACAGAATCTTCTTTGATGCAGGCACACCATGCTGAGTGGTCCTTTAACAGTATCTCCCATGTCACACAATCAATTCCAAATTTCTTCAGAGAGACCTTGAGAGTGTCCTTATATTGCTTCTTCTGACCTCCATGTGAGCACAGTTCTCTGTAAAATAGTCATTTAAGCAAGCATACATTTGGCATTCAAACAATGTGGCCAGCCTATCAGAGTTGTGCTCTCTACAGTAGAGTTTGAATGCTTGGCAGTTTAGCTCCAGAAAAGACCTCAGTGCCTGGTATCTTATCTTGCCAGGTGATCTTCGGAATCCTCTAAGACAATTCAAATGGAAGTGATTCAGTTTCCCTGCATGGTGCTGGTATACTGTCCAATTTCACAAGCATTCAATGAGGTCAGCACGATGGTTCTGTAGACCTTCAGTTTGGTAATCTAACACCTCTTCTCTCCCATACTCTCCATTGGAGCCTCCAAAACAGAGCTAGCTCTAGCAATGTATGTGTCAAATTCATCATCTCTGTGTATACAATGGAAAGTGTTTTGCTGAGGTAAGTGAACTTATCCACAGCATTCAACATTTCCCCATTGGCTGTAATAGATGGTTCCATGTTTGGATGACACGATTCTGGCTGGTAGAGAACCTCTGTTTTCTTGGTGCTAATTACTAGGTCAAAATTAGGACAAGAAGCAGAGAATCAATCCATACTTTGTTGCATCTCAACCTCAGAGGCTGCATTGAGTGTACAGTCATCTGCAAACAGAAAAATCATGCACCAACTTTCACTCCACTTTAGTCTTGGCTTCTAGCCTTTTCAAGTAATTTGCCATCAGCTGACCTTGATGCTGTTTTCATCATCATTGAAGGCATCAGACAACATTGTTGAAAACATCATCTAAGCATTGGAGTAAGTGAGTACATGGCCTTGCTTCATTCCACTGGTGACTAGGAAATCATGAGAGCATTGTCCATTATGCAGAACTGAGGCAAGTGTGCCATCATTAAATTGATGTGCAATGCTGATGAATTTCTCCAGGCAACCAGATTTCACAATGGAGTTCCACAAGCCCTCACAACTGATAGTATCAAAGGCCTAAGTCAGATCTATAAACCTTGTATACAGACCTCTGTTCTGCTCTTGGCATTTCTCCTGGAGTTGCCTGGCAGCAAACACCATAGCGACCATTCCTCAACCCTTTTGGAAGCCATGCTGGCTCTCAGGTAGATGATCATTTTCTAGGTGAAGGGTCAGCCTGTTAAGGAGGACTCTGGTAAGAACCTTGCCAGCAGTGACTAAGAGTGACTAAGACAGCCCTCCCACCCCCCACTGTGATTGTTACAGGAAAATCTCTTTCCTTTGCCTTTATAGAGATGGACAATGGAGTACTAGGGAATAACCCCCTCTTGCCATATAACCTAGAAAATTTCAGTCAATTTTGTATGAGCAGTGGGCCTCCTGCTTTGTAAATATCAGATTGAACAGAATCAGTACCAAGTTCTTTGCCACATGAGAAGAGCCTAATGGCAACTATTCCTCAGTTGGAAATTTGGCTAGAGAGGGATTAACTAACTTCAGTCCCAGTTATATGATAAGTGGCTTCATTATTGATTGATGACAGTCTGTTGAGAACACCATGGAAGTGTTAAGCCTGTCTCTCCAGAATCACGTCCTCATTATTCACCGTGGCTCCATCAGCACTGTGTAGTTCTTGTTTCTTATTTAGCAGCTTCAGAATTTCCCCATCATTTTCATCAAACTAATCTTGATGTTCTGGCCCAGATGAGTAAATTCAGTGCTGTACACCAAGTCTCTGAAAGCTGCCCACTCCTTTTCTGCTACACTGTTGCCAACTATGTGTTGGCTAAGTTTTCCCTCTACATTAGCAACAGACTGTTTCTGCTTGGAAAAGGGCTTTAATATCTTGACATTAAGTCTTCTGATAATTGTCTCGCCTTGGGGCTCCTGCTTTTGGTGAATGTGAATGTTTAGCTTGGAGAGGATGAGTCTATGGTCAGTCCAGCACTCTGCACCATACATTGCTTTCATCACTCTCACATCCTGTCTGTCTCTTCTTACAATGACATAGTCTATTAAATTCTAGTGTTTGCTGTGAGGGTGCATCCACAAAGTTTTAGTGCATTAAGTTAGTGGAAGACAGTAGAAGGTCATATGATGCATAAGTTTTCAGTAGTAAGTGTCTGTTGCTGTTACTGTTTCTGACTCTATCCCTCTCAAAGACTTCTGCCATTTCTGGTAATCTGTGCCTACTCTTACATTAAAGTCACCCAGAATTATAAGCTTTTGGCACATTGATGATGAAAGTCTCCAGGGCTTCATTAAATTTTTCTTTGACCTCATCAGGGTTCATCATGGTAGGAGCATCTGCACTTATGGTGTAGCATTTTCCTGCAAGTGGCAATTGCATTGTCGTGAGCTTTTCATTCACTCCTTTTGGTAGGCAGACAAGCTTGTTGATTAGATTTGATTTGATTGAAAACCTATACCAGCTTGACAGAGTTCCCCTTCACTGCAGTCACTCCAGAAAAAAAAAAAACATTTATCTAGTTACACTTTCAGTAAGCTGGCCTTCATTTGCCAGCCTCGTTTCACTCAGGTCTATTTGGATGCGATACCTGATGAGTTCTCTTGCAACGAGAGCTGTTCATCTTTCCAGTCTATTGGATTTCTTGTCGTCCATAAGCATGCACACATTCCATGTACTGATGGTGAATGAAATCATCTTTATAAAAGTTTTTGCACATTTTTTTTGTGTTTCGACTGCAGGGTGGGATCTCTACCTGCCACGGTAAGCAGGCCAGGGTTAGGTGAAGCAGATAACTTTTAGGGCACCTTTTCTAGCCTCTTCCTTACACTAGGAGGTGAGCAATGCGGTTCTTAAAAAAGGTTGCTCAGATGCCCAGGGGGCTGCAGAATACCACTGCTGCTTCAGTGCAGTCCAGTCCAGTGAGTGGCCTGGACTGCCTGCACACAGGGCTGTGACTACAGCTCCCAATGTATCCACACCTGCTGCTTTATCACTTCATAATTACCACAGAATTTTGAGATAAGTAAAAATGGTAAAATGGTATGGGAGATGTCTTTTGATTTGTGCTTAAATTAGATTTAAGTGAGTCAGAGTTGTGTGAAGTTGTTGACCTCATTTTCTCTTCCAGAGTCACTGGAGTCCAGTGGCAGTGACCACTCAAGTCAATTCTGCTCAAAATGCAATGGATAACCTTGCTGTCTTTGCTGTCTGACCAAGTTCTAAGTGCTTCACAGTCCCTACTCAGCCTCCTTCATGGCTGTTGTTCTTGTCCACCCATTCTGCTGGTGGGAAGTCTTCACATGCTCAAGGTAGACACCCTCCCCAACTCACCAAAGGGTTTGAGACCCCTCGGTTACCCTCAGCCTGATTTAACCTGTCTGCCAAAATGGTTTACTGGGCTGTGTTTGCTGCATTAGCTACGGCTTCTTGGAGCCACAGGTGAGAGTTGGGTGAATCCTGTGTATAAAGAGTAACATTTTTATTTACATATATAGCCCAACCCCTTAAGGAAATTATATTGGACTGAAAGTAAACCAGACTTTTGAATTAATGAAAATAAGGCCGTGTTTTGGGTGGGGTGTTTGGGCTAAGGCTGACTTAGGCCAGTTCCTTGGCAGTTCATGTTCTATAATGTAATAAAATGAGATACTCTTAGGTCATTCAACAGTTAACAAAATAAGGTTTACATATCCATACCAGGAGAAGGATATTCAACAAGTATATGCAGAGAGAAGACCCTAAGGAGATTCAGCTAAGTGAAGTTCCTTTGCCTAAGTTATCCTTAACATTATGGCAGCCAAGCATCATAGCAGCTCCTGAACCATGTTATGTGCTCAGGTAACCAGGAAGCAGGGCAGCTAGGTGTGCAGTGGATAAAGCACTGGGTGTGGAGGCAGGAAGACTCATTTTCCTGAGTTCCAATCTGGCCTCAGATACTTACTAGCTATATGATCCTGGGCAACTTGCTTTACCCTGTTTGCCTCAGTTTCCTCGTTTGTAAAATGAACTGGAGAAGGAAATGGCAAACTACCCTAGTATTTTTGCCAAGAAAACCCCAAAGGCATCACAGAAAATCAGACACAACTGAAATGACTGAACAACAACAAAACCAGGAAGTAATGTCACCAGCCTGAGCCTTTAGTCCTCTTAGCCAGTTAAGTTTTGGATATAGTTTAGATACCTTTTAAGGAAAAACTAATATAGCTTGCAAAAGAGTAGGGATTAGGATATTGCTCCCAGCACAGAGGATAAAATTTGACTGCCTTTACATCTGATTTTCCATTTAGTTTAGTTTTAGTTTTTTGTTTTTGTTATCACTGCCTGGAGAATACCCATATTTCTTAAGCTCTTGAAACAAGGTTAATCAGAATCGCTTAAGAGATGTGTTGTCTAATTATCTATAGATAACTAAGTAATAATAATCAGCCATAATACTTCAGTCTCAGCCCATCTTTTTCAGTTGGTAATAAGTTCCCAGTTTTCCTTTTAACAGTACATATGGTGAAATAGGATGTGTTATAATCAAATGTGCCAAGAGACATGAGCTGAATAATTATTTAATATGCTGGCATAATATTATATTTCTGACTTTGAAAAATGCCCTGCATGATTAAACCTTTTCACTTCTACTGGAAAAGGATAATTTGCTTCAGATTGAAGTCAAAACAATGAAACTGTTTATGGAAAAATGACCTTTTTTGTCCCTACATGCATCAAGTGGACGGTGAGAGAAGCAAGCCCAGCAGGGATTCCGCTTAACAGACTGGTTCCATGAGCCATGGAGAAGTTATGAAGTTGGAATGGTTCCAGCTCACCTCTTCGGGCACCAGGAGAGTACAAGTTTCCATGTAGTATTTCTGGAAAGAGAACAGTATTGTCCCCAGCTTGGTAATGATGGCAAAATTATTTTATTTATTCTTTGTTTGTTTAAGGCTTTGAAGGTTGTGTCTCAGGTTCCCAAAAGTGGGGCAGGATTTCTGGATCTACTGTCATAATGTCTAAACTGATACTTCCAAAGTGTGTGGGGGGACTATTATTTAACATCCAGCTGCCATCACTGGCAAAGTTGCCAATTGGTGTCGTTTTAATGATGTGCTCTGGTCTGTTGTCCCCTTCTGTTTAAACGAGTGTGTCCTGGAAAGCAGCCATGTAGGGGGTCTTTGATGTTCCTAAGTATTTTTAGTGTTAGTGCCTAAAATAGCGTGGAAAGTCAGAAAGTTTTATTCATTTCCAAAGAAGAATCTGGAACAGTACGTGTCGCTGCTATATGTGGAAGTGGAATGGGGGATGTGGAAATGAGAGAAGTAGCCTATAGAAACTGAAAGCTCCGTGACAAATATTTCAAAAGAAACAGGAAAGTATGTACTTGGTGACATGGTTAGTCTCATTCTATACCCATTTGCAAGGACATGCAATGACACATTTCAATGCTCCTCCAGTTCTGGAATATAGCAAACAGTCATCCCTATTTTCATGCTGGAATTTCTCTGAGCTGATCTTAGGTAAGCTTGCTTGTAGCAGGTCCTAAGCAGAATCCAGATGGAAGATGGATTCCTGGGCAGCTGGGTGGCACAGTAGAGCGAGTATTAGATTTGGAATCAGGAAGATAAGGATTTGAACCTCCCTTCAGAAAATACTAGATGTGAAATCTTAGGCAAGTCACTTAACCTCTATCAGCCTCAGTTTCCTCATCTATAAGATGAGTATAATAATAACACTTACCTGACAGGGCAAATGTAAAGTGCTTTGTAAACCTTAAATGGTTTTATCAATGCTAGTTATCATTTTATGATTATGATTATGATGATTATTCCCTTTAGGTGGTGAAATCCACTATGTGCTCTACTCATACAAGATGGCAATGTGATAATCCAACAAAGTTCTATAATACTCCAGAATCTCTTCATATCCAATATTACTCAAAATAAATTTGTCTGGCAATCCATATGGGGAAAATAGAATGGATGAAAAATGCCTATTGTCCAGACTATAAAATGCAGTTATAGATGGCCCTTCCATCAATTAATAGATCAGTACCTGTATCTGTGACACGTTCTATAGATGGACAGTGGGCCCAGAGGTGAGCAGAAGTAAGAGAGAACGCTCAATTGTATTTAGGAAGTTAAGCAGTGATTTCAATTACATTAAAGTATAAACACCTATCTTTTTAGCAAAAATGTTTTCTCGTGACCCATACATAAGAAGTACATAAGAAAGCATTGAGAGAATGAAATGTGTGATCACAATGGTGGGGCAACCATGAAGCAAGAGCAAGAGATACCAGATGAATAGTCCATCTGCTTGTACTGGTACCCATGAAATCTAAGAGACCCTAGAGGAAGGCCTCAACCATGTTCGTTGGATAGGTCCTCTTTATAGATAAACTAATGGAGAATATGTATAAGAATTGCAGAGGATGAACAAGCATGGATGGATCTGTGTGCTACAACGCAATAAAGAGTTTGGAGTCTGAGCCCGAAATCAGAAAAGGCATTTATCATTCTTTCTCATGAGAAACAACCCCCCCGCCCCAAGCAGTAGAGGTTGGGGGTGTTTTAATTATATTTTTACATTTATTTGGTCTGAATAAAAGGTACATCCCCTGAACAGAGTACTAGAGAGTACAAAGGACACAGATGGACTCCAGTCCTTTTATAGACACTCCCTTCAAATCTCCCACCAGTCTCTTCATTGGCCAAACCTCTGACTGCCTATGTCGTGCTCTCCTCAAATGGCTTGTTTAAGCATGTGTACGAGCCTCTGAACTTTCACCCCACTAACCTGGGTCCTGGTTTCTACGAGATCAGAGATTTGATTAGAACTAGTTCCAATTAGTTACCTGACTTACATTCTGCTAAAGCTGGAGTGGGGTGGGGGAGAGGGACACTTTCAACTCTGTGGAAACTGTTTCCCCCTGCCCGCCCCTCCCCGTTTCTTACAGGTCACCCTAAATACTAGTACCTTCCCTCTGTGATTATCGCAGTATCTCCTGCATAGGGCTTGTTTGTATGTAGTTGTTTGCCCATTGTCTCCCCTGTTAGACTGTGATCTCCTTTGGCCTTTCTTTGTATGCTCAGTGAGGGCTTAACACACAATAAGCACTTAATAAATGCTTATTGAGGAGGGGAGCTTTGGCCTCTTCCTGGTACAGTGAGGTACTTCTCTGCCGCCTATAAGGGGCTCACCCTTCCAGATTCCACATGAAGTGAACTTTGGGGATAGAAATGAGCAGAACCACTTAACTGTTTTGGTCATGAGAACATGGGGAGTATGTACACTGAAGAGGTTCAAGTGTCCTACATTCTCTTTTCTCATGGCACATACACCTGAATGGAGCAAAGAACATGAGAGTAGCTTACATTCCAACTGAGCCCTTGAGGACACATAGTTTTGAACCCTCCAAAGTCTTAAGATTTAGTCAAATATTTTTTTTTCCACAATGCTGCTTCTGGAATTAGGAACTCTCTTCTTGGGACTTTAGTCAACAAAAACTTTCCCTGCCAAGGTGTTAAAAAAAAACCCACAGAATGGATCTAAAGAGGGGCTGAGATGTGTGACATCTTGCATTTTTAGTGATAATGGTAAATGTGCAGGGCACTAAAGCCAAAGGACTATCGACAAGATGAGTCATACTACATATCAGGTCTAGTGGGATGTGGGAACACCTTTGCCCTGGCAGGTTACCCATTAACTCAGAGTTAAATACATAATTAACTAGGAGTTCCATTTCTTTTTCAGCTGGAAAGAGGCTGAATTCCTGTAACCTTTGGCTGGTCCTTTGTTTTTCTCAAAAGATGGTAGCAGTTTTGAAACACAGACCTAATTCAAGTCTTATAAAATAGCCTGTTTGAACACCCCATTTGTGTGTGTGTGGGTGTGTGTGTGTGTGAGTGTGTGTGTGTGTGTGTGTGTGCGTGTGTGTCTTCCAAATGGAAAATAATAAAACCTGTCCTGGCTGTGATATTTTACTCCATGTTTTTATATCCATTATCTTACTTATGTGAAGTATCTTGGGGACAATAATAATTTTGTTATACCTACTCTCTAGAAGAGAATAGAGACTAGAACTCAGGCCTTCTCTCTCATGCTGTCATGTTCCCTCCATTGAGCTATACTCTCTCTAAAGAGAAGGAAGGAAATAAGCATTTATGAAGCACCTACTATGTGTCAGGCACTCTGTTAAATTCCTCTCATTTGATCCACACAACAACCCTGAGAGGTGGGTACTATTATTTTATTATTTATTGTTTACTATTTTACAGTTGAGGAAGCAGAAACAAAAAGGTTAAGTGACTTGCCCAGGGTGGTACAACTGCTAAGTGTCTGAGGCAGAATTTAAATTCAGGTCTTCCTGACCTGAGACCCAGCATTCTATCCACAGTGCCACTTAGTAGCTTCCAGCTAGAGGCTGAACCATTAAATTTGTAGCCCTATGGATGATTTTGAGTAGTGTGGTGGGCAGATTAAAAAGGGCATTTCTAAAGATCTTTCTAGTGGTGCAAGAATTCGAGGTTGTAATCATTAAAAAAAAAGTTGTGTGATCAATGTACATAAAGTTATATGCTACGAAGACCTAATGAGCACAGACCCTGAGATGCAGTAAGCTTCAATTCAACAAGCATATGTTAAGTACCTACTGTGTACCGGGCACAGTGCTTGGTCCTGGTAATAAAATGACCAAAAGGAAATAGTTCCTGTCTTCAAAGAGCTTCTGTGGGTAGGGTGAGGAAAGATACAACACGCACCCGCATAAGTAAATACATACTTACACATATACTTATACCCATATATATATATATACACATACATATACACATAACATGTATTCTATACACACAACTTATAATAAATATACATACACGTATGTGTATATGTACACACACACACAACTTATTTAGTGAGATGGTTCCAGAGGAGTCTGGGTCACAAAGCAACTGGACGGGACACTAACAACTAGGGGAATCCATGAATGTCCTCTTGTAAGAGGCAATTTTAAATGAAGCCAGGATTCCTAAGAGGTGAAAGTGAGGAGAGAGATCCTTCTAAATTGTGGGTACTGCCTATGCAAAGGCACTGAGGTTGCAGATGGACTATGCAGCAGACACTTAATAATCATTTGTCAGACTGAAGGGAACTGAATCAAATCTACCCGCCTGCTGTCGTGTCTTGTTCTTTTCTCTCCTGAAAGATGAACTAAGTCAAGATCTAGAGACGTTGACTGCTCAGCCGACTTTTCTAAATATCTGTGGAAGGAAAAAGGATTTGAAGTGTCAGGGGGATCTGGAAACTCCTGACAATGGCAGCAGCTTGAAAAATTGCCCCCAGGTACTTCTTGAACGGTTTGCTATTTCTAATGGGCTTAGGGAGGAAGAAAAAAGCAAGCTGTACAGTAGACGCTCCATCTTGAGCTTGGAGTTTAGCCTGAGTTCTTGAGGGAAGGGGATAGGGATTGAGAGAAGCAGGGTGTTTGACATGTACCTGATGTTTCAGAAGTAAGGATGTCAAAGCCTCAACTTCTGCTCTCTTAAATGGATCTGTGATCTTGCAGTGATGCATGTGGAGGTAAACGGCACCACCCGAAGTGCTCTAGAAGAATGGCCAGACATTATAAAGTAGGAAACAACGACACACTTAGGATCTTGGGAGATCAGGTGGTATTTTCATCACCACTGCTCATCAAAGGTCAGGGATTCATAAGAGAAAGGCAGTTTTGGGAAGTGAACAGCTGGCTAAGAAAATGGTTTCTGAGAAGAGGATTTGGGTTTCTCATCCGTGGCACAAAACATAAGAATGATGGGCTCTTGGTGGGGGATGGAGTGTGTCAAACAAGGCCTGGTAAAAACATATTTGCCTGGAGTCTTGAAAAATGAATCAAGTGGGTTTTAAACTGAAAAAGGAGCAGAGGAAGCATGCTGCCCACATAATCTGACAAATTTGACACCACAGAATGTAGCAGGTATAACTCAGAAGGAAGACTCCTAGGAAAGGGACTATAATTCATAAGAAACAATATCCGAGAAAAGAACCAATCCATGGCTTCAGATGTTTATATACAAAGGCATATAATATGGAGAATAAACATGGTAAACTAGAGATCCTAATGAAAAGAGACAAACCTGACTACGCTGGTTTTACTTAGGCTTTGTGAGATGCAGCTCATAACTGAACTTCAGCTTTGGCTGAATATATATACCCAATGCTCATATGGATCTCATTAATTTTGGTGTTCATTACCTCCACTAAGGCAGATGATAACCCATCAATACCCACCTATTCTGTATAGTTCTTGCCCATGCCCTCCCATAGTCTAGCCACGGTTAGAGGAAAGGTTCCCCCCAAAATGCTGGGGACCTTCTTTCCTTTATTTTGACATTGCAAGGGCACCAGTGGAACAGGTAAACTGGTCTGTTGTTATCCTTTGTTCTTAGCATGTATTTAGCCCATCTTCTTTGTCATTCATACATTTCTCTACTAAAATGTTTTACCCTAGCTCTTCTTCAAAGTTCCTTATTTGTGTGTGATGGCAGGGAGGAAGAAATTGGCCAATGAAGGCCTGGGCCTTCAAGCAATGCTCAGTCTACACTATGTGATGCCAACCCATATGGATGCTTGGGGAGCCTGCTTCTAGGCATGCACAATGGAAGACACTGATCTCCATTTCATAGCATCTTCAGTTATCCTGTGACTATTTCCTATTTGTTTACTGGGAGTTAAAGCAAAAACACTAAAAACAAACAAAACACTTTTTAGTTGGCTGCTGAGCCAGGACTGAGTATGGATACAAAAAGGCGAGCCAAACAAATGAATCCTGGCTCTCTCTCTCTCCCCACCCTGATTTTTTCTGGTGATAATCAAGAGAAAAAATGCCGTAAGACTACAGGGGCCCTTATCTCCCCACTTGGACAGCTATGTGGCCCTGAACATGTAACACCCTAGCTTTTATGTCTCTATTATATTTCTTTCCTTCTTTTAGGAGAATGAGTACAGGAGATAGAATAAAGGAAGTTTTGACTTTGTGGGGCAGCTAGATGGTGCAATTGTGTGTTGGCAATCAAAATGGGTTTGAGTGATATGTTTGTTACATCAGAGGCTTTTAGACCATGTGGGTTTAAGTCGCGTGTTTGTGACGATTTTAGGTCACGTGGGTGAGTTGCATGTGTGACTCACCTTTGACCCTGAACAAGATATATAAAACCAGGGACTGGCTTTCTTTTTTGGAGCTCTGAGCTGTAGCAGTAGTGACGCGTGACTCTGGGCCATCCATTGTTGAGCTTCCCAGCTGAACTCGGATGTTGTAAAGCAGATCAAAAGGACGTGGCCTTGCAGTGTTCTGTGAGCTGGTCGTTGTTGGCTTTACACCCCCACAGCAGCTGCTAACCAGATTGTTGAAACAAATGGATAGAATCTCAGTCTTGAAGTCAGGAAGGCTCTTCTTCCTGGGTTCAAATCCTGCCTCAAGACACTTACTAGCTGTGTGACCCTGGGCAACTCGATTAGCCCTGTTTATCTCAGTTTTCTTATTTGTAAAAATGAGCAAGAGAAGGAAATGAAAATCCACTCCAATAACTTTGCCAAGAAAACCCCAAAAGGAATCACAAAGAATTGGACACAACAGAAAATGAAACAATGACTTTGTGAGCTTCTAAAGGTTGGAAGAGCCACTAGAACCAATCTAAAAGCATAGCTGTCATCAAAAGAATAACTTGAATTTATATTAGAGTTTGCTGGTAGCCAAGCCTGATGAAGAAGATATTCCAAGGGGTGACCAGAATGATTCAGCATAGCAGTGAATCACTGGGTCTCACAAGCAAAGGAACACCTCATTCAATGGTTATGTCACATCCCAAAATCAACTTGGTGACATAAATGTTTACTAACAAACATAACAAGTGTAAGCCTATTATCCCTAGAGATTGAGGTGGTCTCAGAGGCACCACTCTCTACCTCCATAGCACAAGAGGGAAAGAGTGGCCCTTTGTAAAGGCAATCAGTAAATGAGGAGATCTTTCCTGCTCATTTGGATAGGCTTCAGAGGGGGCTCTCAGGGTCCTAGGGGGAGTGGCTAAGACTGGAGCCAATGGTAGGTGCCTGAGTTCTGGTTGCTCAGATGACATTGTAGTCGATGGGACTATATAAAAGGAGAGAACACAGCTTGTAGATTGAGACATAGTAGAGGGAGGAGAAGAAGTGGTGGTGGTGGCAGCAGTGGAAGTGGCGGCAGCGGCAGGTGCTACTGAAACAGGACTGACCCTTGTGCAGACCAGAGAGTGCTGAGCAAGGGCTTGAGGCCAGTGGGTAATCTTCTTACTGGAGGGCCCTAGCCCTGGGGGGAAGCACCAGTATGGCTTGGCTTGCCGCCATAATATTTTTCTGTAACCTCCTGGTCACTATTGTGAGATGGACATATTGGTTTTGGAAGGTTGTTGCCAGGATATTGAATTGGAGACACTGGTCTGTGGGTTTGCTATTTTGGAGCGTGAATAAATGCTTTAACTCCTCCCCCTTCTACTTAGAGAATTCCTTATATCCTGCGATTCTGGACCATTCAGGCATGTTCATGATTTTCTTTGAAATCATGAATTCTGCCTTAATGTTATACCCTGGTTTCAGAGGTTGTGTTTGTAATTCTGTTTATGCTATATCTTCCCACTAAATATCTTTTTTGTAAAAGCTAGTTAATGTTATGTTTATGCTATGTCTTCCTACTAAATATCTTTTTTTGTAAAAGTTAGTTAATGTTAATTGCTTATTCAGGAGATATTAATTGGTTAACTGATGTTGGAAGGCAATACTCTTGAATGGAGAGTCAAGACGATAGCATCAGAAGGACTCCACAATCCCCCAGGGGTACCCTTAGAGTTCTGAGTTGAATTGCAGCTGACTCACCAGTGCAAGCAGAGTTGGAGTTGGGAGGAGAAATCCAGAACTTACAAGAACTATATGAATAAATAGTCACAGAATACCTGTGCATCCTCCGAAGTGGAAGCAAGCTCCCCAGGCATCTTGGCACCAGGCAAAACTGATTGATCATCTTCAAAGGACTAAGTCCTCATTGCCTATCCTCTACTGCATTACATGTATAACAAACAAGGAATTGGCCAGTGGGGGCTGAGTCCTTTGACTATGAGTAATTTGCTGTCTGGTGCCAATTCATGAGGATGTTTGGGGAGAATGCTTCTGGTGATAGGTAGTGATGCATAATAAAGGGGCGCTGTTCCTGCTGCAGAGAATGTGTAGATATTCTGTGATCATTTCCTGTCCACTTACTGCAGGGTGAAGCAAAGCCTTTTAATTAGCTGCTAAGTGGGAACTGAGTGTACATCCAAAGGGCTCCAACTGGAGAATTCACTCTTCATTCCCCTCTTGGGTTTCCAGTGAGGAGGACAAACATCTGTGGGCATCCAGGTGGTGTAGGATCCTGCTTAGGCTCACTTTATCCCCTGATTTCCATGAAGTCATGAACACACAGCCCAGCTGTTTTTCTTTCTCTGTTGTGTTTCATTCTTTATTGCTCTTGAGTGAATGAGCGTGGGAGAAAGAAAAGACTAGGTTCTGACCTTGTGAGCCACCAGGAAATGGGGTGCATAGTAGCTGTCACCAGAAGCTAAGTCCAGTGAGTGCCCAGTCCTGCAGAGCAGCCTACTTCACCCAGTCCAGCAGTGAATTGACCCACTTGTCAAGACATTATATCCAGCAAGCAAAGGAATGATTTATCCATTGGCTATGCCAAACCCAGAAATGAAGTTGGTAGGAGGAATGTTTTGTATTCTCCCTAGGGGCCAAGGAATAGAGGAGAGAATGTGCCCCAGTTCAGGGATGATCTTGTTTGCACTTTAGTTCTTTATCTTTTTAGCAAAATTCTCTTTATAAGAAGCTATTGAAGACATATCAGCTTCTCACAATGATATTGGTGTGCTAATCACTGATTAGATGATTCTGAGAAGATACTGGCACTAGATATTTACTTGGCGAAATAAGAATAATAATGATAATTTATATAGTACGTTAAGGTTTGCAAAGTAGTTAAAATTTGATCTTTCCAACATCCGTGGGATATAAATGTTATCTTCATTTTACAGAGGAGGAAACCAAGTCAGACAGAGGGAAAGCGACATGCCCAGGGTTACAACAGATAGTAAGCTTCTGAGGTAGAATTTGGACCCAGGTCTTCCTGCCTTTGGGTCTAATACACTGGATAGGGACTCAAGAGTGAAAGTAATAGAAGAAAACAGGCAGTTCACCTCTGGCAGAGGGTACCTTACTGAAAAGGAAAAGAATACATATGAGGGAAGGTATTGTAGCCTAAGAATGTATACACATATGAGAAAATACGGGAAAATGAAGTGTTAAACATGGTGGAAAGTATTTGGGTAATGACCAATGGGAATAGAAATGGAAGTGATATTGTAGGGGCATACATCAGACTACACAAATGGAAGGTAGAATTAGATAAGGAATGTGGTCAACATCATAAATGTGGCAAAAAACTATAATGTCGTAAGGATGGAGAACTTTCGTTGTCTTGACAGCCACAAGCCCTCTGCCTCTCCAAAAAGCAGAGCAGCTGATACACTTGTGACTTACCTTACTGAAAATTTCATCCTTCAAAAGGTCAAGGTAGAGAAAAAGGACATTGCTCTTCTGGACCTAATTCAAACCACCAAGGTAGAGCCTGTTGTTGAAGAAGAAGCAACCAGAACCCTAGAAAAAAAGACTCCTCCATCACTGAGCTTACAATAGAGAAAAGAGGAGCTCAGTTTACACCGAGGAACAGGTTGGATTTAGGGACAACCGATTTCAAAAGGATCAGAGGAAGGGCAGAGAGTGAGTGTCCAGTGGCTAACTATTTTTGCAGGGATCATTAGTTTAAAAGAGATGGGAAAATCTCAAGAATTAAATTCTGAAAACAAAAAAAGATTATTCTGAGGAGTACAAAGAAGGGAACTGTCTTGAAAGACAGGTATAGGTGCTTGGAAAAAAAACATGGTCAAACTTAAATTTTAAAAAGATGTTTACAGAAGGTGGAAGTGAAGACAAGTAGCTGAGGATGAATTAAAAAAAAGAGAGAAGTAGTATTGAAGAATTTTTCTAAAAGCACCAAAGCTTACTATAAATGTTAAGGCAAAAATAATTTTTTTTTTGTTTTTTAAATTTTTTATAGTTATATCTAGAGTTAAGAGAAACATCAGAAAAGGAATAATACTGCTGTTTTTGGTGACCATAATGCTGATAATAGATTATAAAAAGGTTGAACTACTTAACATTTATTTTGTTTTTGTTTTCTCTTCCAAGAATGATCTTAGAACTAGGGGAGAAAATGGAGCATAATTGATTAGCAGGGAATGGTACAGATAAATCAGAATATGATTAGGCATCTGTATCCCAGAGCAGGAGTGCTTAACCTCAGGCTTATGAACTAAAAAAAATTGTGTTAACTATATTTCATTATAATGAGTTTTCTTTGTAAATGTATGTATCTTATGTTGTGGATTTAAAAACTGAGGAGGGGTCTACGGACTTCATCAGACTGCCGAATAGGTCCGTGTCAAAAATGGTTAAAAATCCCTATCCTAAGGTATTGAAAGAACTGTCAAATGTCATTATTTAGCTCCTATCTTTGACAGAGGAAGGAAAAAGAGGAGAAGGGCAAATATTGTACAAATTTTCATAAAAAGGAAGAGGGCAGAATATGCAAAGGAAAAACTAGTAAGACTAATTTCAAGTCTAGGTAAAATTCTAAAACATTGTATTGAGGGGATGGTTTGCCAAAATCTAGAAAAGGAGACAGTGATCACTAGATGTCAAGTTGGCTTTGTTGAGAACAGGTCATACAAGAATAATTAAACTGGAAGGTCAAGAGTTACATTGTAAGCAAACTATACTTTGATTTTAGTGACACATTTGACAGGCTGCCATCTTAGCACATTGAGCAATAAGTATACTTATATAGATCTGAAACTGGTTAAATGACTAGACCCAAAGGGTATTTACTAATGGGTCAATATCACCTTGGAGAGAAAGTTCTATTACAGTGACCCAGAGATCTCTTCTTAGCTTTATGGTGCTTCATATTTTTATCAGAGGTTAACTCAGAGGTTCCCAAACTTATTTGGCCTACTGCTCCCTTTTCAAAAAAAAATTACTCAGAGCCCCTTGGAAATCTATTTTCTTTAACCGTTTAACACTTTTTTTTTGAAATCTGCTTCATTTAAAAATATTTTATATATTTTTAAAATGATGCATCTTAAATTTAATAATTTATTGTAAATTTGTTTTTTCCTGCATTGACATTTTAATGACACACTATTGCATCATATAACCATTTGCTATCATATTGTAAACAAGTAATTATATGCACATATTCCTGCCGATGCATGCTGGACTTCCTGACAATGCATGATAGACTCACCTGCCAACACTTGCTTAAGATCTATCAGCGTACTTGACCACTGATCAGTTATAACTTGAGTTTTGTGTATTTCTTTGGAAAAGAATGTAATTACTGTGACTTTAACTCTGTTACACAACAGATGAAACCTGTATGAATGGTTTTTCAGAATTTTCTTCTCTTCTTTTCTTATACTTCCACCATCCCATTATTTTTATTCAGTGCCCCCTAATTGCACCCAAGGCTACTACCAACCATCTAGATCATTCCAGTGCCCCCCAGGAAGCAATATCATGCACTTTGGGAATGTATGAAGGTCTAGATGAAGGTCTAGATGACCTGTCAACTTTGTGAACAACCTTAAGTTTGAGATAGCGCAAGCTATCTTAAAATGTAGAAGACTGTATTGACAATGGATGGCAGTTCAGATTGAAAATAGATCTCGATGTGTTAGAATGATGGCTTGAATAAATAAGACGAAACTTAATAGGGGTACATGTAAAGTTCTAAAATTGGGTACAAAAGATCAACTTCACAAATACAGGCTGGCAAAGGCATGGTTAGACAACAGTTCCCATGAAAAATACCTGGATTGTTTAGGGAATCACAGTTCAAAAATGAGACTGTGGTATGAGATGATAGCCAGAAAAGTGGAACCATCCTAGACCACGTAAAGATAGTCATAGTGTCCAAAAAGAGGTAGGTGTGAATCCCATTGTGCTTTGTTCTGATGAGACTGTTTGGAGGACCATGTTCAGTTTGGGGCATTGAACTTGAGGAAGGTTGCTGGTAAACGGGAAAATATCCAGAGGATGGAGACCAGACTTGTGACAAGACTAGAGAACCTGTCATATGAGGATCATTTTCAGTAACTGAGAATATTTAGCCTGGAGAAGACTTAGGAGGCATTATAGGTGCCATCAAATATTTAAAAACCTTCCACGTCAAAATGGGAATAGATTTTTTTCTGCTTGGTTACAGAGGACAGAACTAAGAACAACAAGCAAAAATTTTGTAAGTGTAGTTTTAAGTCCAATATGTGAAAATAAATCTTCCAAACAATTATAGCTATTCTAATGGGCTGTCTCAGGAGGTGTATTGCCCATGGCAGCTAGCTAGCTGCTAGTTTTGGAATCAGGAAGACCTGAGTTCAAATCATTCCTCAGACACTTTCTATGACATTGGGCAAGTTACTTCACCTCTTCCAGTCTCAGTTTCCTTATCTGAAACATGGGTATGAAATACCACCTATTTTTCAAGGTTGCTATGCTGGTTAAATGAGATAACACAGGCATAGCACTTTGCAAATTGTAAACTTCCAAATACATGCTAGCTATTATTATTTCCATTGTTATTAGATATCTTCCCTAAAAGGCTGGTAGACTTGTATGTCTTGTAGAGGGAATTTTGTTCACAACAGGTTGGGCTGGTTAGCCACTGCAGACTCTTCTATATCTGAAATTCGAATGTCTATTTTTTTTTTTGTGAATTCATGTGAAATATTCTTGGTGTGGGAATTCCTCCTGTCGATGCAGAGTAAGTCATCTATAATTTATAGTCTTAGAGAGTTGTTTAGGGTTTTGAGAGACTAAATGACTTGCCAAGATCACACAGGTAAAATGTGTCCGAGGCAGCACCTGAAAACAGCTCTTCCTAACTCCAAGATCAATCCCGTCTACCTGTTAAGCCATGTTTACCTTTCCTTTTTGTTTTGTCAGTTGTCAAATGAGTACTCTCAGATATTGTGTCATGGGAATTTAGAGAATTTAATTAAACATTTATTAAGCATCTATTATAGTTTGAGCCCAGTGTTAGTCACTTAGGATACAAAGATAAAGAAAAACAGTCCTTGCCCTCAAGGGGCATGCAGTCTACTGGATTGATATATGTACAAAAAGTATGTATGGCATAAAGAAAACCAAGAAAGGAAGGGATAAATGAAGGAATCAAGGAAGGGATACCATAAAGAAGAAAGCATTACAGTTGACATACTAAGGAAATCTCCCTCCCTCCCTCCTTATCTTCCTTCCTTCTTCCCTTCCTTCTTTCCTTCTTTCCTTCCTCCCTCCCTCCCTTGTTCCTTCCCCAAACTATGTACTAGACACTGAGCTACATGCTAGAAAAACAAACACAAAATAAACAAATAAATGCACAATAATCTCTTCCCTCAGGATACTTCCTTTCTCTCTTTTTTCCATGGTGGCTTTGGGATTTGATAATCAGCTCAAGAAAACAAGCCTACTATAGTCTAGTTCTATTTTTTATATGAAATAGTTCATGCCTATTACAGATATTGGACATAAAGACATTTTCCAAATATTCCTTTACAACCTCTAATTTTACTCCACTAGGATGAGATTGCTATGAATAGAATATGTCTGATGCAAAACTATCTCTTTAAAAAAAAACTCTTTAAAAATCCATCTCCTCAAGACAAACTTCCTTCTCTGTATACACACACAGACAGAAGGAAGTCTGATGTTGTCAATTTATTATAGGCAGCAAGCGTTGAGGTGATTCAGAAAGAAAAAAAGCAGCAACACTGAATGTTGGCTGGCTCAGTCCAGCTCACAGGAGCTCTGCATTGTCCTAAAAGTTTAGGACAGGAAATGTTTTCACTGTCAAGTACGACAGTCTAGTTCAGTTCTTGCATTATGTAAATTTCCAGAATAAAAAGTTAACTGAAGCCCACTGTGTGTTGTTTAAATAATAAGTAGCAGCACCTGTAAAAGCCAATCTCACCTTATTTCCTGGGTAGCTGCAGAAGAGAGATACGCAGTGGAATTCGGTGGGATAATTTTAGGTTATCTCACTGAATAGCTTTTGTTTGGACTCTCCTCTATTTTCAAAGCAGCATGCTGGGAGGTAGCCAGGAGATTTCTATTAAAGTCTGTAGGATGCACATAGCTATAACTGTGTGTGTGTGTGTGTGTGTGTGTGTGTGTGTGTGTGTGACACCAGTGGACATTCCCAGACTATTCACTGGATTGTTTTCTGGAGATATTTGCAATATTTCTATTTTTGGGCTCTGAATGTGTTGGTGGGAATGAATGGTGCAGAATGATCTCTTTATTTTTGCTAAAACGACTGCCACATTAATTGGTGACTGGGGAGGGGGCAGGTGGGGCAAGAACAGGCTCATGATTGATGTTTAGGAAGTCTATAAAGAACCTATATTTGACTTAATTTCTTACTTCCATCTAGAAAGGGGCCCCATAAACATGGGAGCTTTTTCTACCGCTTCTCATCCCTTGTGAGCAGTCAGCTTCCTTGTTCCTCATAATTACATAATTGTAAATGTTATTGGCATGATTTGATACTTTGGCTCTTAGAATGAAACTCACACATTACACCATTCAAATCTGGGGAAAGAACCTTTCAGGTGTCATTTGATCTTGCCTCTCTCTGTCTCTTTACTACCTGTGTGACCTTGGACCTCTCTGTGCCTCAGTTCCCTCCCTTGGGAAATGAAGGGGGTTAAACTATATGGCCTCTAAGACCTATGATCCTTTAACTGCAAAAGGAGGCAAGTAAATGGCCCAGTAACAAGATTCATGTTTTGGGGCTTTTACTGGCAGAATTCATTTGAGATATTCATTATAATTATTTCCTAGGGATAGATCAACCCATGTGCATTGAGATTATAGAGTGCCTGAAAGTATTTTTTCAGCTACTCTGGGTACTGTAAAATCCCAAACACACTTTGCTGTGTATTTTTCTTCTTAATGTTAAGCTATATTATATATACACATATGTATATAATAGGCACACACATATATACATATGTGTGTGTGTTTCAAGGGAAATGTTATCTATATGTTGATTCGCTTGAATTTAGCGGACAAAGGACAATGCTATAAATGTCACTTGGTGTCTGAGAAGGCTTAAGAGCATCCTTCCAAGTCTCCCCCTCCGCCTTTGAGAACAAAAAGCTGAAGTTGGCCAAAAGCAGAAAAAACTTGACCCCAAAGGTGGGAGAAATTAAATCTGAGATTTGGAAAACAGGAAATTTTAGTCGTTTCTTGGCAAAACACCCTGTGCCCCTCCTAGTCTGAGAGCTGAGTTTTCCTGAGTTCAAGTACCCCTGACCATTGGCAGACTTCTGAATTCCAATTCTAAGGAAACCAACAATAAAAAGAACTAGAACATTGACCCTTCCCCACCTCCACAACACACACACACACACACACACACACACACACACACACACACACGATGCCCAACTACAAACAAGCATGACCAAAGAATGCTGTCCTGTTCAGTCTGCAAAACAGGCAACTTCACTACCCCTATGGAAAACTTCGCTTAAACAGCTGGGGTATAACCATCAGTCAGGTAGGACATATTATATCATAGGAGCTATTGTTCAGGGAGAGGAAGCCCAGTGTGTGAATGAGTGCATTGTGTAGCTTACACACTTTGATCGGAACGACTGGATCACAGAGTTGGGCAAGGCTCTTGGTCTTGGAAATGCATGTTTCTTTGTTATAATAGTTCCCCTAGAGATAAGTGAGATCATAGACTTTTTTTTTTGAGAAGCACACACACACACAACAGGAACAAAAAAGGATTTAAAAAAAGTGGGTGTGCTTGAAATTCCACTTGCATGAAGTATGCTGGGAAAAGATTGGCAAGTGATTCCAGCCAGTGAAAAACAGATAGAGTGCTTATTGTTTTGTCCAATGAGTAAGTCAGCAAAGAAATATGGGGGGAGGGGGGAAAAGAGAAAAAAAGTGTCTGCTGAAATGCACTAAGGATATTTGACCTTCTCAATGAGAATATATGTAAGTAGACATGAAAAAAGAAAAAAAAATCAGTAGGAAGGTTTTATCTTAGAGAAGGTAAAACAGTATAAATAGCACCCTGCAGGACTCATAACCATACACAATTACTATTTTCACAAACAATCCAAAAAAATTAACCAGTATTCAGAATTCAAGAGCATTAAAAACATGAGCAGTCCTCTCTTGTTCTCTCAGTAATTCCAAAAAAGGAAGTCAAGGAGGTGAAGTTTGGGAAAGTTAGAAGCTAAATGATGATCCAGGGTTTTCCCTCCTCAACTCAAGTCACCATGAATCAGAGCTTTTGTGGTTAACCTATTCAAACAGGCAAGCACTTGGTGGTTTCTCTTCTGTTTAATTTGTTACAAGATCACACAAGATATTTTTCAGCAGTGTTTCAGAAAGCATCTCAGGAAATCCACAAAAATGGGCTGATTCATCTAACCCAAAACAGCCCATACCACATCTGACTGCTCTGAAAAATAGACTTGCTCATCCTATTCCTAGGAGAGTTTCTAGAATCCCTGTTGGGTGAAGGTACTGGGTCTCCAACTGGCTGGAAAGACCATAGAATTTAGAGCTAGAAAGAACTTGAAGTGATCATTTAATCTAAGCCCTTCATTTCCAGATAAACAGACACTTTTGTTCTGAGGGGTGGGAATGCAATGTGCTGAAACAGAAAGACAGAAAGAAATCAGAATCCTAGCAAGAAAAACAGTAGGATTCTAGATTCTAGATTGATCAAGAGCTCTGATCTGGAGGCAAAGGTATATTTGAATCACCTTGCCTATTCTTTTTCCCTCTTAACCTGTTCGGTTATCAGAAGAGTCAAACCAGAAACGGCATGTTATTACTAAAGAGTGAGGATGTCGTGAAGCTACTGCTGAGGATGACAAATGTATGGGTGGAAGAGCTGAGTCCATCCCTGTGTTTCTGATAGGATATTTACTCAAGGGACGTATCAAGCCATGATTAAAAAAGAAAAAAAAAACTTGGATGATACACATCTCTCTGAGAATCTGCAAGCCAAGCTATGTTTCTTTCTCCTAGTGACACATTCCCTGGAAATTAAGAGCTGCCAATTTGGTTGTGGATACATGTAGCTAAGTTGGCTTGTTGATTCATAACAGGATTGGCCGGCAGGCAGTGAACAGTTAAACCGAACTTCTACCATAGAAACCAAACAGGAAAAATTCAAAGTTGCAGAGAGCCAATGAGCATTTTTGTGGGTCTTTTTACATAGGAGAATCATATTTCAACTCTGAGCTCAAGCAGGAAGGTGGTTCCCCTATTTGAAAAATGCATGTATAATGTCATGACTCATTATGTCACTGCAAACAGCCAAGAAAGGTCTTATGTAGGCTAGACTAAGATGATGTACAGCTAAACCTCAATATTTGCTTACTTGATTTCACTCTCTTGCTGAGCCATCTCAAATCCAGGATGAAGCTGAGAGTGAAGAGGAAAAGGAAAATCTACCTTGGAATCAGTTTCTCAGACCTCTTTGTTCTCTTCTTGAAAGAGAAAAGTTTTCTTAAAATCACATCATCATAGATTGAGAACAGGAAGGAACCTTAGAGATGATTGCTTCATTTTAAAAATTAGAAAATTGTGGCCCAAAGAGGATGAGGTTTGCCCAAGGCCACACACAGAGTAAGCACCGTAGCGGGGATTTGAACCCGGGTCCTATGATTCTGACTCCATTTACTACTCAATCTTGTGTGAGCCGGCACAGAACTGTAACTAGCATGTTTCTATTAAACTGTTTGGGGAACTAGAGATTTCCCTTAATTCAGTTCCTTTTCAGCATTTGGGGAATTGGGGAGAGAGAAACATTGTCTATTTGACCAGGGGAAGGAAAAAGAATGAGTCTTTTTTTTCTAACTATACAAACAACAAGAATAAGAAACAAAGCGGAAACCACAAGCTCTCCCTAAGTGTAGCAGAACTCACTGATTTAAAAGAAACAGGCTGGTGAAACATTTTTGGTGAGGCTCTGGTTTCAACATGAGAAACTAATCCCCATCATCTATTGTGCTATCAGTTTATTAGCTTACCAGATGTCAAAAAAAATCATAGAATGTTAGAGCTGGAAAGAACCTTAGAAATCTAGGCCAACTCCTTTATTTTATACACTAGGAAACTGGCCTAGAGAGGCACAATGACTTGAACAAAGTCACATAAGCTAGAGAGGGAGAAAAATTGAATTACGTTTCTCTGCCTCAGTGGGTCACCAGTGACTGGAAGCTTTTTTTATTCCAATCAAATGTTCTTTTCACCATGCCATCTTCATTCATTTAGCGTAGGCTCAGCCAGCATGGTGCAGTTGAATGAGCACTAGACTTGAAGTCAAACAGACCTGGGTTCAAGTACTACCTTCATCACCCCATGCTTCAATTTCCTCATGAGCAAAAATGAGGATAACGGTATTGTCACTGGTGCAGTGGAAAGAATGTACTGCCAAACTTCTTGTCATTATCTTCTCTACCACATATTGCCTGTGTAAGACTGGGTGAGTCATTCGTTGGGCTTTAGTTTCCTCATCTGTAAAATGGGGTTAGACTACACGAACTCTAATGGCACTTCGGACTAAATCTATGATCCTATAATTCATTGATATAGTTATAAGATTCAGTCAGCAAGTATTTATTAAGTACTTAGCATGGGCCAGGCACTGTACTAGGTGCTGTCAATAAAAAGATGAAAACAAAACAGTTCTACCCTCAAGGAGTTAATATTCTTATTCTTTTGGCAGACAACACACATAAATTATATATATATATATATATATGTATGGATGCATATATATGTATGCATATATGGATGTGTATACACATATACATGCACACACACATATACATATATATATGTATGTATATATATATAGAGAGAGAGACAGACAGACAGACAGACAGACAGACAGAGAAAGAGAGAGAGAGAGAGTGTCACAGAGACAGAGAATTTAAATTTAGGGGGGAGAAAGGCATCAGCAATTGGGACACGTGAAAGGTGGTGCTTTTTTTTGCAAAGTTTTGAAGGAAACAAGAGACTAAGAGGCAGAAGTCCTGACTGAGTGTGTTCCAGGATGGGAGAGAGGAAGTACAAAGGCAGGGAGATAAAATGGGATAATATACATAAATCTTAACACACTAGATAAATGTAAGCTTTTGTTATCATGCTGGTTCCTGGATGACTGCTTCAAAATAAAGAAGAAAAAATATCAATTTTTGGTAACTTATGTAACTGCAACCTCAATGGTCAAGAAGAACCACAAGATGAGAGTTCATCTGAGTTCTGAAAGAATCGCTTAAGCAGACGCTTTATGTAGGCTGGATAGTGATGTTGAGCAAAAACAAGAGAGACCATAATCCATCAATAGACATTTATTGAGTGTTTACCAAAAAGGAGGCAAAAGGTAGTCCCTACCCTCAAAAGGCTTGTAATGTAATGGAGGAGCTTATAATCTCTGGAGTTTATAGCCCTGTTTCATAATGATGCTGTTGGGGGTTGAATTGTGGTCTGATGGGAGTGGGAAGGAGAGAATGCTGTCCCTCAGCCAGAAATCCTGCACAATATCTCCATTCCAAGAATGCCAGGAACTGAAAGTGGCAGTGGCTTCCCTGGTTTGCCATAGCTTTTGAATTACTTTTTTATTCCCTAAGTCTTAGGCATTTCCCTTATAAGCCTTTATACATTGAGATGTAGGGCTTTATTTGACAACAGAAAGTCACTTTGCTTTATTAAGGAATATGCTGTAGATCTGTAATAGCAATTTAGATTGGAAGGTATTTCCCATCCTTTAATAGGCCATGTGACCTGCTTACATCACAGGAAGCTTAAGTCATATGTGGTGGGAGGAGCTTACTGACAGGAAAAGGAAGTTGTGTCACAGGAAGGGGAGAGAGAGAGAGAGAGAGAGAGAGAGAGAGAGAGAGAGAGAGAGAGAAAGAGAAAGAGAGAGCAGTTATGGCTGTTGTGAAAGTTAGAGCTGACATAAAGAAAATCCACCTATGATAGCTGAGCAGACTGTGATAGCTGTACTGTGAGTTTATTTTTGGGAAGACCCCCAGCAGGGGGTCAGAGAGGTTTTGGGAATGGCAAGGCTCCACATTGTGATATTTTGTTTTAAGTTCCTTGCTGTTATGATAAAATGGGCTAACTGGTTGTGGGAACTGAACATTTGGTTATGGGGTATGGTTATCTGGTGTCTGAATAAATGTTTTACTTCTTCTACCTTCTATATGGAGAGTCTCTCATACTTTGTGATACAGCCCTACATAGGCATATTCATGATTATTGTTGATGTTGTGTTTATTGCTTTACTGATATAACATCCTAAAGACATAAGTCAACTGGTCCCCTTAAAAAAAAAGTTCTTATCTCATAAGTGTGAGAACAAATGAATTCCTGCAAAAATCTTGATTAAAGAGAATGTACTTAAAATTGTTTTGGGTCCTGTCTATTAAGCAGCATAGTAAATAGCTAGGGAGTCACCCTTGGACTCCAGAAGACCTGGGTTTAAGACCTGCATACATTCTACCTTTGTGTCTCTATGCAAGTTACTCAAAGTCTTAGTGCTTCCAACAATGCTCTAAGACTATAAGCTACAGAACAGTTGATGATCTGAATTAGTGTAGGAATTTTCCTCTTGGTCAGTTCCTTATACCAACAAAATTATCAGTCCAGTCCTATATTATGTATTTTAGCTACTTTTTAACTCCATGGAAAGCAATGTGAAAGTATAGCATTGTAGAAAGAACACCAACCTTGGAGTCAGGAACACCTGGCTAAGTTCAGATCCTGCCTATGATGCTGAGTGCCTGTTACCTTGGGTGAGTCACCTCAACCTTCTTGAGCCACATCTGTAAAATGGGGATAATAATGACTTTATCGCAAGACTGTTGTGAAGATCAAATGAGATAACATTGGAAATGTTGAGATGTTGCTGAAGGATAGTAGATAGAACCGGCCTCCAAGTCAGAAAGACCTGGGCTTAAGCTCCGCCTCTGACACACACCAATTATGGGACCCTGGGACAGAGGCTTAAAAATGCCTTGGTGCTCTAGGCAACTCACCAATGCTGTAAAGTTTACAACTGTTGCAAATCTGCATAAGCAGAGGGTACTTCCTCATTCAATACTATCTTAAGGTGAGATAATATTTGTAAAGCTCTTAGCATAGCACCTGGAACATAGTAGGTTCCATTTAGTCTCTTTTCCATGTCCCTGAATAGCAGAGATCACTCCCCAGCTGTTTCCACACCACTGAAATCAGACTAGATGCACCCCCTACTCGAGTTAGTTGTTTGCTGTTATTATCATAATACAAAATGTGAGTCCTGGGAACTGCTATTTACCAACTAAAGTGGAGTCACACATACACAAACACAAGTTATTTTGTTTTTCTTTCCACCCCTTAACAGTTGCTATGCCTCCACAAAGATAAAATAAGTACTTGATCTTCCTTTCTTAATCTTTCTTTCCCAACAAGATAAGAGCTCTCAGGATCTGATTGGATGTTTATGAGGATTATTTTTCTTTTTGATCCAAATATCCTCTCATCTTATTCTTTCTCCATTCTTTGCCATTTTAAAGAAAATTAAAGTGTAACATATGCATGTGAGCACCTAGCAGGCACTTGGTAAAAATGTGGTGGTTATGATGATGGCAGCTAAGGAGTCTAAACTGACAGCTTTTATAAAGAATTCCTATCTAGCAGCCACTCCTGGATGTAGCAGAATTGACATTCCTTTCTTTTCCTTAAAACCAATACCAGTATTTCTTTATGGATTGTACCATTTGCTCTCTATTAGCCATTTAAAAGTATTATTCCTTTTTCTTTTGTCTCTATACTTTTTCTTACTCAGAGGAAGCCATTCTGTGGAAATAAAGAGTTTATTCAATTTTTACTCTTTGAGTAGGGAAAGTTATACTGATCATTTAATACTCCTTTTCTCCCCATTCTGAAAGGGTTAATCTTCCTCTAAAGGGATAGTAGTTTACTTCCAAAGTACCCATTATAATTATTATCAGACTAAGCTGGAATTTTGGTTTTCTAGGCATTCAATAAACTCAGCTGAAATGTATTTACTAACCCACAACCACAGTTGAGAATTCTCAGCATGATTTTTTTTTCTTCTTTAGAATATGATGGTCTGAATAAGAAGGCAGTATATTTATTTACTTTGCTTACTAGGTTAAAAAAGTATGTGTCTCTATATGTGTGTGTGTTTCTCTCGCTCTATATATAATATATATATGGGTCTATATATATGTATACACACACACACACACACGCACACACACACGCACGAGTAGGGGGCGGTGTGATGATGCCAAGAAAAGAAGAGTATGGAAACCTGGAGGAAAGGGAAACCATTGTATTGAAATAGAGTTGGCAGTAGCCAGTGACTTTCAGCTTGTGAATTTGCCTATTAGTAGAAATAGAAAGCAATGGAGTCTTACAAGACTTATTTACATATGACAAACACATTGAGCTACTGGTGGTAGAAGCATGGGGTAGGCAGCCTGACAGTCAGTGTCTGACAGACAGTATGACCTGAAAACAGTTCCTTGTCTCAATGGGTCAGCAGGGTCTGGAAACCTTTCTATGTTTCAAGGTATCATAAGCCATAAATCCATATTTAATTAGGTTTGAATGAAATGCTACCTATGATAAGATCTCTGTTCTAAAAATGAAACAAAACCCAGTCTGGTGGATTTATTAGCTAACAGTGAACTATAATTTAATTAAAGCTACATATTGTCTCTGAAAAACAAAGAGAACTTGACTGCCGCAAGTTTTCCACACGTGAAACTTAAATTCATTGGGAATCTCCACATTCTACTTCACTGTCATGTTATTTAATGAGCTTATTCACTCCCCTCCTCCAACAGCCAGCTCATTGCCCTAACTGGCTTGTTTCTCATTAAGTAACTGAATTCCTTAGAGACTTAAAGCTATAATGCTGGAGTTTCAGCACCACAAGCATCTTCCTTAATGGATATCTTATTTGACAGCTCTGTGAATTTTAGCTCTTTTCTTTAAGAGGCCTATATTTGTGGAAAGTGGCTGGCTTTGAATTTAAGTACAGAGAACTCAGGCAAGCTGGAAAATGGAAAACTAGCTAAAATAACACTGCCCTTTTTTCTTATTGTGTTAGAGGCTGAAAACGAGTTTGAGATATTAATAAAAAACACCATATCTGGCAAACGAATATTTCCTTTATCAAAACAGTAATCTGCCTAAATTTTTTACAAACCTTAAAAAAGTGCCTGTAAATTAAGCTCATCATTTCCTTACTTTCTAATGAGAGCAAAAAGGTTTGAGTCATAAAAATACTATCATTTTAAGGCCTCTTTAAAGACCCATTCTAAGTAATTGGAAGAATGTTCTTAAAATTATAAATACTTTTGTCTATTGTAAGTTGGACATAATGACCCCTTACATCTCTTTTAGCTCTTAATTTCATAATCCTATGATCTAAAATCAACCCCAAATACTTCTAGACTCATTAAGATGGGTATTCTCCAGGGTTATGTCCTTGGCTATTTTCCCTTCTCTTCCATTTCTACGTATACTCTTTCTCTTGGCAGCCTCATTTCATTTACTCCTGTGGCTTTGACTACCACATTAATGTAAAATGACCCCCAAATCTGTACCTTTAGTACTAAACTCAATGGAGAGCCTCAGACCTATTCTGTACACAGAATATTTCCACCTGGGTGTCTCAATGGTTTCTCGAACTCAATATGTTGAAAATTAAAGTTATTTTCTTTTCCCCTAAAATCTGCTCCTTTGTATGACTTCAGGGTTTGTTCTTGTTGTTTTAGATTTTGTTTTGTTTTTTAGCCACTGGCCACCAATATTTCATGCTCAGGACTATAATGTTATTTCTTCCCTCTCACTTTTTATGTTCAACAAACCCTATTGATCTATCTCGCAATGTTTGCATTGATTAAATTCATTTGGGCATTAATATCTTTTATTTTTCCTTGGGGGTGGGGCACTTTACTCTCCTTAGGACATCTTGTTTTATTTTATATTATACTTATTGAATGGCACAGTGGGTAGAGATCTGGCCTCAAACATGGAATACCTGGGTTCAAGTTCTGCCTTTAACACATATTGGCTGTTTGACCCTGGGCAAATCACTTAACCTCTCAGTGGCCTAGGCCATTGTTAAAACTATAAATTTCAAAGAAGTTGCCATCCTGCATTGATAGAGGGAGTTTTTTCAACAAGAAGTGCCCCATATTAGGGAAATTGCAGCTACAGTCCCTATACTTCTACTAGACTA
>CM053623.1:59047066-59094519 GCA_028646595.1 Phalanger gymnotis | reverse complement strand
GCCAGAGGAGGATTCAATATAATGTGATTTTTAAAAGAGAGACTGATCTCCAGAAGTCATACATTAAGATTATATAATTTTAGCACCAAAAGGTACCTTAAAGTTTATGTAGTCCAAAACACTCATTTTACAGATAAAAAACTGGCCAATAGGGATTTAAAGACTTGCCAAAAATCACACACCTAATCAATTCCAGTCTATTTACTTTTATTTGTTTTTTTAGATGAAAAAATATCAAAAAATGGCAACATAACCCAAAACTGGTTAAAACCTAGAATGAACTAAGTTCTGAAACATACTCAGGATATAATCAAGGCAAAAAGCAAAACAAGTGAGAGAATCACTCAATGCCTAGCATAGGGCCTAGCATATAGTAGGAGTTCAGTAAAGGTTTATTGAATTGAAATGATTGAAGATGCTATCACATTAACAGATGACAGGGGAAAGCAAGGCTATTCTTATCTTGCTTCTTTTTTTCTGCATGAAGAGAGATGAGATTCAAACAGTAAGAGAAAAAAACTTGGGTAACAGAGTTAAAGCCCCAGTACAGAAACAGGAAAAGAGGAGCTGCCTGGGTTAAAGGTCTTCAGGTCTCCCAGCCTAGATGAATTACACCCTAGCCTTGGAATTCTGTGATTTTAAAAGTGAAAAATGACCTTAGAAATTACCTGGTTCCATATCCTCATTTTTAAAATGATGAAGATAAGTGATTTACCTAAGGTCACACAACTATAGGAAAAAAAAACCCTATTGAGTTGCAGTCTTTAGGAATGACTCATATTTATATGCCACCTTACAGCTTGCAAAATACTTTTTTTTTCTGGGATATTGCTATAAGGCTGGTGTCCTAACCCACTTAATCCAGCATGGAAGAAGGAAAGCTGAGTGTCTGTAAGGAAGTATTTGACGTTGAGTCCATTGATGTCGCAA
Organism: Phalanger gymnotis; assembly: GCA_028646595.1. NCBI lineage: Eukaryota > Metazoa > Chordata > Mammalia > Diprotodontia > Phalangeridae > Phalanger > Phalanger gymnotis. Next base: position 59,093,589 of record CM053623.1, on the reverse strand, counting down.
TCTCTGATAGAGAAATAGAGGTATGAACGTGAAACAAAACCACAGGTCATAGTGGTTTCCAGTCATCTCACCATCTTGTTCCTGACTATGTCTGGATATGCTACAGGTTGTTAATATCCTTCTTAAAATGTGTTCATAACATAGCACAGCTCCTTGCATGTAAAAAACACTTCATCATTTCATTCATTCATTCATTCATTCATTTATTCATGACTGAGCTCTTCCAGATAGGGTTTAACTAGAGCAGAGTACAGCGGTATTCACGTCTTTCTCTTTGTGAACACTATCAACTGTAGCTATCCCCAGATAAAATTAAATTTTGGGGCCACAATGTCACACTGTTGACTCATAATGACCTTGCAGTTTCACAAGTCCTTTTCACAAAACCTACTCCAATCTCTAGTTGTACAGTTGATTTTTGGAACCTAGTCATAGGACTTTATGTGTATATCTATTCAATTTCATCTCATTACATTTAACATATAATTTTAGTTCATCTAAGACTTTTGGGGTTTTTGTTCTGTCCTCTGAAATGTTAGCTGTCCCAACCAGCATCTACAGATGAGTTAGCCATGCATTGTGTGTCACCATTCAAGTTACTGATCCAAATATTGAACAGGATGGGGACGATTCCCTATTAGTGATGCACTAAGTTGGCATGATCTAGTCCTCTGTCTGGTTCTGACAGCAATCCTGTCACAAAGGAAGAGATTCTTCAGGCATGCATGACCTCTTGAACCATTTGACAGTGCCAATGACTTAAGAAAACCATTCTCTTGGTTTTGAAGCCTGTAGACTCCTAGTGATCACTGGTTCCATCTCTAAGTTCTCACAAATGATCCCTCTGTTAGCATATCCTAGAACTTTGCCAGGAATTAAAGTCGAGTTCACTGACCATTGGTAGGAACAACCCATCCTCTTTCCCTTTTTAAAAATCCAGACCACATCTGCTTATATAGTCCTGCAGCCAACCTCCTGTTTCTCCATGATATTTAAGGCTCATCTAGGTGGGTACAGTAGATACGACAGTAGTCTATGAGTCAGGAAATTATGAGTTGAAAATATGACCTCAAACACTCACTAGATACACTCATCCTGAGCAAATGATTTGAAATCTGTCTGCTTCAGTTTCCTCATCTATAAAATGGCTATAACAATAGCAACTATCTCCTAGGGTGATTATGAGGATAAAAATAAGATAATATTTATGATGCATTTTGTAAACCTTAAAGTGCTATATAAATTCTAGCTATTATTATTATTAACAATAATAAACACCTTTTCATAATCTTTGAGTGCCTTGCGATATAATGTAACCTAAATTCATTGAGGTACTCTTTTACTATATCCTGGGGTTCTTCCCTATCTAGAAACCAATTAAGAGCAGGGTCTGAAGTCTGAGGCAGCAGCCTGTCCATTAGCAAGTCACAAGTTATAAACCAATTAGCAGCCAGGATCTGAAGGGCTGAGGCAGAGTCCCTAAAATAGTTACAGGTTGTAAACTTGGAAGATGAGCTCATTGAGATTCAAAGCAGAATGCCCAATGTACCTTTGTTTCCTTGTTCCAAGGTTCAAGTGTCTTTTGAGTTAGGGAGAGCACATGTGTGGTCTTCCACTGCTCATCCCTCCTAATTTAACTCATTTGTGTGGCCAGAGCATCATGGTAGGGTAGATAATATTAATTTCATTTTTCAAATGAAGAAACTAAGACTCAGAGGTTAATTGACTAGCTTACTATTAAATGGCTACTTAATATTGAGAGGTCCTGGAAATAAGCAAATGCCATTCCAATTTTCAAATGGGGTAAAAAATCAGACCTTGGAAACAAAAGATTAATGATCTTGACATTAATTTATGGTAAAACTCTCAAATTAATTATTATACAAGTGGCTAGTGAGCATCTAGAAAATAAAGTAATAAACATTAGGAAACATTGCCATTACACTAAGAGCTAAACATTCCAAACTAACTTAATTTCCTTTTTTGATAGGGTTACTAAAATGGTAGATTAAAGCAATGCCACAGATAACGTATTTGCCAGGGTCTCTCATGATGATGTGGATAAGTTAGAGAAGTTTGTGTTGGGTAGATATTTAGGAGTCTTCATGGATATTTAGCAGAACAAACAGAAAGTGAATTGATCAATATTAGCCCTGAAGGGGGTGTCTCAGGTGATATGACACAAGGCTCTTTATACAGTCCTTTATACAGTTAAAACAACTTGAATGAAGACATGGAGGGAATGCTCATTAAATTTGTAGATAGCATAAGATTGGGGAAGGAGGACAAATGTGTTAGATGTGAGATTCAGTATCCAACAATTTCTTGATGGCTTAAGATGATAAGGTGAAATAAACGTGACTACATTTTAAAGAGATGAAAGTAAAGTATTACAGTTAGATTTTTTTAAACATTTGATTGCACATTGGGGAAAATGGGATGAACCTGGCTTGATAACAGACCCAAAAGTTTAAGTAGATGATAAGCTCAAAATAAGTCAATAGTACAACATGACTGCTAAAATGGCTATGGCTATTTTAAGATGAATTTGGAAAAGAACAGTATTCAGGCAAATAGAGGTAATATTCCTCTCCTACTTTGTAGTGGTCAGATCATGTATGCAAAGCACATAGTAGCTGAGGATACAGTTGGTAAGGAGAAAAGCAGTCCTTGTCCTCCACAAGTTTACCATTTAAAGGAGACCACACACAAAAAGAGGTAGAAAGGGGATGGATTACCACAGAGTACTCAGAATGGAAGCATCTCATTCTATAGAGCTGAAACTAGGCGGGGTGCAGATGCAAAGTGGAGTCAATATAATAACAGTGATAACACACATTTATATCATACTTTAAACAATGATATGCATTCACATTTATAGCTTACTCTTTAAAGCGTTTTCTTCATTAAAGCTCTTTGAGGTAGATGATGAAAATATAATTGCCCCACTAATAAAGACAAAGAAAGTAAGTCTCAGAGAGTTTGTGACTTCTCCAAGACCATTTGCCTAGCAAACATGAGGTCTTCTGACTCCCAATCCTGTATTTTCTACTATAAGACCAGTGAACTTTTATCCTTAGGAAGACCATCCTCTGAGAGACGAGTGGGTGGTGGTCAATAACAAGAGAGCACATCGCTATACCAATGAAAGCATAGATATTTTGAAGTCATAAAACAAGATTTTAAAAAGCAGACTCCCAATAATCCTTTCTTCTTGGTATGTTATTCCCATCTCCATCCTTATCCTCTATCCCCATCATTCTATAATGGACCACAATTTAGTAGAGTTGTCAGCTTACTCCATTTTAATTTTTTTAAATCATCAATCTTCTTTGATTAGAACTTTTCAACAAAAACTTTTTTGTCTTCAGTTGGGGGATGATGATGGTCCTTTCAAACTTCCAGATTTTGGAGGGTTTTTTTTGTTATTTTAATTTGTTTGGTTGAGTTTTGTTTGTTTTTGCATGGTACAGTGGGAAGAAAATGGAATTTTTTATTCAAAGGACCTAGATTCAAATCTTATCTTTGCCATTTAGTCCCGGGTACATTGAGCAAATAACCCCACCTTTCCAGGCTCAGTTTTCTCCTCTGTAAAACGAAGGGGTTGGAATAGACAGTTTCTAAATTATCTTCCAGAATTTATGATCTAGGAGCAGACTACATACGAGGTACATGGAGAACACTCCCCTAAAACATCCAAGGGGAGGCAAAGATAAAAGCCTAATCACAGAGCCTTTTTGTGACGAATTTGAGCATATTTTAGTCATCAATTCATCCCTGTTTCACAATCTAGGAGATAAACAATCAAAGAATGTAATCATTGATGTGAACAGAGTTAGTACTACTACCAAGAAGTGGACCACACACTCTAACCTGATTGCAGCTGGGGATAAGTACCAGGTGGCCTGAGTCAGACTCTAATTGCATTATCATTGTCGTCATCAGGAGCACTTAGAAATCCTGGAACGTCCTGGAACGTATGAGTTCAGTTCTAGACACATAGTCAAAAGGTTTTAGAGTATCATGCTTCCTGCAGGGGTCTGGAAAGATGCTTTTCTTCTATCCCTCAAAAAATCCTAACTTAACATGAATTCATTGAGCTTTATGGTTACATTCCCTCTTGTTAAAATTATATCAACATTAAAGAGACATGGCCCATTGCTAATTACTAAATAACGCCTGGCTAGTTGTTTGCTCTTGCTTGGCTTTTCACAGTGATTATAACTCTGCTAGGCTTTGTTTTATAATAACAGTATTCCTCACAATTAGGCCTAGTGGTTGGCAGAGGGTTTTTCACCCCAAACAAAAAGCAAATTTTATCACACACTCTGTGTATGTGTGTGTGTGTGTGTGTGTGTTTTTTCTGTCTCCAAATGAATGAGAAAGTAAGCTGTCAATGAAACCCCCACACATGGGTGTAACCCATGTGGAATTTCCAGGTGTAGGAAATGGTAAAAAGAGGTGAAAATTGTGGTTAATTTGTATCCTTAATGTAGTCTTTGAAAATTCTGAATGGGCAATCAGAACAGGGAAAGTGGTTTCTTTTCCTTTTTGGTGTAGCTACATTTCATCAGGGAAATGCTTTATCATGTTACCCTTATGGGGGTAAAGGAAACTCTCAAAATCAGCATCCTGTGCTCTTCAGTGGTAGAGACAAACTTTTTTTGGCTCCCAAATGAGCTCCCAGCACCCACCCCCATTCTGGAGTTGATTTAACTGTATTTGGAGCTTTTAGGGACAAAATTTGAGGAAATTGAGTATAAAACTGGAAAGGAAAATTCATTTCAATTCAACAACCACCTGTGAAGTGCTTACTGTATGTCAGGTGCTATGCAAAGTACTGGGGGAAACAGAATGAAGAAAACAGTCTGTCTTCAAGGACAATTTTAAAGAACTTTAGAGCTTTTAGAAGTCTTAGCTCCTCACTCAATAGGTCAAGAAACTGAGGCTGAGAGGTCAAGCAACTTATCAAAGACTTAACATGTCACTAAGCTAGGGATTCAAATGCAAGGCTCTTTCTGATGCCACCTCTGATGTTCTGCTAGACTCTTGAAAGTAGATGGTTAGAGAACAACTCTGTAAGATGGTTGGTTTTTTCTTTCCCACAATTACTCTTGATTGCTCTAATATGACTGTAAATTTGAGTTCATGGCTGCTCAGCGTCTAATGAAATCCACAGAACTAAATCTTTGCTGCTTGGTGATATAGTCAGCCCCTTTTCCTAGTTTCTATTTTGATAAATCATTGGAAGTTTGCCCCAAAATGTTCATTCCCCATATGCAGAAATGAAACTTCCTTTAACCAATGCCTTTTAGCTCAATTGAAATATTATTGAAAATGTGGGATACAGATTACTAAGGCTAAAATATACACCCTTCTGTTAACAAATGGTAAACTCTAAGTGGAAAGTTAGATGTACTGTCAGTCACAATCACTATATTAATCAGTCTTCAAGTATTTATTAGGTGCCTGATATTTGCCTGGCATTGTACTAAATGCTAAGGATACAGACAAAAGGGAAGTGGTATCTATCCTCAAAGAGTTTCCATTCTTTTTTTGTATTTATTTGGTATTTTATTTTTCCTCAGTTACATGTAAAAACAATTTTTAACATTTGTCTTTAAAACCGTCAGTTCCAAATTCTCTCCCTTCTACCCTCCCCACCCCTCCTTGTTGAGAAGGTAAACAATTCTATATAGGTTACATATGTAGTCATGCAAAACATTTCCATCATAGTCATGTGAAAGAAAACATAGGCAAAAAAGACAAGAAAAATAAAGTAAAAAAAAGTATATTTCAATCTCATATTTAGATACCATTGGTTCTTTCTCTATGGATGGATAGCATTTTTCATCATAAGTCCTTCAGAGTTGTCTCTGATCATTGTATTACTGAGAATAGCTAAGTCATTCATAGCTGATCATCTTACAGTCTTGCTGTTACTTCATACACAACACATTATACTTTGCATCAGTCCATGCAAGTCCTTCTGGGTTTTTCTGAGAGCATCCTGCTCATCATTTCTTAGAGTACAGTAGCATTCCATCATAATCACATACTATCACTTGTTCAGCCATTCCCCAATTGATGGCATCCCTTCAATTTTCTAATTATTTACCCCCAGAAAAGGGCTGCTATAGATATTTTTGTATATATCTGTCCTTTTCCTTTTTATTTTTTATCTCTTTTGGGATACAGACCAAGTAGTGGTATTTCTAGGTCAAAGTGTATATACATGGTTTTATAGCCCTTTGGAAGTAGTTCCAAATTGTTCTACGGAATGGTTGAATCAGTTCACAATTCCACCAATAGTGCATTAATGTCTTATTTTTCCCACATTCCCTCCAACATTTGTCATTTATCTTTTCTATCCTATTAGACAATCTAATGAGTATGAGGTAGTACCTCAGAATTGTTTTAATTTGCATTTCTCCAATCAATAGTGAGTTAGAATATTTTTTCATATGGCTATAGACAGCTTTGATTACTTCATCTGAAAAATGATTATATCTTTTGACTATTTATCAATTGAGGAATGACTCTTATTTTTATATATTTGACTCAGTTCTCTGTATGTTTGAGAAATGATACCTTTATCAAAGAAACTTGCTTCAAATTTTTTTCACAGCTACTATTACTTAATTGAATTACATTCCATTGGGTATACCCCAACCCCATTTATTCTATTCTCTCTCTCCTTTCACTTTCCCTCATCAAAAATGTTTTCTTTCTGACTACCCCAATCTGCCCTCCCTTCTGTCATCTCCCTTCCCCTTTCTTTTATCCCCTTCTCCTGCTACTTTCTTGTAGGGTAAGAGAGATTTCTATACCCAATTACCTGTGTATATTATTCCCAAAGAGCTTCCACTCTAAGGTGGAAACAGCTCTAAGAGTACTGGTTTTTAACTTAGGATCCACCAAGAGGTTCATGGATAGATTTCAGGGGTTCTATGAACTTGAATGTGAAAAAATTACACCTTTATTTTCACAATCTTCTAACTATTTTAAAACAATATTCAGAAAAGGGAACTTTAGGCCCCAGCAGACTGCCAGAGAAGCCCATCATGCCAAAAAACACAGGTTAAGAACTTCTGAATTAGACAATTTTGCTTCCTAGTAGATTTTTCTTTTTAAATTTTCAAAGGGAAGATACTATAGGGATTATTGCTTATTTATTAGAAAGTGACTAAAGTAGCAACAAAATATACTATTGAGCAAATCCAGAAAACATTCCCTCTCTAAAGCCAAGGAAAGTATTAGAAAAAGTGTCAAGGACTAGTGAGTCAGTCTTTTGTCTGCAACTTGGTTGAGTGCAGGAACATTTCCCTTTGAAGCACTATCTACACCCCAAAATGCTTTGTTTCGAGATGAATGAATATCTTAAAAGCCTTGGTTTTAGGAATAAATCACTCTAAATAACTTTGCACATAGTGGAGAACTTATCCCTTTAAATACTCAAACTCTTATGATTTTAGACATCTGGTATAGAAATCTTTATTGTTATTAACAATAACAATAGCAACCTATGCTTCTGTACTGCTTGAAGTATTGCAAAGTACTTTGCACACATTATTCCATTTTAAGAAGTCTTCCTAGAGCATGTTATATAGTTACTTGTCTCCTTAGAGTATATTAAACAGAATTTACCCTTTTCTTGGTGACCCAAGGCCACCACAATTAACATCATTATGAATATGTAATCCAGTGTTGCCCACAGGGCCCACTGTGTTGTGTTGGGCTGCTTTCTCCTACGCTAAATGGCATCAGACTGCTGGGCCTTTTGAATTTGTGTGTATTCTTTGTATAGCTTTCCTATGTCCTCCCTTGCTCTCTGGCTGTCAACTGTCATTTCTCCCTGTCAGCGAGCATGTCTATTGAATTCTCTCTCTGTGTGTCTCTCATTTTCTAATTTTCTGCTTCTAATCAGGTGTCAATTTTGAAGCCAAATAATAGTTAGCATTTTGTGTGAAATAAAAATCAACAGGGTTCTAAGTGAGGACCTGAATGGCTATCCAATGTATAAGGTACATGAACTTCTAGCACATGGACTTTGCAACATGTATTTTGGATATAAGATGTATTTTTGCTTACTATCTGGCTTTCAGCTATGTACTCAAATCTGTAAGGTCCAGACAGATGAAGCAGACTGCTTTTTTTTCTTTGAATAGTCATTTGTGATTTGCTATAGTGTTCTCTTTCTCCTCAAAATTTCTGAAATAATTCTGATTTTTCCTCAGTTGTCACTTCTTTCAGAAAGTCTTAGACTATTTGAAAGAAAATTGATTATCCCCGAAACAAATTGATGGAAAATGAATTAAGCAGGGCCAAGAAAACAATATATACAATAACCACAATAATGTAAAGGAAAATCACACTAGGAGACACTGAAACCCAGATGAAAGGAATAGTCACTTGACTCTAGAGGTGGTAAAGATACATACACAGCTCCTTCCACTTGGAAAAGGCACAGCCTACAGGGATGCAGTTAGGCATGTGTTGTCAGACATGATCATGCATTTGTTTTGTTTTGTTTAATTGTTTTTTGTTACAAGAAAGGATTCTGTTGGGTAGGTAATGGGCAATGACAGTACTGAACAAAAAAGAATTTCAATAAGATGTACTCACATCCGCAAATAGCTTTAATACACACATATAGCTTTAACAAACTTAACACTGTACTGAGACTTTTGGGACACCCTGTATATGTTTAAGAAACAAAGAAAGTTATCTTTCCTCTAAAGAACCAGCAGAAGCTAAGTTTTGACTTCTTCTAGGAAAATGTTTCACTTACCACCTTTCCAATGCACATATTTTTGGCATGTACTTAATATAAATGTTTCTTCTGATCCATTCAGTGTTTTATTAGCCTAGGTAGGTGTTCTCTACTCATAGACACTGAAAAAATTTTGATTCTAGTAATTCAAGCCCTGCTCTGTCCATACTGCCATTAAAACTACACATTATCATTGAATTGTAAGAATTTGGTATAATGAATAATCATAAAATGTTCTTTACCATTAACAGAGATTTCCAAGGGCTCTTTGTTGAGGTTTTATCTATCACATATAAATCAGTTTGATTGAATGTAGTTCATAGGATATTAAATCTGTAAGACAACTAGTTCATAGAATAAAAGATTATCTAGTTCAACTCCCCCGTTTTATTTTATTAAAAAATTAATTTTTCTGATGCCATTTATTTTGACGTCACAGTTATTACCAGATATATTTTCCCCAGTCCTCACCCCTATCTCAATCAGCCTTCTTTCTATTAAGAAAGAAAATAACTTAAGCAAAAGCATCAACAGGACAGGTCTGATACTGCATACAACATTCCACAGCCCACTTCTTTACTGAAAGGAGAACAGTGGTTGTTCATTCCTTCTCCAGGGCTGAGACTTAACTTACTCAATCTTTTGTTCTTTTTAGTATTCTTTTTCTGACCTCCTCATTTTATAGATAAAGAAACTACTTGCATGACATTGGGGATCAGTATACAGTGGATTCTCCACAATGCCAGGTCATGTCAATTAATTGGCATGTTTTTAAAATTTTATTGTTCTAAAACTGTTGCATTGGCATCATGTAAATGCAGAGGAATATTCAGGTGAGAAAATTATGATCTACTGGCTAAAGAAATGGCATAGAATTCAGAAGACAGGGGACAAACTAACAGGATAAGTATAGGTTAATCATATAGGTTAATTTTCTAAGTTGGTATATGGAACTCCCAGATGAGGGAAATCCCTCTACCAGTGCAGTCATCACCTTCTCTGTAATTTATAGTCATAGAGAATTAACCAGAGCACTGAGAGATCAATCATCCTGGCCCATTCATCCTGTGCAATTCTGGCCTATGTACTCTCATCTGTCGTTTTGAAAGGGTTTACACAGTATGCTACTGCACTTCCTCTTGGTCTTTTGACTTGCCCAGAGTAACACAAAATAGACATAAACAAATCTAAAATATTTTTAGTTTTTTAAAAAAAATCAAATAGAAGGCTACATCCTTGTTCATTTCTATGTCAGATCATTTTTTTTTACTATGAGTACTCACTTTAACAATAGAGACTACAAATCCCTTGGCCTGTTCATCCTGTGTGATTCTGGCTTACATCCTCCCATTGGTCTTTTTAAGAGGTTACCAAATATGCTAGGATCCCTTCCTCTTGGTCTTTTGACATTATGTAGCTACCAGTACAGTCCTCAGGACTTCCAACTATTATTCCCAATTCCTGCTACACGCTTGGCACATTTCCTTTTCCAATCGTAAAGCACCTTGATTTTAGTTTTTATGCCACTTCTCATTAACAAGTTAACACAGTAATTAAAATGTGATAGACTCTCTACACCCTTGATATATGTCCATTGGCTTTTGGTCACCATTGATTTTTGTTCTTTGAAAATAATAGTTTTACCTGATGTAGCACCACCAAAAGATTGCAAATCAACAATATAACACCAAGGGGTGACAATATAATTTTTGGGAGGGCATAAACCAAATTGTAGGGAACTTTGGTATGAAAACAGTTCTTTGATTCAGAATAGTACCTTGCTATATTTGAGAATTGGCTAGAGGCATGAGAGATTAAAGGATTTGCTCAAAGTCACCCAGCTAATCAGAGGTAGGACTAACTTCAAGGCTGTCTCTCTACCTGTTATAGCACACTGCTTCTCTATGTAATTGAGAGCAGCCTCAATGGAAATTTCTTTCATGGTAAGTTTTATAATAAAATAATGGAAGTGGTAATCCCATTGTACTCACTTCTAGTCAGCCCATGTTTTAATTACTGGATTTAGTTGTGGTTACTACATTTTAGGAAAGATACTGACAAATGATGATGATGATGATAATGATGATGATGATGATAATTATAATGCCTTAAGGTTTGAAAAGTGCTTTACAAATATTATCTCATTTTATCTTCACAACAACCCTGGGAGATAGATACTAATGTCAATTTAAGCGTTTCCAAAAGAAAGTGACTAACATGCTACCTGAAGACTAAAAATGTTGGCCTGGAAATGGCAAGGCTTAGGAGATAGATAAGCTTCCACATCTATGTAAAGAGACACCATGATGAGGTATTAAATTTATTCTATTTGGCCCCAGAGAGAAGAATTAAGCTTGGTGAGTAGGAGTTACATGAAAGCTAATTTGGTTTAACCTAAGTTAAAGCATACCTGAAATTCACTTGTCTAAAAATTACATAAAATAGTGTGGTTGCTGATCTCCATTGCTAAAGTGGATCAAGATGATGCTGGATACATACTTTACAAGATATCAAAGAGAATAGTTTTGCTTTAGGTTGGGATGGATGGGACTAAAAGACCCTGGGATCTCTTTTCACTCTTAGTGGGTGGGATTTTGGTTCTATGACCTCTATTCAAAACTCTGCTACTTGCTCCATGATCTAGATTCCTCAACTAACCTCCTGAAGCCACATTTCTCCTCTGAACTTTGTCAGACGGCAGCCTTCCCCCACCCCTAAATGCATTTAAATTGCTGTTTGTAGGGAACAAGTGTAAATACGGTTGGAGTTGTGTGGATTTCATTTTGTATGCTAGTGACCACATTTGCTTACCCACGATGGTAAACAAATGTGGTAGCTAATATAAAGAGACTTGTTAGGAAGTCTTTAGTTCTTTCCTTTTCATGTTTTTGCTGTGATGCGGGTCGTCATCATTCCTATGGCAACGCAGTGAAGTGACGTCAGAAATACAGGATTATGGCACGCTGAATCCTAAAGTAAAAGGAATAACTCGTTTAGTCAGTGGGGGAAAAATTAACAATTGCTAAAAGAGTTATATCTCATGTATGTATGTCATATGTATGTACTGAATGTATCGTGTAGCTTTTCCTTTTAGCTCTTTGCTGCCTGAGCATTGTAGTCTTTAACAAATATGAAACAAAAGCCAGGATTTTTCTTTATTTTGCTGGATCATTTAGAGAAGAAATAAGATGATTTTTCTTCCTTTATCTTTTTGAGAGGGCAACATCATGGAATAAAAGAAAGAACTCTGGGTTTAGGACCTAAAGACCTCTACTTAAAACCTGTTTTTGCTATTTACTAGCTGTATAACTGAGGCAATATTGCACCTGGACCCCAATTTCCTCATGTGTTAAATGAAAGAGTTTCTCTCTGAGTTTCCTTCTAGCTTTAAATGTATGCATTCTATGTATAATACAGTGTTTCAAAAGTTTTAGTGAAGCTTTAAACTTCACTAAGTCTTTTAGGATACTCTGAATGTCATTTTCCTTTTCATTCAACTGAAACAAATGGACATTACAAAGAAATCATTACTAAGTATATAACTTCAAAGATTCCCTTCCTCCCCAGAAAGGGGTCTGGTGGTAAGATGTGTGTGTGTGGGGGGGCGTTTTATTATCATTTTAAATTGTAGGGACGCTCACACTAAAAATTTTTGCTAGACATCTTAGAGAAAACTAGCAGCAGACAGAAAACTTTAGAAATCTGCTTTGTGATTCCAAGAAGCATGGTATGAGTAAAAGACTAATTGAGAACTGCCAAAAATTCCAATGTGACCTTTATTCCTGGTGTTTCCGTGGAAAGAACGAGACTAGCCAGTGGAATTTAAGAAGTCTGAAATGTACATGAACAGTGTTAACTCATCTTAAGTCATCCATGGAGTGACTATTTTTACATGTGGTACAGATATCAAGAGAGAAGGATTATTTTTCTGCTTTTAAACTAGATTTCATGGGGGAAAAACTGATATTGATTTAAGGTAGCCTTTATCCTCAAAAAAATGATATGACTGATGAGCTTACAGTACCTTCAGTTGCTATACTGGCTTATGTTTTTAGATTATGGAAAAAGAAAACTGGATGTTAGACTCCATATTTGCTGCAGTAATTTTTTCTGTAATTATTGCCATTTTAATTGAGATTGCATATTTGTTTTGTAAAGGGAATATTTTCATTACCGACTAATTAAATTTGGTATAAAGATCTCATTGTCCCAGGACCTATTGCACATTGAGTAATGGCGTGTATTCTAAAAAAAAAAAAAAAGATGGCATAATAATGCTCATAGTGAACTGAAAATAATACTGGATTTGAATGAATTAAAAAAAAAACATTAAAAGTGCTCACTATGTGTCAGCCATTAGGCTAAGTGCTAGAGATACAACTACAAAAAGCAAGACAGTGACTATCCTCAGAGAGCTTATATTTTAATACAAAGAGGCAAGACATATAGTGGAATTGTGGCCATGGAGGGATGTTTTGGTCTGGGAAGTTAGGGGATGAACTGAACTAGAGAGTGACTGGTTGATCATGTCTAAGAATGATAGCTTCAGTTTGATTACTATTCCCAAAGCAAAGGAGGGTGATAAAGGAGGGATTGGCAGGGGTACATAAATAGCATGGGTTGAGGTTGGCTAGAAAGCAAAGTCTGGGCTAGGGATCAAGAGCTCTTACCAATTAAGAGCATAGGACAAGAGTCGGAATGCCAGATAGAAAGCAGAGTCTGGAGCAAGAAGGCCAGAAGATGGCCAGAGAGCCTCATATGACAATGACTGACAAATGATGGGCACTTAATAAATGTGTATTGATTGATTGATACCCAATTTCTAATACTACCTTGGTTACTTTTTATATGACCTAGGGTGAGTTGCTTTGGCTTTTTAGACCTCAGTTTCCTCATTTATAAAATGAGAAGTATGGACTATATGACCTCTATGATCCCTTCTAATTCCAAAATTCTATGATCTCCCAAACCATTTAAATATTGAGTATTTAATCAATAATAGAAATGAATATAATTATACTTCATCTCATATTCTCAGCTCATCAAATTGATGTCAGCACCAATAACCTTCTGAGCAACCACTGAAGCAATGCATATTTTCTTCCTCCTTTTTGCTTTATAGTTGGATAAATTGAATCAGAAAGAGGTAAACTGATTAGACCATGTCAGAAGGAAATGAATGATTGACTGCAACTAGATGCCGGAAGACTGAACTCACATTCAACTCCACAAACCATGAGATCATGTCTTTTTTCTGATTTTTTTCCTTTATGTTCTTAGTTATAAGGAATGCTGGCTTGGTAGTTTGAGAGTGGACTTCTTGTTAGGAAGACCTGGGCTCAGATCCCACCTCTGACACAAACACAAAGTTACACAAAGTAACCTTGAGTAAGTCACAATTTCTTAGTGCCCCTGGTAAGTTACTGAGCTATAACCTGCACAATAGTCTTGGGGCAGGGACCATGGTTTTCCCTTTCTTGGTATTCTTCAGAGGCAAGTAGGTGGTGCAGTGCTTAGAACACTGGGCCTGGAGTCAGAAAGACCTGAATTCAAATGCGACCTCAGACCCAGACAAGTTACTTCACCTCTGTTTGCCTCAGTTTCCTTAACTGTCAAATGGGAAATTAAAAACAACACTTACCCTGCAGGATTGTTGCAAAGATCGAATGAAATAATATTTGTAAAGCATTTAGCCAAATGCCTAGAACACAGTAGGTGCTATATGAATGTGTGAATACACATACATGTACATACCTATAAATATATGTATACACACATATATACACACATACATATATACACGGCATTACAAAGTAAGCATAGTTTTATATACATATAAGTGTGTGCATACACATATATATGTGTGTATATTTGTATATAGGTATATATACACATAATGCCCCAGAGGATCTTTGCTTGTGTTAGCTGTCTTTTAAAATATTATCTACAATCTCTCTCTCTCATATTCTCTAAAAGCCTACCGAACAAAATCCACTGAAATCATTTAGCTAGGTGCTCAGTTCATAACATTCTCAGATTGGATCTGGGAGCAATCTGTTTAGGAAGTGAATTGAAATTAAACTCTTCTTACCTTCTATTTACACCCTGCCTTAGCTGCTGGCTGTGATGGGATACATTGATGAATAAGCCTTCTGCAAGAGTTGTACATAGCAACCAGGTGCCAGGCTTTTTGTGTTCAAAGAGAGACCTAAAAATATGATTTCAAATGAAACTCTATCTCTAACTACCGTATCGCAAATGATATGCCATTGGGAGTAATATAGTGAATCCCTCTTAAGGGCTAAAGCTTGCCTTGAAAAATATTATTGTGACCTTTCTTTTATGGTTGCCATGGAAAGTTGTGCTTCCTGGCTTTTGGCAGGAGGATGGCAATTGTATTTAAATATTGTGCTGAACAACCATAATGCATGCATTGTACTATTATTTCTTTGTGGGAGGTTTATTATAGGGTTTTGGTGTATAATCTAAATTAGATGTCTGATGGAAAATAATGCTTTTAAGTTTGGGAGATTTGGGCAAATGCTTTGAGTCACATTCTCCCTTGAAAATTCCCTGATTTTTCCTGATAACCTTTGAAGTGCTTTCTGAATCCCTCTGTTGTCTCTGTTTCTTAAGTAAACCTTTTCTTCTAGACAGCTGCACCAAAATATTTTTCTTTTGTTTTCCAGAAGTTAGAGGCAATTATTTTATAATAAGTCCATCTCTATAAACACCCCCTGTAATTTTTAGACTTTTAAATGTCATTATCATGAGCAGAAATCAGTACTTATTCTGCTCCTGCTTGGCTCTGATATGATATTTAGAATTTACATGGCTGGGTGATCCTCTTTTCAATTGTATTACCTTGGGAAGTAAAATATAGCAAGGAAATTGCCATGGGTGGAAGACTACAGTTTGAAAGATTCTCAACAATGCTGATGTGTGAGAACAGCCTCCTTTGAAAGATGGAATGTGCTATTTCATCCTACTCTAGAGTGGGTGGAGAGAAATGAATATTTTTGCAAAACGGATTTGTGCAAGTATATTGCATATAACGGACTGGCCTATAACTGAAATGTCATTTTGCATGCCTCTTGGTTTTTTTTTTTATTTTTATGTTTTCCCTGCAAACAATAATTTTGAAACAAGAATGTCCTCTAAATGGAAGAAAAATACATTACAAACTTTAAAGCACTATATAAAAGTATCATCTTGACTAGCGCACAAATACCCAAGAAGTTACGATTTTGGCATTGTGGGCATCCCTCAACATGGAAGGCAGGGAAACAGATGATAGCTACAAATGTCCAAAAGACTCTATTTACACCCAGCAGCTATGGGCATCACCAGATGACTCCGTCCTGGGACTTACTCTTCTAATTGGTGAGTCATTCACCCTGATCACCATTTCACAAGGGGAGTCGTTCATGCTCTCTTTAGTCCCAACCTAACTCATTCTCTGGACCCTTTCCAGCACTCCTTTATGCTTTGTTTTCCCCTTTTACATTGTAATCCCATTTAGAGTAGGGACCATCTGGTTTTCAAGTATTCGTATCCCCAGAACTTACCTCAATGACTGGCACACAGTAAATGCTATCCACCCATCCATTCATCTATCCATCTATCCATCTATCCATCTATCTATCTATCTATCTATCTATCTATCTATCTATCTATCTATCTATCTGTCTGTCTGTCTGTCTGTCTGTCTGTCTGTCTGTCTGTCTGTCTGTCTGTCTGTCTGTCTATCTATCTATCTATCTATCTATCTATCTATCTATCTATCTATCTATCTATCTGCCTATCTGCCTGTCTGCCTGCCTGCCTGTCTGTCTGTCCATCCATCTATCTATTTATCTATCCATCCATTCTTTTTTTAGTGGTTTGGAAAAGGGAGAGGTTGGACCCTTGACTCAGGGATGAAATACTTGGGAGAGTGATGGTCCAGGGACAGCTGAACATCATGGAGAGGGGCAGCTAGGTGGTGCAGTGAGTACAGCACTTGTCCTGGAGTCAGGAGGACCTGAGTTCAAATCCACCTCAGACACTTCTCACACTTACTACCTGTGTGACCTTGGGCAAGTCACTTAACCCCAATTGCCCTGCCTTACCCCCTCCAAAATAAATAAAATAATAAACATCATGGAGATAGATGCCCTCTGCCTTGACAGAAATCTGGAGGAAAATACCTTTATCCTATGCTAATTACAGCTCTGTTCTATCCCCAATTCATCAACGTCATTGTAATCCCACGTTTTGAGTTAAGAGGCCTTAGAAACCTCTGCATCCAAGCTCCTCATTTTATTGATGAGGAAACTGTGTCTCTGAAAAATGAGACATTGGACAAGTCATTCATACTCTCACTTTCCTTATCTCTAATATGAGAAATAGGGCTAGTTGACTTTTCATCTCTAAAATGCTAAGCTTTACCTAAAAACTGTAAAGTGTGATCTACATATTTCTCTAAATGAGAATGAGCATTTTTATAACACCTACTATGTGCCAGGTACAGTACTAAGATTTTTACAAATACTATCGCATTTGATCTTCCCAACAACTTTGCCAAGAAGGTACTGTTATTATCTCCATTTTACAGTTGAGGAAATTAAGGCAAATAGAACTTTAAGTGACTTGCCTACTATCACACAGCTAGTAAGTAGCTAAGGCCAGATTTCAACTCAGGCCTTCCTAACTCCAGGACCAGTGATCTATCCACTGTGGCACCTAGATGCTTCAGATACATCCTGCTTTGTTCAAATCCTCCTTCGTCTTTTCTTTCTTTCCCTAAGCTCTGCTAATGGATAATAGGAGAATAGCCTGGTTATATCTTGAGGGAAGAGTGTCATCAAACAAATGACCTAAAGGGGCCAAAAAAGTCCCATGAAAAATAACAAGGGCCTTCTAGCCCACAACTTGCCAATATTCAGGTCCTGGGTATCTGTGGTTTAGCTAAGGAATATACTGTGGGTGTGGGACCTTTGCTCATCATGCTTATGCATGCCTAGATGAGTATATTCTTCACCTTGCAGGAAGAGGAAAGAAAGAATCTATAATTATTTTTTTCCAAATGCATTTTGAAATGTTGTTATATGAAGAGAGCAGATTTCTCACAAGAATGAATTTTCCTCACAATGTTCAGGTGATTATAACCTTAAATTAGACAAGACAGTGCAATTACTGGATAACACAGAAATTCAGTGAGAATTTACCAAGAATTACCAATAAAACTACAAATTTCTTACTAGGTCTATTCACATCCTAATAACATATTGCTGTGTGGTTTATTCAAACGGTGTCATTTGGTGTGAATGAAATGGTCTTTCCTGGTAGCAGTATTGTGTTTACTTTAAAAAATACAAGGATGAAATTGAGAAGCTGTGTTCTTGAAATGACAGGTGAAAAAATAATTTGTAGAAAAAGCCCTTCTCTGCAAATGACTGTCGTTTAATAGGGGACAGGAGAGCAATACAAAGTAATGACGAAATGTTAGTATGTTTTCAGGTTTCAGGTTTCAGAATAGGGAAATGTTCTCAGGACAAAGATACCAGAACAGAGTATGTAATTTGAATAGTTTTTAATATGCTAGGTTGCCTGGTGACTTTGTGGTTAGGAAGATGGGCTGGGCTGTTCCAAATAAAAGAGGAGGTTTTAGAGCATGGGTTCTTAACTTGGAATCCATGGACAGGGTGGTTGTATGAATTTAGATGGGAAAAAATATACCTTTATTTTTATTAACAATTGGTTGCTTATAACCCTATATATTTTATAATATATTGTTTGCAAAGATGTAAAATGTTACAAGATTTATTGTATTTATTAATAAATTATTTTATTTTGTCCCAGATAATTTGTACATCACTATATGATTTTCTCAATGTAGCCTAAGATTTCATTAGAAATTTTAGTTGCCATATCATACCATTGAATGCTTTTTATGATTTAATGTTTTATTTTTCTCTAATTACTATAATACATACATTATATTACTATAGTGTATATTTTTAAAAATCATTCTGAGGATCTCATAGGTTTGAGCAGACTGCCTAAAGGATCTATAACATAAAAAGGGTTAAGAACTTTTGGTTTAAGGAGAGAGATATATTGGTGCTATAGAGTGGAGGGAGGCCAAGATACACTGATTGAAGTGGAGCCTGAGCTCAGAGGTGCTAAGTTGGCACAATGTACCCAGGGCAGAAGAAGAACTGGGCAGGGATAATTTTAGAGAGCAGAGTACAGAAGAGACTTTCTGAACTGAGGTTCAAATTACTTTGAAGGAAACAGGTTTTAATCAAAAGTAAGACTAGAAGGGCCTTGAGCCCAGATAAAAAAGGAAACTCTTTAAGACTTTCAGATTTTGCCTAGCTAAATTATAATGTGAGATCGCATAACTATAAATCAAGTAATCTGTGTATTGTTTATACCTCCAAGATTCCCTCGAAGTGTAGTGAAAACAAAACAGTTTATGCACTAGAACTGCCTGTATTTATTATGGGTGGGGTGAGGTTGAGGGAAGAATGAGTGGGGAATGATATTGGGAAAGGAGGTGAAAAAATTACTGCTGAAGGAGAGAAAGAGGAAAGGCCTGGAATCCCCAGCTCATGGTTTTTGGAAGAAAATCCTCTAATTAGTCTCATAGGTAGGAAGACTCTAGAGTTAGTTAAGCTGAACTGTGTTTGAGAGCCAGCAAAGGGGAGATTCTGTTCGGGGGTGCCTGTTTTTGTAAGAAAACTCGTTGATTTTCTAAGTCAACAATCCATTCTGTGTCCTGGGGAAAGAGGAGAAGAGACAGTAATGCACAAGGTCCTTAGGGGCAGGCAGAACCTTGCTGTCAGTTCAAGTGCACCTCAAGAACTTTCAGGGCTTATAGGGTTATTGGAAGAAAAGTTATTTGTAAACCTTAAAATAATATACACATTGCTAAAATTATTATGAGGTCCCTCAAAATTCTATGATTCAGAGAGTTATAGATACCAGAGTTCATAGTCTATATATACTTAAACATAGCGATACACATTTGTGTTTATTTGTGCCTAGGTACAGGGAAAAAAGCACTGGTTCTGAAGTCAGAAGACCTGGGTTCAAATTCCAGTTTTCCTGTGTGATCAAAAGCAAGTCACAGAATATTTATGAAGCTTAGCTGACTGCTTTATAAAATGTAGGGCTTCAATGAAATAAATCTCTAAGATCTCTTCCATCTCTAGGTCTTATGATATTTTATTTTTTAACATATTTCTCATCTGCTTTGGAGACTTTTCACCAGTTTTCATCAGTTCTGTCCAATTAGGGACCATTTGCACTGTAAACACACACAAAACTCTGTGAATTAGATTCTACACAGAGGCATTGTATAAAAAGTAATAACATAAAATTCTAAAAATTACTAAACTGGAAATGAGGAAGGAGCTCCCCTGCTTCTGCTACTAGGCAATGGTGGGAAATTGGTCAAGCTATTCACCCTTCCCCTACAAAATGAGAAAGAAGATTGAACTAGATAACTTTCCTTTCTACTTTAATCTATGATTTTAATTCTCCCCAATACTTTCTAAGGGCCTGGGAGTCATCTGAAATTATGGCATCTCTCCTATATTTATATCCTATATTTATCCTATATATTGTATACATGTATGTTGTTTGTATGTGAACTCCCCAATTAGAATGGGAACCCTTCAAGGGCAGGTATTGTGTTTTTGCCTTTCTTTGTATCCCCACCATTCAGCACAGTGCTTGATACGTAGTGAACGCTTAATAAGCACTTGCTATCAGGCTGTTGACTGAAAAATATATTCCTCGTATCACCATGGCCTCCAATGCACCTCCCCACATACCCAGCTTAATGAAAAATAACATTGAAGTCAACACATGCTATTTTCTTCTCCCATTGGTGTGTGTGAGTTGGCTCGTGTTGGCCCATGAGAGTTGGTTGTTAAATTTTGAGTGTGAGGATTTATTCCATAAAAATCAGAAAACACTACACATGAGAATTTGATTTATTGTGTTGTGGATTGTCTAGACTTAAGAAAGTGATGGAGCAAATATTAATAGTAATTCAGATTAAACTTAAAATAAGTCAGGGGTGCTTTTTTTGTCAGAGAACCAGTTATTAAGCATTTACCAACACTCCCCTGACTCCTTCTTATTTCTCCTAACATAAATTGAAACATAAATAGACTGAGGAAAAATAAAGGTGTTATAATCCATGTGGCTAGTAATAATAATACTGGGAGTTCCATTTCAATTCAAAAATCCCTCATGGACTCAGATATATACACCATTTTTCCATGGGGTATGCTTGTTACTCCTGGGGCAGCGGGGTGGCACAGTAGATAAGAGCCCTGGGCCTGGAGTCAGAAGACCTGAGTTCAGATATGACCTCAGGCAATTAGCAACTGTGTGACCTTGGGCAAGTCACTTAACCTTGTTGCCTCAGTTTCCTCATCTGTAAGATGAGCTGGAGAAGAAAACGGCAAAACACTCTGGTATCTTTGCCAAGAAAACCCTGAAAAGGGGTCACAAAGAGTGACTGAAAAACTGGAACAACAACAATAAATGCCTATTAGTCTGTTTACATAGGCAGTAAAGAAGGTCAGGTATAGTGGACTTGGACTTGGAGTCTGGGGATCTGGGTTCAAATTCCATTACTGCTCATCTTTGGAAGTCATTTAACTTCTCAGTTTTCTTTAACATTCATTTTTTGAAATTTTGAATTCCATATTCTCTCCCTCTCTCCTTCCCTCCTCAATCCCCATTTGGGAAGGCAAGCAGTTTGATATAGACTATACATGATGTGAAGTCATGCAAAACCTATTTCCACATTAGCCAGAGTTGTCTACTCTTTACAGGGAGAGGGCTAGACTAAATGACCTGCAACATGTTAGGGTGAAAAAATATTAATAACCAGCATTTTTATAATGCTTTAAGATTAGCAACGTGCTTTGCACATATTTTCTCCTTCAATCCTTGCACTTCTAGCAGGTGGGTGCTACTATCCATTCCCATTTTATAAAAGAGAAAACTGGGGCAACTAGGTGGCACAGTGAGTAGAGCACTGGCCCTGGAGTCAGGAGAACCTGAGTTCAAATGCGGCCTCAGACACTTGACACACTTACTAGCTGTGTGACCTTGGGCAAGTCACTTAATCCCAATTGCCCTGCCTTCCCCTGCTTTCCCCGCACCAAAAAAGAGAAAACTGAAGCTTGGAAAAGTGAAGAAACTTGCCCAGGATCACCCAATTAGAAAGCCTCTGAGACAAAATTTAATCTTGTGTCTTCTTAACTCCAGGTCCAGAGCTCTAGCCAGTGTGCTAGCTGGCTTTGGAGTCTGCATACTGACACTAGCGTTAGGAGAACTGATTCAAATTCCATTTCTGATGAGTGTTACCTGTGTGACTTTAGATAAGTCACTTAACCCCTAGAGACATCAATTCCTTCATATGGAAAATGAGGGAATTTGGTCAAATGACATGTGAGGTCCTTTCTAGTTCCTAGGATCCTAAGATTTCTTCCAGCTAGAAGCATGTGATCTTATGAAACAGGACCAGGGTAGACCTGATACCCTCAGAATTCCATAGAAATAGTTCTAGTGAGAGCCTAGATCATATAACTTTTTTCTCAGTCTATTTCTCAAATACATAAAAGTTTGACCATTGTTCTCCTTGCCCCAGGAATGAAAATGTCTCACCATGAGCTCTCCTAAGGCAGTATGGCTTAATAACTTGATTAAGGGACTAAGCTTGAGTCGCAATCTGGATCTGCCAGTGCTTTAAGGCATGAGCTTAGGTAAGATTTTCCACAAACAAATGGCAAAGTGATCTTATTTCTACATAGAACCTTCTATGAAGGTTAATTTGGTGATATTACAAAGCCAGATAAAGAATTGTGATTGGCATGGCTCGATTGACTAAGACTGGTTGTTCTATTTCCATTTCCATTCCAATATCCTTTGTGGTAGTGAATACATCTGCATGATGCCATGGAGATCCCTGTGGGGGCAGAGTTCTTTGTGCTCTCATTCTAATACAGGGCTTGATCCATTGGCAAAGAAAATAAAAGATTGTCTCACCCTGAAGCTCATTCACCTTCATAACCTTTGAGGCATTAATACTTGTCTCTTCTCCCAGTCCTATTGTTGGGGATTTGGTGTTTTTCCCCCAACCTTTTAATTCAATCAATTACCAAGTATTTATTAAGCACTGGCTGATGTGCCAGGGGGAGTGTTAGGCTCTGGAAGTACAAAGGCATAAGTAAACAAAACAGTCCCTGTCCTCAAGACTAGGAGATAGACTCCAACCAATGAGTAGTATAAGGAATTCAAAAGACTTCGGTTTGGATACTGGTTATATTACTTTCTGTGTAAACTTGGTAAGTGATTTAACCTCTCTGGGCTTCCATTTCCTTATCCACAAAAACTGTGTGTTGAACTAAATGATTACTAATATCTCTTCTAGCTCTAAGGTCATATGATACTGTAAGTACAGATTACTTTCAACATACAAAAAGCTAGAGCCATTTTGGTGATGTTTTCCGCCTTTCCATACACGTCAAATTAAGTTCACTATGTACTAGCTAGATATGTCGGGATGGATAGATATTACTTTAAATCATCTATTTCATCCATTCTCATACTTAAGAATGCTCTCTAGTGAACAAGAGGTCTCCAGGCAATAATTACTAGTAATTTTCACTTCTATTATTAATGCTGAATCCAACTTCTCTGACCTACAGGTTGGAGATCAAGTTCACACATTCGTTGAAGGGAATCCTATGAAGCTTTCTCACAGATGTGGAAGAATACATGTATTATGAGGCAGCATAAAGTAGCACACAACTAAGTTTAGGGGCACAACTAGGAGTAGGGAGCAATAGAATGACCTAAATTTATTTTCCCATGCAAGATGGAAAAATGTTGAGAGAACAAAAATGATATTGTGAATCCTACTGAGATGCAAACAAATCTGTTTTTAAATGACTAATTTATCATTTATTTATTTTTAGCTTTTTTTTTTAAATTTTAAGTTCCAGTTCTCTCCCTCCTTCCAGCCCCTCCCCCACCATTAAAAAGCTAAGTGATATAATATCAATTACACGTGTGAAAATATGTCAAACATTTTCATATGTCTTATTCTAAAAAATGCAAGAAAAATAAAGAAAATAAAAAATATTTCAGTTTAGTTCATTAGTTCTCTGTATGGAGATGAATAATATCTTTTTCATCATGGGTCCTTTGGAATTGTCTTGTATGATTGTATTGATCAGAGTAGCTAACCCTTTTACAGTTGATCATCACTACAACGTGGTTGTGGATCTCCTGGTTCTACTCACTTCATTCTGCATTAATTCATATAGGTATTCCTAGCCTTTTTTTTCTGAAACCATTCCCCTCATCATTTCTTATAGCAAAATAATATTCCATCACAATCATATACCACAACTTATTCAGCCATTCCCCAATTGATGGGCATCCCCTCCATTTCCAATTCTTTGCCATAACAAAAAGAACTGCTATAAATATTTTTGTACATATAGATCATTTTCCTTTGATCTCTTTAGGATATAGACATAGTAATGGTATTGCTGGGTCAGAGGATATGCACAGTTTTATACTCCCTTGGGAATAGTTCCAAATTGTTTGCAAGAATAGTTAGACCAGTTCACAACTCCACCAACAGTGCATTGGTGTCCCAGTTTTCCCACATTCCCTCCACCATTTGTCATTTTCTTTTTCTGTCACATTGGCCACTCTGATAGGTGTGGGGTGTTTTAATCTGCATTTCTCTAATCAAGAGTGATTTAGAGCACTTTTGCATATGACTATTGCTAGCTTTGATTTCTTCTTCTGAAAATTGCCTGCGCATTTCTTTTAACCAGTTATCAAATGGGTAATGGCTCTATTTTTATAAATTTGACTCAGCTCTCTTCCCATATTTGGGAAATGAGTCCTTTATCAGAAGAAAATGGCTGTAAAACATTTTTTTATATTACTTCATTGTCTAGCATATCTTTTAGCAAATCTAGTTTTTCTGATTATCTCTTAATTAGATCTATTTTTGTTTTGGCTTTGTATGAGATCATGATTGTTATTGCTGCTTTTTTTTTTTTACTTTAGTTGAAGCATAGTAGATTCTACTCCAGCCCCTTATTTTAATTCTGGGTGTGTCTTTCTTTTTCAATTGTTTCTTCTAAACAACATATTGTTGCATTTTCACTTCTAATCCATTTTGCTATACCCCTTCCATTTTATGGGCAAGTTCATCCCATTGACATCCACAGTTATGGTTACTGTGTATTTTCCTCTGTTTTCTTCTGCTTATCTTTCTCACTTTTCAACCCATTCCTCCTCAAAAGACTATTTTGTTTTGATCTCTGCCTTTCTTAATTCACCTTCTCTTTTATCACAGCCCCTTCTGTTGTCCCCATCTTCTCCTACTTCCATGTTGGGTAAGATAGATTTCTATATCCAAGTGAGTGAGTATACTGTGATGTATGAAGAGTTTGAGACATGGTTTCTGGGTAATTATTTTACTAATTTTGCAAGTAAATAATTAATAAAAGGGTCTAGTAACACTCTTGAATGCCAAGGATAAATCATGGTGACCTCTCTACGCCTTTGGATGAGTGGGTGTTACTGACAGGTGGTGATCAGCTCTGACTGGGTAATAGTTAATGAGAGAATGAATATTATAATTAGAGGCAGACCTATTCTAATGAGGGGCTGGAGGATATGATTGATTATATCACTCACAGACAAAGAGAGACTATCTCAAGCCAGGCCACTTCCACCCTTAGCAATCTAGCCTGACTGAATGAAGCTCAATGAACCAGAATTCACCTTAGATTAAATTCTTTATAAGGTTCTCTGGTTGGGTGGGGTAACAATTCCAAGATTTCTTCTCATCACCGTGCCCTTCAGAAAACTAGGTTTTGACCTAATCTTCAAAGGGAAAAAATCCTAGATTTCTCCAAAATTTGGTTATTTAAGAATCACTCGTTTCAATATGTATTCTTCCCTCTTCGAACCAATTCCAAAGGGAGCCTGGTTCAAATGTCGACCCTCACCCCATTTTTCCCAGCCACCGTAAAAGCTCTTCCTTGTGTACTTCTTTTATATAGAATGATTTTCTCTGTTTTTCCTCTCCCTTCTCCCTTTTCCCAATTGATTCCTCTTTGTCTCCCTTTCATTTTTTGGAGAACATTCCAAGAAGTCTAGGTAGACTTATTTTAACTGTCCTAATAATGATATAGTTCTTAGGAGTTAAATGTATCTCCTTCCATATAGGAATGCAAACAATCTAATCTTATTAAGTCTCTTATGATTTCAATTCATGTTTACATTTTTATGTTTGTCTTGAGTTTTGTATTTGAATGTCAACTTTTCTATTCGGCTCTGGTTGTTTCATCAGGAATGTTTTGTAATCCTCTATTTCATTAAATATCCATTTTCCCCCAGAAGGATTATACTCAGTCTTCCTGGATAGGTTATTCTTGGTTGCAATCCTAGCTCCTTTGCCTTCTGGAATATCATATTCTAAGCTTTCCATTCCTTTAATCTAGAAGTGGCTAAATGTTGGTGATCCTGACTGGTGCTTCATGATATTTGAATGGTTTCTTTCTGGTTGCTTGCAATATTTTTTCCTTGACCTGGAAGCTCTAAAATTTGGCTATAATATTCCTGGGAGTTTTATTTTGGAGCTCTTTCAGGAGGTAATCAGTGGATTTTTTGATTTCTATTTTACCCTCTGGCTCTGGAATAACATGGCACTTTTCCTTGATAATTTCTTGAAAGAAGATATCTAGGATCTTTTTTTTTGATTGTGTCTATAGTATAGATCTGCCACTATAGTAGCTTTTTGTGGTCCTTTGAGGCATGCTGGTACAACCATTTTGTGATAGTTTCTCAGGTAACTTTGAGAAATATCCTTTAGAAAGCTGAATATGGTTCTGGGTGTGTGCTCAGTGATGTAGCTCTTAAGTAGAGCCTAGCTTGAGCAAAGATTTGGGGAAGGAGTAGGAGTGAGAAGTTTTTTATTTTTCTCTTTTGAGTTCTAATGAGCACATTTTTGTATCCTGTAGAGAAAGCTGAGTATAAATCAGTGAAATGATAAAGATTTTGTTCAATTTCTAGGAAAAAAAATATGACTAAGAATCACAATAGCTTTTTAGAGAAAACAACACTATTTTTCAAATGGTCAAAACAAGAGTTCATGTAAATGATTGGCATCTAGAATTTCTGCAAACAATAGTTCCTCAGACATTCAGAGCTAATGAATGATTTTGGAAACCAAATATGTGCCTGCTGCCAGCCAGCTCCCTCTAACAACATCAATACCCAAGTTTCTCCGAATCTGGCAACCCATCCCTCTTGTATGTCAGTTATATTACTATAAAACCCAGGTGAAATCCAGTGGATGCTTAAGTTAATTACAGGTGTATGTTTTCACAGTGACACCCCTGGGAGACATGCAGTCCTGTTTTCCTATTTATGTGTACAATTTAGAAACTCTCCATCTGGTTCTACCCTAGGAAGAATGTTCAAAAGGCCAACAATGATTTTTAGAAGGCTGCAGGCATTCTGTGCTGTATCAGAGTGATGGAGGTCAGCAGACTTGGTTACTGAAGAAGGCCCGAAGGAAGTTGCCCACATCTTTAGGAATTGTCAATTATTCTCATGGTATGTGCATATTTTGCTAAAATACAGATTTACTTTTATTAGATGCCTGAATTTCCCTTGGAGAAAAAGAAAGATTTCATGAACTAGAAGGATTCCTCTTATGGAATATTCTTGATTTATAGCATAGTAAAAGTCAACAAGTAGCTACAAAGGCTATGAGCTGTTGTTACTATTGGTTAAGAAAAAAAAGGGTGTGTGTATGATGATTTGGAGTCCAAATTAATTTCTTCCTTTCCTTCCCCCAATCTCTTTCCCTGTCGTCATCTTCATCTTCATTCTCCTCCTCCTCCTTTTGGTTCTCCTCCTCCTCCTGGCAAAGACAAAAGTGAGGACCACTGGTAACAGCCTGGGATGCAGTGAATAACCTTGGCATCTTCAATGTCTGACCGAGCTCAGAATGCTCCACAGTGCCTGTTTCAGCCACCTTCATGATCATTGGAACAAATTATTCTCATCCACCCATTCCCCTGGCAGAGAAGTCTTCATGTGCATGAGGCAGACATTCCCCTAACTTATCTATGGATTTAAAGCCTTGGCTACCTTCAACCTGGTTGGTTTTACTGCAGTGTGGAGGCTGTGCATGCTACAGCTTCTTGTAGCCACACGTGAGAGTTGGGTGAAGGGTGGGCATGAAAGGTGGATGAGCAGATCTGAAAAAGTCTTGGCAGCCCTCACACCAGAAGTGCTAGTTCTCTCTGAACACCCCACACACCATAGCAAAGGTACAGAATAGACCAAACCCAAATCACATACATGTCAAGTATTGTGTTAAAGATGTTTCTGTTAATGAAAATTCTCCTTTGATGGAGAAATCAGGGAAGTAAACTGATGAAACCAAACAAAAAACAACCAGCCAGTCACTAAGCATTTATTAAGTGCCTATTGTGTGTCAGGCAATGACTAAGTGCTAGTGATACAAAGAAAGGTAAAAGATAGTCTCTGTCCTTGAAGCACACACAACCTAATGGGAGAGCAAAAGTCAAACAACTCTGCATAAACTAGTTATCTATGAGGTAAATAGGAAATATTCAACAAAGAAAAGCATTAGAATTAAGAGGGATTGGGAAAGACTTCCTGTAGAATGTGAGATTTTGACTGGGACTGGAAAGAAGCCAGGGAATCTGGAAGCAGAGATGAGGAGGGAGAGCATTCCACAAGAGATGGCCAGTGAAAATGACTGGAGTTTCATATTGAGAAAGTATCACTCTTCCTCTGCCTCTTGTGGCTCAAAGTTCATCCTTGGTCCTAAGAGTCCCTGGCAGGTTCATCAAACTAGAAAGTCTTAGCACAGATGGGTAACAAAGGTGTTTCATCAGCTGAGGAATAACAGCTAAATTTCAAGAAGTTCTTTACCATAATTTGACCATCATGTGATCATTCTTTTTAGCCATTGAAACTCATGAAAACTAACATCTGGAAGATTTCCAGTATACTCCAATGGACACAGAGACTTTACCCTCCATGATTCACAAACTCGCACTCCATCTAATTCTTCAAGTTCCCAATGCTAATAAAAACAATCCTTTTATTTATTTTGCATATATTGTATTATAGTAACACTGGCCCACTTGAACACTGCTAGTCCAGCTACAATTGCTCCCTCATGTTTCAAGGGTACCTTGAGGAGTGGAGAGCTCTCTTCTCTACTGCCATCAGTTGGAGTTCCCACTGGCTGTGTCTCCGGCATTGTCAGGAGCCAGCGACTAATACCTCAGTTCCCATAAACCACTTAATGTTGATTAGGTCTTACAAATGAATATTTACTTTAAATATATAACAAGAAAAAAAGTACCAAGTCCCACCTAACTCTCCAAACACACTCCCTTATCCCTCTTAGATCTCTTGAAAGAGTGGGCTCAAATTTAGGTAACAGGGATGACATGTGCAGAATGCATTTTCCATTATATGTATACAAAATTTCTCTAAGACTCTGAATCTCTCTAAAGCTGTTAAAGAAAAAAAGAGGTTGATCTGAATCGGTAGAGGAAGTTCTTTTCCTTATACCAATGAAATCAGAGGTCTCATTTTTAAATCCTCAAATTCTATATATACTTTTATATGTATATGAATGTATGCACATACATACATATGTATGTATATGTATGTATGCACATACACCTGAAGACATTAAATGTATACATGTTTTCTTCCCCTTTAAAATGTAAGTTCCTCGTGAGTAGATGCTCATTTTTTCCCTGTATAACCACAGTACCTAGCACAATGCCTGGAACATAATAGGCATTTATTAACTAGTTGCTGAATGAATGATTGGAAACAATGCTCATAAGGATGAAAATATGAGTCTTTGAAGCATGAAAGCACTGAAGGAAGTGTCTAGTTTTAGGGCTTGAACTTTTGAGAGTTAAGACAAAGGAAAAAGCAGGTGAATGCTAGAGTACAACAGAATTCCTTCTTTCTAAATACTGTGCTACATTGGAAATAACTGTCAAAATGTATACATCAACACCCCAAACCAGCTAGTACCATAAATTTGTGCCAAATAAATTCAGTGAGCTGGGCATCCACAATTAAAAACTTATAATAGCCACTTTTGTGGACAATGTAGGATATCTCTCAGGGAGATGTGTCCATTATATTCCTCACGCTTTTCACTGGAAAATAACCATTCCACCTATGTTTCATTGTACTATCCAGGCATCTTCTTGCCAGCCATCTTACAGCCTCCAGCCTTTCCAGTTCTAGAACTATTATAAAATTAGCTCAGTCATTGCTCCTGGAAAACATTTTTCAGTCTCCTCCTCCCCCACTCCTGCCCTTGGCTCCCATCACCATTCGTCTAACTTTCCAAACCACATGTCCCTATTTGTATATTTTCTTTCCCTCCTAGGATGTAAGCTTCTTGAGGGCAGGGACTTTCCTATCTTTGAATTTGTGTTTCCAGCATTTAGCACAGTACTTGGCACATAATGTTTAAAATTGCTTCCTTCATTCATTCTTCATCATAGTCTTTTTGTCAGTTTCCATGATTATCACAAAGTACCTTTATGAACCTAGACCTTTCCAGGAAGGTATTTCAGATGCACTGTGACATTGTCAGTACCCAATAATTCATCAGAGCTACTTTATTTTAAATACTTAGCACAGTGGGTTTAAGTTTTATGTAGATTACGGAATATTTCTAATTTATATCTATCTACACACATACATGCACACACCTACACTTTAAGTTCCCATCAAATAAGATGGAAAGGCAGAAAACAATAGAGACACTTAATTAATCTCCTTATAGTTTCAAAGAGATAAGAACACACAGATTAATGCTCATCCTGGCTTACTATCTGATTCAGAGTACAGAAGGCCCTGTTCATGAGAATTGTAATAAAAGAGGAAAATGGTAGCAATTCCATTTAGTTCATTAAATGGATGTTTTGCCACTTTAATTAATCATTTTAAGCTGCTCAGAAACTACCTTGTGAGTATCCGAGTAACAGGGGTGTTGTTGTTTAGTGACATCCAACTCTTCATCCCCCCATATGGGGTTCTCTTGGCAAAGATATTGGAGTGGTTTGCCATTTCCTTCTCTAGTGTATTAAGGCAGACAGAGGTTAAATGACTTGCCCATGGTCACAATGAGTGTGTCTGAGGCCCCATTCGAACGCCAGTCTTTCTGACTCCAAGCCCAGAACTCTCATCTACTGCGTCACCCAGGAGCCCCAATAATATTGATAGCCAAGTCCACTAGATTTATTGGCTCTATGAATCATAACTAGGGCAAGGCAACTTAGGATTTGCTTTAGAATACCAAAATTTAGATGGTATTGACAGCATTTGTATTCTTTAGCAAGTTTAGAAATAGCTGGTTTTAGAATCTGATTATCGAGAATAATTGGTTAAAACAGTAAGCAACAAACAAGGAATTATGTATTTTATTCTCATAGTGTCTGCACCCGAGATGAGCTCCTCCCCAGCCTGGCTCCACTCCACTCTAACCCCTAGTAATGGCTTTTCCAGTAACAATCACAGTGGTGTTCCCCAGTATCTACCCAGAGGAGCAGGTATTCTGGGCAGAGAGTTTCTCCTCCAATGTGGTCTTATATCCAGTGTTTAAGGATGTTCCCCTACCTAACTGTGCTTATTGGAGGAGCCAGAAGAGTTATTTACATCTCTAGCTAGGGCAAGGAGGCCCCCAAGGAGTGGGAGCCAGCCATAGTGTTCCATTGTGGTCTTCTGTAAGAGCAGCCCACTCCCCATCCTGAGTACATGTGGAGAAAATGCCTGGAGACCGCAATGCAAAGCTATCATTCCTCTGATATCTCTAAACTACAGGCCCTTAAAAAAATGTCCATCTAGCTTATCTAAGCCTCTGGATATACTATTAAAGTTATTAGAGTACAAAAGACAAAACTAAATTAAAATTTCACCCTCACATAGAACTCATATAGGTTTTAGACTAGTTTAAGACCTCTGGGATAATCTGTTCAGTGGCATAATCTGTTGATAAACAGGCATTTACTAAGTGCCTGCTATTATCCCAGGGTGGCCCTGGAGGCCCAGAACTGGACTAGATTAGAAGATTTTAGGTTGGAGATGGGCAAAAATTCAGTTATTTTTATTATAAGGCGCCTGGTCTTCCTCACCCATGTTTTCTCACTTCCCCTTACAATTTAATCCTTACCTTCAGCCTGGTAAGTCATTGATATGCTTGGGAACGGGGTTTAGACCAATTTGTCCCAGCATGCCTTGGGAAGGGACAAACTCTGAAAGAACTCATTTGGAGTCTTTCCTTAGTTCAATAAACTTTATGATTTGTTGCTAGCATTAGCTTTCAGATTCTGTACTTCAACTGATAAAAGTTCCTGATGTCACTGAATGAAAAGAAATACATTCCCTGGAAGAGGAGCTCCCATGACCGTTCTATCTACTCCATTATTTGATTTCAGTAAAACTAATTGCTTCTGTTTAAAATGAGTGACCCTGAGTGGATCAAAGAATTGGTGGATTTCAGGTTTAGATAAGACACTTCCCATCTCTTTTAGCCTCCAGAGAGTATTCTGTGCTTGTACTCAAAGCTAGAAAAAGCCCAGATACATGATGGCAACTCCCATGTTGCCTCTGCGTTTTCAATTGCACTTTCAATCACTTTTCAAAGTGTTCTGCTTTTTATAGGATCTTTATTTTTTCGATGAAAACTCACCTTTATTCCTTTCGCAGAATGACTCCTAACACTCCAATCTCCACCATTTCTCAGCAGATAATGCACCCTAGAAGTTGCTTCCCCTTTAGACTTCTTATCTCTCTGCCCTATGTCTCCCTCTTCCACATGGTAAGCTCCTGTGCCATACATACTAGCTCCTCTCTTGGCTTTTCTAGCCTTCCTGCCATTCAACTCTAGTTTATGTGTTGTCTTCCCACACTAGAATGTGGGTTCTAGGAGGGCAGAGACTGTCTTTTGTTTTGTTTGTATTTGTATTCTTGATGTTTAGGATGACAGCTGGCACATAGTAAAAACTTAATAAATGCATTATCTATCAGGCCATCATCTAAACTATATGGATTTTATTAATGATCATTCATATTGTTATCTTTATTCTCTATAAAGCCTTCCCTAACTGATCAGAAGTTTTGTGGCTGACCACCAAAACTGGATATTGACCTCACATGTGTGTGTATGTACAAATTTTCTCCTATCCCACAGTCTTAAAGTATGTCTATCCTTGATGTGTATTTAATTTCCTGTTCAGTTATTTCTAGGTTTAATGCTTTTCCTACATTCTCTCTCTCTTTAAAGTCTATGGCCAGGGAAGCAAAAGGTCTAAAGTTTAAAAATGGGAAGAGGAGCGGAAAAAGAGGTAGTTATTTTAATTAGATAAGAATTTTCTAGTAATTGTATTTCTGCTTGAGAACCAACACAAAGGACGGCCAAGGGCAGCTTCTGTTTGCACTAGAACTTGGAGAAAATCCACTAATTGCCAACAAAGGCATCTGAGTGACAATGATATGAGAAAAGGCAGCAAGCCTGAAATAAATACATTAAGAAACACTCAGGAGCCCCCATTAGCTGAGCCCTGAGTACAGTGAACAGGAAGGGAAAACAAGCAGTTTTCCATATCAGTTTCTCATAAGAGTTAGCCATGAGAGCTGACAGTGCAAACTACAGAGGACTGTGAATCTCATGTCCATCAAATATCAAGGGGAAAGGGAATTTTGCCAGAATAAGCTTGCTCTCCTTTTGACAGGGTAACTAGATGAGCTGATCGGGGGATGCTATAGGCATAATGTACCCATATTTCAATAAAGAATCAAGAAAGTTTCTTGTCCTGTCCTTGTGGACAAGATCGAGAAATGTGGGCTAGACAATGTCTAGGCAAATTTAGGCACTGGCTGAGTCCAAAGAGAAGGCATCGATTGTTCAATGCCAACTTGGAGAGAGAGATCAACCAATTTGGTGAAAGGCATTTGTTAAGGGCCTACTGTGTACGAGGCTCTGCACTAACTAGAGATAAAAACACGACGAATGAAGTAATCTCTATTCACAAAGTATGATATTCAAACCAGGGAGACACACACATATATAAAAAATGTATGCAAAATAAAAGATAATAAATACAAAGTCATTCTCTACAAGGTGGTTTGAGAAGGAGCTCACTGGCAGTTGAAGGATCATGAATTGTTTCATGTGATATTTGAGCTGTATCTTGAAGTAATGAGGGATTCTAGCTAGGCAAGAGAAAGAGAGGGGCAGACAGTGAAAGAGATCTCTCCCATAGTGTCCCCAGGGATCCATTCTTGGCTTTGCACTATTTATCATATTTTTTTTCATGACTTGGATAGCCACAAATGGTATTTTTAAGTCATATTTGCGAATGACACGAAGCTATATTGAATGACAGCTGACATCCAAAAAGACATGAAGAGGCTAGAATGATGGACTGAATGAATAAGATGAAATTTAATAAGTACATGTAAAGTCTTATATGTAGCTTTAAAAATTGAATTTATATGTATAAGATTAAGGAGACATGGTTAGACAATAGCTTATATGAAAAAAAATCTGGATTTTGATGTCTCAAGATGAGTCAACAATGTGAAATGATAGCCACAAAAAGCTGATAAAATTTCAGGCTGCATATAAAAGCATAATGTCGGTAAATGAGAGGTGAGTTCTTTTCTACTCTGTTCTGAAGTATTGTGTTCAGTCTGGAAAATGCATTTTAAGAAGCACTTTGACCAGCTGGACTACGACCAGAGGAGGAGGAATAAGATGATAAGAGGATGATGCTATGCAAGTATTGACTGAAGCAATTTAGGATGCTTAATTGAAAGGAGAAGAGAAGAGATGAAAGACAAGGAGAGGAGAAGAGAAGAGAGGAGAGGAGAGGGAATGTTGAAGAGTTATCAAAATTTATGATCCTATCATCCTCTGTAAAAGGACTGTACTTTGGCCACAGAGTGGGTAAATTAGGAACAATGGGTGGGAGCTTCAAAAAGGAAGCTTTAAGCTCCGTATAAGAATGAAAATTATCCAAAACTTTAATGCTAATGGATTTCTCTTCAATGGAAATCTGCTAGCAGATTCTTATCAAAGATGTTTCAGAAGGTATCTTTGTTTGGTTACATTAGACTAGGCCTCTTGTAGTGTCTTTCAACTATAATTTTTTGTTTCTCTGCCTATATACCCACCTCAACATTATCTAATCCAGTAATTAAATCATCATTAGCATTATCTTCTTACAAAGTAGTTTGTTGCAGGGCCACAGGCACTGGACTTGGAGTCAAAAGACTTTAAGTGACTAAAATCACTCAAGTTTTTGAGCTTCTGTTTCCTCATCTGTAAAATGATTGTTGTAATTTCCGTGCTCCGTACTGAACCAGGTTGTTGTGGGGATCCAGTAAAATAAGAGGAAATGATTTGCCCACTTATTAATGATTCTACAGAAGGGATTTGTCTTCTGCTAGGAATTGGGCTATGTGATTTCTAAGATCCTTTCCAATTTGGAAATCCTATGATTCTAATGGATGAAACAAAAAGCACTTTCTATGTGACATGTCTCCCCCTGTCATAAGAAGACAGGCATGTGACTGGTGCTTTTTGGGTAATACCTACCACAGCATGTGACAGTTGTGTTTCTCATAATTGCTGGATGCTAATGAACAAAAGAAAAAGTACACCCCAAAGAGCTCTTAATTCAAGCATAAAACCTAATAATCAAAAGATTGAAAGATTTCCACTAATCTGAAAATTGCAGAGACTTTAGAGAGAATTTCTATGTATTTTATGCAGAAAAGAAAGAAAATACTTAAGAAAATAGGTTTTAAAAATGCTATTTCAATTACTCCATGAAAATCTGGGAGGAGTAGAAAATGATCTCTAAGCTCCTTTTCAGAGCTAACATTCTATCATCTGTGATGGAGTTGCCTGGGTCCTAAAGTTCATGCTACATAAACCTATCCAATTACCTTTTTACCTTCTGGGATAGGATCCAGCCTTTTCCAGGTGACTTCAGTTTTCCTGCCTGCCTTGTTGCAGGCACTATTTTATGAGGAAAGAAATGTTAACTAACATGTTCTACCATGTGGACAAAGTAGAAGTATGGACTTGGTAAATAAGCATTTATTAAGTGCCTACTATTTGTCAGGCGCTGTGCTAAGTATTGAGGATACATGGAAAGTCAAAACCAGTACCTAATCTCAAGGAACTCACAGGCTAATAGAGGAGATGATATAAAAACAATGATATACAAATGAGCTATATACAGGAATATAAAACATATATTAATGTGTGTATGTATATATCTATGACACACACTCACAAATACATACACACATATACACACATGCAAACAACATGAAAATAACTATGGACAAACAAGCGAAAAAGCTACATACAGGAATACACTATATATGTATACATACACACATACATGTATACATATGCATACATACACAAACAACATGAAAATGACTGTGTACAAGCAAGCTGAATAGATTTATATGTGTATATGTACATATATGTATGTGCATATACATACGTATATAGATATTATATATATATTCAGGAGGTGGGGTCAAATACTATCTCCAACAGTTCTTTGTGTGATCCTGGTCAAGTCATTTAAACTCTCCCAAGCTCTATAACTTCACATGATCAGTGGTTCAAAGGAGCATAGATTTAGAGCTAGAAAGTACCTTAGAGGCCATTCATTTTTAAACGAGGAAACTAAGACTGAAATAAATTAAATGACTTGCCCAAGGCCACATAGCTAGTAAATATCTGAGGCAGGATTTGAACTCTTCCTGGCCCCCGGCACAGCAGTTTAACCATAGTAAACCACAGTTTAACCACTATGCCATCACTTTTTGTGTTGGTAATTAGGATGGGACTTTTTTACTATTTTCTCTTTTGGAGTGCTTAGGTAATCCAGTGCCTTTGATGAGCCTGGCCTTTCTTTCTTTGATTAAATCAGGAGTCTTTGATGACCTGCTTACATCAAGGGAAAGCCTGGTTCACAAAGGTTTGAATCTCATGGTTGTGATGCCCTTTGACCCTGAACAGGGTATATAAATTCACACGTTAGTGGTTTGCTTGGGGCTCTCACTCACTGGAAGAGCGTCCTGTGTTGGTGCTTCTCTGGTAATGATGTATGTTGTGATTTGGTTAGACAGAAATGTTGATCTGTTTATATTGCCTCTGTAATTTCTGTTTGTATTTGCTCTGAAGTTCAGGGTGCTGGCTTTTCCCCCTGAACTAAGTGAATGGTATATGTATGTTTGATTAAAGTGAGATTGTTAACTCCTTAAAGTTGCTTTCCTTAGAAAAGTGAATCAAAGAACCTGTGCTAGCATCCCTCCTGTGTGCTGGCTTATCGGCCTTGCACAACCACAGTAGCTGCAAGTAGCATTGTTGTTACACCTTTGTAAAACAGTTGTGATGAAAGTGCTTTGCTAAGTGTTATAGAAATGTGAGTTGTTGTTTTCCAAGTGTGTTTATAATACTAACTTGTGGGTTAGCAATTCATCATTTTAAGGTATAAGGCCTTCTAATTCTTTATCTAGAGGACTTAAGAGAGGAAAAGAGAATCTGATGAAGAATACTTGATATAGTGAAGAGAGAAAACCTTCTGAGTCTCAGTGAGATTTGGAAGGTGATAGAGTAACCAGAAATGGATTCTCTTTGCTCCCACTAAATACTATTTGACCATGGGAAGAATGAGCTAAGTGGTATGGTTTTTAGGGGACTAAGAAAATTCCCTTACTCCCCTCTAAAGAAAAAAAGTGGCCACCAGTTGAGAGATGGTTGGAATTCAGGTCTGTGTACAATATTTTGGGACGAACCTTGATAAACTGGGAAGAATCCAGAAAAGAGGACCAGGAGAGTGCAGGGCCTTCATACCCAGTCATGTTAGGATCCCTTGAAAGAGCTGGAGCAGTTTAGCTTGGGGCAGGGAAACCGTGGAAGGGCTAGGGAAGGGGAAAAGAGAAAAAAGATGTCATAGCTATCTTCAATTTGGGGAAAAAATTCTTCATAGTTAGAGATAGGGACTGGCTCTGAGATTTCATTTCTACAGGTAACTTTCAGGAGGGGAAACTCCCTCTACAAAAGTAGGTAGACATCTCTCCAACTTATAGTCTGAGAGCAATGGTGTTACACTCTGATAGAAAGATCCCTGCTGGGCCTCAAATTGACCTAGAAAACCACAAAATAACATTACTTATGTTGTATTATGTTTTTATTTATTTTATTAAACATTTCCCAATTACATTGTAATCTAGTTCAGGCTAATTGCAGAGATTTTTGCAGGCCTCTTGAATTTGACACCTCTGGCTTAGAACACCTAGAGGTTTCTTGCCTAGGGTGACAATTGGTATATATCTGAGGGGAGATTTGATTCCAAGGCTTCTGATGGCTCATTATTCACTCCTGTACACCATTGCAAAAGTATTTAAAACTTGTAATTAGTGCTCATAACAACGAGTGCTCTCCACAAGTAGGGTAAATGGCCTTGGGAAGCAGGGGACTGCCCTCACTGGAAGTCTTTGAGCAAAAGGTTGCATGACCATTCCATGGGTACAGCATAAAGGAGTTTCTCCTTGTTTCCAGTATGGGGAAGACTAGATAGATGGTCTCAGAGGTCACTACCAAGTCAGAGAACCTGTGATTTGGTGAAATTCTGTTAACCCAGAACAAAGTTTTTCATTTCCACCATTAAAATTAGAGCTTAAAATGCAAATGCTCCCGGGAGAGTTGACTGAAATCCGTAAAAGGGAGTAAAATAGACTGGTATCAGTTCTTTCCTAAAAGAATATTTCATTAATTGCTCATACTTTGGTATCCCTCTACAGGCTAGAAAGCATGATTTCTGCCACAATCCTGTAAGGAGGAAAGTGTAAATATAATTATCCTAACAGTGTGATTAGCCCAAGGATACCTGGACCTTGAGTTTTTCTGACCAAGTCTGGTGCCATTTTCTTTCTATAGCATCGATGGAAAAACATTAGGAGCTTTGATTAGGAGCTCTCTGATGTCATGGTCTTCTTTTAAAACAAAGGACAAACAACAACAACAGAGGATATTGTGGAGGCTTGTGGGACCAAAGACCTTTGTAGGAGTGGGACAATCAGGGTTTTGGCCTAGTCTTTAAAGCTTAGAACCACTGACAGCAATTATATTTTCTCAGCAGACAAAAATAATTGAACTTGGCTTCTGGTAAACTAAATTAATTGGTTAAAATAAGAAGCCATGCTTCTTAGCCTTGGTGAAATTCCAAGGCTTCCTTCGCCCCAGGTGAAATTATTCCCTTCCCAGCTCAACCTCTTACCTCACCCCATGTTGGTAGTATTCCCTCACCATAGGATGGTCACCCGGTCTCTCCTTTGAAAGTGGCTTGTGTTCCAAGATTTAAGTTCTCCCTCAGATAAACATGAATAGTTAAATGTATCTTAAAAGGTAGAATTTGGGGTGCCTTTGGTGCTGCTTGGCCCAGGCTTTATTTTCTGAGACTTGCCATTTTGTGGAGCAGGAGTTTGTTCCCAACCTATATTTTATGTCATAGTCTTTGATAGTCTTGGTGAGACTTTCTCAGAATGTTTTTAAATGAATCCAATAAAATATATAGGAATATCAGTGAATCCTATTATATTGAAATACAGTTATCAACACCAAAAACAAGTTTCTCAGTCTTCAGGTGACACACTCTCTGCCTCAAAGGCTAGAATTGTTGCTTATGATTCAATCAAACTTAATTTTGCCTCCATCACAATTTTGATGATCATGTGAGTATTAGGTCGGAATCTGTTATTGAATCTGGCTAAATGTAGGTTTTTGCAACATCTATCCTGAGTATATATAATACATTAGTCATTTACCCGTTAAGGCTCTGTTGCTTTATCCCTGGAACTTGTGCCATACAAGGCTACTCAATAACCCTTTCACCATCTGTGGCCAGAGCTGGGCTTTTTCCTACGAGCGTCCACATGCTTGTCTATACCATTTCAGTCACTGAGGGAAGGAAATAAGCGTTTATTAAGCATCTACTATGTGCCAGGCACTGTATGAAGTACTTTAAAATATCTCATTTGATACAACAAGGAGATGAAAGATTATCAGACTGAATGAGTGGGCTGTCCCAAGGCCAGTGTTCTACATACAGAGCAAAGAAGAGTTCGAAACCTTACTTTGTTGCTCATTTGTGACAGTATTTATACATCATCTTGGGCCTTACTTCTCCTCAAAACAACCAATACTACATGCTGCACCCCTTAATAATTCCCCAGAGCCCCTTGGGAATTCTGTGACAAGAGGCCCAAGAGTAACATTGGGCTCTTTAAAACAAGCAATCTGGGCATGGCATGTTACTTTAATACGGAACTAATGAGCTTAAGAAGCAGGAACATGATGTTTAATGCTTTTGTTGCTCTTTTCTTTAAGGACAGAAGATTTTCAGTGTGAGGTCAATAGCAGGGGATAGAGTTCAAGAGAAAAGGAGAAGTGCTGGAGAAATCAAAGTGAGAAGCGTGTGTGATAAAGGTTAAAAAAGATTACGATGACTGGCAATCAAAGGAGAAGTACCACATGTGACTGAATTGCTGCGAGAATGAAGGTGGAGAGGGATGTCCTATCACTGGCCTTTTAAGATAAGTCTCATTTTCCAGAGGTTTTATTTTTAAATGGCCTTATTTTACATGGTCTTGGGGAAATGGTTGCTGTTTAGCATTTCCAGGCAGTAGATATTGTAGACACTGTAAAAATCACACATGGGACATGATCCTTGATCTCCAAGTGCTTATATATTAGCAGGTGGTAGCACTCATTTGCCAGAGACACTATGTATTGCTTAACATGACAACTCCAAGACATTTTGGAGGCTTAAGTTCTGTACTTGCCTTCTGCTTTTCTCTTTTGTTAATTAATTAATTAATCAACTTTAGTTTTCAACATTCACTTCCACAAAATTTTGAGTTCCACATTTTCTCCAGGTCTCTCCCCTTCCCCCACCCTAAGATGGCATGCATTCTGATTACCCTTTCCTTCAATCTGCCCTCCCTTCTATCACTCCCACCCCTTTCTCTTATCACCATCCTTTCTATTTTCCTGTAGGGCAAGATAGATTTCTATACACCATTGCCTGTATATTTTATTTCTCAGTTGCTTGTAAAAACAATTTTAATGTTCTTTTTTAAAACTTTGAGTTCCACATTTTCTCCCTTCCTCCCTCCCCACCCACCCTCATTGAGAAGGCAAGCAATTTAATATGGGTTATACTTGTGTAGTCATACAAAACATTTCCATAACAGTCATGTTGTAAAAGGCTAACTATATTTCCCTCCTACCTATCCCACCCCCCATTTATTCTATTGTCTCCTTTGAAACTGTCCGTCCTCAAAAGTGTTTGTTTCTGATTACCCCCTCCTCCAGTTTGCCATCCCTTCCATCATCCCCTGCTCTCTTATCCCCTTCACCCCTACCTTCCTATAGGGTAAGATAGATTTCCATACCCAATTGAGTGTGTATGTTATTTCCTCCTTAAGCCAAATCCAATGAGAGTAAGGCTCACTCATTCTCTCTCACATCCTCCCTCTTCCTCTCCAACATAAAAGCTTTTTCTTGACTCTTTTATATGAGATAATTTACCCTATTCTACCTCTCCCTTTCTCCTTGTCCCAGTACATTCCTCTCTCACCTCTTAATTTTATTTCTTAGATATTATCCCTTCATATTCAACTCGCCCTGTGCCCTCTGTATGTATGTATACAGACAGACAGACACACACACACATTCCCTCCAACTACTCTAACACTGAGAATGGTCTCATAAGTTACAAATATCATCTTTCCATGTACGAATGTAAACAGTTCAACTTTAATATGTCCTTTATGATTCTCTTTACTCTTTAACTTTTTATGTTTCTTTTGATTGCTGTATTTGAAAGTCAAATTTTCTATTCAGCTCTGGTCTTTTCATCAAGAATGCTTGAAAGTCCTCTGTTCAATTGAATGTCCATTTTTTTGCCCTGAAGAATTATACCCAGTTTTTCTGGTAAGTGATTTTCGGTTTTAATCCTAGCTCCTTCAACTTCTGGAAAATCATATTTCAAGCCCTACAATCCATTAATGTAGAAGCTACTAAATCTTGTGTTATTCTGATTGTGTTTCTATAATATTTGAATTGTTTCTTTCTGGCTGCTTGCAATACTTTCTCCTTGACCTGGGAATTCTGGAATTTGACTACAATATTCCTAAGAGTTTTCCTTTTGGGATATCTTTCTGGAGGTGATCGGTGGATTCTTTCAATATCTATTTTCCCCTCTTATTCTAGAATATCAGGGCAATTTTCCTTGATAATTTCTTGAAAGATGATGTCTAGGCTCTTTTTTTTTGATCATGGCTTTCAGGTAGTCCAGTGATTTTTAAATTATCTCTCCTTGAACTCTTTTTCAGGTCAGTTGTTTTTCCAATGAGATATTTCATGTTGCCTTTTTTTCTCATTCTTTTGGTTTCATTTTATAATTTCTTGATTTCTCATAAAATCATTAGCTTTTATTTCTTCCATTATAATTTTAAAGGCATTATTTTCTTCAGTGAGCTTTTCCTTTTCCCTTTGGCCAATTTTGCTTTTTTAAGGCATTTTTCTCCTCATTGACTTTTTGGACCTCTTTTGCCATTTGGGTTAGTCTATTTTTTAAGGTGTTATTTTCTTCAGCATCTTTTCTGTTGACTTGTTTTTCATGATTTTCTTGCATCACTCATTTATCTTCCCAATTTTTCTTCTATTCTTCTTACTTGACTTTCAAAATCCTTTTTGAGCTCCTCTAGGACCTGCAACCAATTGTTATTTTTCTTGGAGACTTTGGATGTAGGCGCTTTGACTTTGTTGTCTTCTTCTGGTTGTATGTTTTGATCTTCCTTGTCACCAAAGATTCTATAGTCTGATTTTTTTCTGCTGTTTGCTCATTTTCCCAGACAATTATTTGACTTTTTAGCTCTTTGTTAAAGTAGGACTTTGTCTGCTTCCAGTGTGGAGGGCATACTGTCCCAAGCTTCAGAGATTTTGTGCAGCTGTTTTCAGAGGTATTTCTAGGGACCTGTAAATTTTCAGTCCTTCCCAGGTTGTATAATGAAAGGAGAGGTGTTTAATCCCTTTTTGGCCTGTGCTTTGGTCAGTGAGTGACCACAAGCACTCTTTTCTGCCTTGGAACCATGAGGAGGGTTCCCTCTCCACCATCACCAAAAGCTCTGCCATTCCAGACCTCTTCCTCACCCCAGGAATACCACCCAGGACTGTGACCCAGATCCAAACATGGGCAGAGCAAGAGAATCCTGCCTCAGTGCCACCAAAGATATCCCTGCCATCTCCCTCTGATCAGCTGCTCGATCCCCCCAATTGTCTGTGGGCTGAGAGCTCTGGAAGCAGCTGCTGCTCCTGCTGCTGCCACTGCCCTGGGGCTGGACTGTGCTTCTCTCTCACCCAAGTCTCACAGACTTTTCTTACTGACCTTCTAAGTTGTCTTTGGCATTTGTGGGTTGAATAGTCTGGATACTACCCCAGCTGCCAATGATTCAGTCCCCTGAGGCCTGCTCCGGCCCCAGCTGTGCCAGCGCAGCCCACATTGGACTATGCTCTTCTCTCAA
Source organism: Phalanger gymnotis (assembly GCA_028646595.1). Classification (NCBI taxonomy): domain Eukaryota; kingdom Metazoa; phylum Chordata; class Mammalia; order Diprotodontia; family Phalangeridae; genus Phalanger; species Phalanger gymnotis. Next base: position 59,050,067 of record CM053623.1, on the reverse strand, counting down.
ACTGCTGCAACAGACCTTTCCTGTCAACCTTGACCATTGTATTGGGCTGGAAATTTGTTTCACTCTGTCATTTTGTGGGTTCTGCTGCTCTAGAATTTTAGATTAAGTTTTTACAGGCATTTGGAAGGGTTTGGGGGAGAGCTCAAGCAAGTCCCTGCTTTTACTTCACTGTCTTGGCTCCATCTCTGACTTTCTCTTTTTAATGGCTACTTTTTCTGGATTGTTAGACAAGGAATGTACAAGATTAGAAAAAGTGACTTCTGTTTTAAGGTGTGAGGGAGATAAACCAAGCAAATTTAACTGTAGTCAGTGGACTTTTGTAGGCCTAAAAGCAAGGTGAATCCCCCAAACTGGTAGGGGTAGTTAACACAGTAGATGACAGAGAAGGGGGTATACATATTTGGAAAAGCCAATTTTTATTTTATGGTTTGCAGGAGAGGATACCAAACAATTTACTCATAATCACTGGAATTTTGTAGGCCTGAAAGATGAATCCCCAAAGTTGAGAGGGGTAAGTAGCCCAATGGATGGTAGAAACAAGATCCAAAAAAGTCCTGACAGGGCAGAACATTGTGCTAATTCTAATAATTGGAAATTCCAAAGGGATAAATATATTATCTTACACTTGGGCTCCAAAAAGCAATTTTATACTACTTCAAATCAGTTTGCCTGAATAAGATCTGGGAGTTTTAGTGGCCTACAAGCTCAATCAACAGTGTGATAAGGAAGCTTTAAAAAAAAAAAAGCTAATGTGGATTTGGGCTGTATGAAAAGAGGTATAGCTTCTAAGAACAAGCAGCTGATGGCACCTCTGTACTCTGCTGGGGACAGATCTATCTGAAGCATGGTGTTCTGCTCTAGCTGTCATAGTTTATGAAGGATTCTCGCCCATGCTGCTTTATGAGACAACAACATTAAAGAATATGGGAAAGAGCCTATAGCAACTGACACTGGACTCTATTTCACATTCTTTAGAAGTATCATATTCATTTATTCAACTTTTTTTTGCTTATTAGCTACAGGCAGTATGCCATGCTAGGTCAGTTGCTAAACTGTGATAAAGGTAAGTAATCACAGAGACAGGAAATGGAACCTTTAAGTGAGTCAGTGTAGCTGGATCATCCACAGAATTGGGTTGATTTAAATTTTAAAAAGTGGGAATGGGAGGGAAAATAGAGGCAAGGAGAGCTACATGTAAGATACTGACAAGAGATATTTACCTTAATTTCTAAGGTTCCTTCTAGCTCTAACATTCTTTGACTGTTATTTACGTATTTTAGCTCTTACTATGACTTTCAAGTTAAATATGTAGTTCCAAGTCCCTGGCAGAGGGTTTTAGAGTGCCAACAGAAGACTTTAAGTAAAGAAGGAGCATATTCTAGGTACTTATCAAGGAAGGATTTTTTTGCATATGAAAGGCTTGCAGCTTTTGTTCTGATGTAAATCCCTGGGGTTATCCAATTGAACATTACCCCCTTGAGGGAAGGGACAGTTTCATTTTTATACATTTTTGTATGTACTGCAAAAGGCATATGATAAATTATCTGTTGAATTAAATTCATTGAATGGAATTTAATCCAAATGTCGAAAAGTAGTGATTTCAGTGAGTTTGAGAAGCTGACCAACATTAGATTCGACCTCCCACCATCCAACCCCCCAATGAATAAAGTAAAGAATTTTTTTTGTATAGTTTTAATGATGGAGCATGATTCTTCTAACAGAAATTTGCAGTAGAGAGGCAAAAAAAAAAAATTACTATTGAATAGACAAGGAAGAAACAAAGCCACCAGAAAAATGAAAAAGGCCTCAAGGTTTATAGCAATATGGCAAGATGGATCCATAAAGATTGGATTAGAGATGTTATAGGTACATAGGGGAAGATTAATACTTTTGAAGAAGAGGGCAAAATGAAGATGACTCATGGGGAAAGTGGCTTATTTGACATTTGTCTTGATATTCATCTCAGATAATAAAACATGGCTTCATGTTACAAGAACAACAATAGAAGGGAAACAGATCTGATGTTTTCCTGGAGTCCTAACTTGATTTGAATCTGATATTACATCTGGGAAGATTTTGGACTTTAATTCGTTTTGTCAATTGCTCTTCCTACCTCTATCCTTTCCACATTAGACTCCATTATAGAATTGATTCACCTTTGATGTATTTGAAATGGTTTGTGGATCAAGGGAATATTGTTTTTCATTGTCTATGGACAATGCATCTCTGCTCTTCTACTAATGTTTAGCATGATGTGGCCTTACCCTGATTTTTACAGTGTTCTACAATATAGGGTCCCACAATATTTATTACCCTTTATTTACCATTATCTACCTGGTTTTTCAAGGTTCAGTATAATCCTTGTATCCATATTATTTTAAATCTCCTTTTAAATTAAAATAGCACAAAACCAGTCTATCAAGCTCTTTGCTAAAAATCAAGATCCGTGGCATGTGCTGCACTCTCTTTTTCTACCAATCTCATAATCCTATCAAGTCAGAAATCAAGTTTGCTTAATGTGATTTGTTCCTTCAATGTCTTTTACAGTATGTCAAGGCCTGTTACAGTTGTCTCCTTGTTCTCTAGTTATTTTCTAGTTAAAGGTGGGAAATGAAGTTTCAGGATGACAGAAAATAAAAGCTTTTCTGCCAAACCCTACCTACAACCAAACTGTATATGGCTTGTACAAACCTGCAACATAAGAGACTAAAATATATCTAGAACCAAGATCCTTATGCCATGAACAAGACTTTCATAGACTTTTATCCATTTCTTAGGAGCACTAAGGATGACTGGGAAACCATGAGTGACACAGAAGCATTGGTGTAGATCTATCAAATGCTATATCAGTTACTGTAAACGATGAATTCTCTTCTCAGTATAAACTTAGTACCTGACTTAGTTCTAAGGCACTGAATGAGAATGACTAAGGCAAAAGTGAAAATGGGGCCCCAGTAAAATCTTAAGGCCTTGCAACAAGGATGGAAACATACATGTATAT
>CM053623.1:58987145-59046566 GCA_028646595.1 Phalanger gymnotis | reverse complement strand
ACTCTCCACTCAGCTCCTGGTCTGGTCAGTCCGCGGTCTGGTTGGTCTGCACTGTGCATGCTGGGATCTGCTCCTCTCAGCTCCGCTCCCCTCAGCTCCCAGCTCCATGTGGGACAGACCTTAGCCAGAGATGATCCAGGCTGTCCTGGGCTGGAGCCCTGCTTCCCTCTGCCACTTTGTGGGTTCTGCAGTTCTAGAATTGGTTCAGAGCCATTGTTTTATATGTTTTTGGAGGGACTTGGTGGGGAGCTCATGCCAGTCCCTGCTTTCCAGCCGCCATCTTGGCCTCGCCCCCCTGCTGCTCTCATTTCTGCTGTTTTTAGTTCTGCTGCTCTCAGTTCTGTCCCTCTTCAGTTCTCTTCTCCTCTTTAATTCTGCTTCCTTTCAATTCTCCATGGCCTCCATTTTTAAAACCTAGTGGCTTTCCTGTCAGTAATTAGCAACTGAAATCTGGGCTGGTTCATTGCAAGAATTTTGTTTCTGAGATAATCCTGAACATCTTTCCAGAATGGTGGAAGCTGCTGGAGTTTAGGCTTATTCTAACATAGCCTTTGGGGACCTAGAGTGAAACCAGAATACTGATAGGTTTTTGTTTACTAGATCATGTGTGACCATCAGTACTGAATTTCCTTGTTAGCAAAGTATCATACTAAGCACAGGGTTGAAGGAAGGTATTTGGAGGGGGGCAGTTATAGTAAAGGAACAGTTGGTAAGATAAAGGGATGTGCTGAAGCCAATTCAAACAGGCTTCTGAAAGGCAACTGTTAATTTTTGAGGCTGAGTGTTTATTCCTCAAAATTAATAGTCATTTAACCTCCCTGAGCCTTAGTCTTCTTATCTGTAAAATAGAGATAATAATAAACCTACCTGAGAGGGTTGCTGTGACAAGCAAATGAGTTAAAATATGTGAGGCACTTTGTAAACCTTAAAGTCTTATATAAATGTTAGGTAGTAGTAGTAGTAGTACTAGTAGTAGTACTAGTAGTGGTAATAGTAACACTAATAATAAGCCCTCATCATACTTAGAGATTTTCCTTTTACATGGACTACTTTCTCAGTCTTTCTACAATGATTACCAATTTCTCCAGTTAACATATCACACAAAACATTAATAATTATTTCATATATATTTTATATTTATTTATCTCTATATATGTTGCTTTCCTCCAATAGAAAGTGAGCCCTTTGAGCAAAGGGATCATTTCATTTTTGTATCTGTATTGTTAGTTCCTGATACATAGTAAATAGTTAATATATGTTGAGGAAATGAAATAATCAAATGAGAGGCTGTAAGATATAGTAGAAGCAGTACCGAGATTAGAGCCAGAAGGCCTCAGTGTAAGTTTTGGCTCTTCCATTTACTACTTCTGTGACACTAGAGGAATTACTTCCTACATCTCAACCTTATCTGTAAATGATGAAGTTGGACTAGAGGAACTCTAAGCTCACTTCTAGCTCTAAATCTTTTATGCAATGTATTGAATCAAATCATGGAAGCGTTCCCTTGATATATCTATATCTATATCTGTATCTATATCTATATCCAAATCTATATCTATATCCATGTCTGTCTATCTATCTATGAAGATCTGCTCAAAAGGATGAGTCTTCTAAATAAATTAGAAAGAACTATGGAATAAGTACAGGGGAAAAGAGCCAAGATGATGGAGTACAGAAGCAATGAGCTGAGTTCCCCAAAATTACCCTCCAAAAACTCTAAAATAACACCTTAAATTGAATTTTGGAGTGGCAGAACCAACAAAAGGTCAGGTGAAACAATTATATAGTCCAAGACAATTAGGAGGTTGGCAGGAAAGATTCTCCTCACAAATGTGGTAGTCAGGCCTGGAGTGCGGTGCAGCAGCTTTGGGAACTCACAGTCCCACGGTCAATGGAGGGGTTGGACAACTGATCGGAGGGAAATTGCAGGGTACCTTTTGCTGGAACTGGGTTCAAGATCCTGCTGCATTGCTCATATGCACTTCTGGGTCTCAGTTCCAAGACCAAAAAGAGTGATATCACTTATGGCTGCAGGAGAGAAGGGGCTCAGGTCACAATCGCTGAGGACAGAGGAGTGCTTGTGGTTGCTCACAGGGGAGTAGGAACTCTGGATTTAATTCCAAGACAGAGGGGAACACTAGCAATGACACTTGGAGGAGAGAGAGAGTTGGTCACAGTCATAGTGCCAGAAAGAGTGCTAGTGCTGGTGGCTTCAAGGGAACAAGGTCTCTTCCTGGGTAAAGACCAGAACATAAGCCAGGAAAACAGTGACCATACCTCTCCTTAGATCATACCCTCTTGGAAACACTTAAAACCTACAGACTCCATAAGCTATCTCTGAAAAGAAGCAGTAGAAAAGACCTGAAGGCTTGAAGCTTGGGACAGTGCCCCCTCCATCCTGGGAATGGAATCCAACTTTAACATAAAGTTGAAAGTCAAGAAATAGGCTGGAAAATGAGCAGCCCCTCAAAAAAAGAACCATACCATTACAAATTACTATGGTGACAGGGAAGATTAAGACACACACACCCAGAAGACAATGATGTCAAAGTGGCTACAAGCAAAGACTCAAAGAAAAATGTGAATTGGATACAAGCCCAAAAAGAATTTCTGGAAGAATTCAAAAAGGATTTTAAAAATAAAATAATAGAGGTAAAGGAGAAATTGGGAAAAGAAATGAGGTCGACAAAAGAAAATTATGGAGAGTCGATAGTTTGGTTAAAAAGAAGTACAAAAAACAGAAGAAAATAACACCTTAAAACAAACAATGGAATTGGCCAAATGTGAAAATAGGCATAAAAATCCACTGAAGAGAATAGTACCTTAAGAAGCAGGATGTCAAGTGGAAAAGGAGGTACAAAAGTCCACTGGAGAAAATAATTCCTTAAAAATTAGAACTGGGAAAGTGAAAGCTAATGACTTTATGAGATACCAAGAAGCAATAAATAAAATCAAAAGAATGAAATAATAGAAGAAAATGTGAAAAATCTCAATGGAAAAACCAATTGACATGAAAAATAGGTCAAAGAGAGATAACTTTAAGAATTATTGAACTAGCTGAAATCCATAATCAAAAAAAAAGGCCTAGACATCATATTTCAAGAAGTCATCAAAGAAAATTGTCCAGATATGCTGGAATCAAAGGGTACAATAGAAATTGAAAGAATCTACTGATCGCTTCTATGGAGGAAACTGAATGGGAAAGAAAGAAGTATAACTTTTTTTTCAGCTGTACATGGCACCATCACAAAAAATGACCATGTATTAGGTATAAAAACCTTACCACTAAATGCAGAAAAGCAGAAATATTAAATACACCATTTCCAGACTGTAATACAATAAAATTGTATTCAATAAAGGGTCATTGAAACATAGATTAAAAATTGAATGGGAACTAAATAGTCTAATCCTAAAGAATGAGTAGGTCTAACAACAAGTCATAGAAATAATCAATAATTTCATTAAAGAGAATGACAGCAATGAGACAACATACAAAAATATATAGAATACAGTCAAAAATGGTACTTGGGGGAAATTTATATCTTTAAACACTCATACCAATAAAATAGAAAAAGAGCAGAACAATGAATTGTGCAAGCAACTAAAAAACCCCAGAATAAAAAGCAAATTAAAAATCTCCAATTAAACATCAAATTGGAAATCCTGAAAATCAAAGGAGAGATCAATAAAATTAAAAGCAAGACAACCATTGAACTGATAAATAAAACCAGGAACTGGTTTTATTTAAAAAAATAAAATAGATAAATCATTGGTTAATTTGTTTTTGTTTTTTTTTTTTTGAAAAGGAAACCAAATCACCCTATCAAAAATTGAAAAGGTTAAATGTACTGCAACTGAACTGGGACATAAACCAATTATTAGGAGCTATTTTGCTCAATTATATTCCAGTAGACTAGACAATCTAAGTGAAATGGATGAGTATTTACAAAATATAAACTGCTCAGATCAACAGAAGAGGAAATAGAATGCATAAGTAACTCTATCTTAGAAAAATCAATTGAACAAGCCATCAAAGAACTTCCTAAGAAAAAAATCCCCAGGACCAGATAGATTCACAAGTGAATTCTACAAAACATTAAACAAAAACAAACAACAATTAATTCCAAATATTATGTGAAGTATTTGGAAAAATAGGTGGAGTCCTATCGAATTCCTTTTATAACACCAATGTGTGCTGATACCTAAACCAGGAAGAGCAAAAGCAGAGAAAGAAAACTATAGACCAATTTCCCTAATGAATATTGATGTAAACATTTTAAAGTACTAATAAGGAAATCAAAGCACTGTATCACAAAGATCATACATTATGACCAGGTGGGATGTATACCAGGAATGCAGGGCTGGTTCAATATTATGAAAACTATAAGCATAATTAGCCATATCAATAATAAAACCAGCAAAAATTATCATTATCTTAAAAGATGTATTTTGACAAGATATAGCATTCATTCCTATTAAATACCCTAGAATACATAGGACTAAATGGAAATTTCCTTAAAAATGATAAGTATTATCTATCTAAAACCATGAGCAAGCATTCTCTGTAACAGGAAGCTTGTTCAGTAAAATCAGGGGTAAATTGAAGATGCCCATTATTACCACTATTATTTGATATTTCTCTGAAGTACTAGCTATAGCAATAAGAGAAGAAAAAACAAATTGAAGAAATCAGAATAGGCAATAAGGGAAAAAAAACTATCACTCTTTATAAATGATATAATGGTATACTTAGAGAATCAACTAAGAAAACTAATTGAAATAATTCAGAAGTGACAGCATATAAAATATTGTTGTTTAGTCATTTCCAATCATGTCTGACTCTTTGAGACCCTTTTGATATAAAATAAAACCCACATAAATCATCAGCATGTCTATATATTAACAATAAAGTCTAGCAGGAAGAGGCAGAAAGAGAAATTCCATTTAAAATATCTGCAGACAATATAAAATGCTTGGGCCAAGAGAAACCCAGGAACCATATGAACAGAATTACAAAATACTTCTCACACAAATTAAGTCAGATCTAAACAATTGGAGAAATATTAATTGCTCATAGGTAGGCTAAGCCAATAAATCAAAAACTGACAATTCTACCTAAATTAACTTAGTGCCATAAAATCTAATTACCAAGATATTATTTCCTGGAGGTAGAAAAATAATTTTAATAGTTCACTTGGAAAACAAAGGTCAAGAATATCAAGGGAATGCATGAAAAAAAATATGAAGGAAGGTGGTTTAGCAGTTCTAGATCTCATACTGTATGACAAAGCTGTAATCATCAAAACAATCTGGTACTGGCTAAGAAAAATAGTGTGGATCAGTGGAATAGATTAGGTGTACAATATAGAGAATTAAATGACCATGGTAATCTAGAATTTGGCAAACCCAAAGACCCAAAATTTTGGGACAAGAACTCACTATTTAACAAAAATTACTGGGAAAACTGGAAAGTGGTTTGTCAGAAACTAGATAGAGATCAACATCTCACATCATATATTGAGATAAGGTAAAAATGGGAACATGATTTAGATATAAAGGGTGATATCTTAAACAAATTGGGGGAGCTTAGAATATTTTACCCATTAGATCTGTAAATGAGTGAAAAATTTATGACCAAATGATATAGAGAACATTACAGCATGTAAAATGAATAATATTGATTATATAAAATTAAAAAGATTTTGCATAAACAAAACCAATGTAGCCAAAATTAGAAGGAAACTGAGAAAAAAAATTTATAGCAAGTTTCTCTGATAAAAGCCTCATCTCTGACATATATAAAGAATTGAGTCAAATTTCTAAGAAAACAAACCATTCCCCAATTGAGAAATGATCAAAGGATATGGACAGACAATTTTTAAAAGAAGAAATCAAAGCCAGCTAAAGTCATATGAAAAAATGCTCCAAATCACTATTGATTAGAGAAATGCAAATTAAAATAACTTTGAAGTACCACCTTAAACCCATCAGATTGTCTAATCTGACAAAAAAGGAAAGTGGCAAATGTTGGAGGAAAAATAGGGACACAAATGTATTGTTGGTGGAGTTGTAAATTGATCCAGTCATTCTGGAGAGCAATCTGAAACTATGCCGAAATGGCAATCAGACTGTGTGTTGTGCATGCCTTTTGATCCAACAATAGCACTACTAGGTCTATATCTCAAGGAGATCAAAGAAAAAAAAAAGGACCTATATGTACCGAAATATTTATAGCAGTACTTTTTGTGATGTGAAGAATTGCTAATCGAGGGGATGCCCATCATTTGGAGGAATGGCTGAACATGTTGTGATATATGTTTGTGATGGAATACTATTGCGCTATATGAATTAACAAGCAGGATGCTTTCAGAAAAACTTGGAAAGATTTACATGAACTGATATAAAGTGAAATGAGCAGGATAACATTGTACACAGTAATAGTAATAGTGTACAATGATCTAATATGAATGATGTATCTATTCTCAGCAACATGTTGATTCCAGACAATTATGAAGGACTTATGAGAAAAATTGATGTCCACTTTTAGAGAAAGATCTGATATAGTCAGAATGTAGATTCAAGCATACTTAAAAAAAAAAAACTTTCTTCATTATTCTTATTTTTTCAATCTGCGTTTTCTTTTACAACATGGCTAATATGAAAAAGTTTTGTAAAATTGCACATATGTAACCTATATTAAATTGCTTGCCTTCTCAGGGAGGGAGGAAGGAAGGAGTGAGAGAGAATTTAGAACTCAAAATTTTAAAAAATGACTTAAAAATTTTTGTTTACATATAATTGAGAAAAAATAAAATAAAAATTAAATACAAAAAAGAAAAAACAAATGGTAAGACAAAAAATAAAAGAAAGAACTGTGTGATTTACCTTTTACATGTGACATTTATTTTTCTTTGGTGTTTCATATTAGGTAGTTTGGATGTTTACAAAATGAGTTTTTCTATTAAATAGTGCTTTATTTCAAAAGATACATTTTTTTAATTTCAATAACCTGCATGTCATAACCAGGGAATGGCAAGAAAATAGACCTCTCCATGCTAAAACATCATTTCCACGAAATGTTGTATTATGAGGTTGATACTATATTTCAAGGAATCATACCGCATTAGGGAGACAGCTAAAGAAGGGGCAGGATGATATCCTGTCACCCTTAAATAGCCATTAAAAAATTGCATTGGCTTGGAAAACTTATTCTTCAGAATTATTTTCCTTTCTTTTCTATGTCATTTGTTATACTCATGAATATTTGGGAAGCAATTAGAACAAATATTGGCAAAGTTTTGTGTTAGGAAGGCAAGGCTAGGTAATTATAATTGCTATTCTGTGTTCTAGCATGTGGAAGAAGAATAAGTGGGGAAGACTCACTAACAATCTGTTTGTAATTCATTAAGTATAATTTACTTCCTTCCATTTCTGCTCTGTATAATGATATCCTGTGTCACCATGGAGGAGGGAAAGCCCTTTTTCCCATGATCCTAAAAACAACAACATGAAAAAACATTCTTCCACTCTAAGCATTCTGGAAAAAAATTGGAATTATGCCAAAAATTGACTAAAATATCTATACCCTTTAACCCAGAGATCCTATTTCTAGTCCCTCCCTCCCCCCCCTCACTTTCTCTCTCCCCATCTCCCTCTCTGTCTCCCTTCTTGCTTCTCTGTCTCTCTCTCCCCATCTCCCTCCCTGCCTCCCTTCTTGCTTCTCTGTCTCTCTCTCTCTGCCTCTCTGTCTCTTCTTTCACATGTTGATATAAATATTCATATATATACATATATGCCATTATACACACATATATGTATCAAATGAGTTAACATGTCAAGTGCTTTACGAATCGAAAATACTATATAAATCCTCGTTATCACACATACATACATACATACACACACATATAGAGTGTGGCCCCAAATAGTGTGAACGATGAATCCTGTGAAGTGGTAACATTATTCTAATTTGTACAAATATTTCCACTGGGTTGGAATCAATGACCATTTTAGATAATTATAACTTGAAATAATGAAAATTCAATTACATATGACTACTTCATGAGATTCATTATTAGTACTAATCAGGACCTAGCTGTGTGTGTATATCTGCATACATATGTGTATGTATGTATGTATATATATATATACACACACACACACACACGCACACACACACATATATATACATATATATATATATACATATATATTGAGAGAGAGAGAGAGGGAGAGAGAGAGAGAGAGAGAGAAAGAAAGAGAGAGAGAGAGAGAGAGTAATACTTTTCATAGTAACAAAGAATTGGAAAAAAGTAGGTGCTCATATACTGGAGAAAGCTAAATAAATTATGGCACATGAATGTAAGAGCATATCTTTGCATTGTAAGAAACAGTGATGAATGTTGGTTTTACACCATCTACGTTTTCTACAGAGCAGCTTAGGAAGACCTATATGGACTAATGCAAAGCAAAATTAGCATATCTTGGAAAGCAATATACACAATTATTACAACAAGGAAAGTAGAAAGAACAATAACCAAACAGTCTAAACTGAGCATTGTCAAATTATAATGATGAAATTTGGCCCCAAAGAAATGATATAAGAATGCCCTTGCCCACTTTCTTAGCAGAGGTCAGGGACTGTGGATGTAGAAATCGTGTTGGAACTGTTTGATGTGTTGTTGGTTAATTTTCATGCCCCACTTTTTTTCCTTTTTTATACTTTGTTATATGAGATAGTACCACATTCTTGTCCCCTCGTCAAACCCGTAAAATGAGGATCTCCCCAAATTTGCTACAAAGTGACCTCAGGCCCACAGTTTGTAGAACAAGTCTAGTTAAATTACTTGAAATGGAAAACTAATTTAAGGCTCAATGAAATTGAATTCTTTTCCTCTATGTGGCTTGGACTCATTTCAATAAGTCATTCAGGGCAGGCCCTACTTCTTTTATACTTTTCACAGCACCCAGCATAGTTCTGGGCTGTTGTTGTTTGTCCTTTGTTTTCAGAAGGGATCAACGACATCATGGATTGATGTCTGGACTCACATGAATCGGTTTTAAGTGAAGCAGAGCTGCACTCTTTTCCAGAGTCATCGAAGTCTAGTGGTAAGACAAGTCAGGACCACTCATCACAGCCTGCGATACAGTGGATGACCTTGGTATCTTCACTGTCTGACTGAGCTCTAAGTACTCCACAGCACCTGCTTTAGCTGCTTTCGTGACCTTTAGAACAAATTGTTCTCATCTGCCAATTCCAGTAGGGGGATGTCTTCACCTGCTTGGGGTAGATATCCCCCTAACTCACCAAAGGCTTTGAGGCTTTTCAGTTACCCTCAACCTGAATTAGCCCATCTGCCAATATGGTTTTTACCAGAGTGTTGCCTTTGCACATACTACAGCTTCTTGTAGCCACAGGTGAGAGTTGGGTGACAGGTAAACAAGCAGCCCTGAAAAGGGCTTGGCAAGCCCTCACACCAGAGGGGCTATTTTCCCCAGAACTCTCCATATACCCCATAAACAATTCTAGGTAAGCACTTGCCAAACATATTTTGGCTGAAACATTTGTTTCTGATGATTGCTGGTAGCTTAAATGAAACCCTATCTGTGCATGATTGAAATCCATCATTTTTTTCTTTAGTAAATCTGAGTCTACACAGTTCATAGGGACTTGACTGAATTTCAAAAACATTCCCTCTTATAGAGAAGAATAACGGTAGTAAACTGAGGCAACTAGCTCAAAAAAGAGATCATCATACATGTATTAATTAAGCATCTTCTACATTCCAGGCACAACACTAGGCCACAGGACTACAGAAACAAAAATGAAAAGGATCCCAACAATTATGGGAGTTAATAGAAAAATAAAGATGGCCTGACTGAACTGAATTTGCTTAAAATGGTTCTCTATTTATAGGATGCTAGCCCCCAGAAATATTTTGACCTTCATGTTTCAGTAATATCTTAGCATTGTTGTTTTTAACTTATGTCTATGACCTTTTAAAAAAAAGTATAAATGGTTGACATAGGCTGTGTATAATGATTTCTCTTTGGTTCATAACAACAGCTTGTGTTTATAAAGCCTGTCATTGGACATGATCCCTTTTTTCCCCCTAAGGGTTGCTCAGTAACTTTGCTTGGAAAGGCTCTCCATGTGTCACAGAGTGAAATAAGCAGAACTAGGAAAATAATACATACAATGACTACAATAGCGTAAATAAAAAGAACCCTAAAATGTAGCCAAGTGCTAAGTAATTTGGATGACCAACCTTGGCTCCAAAGAAGAAGTGAAAAAGCAATTTGTACCTTTGAGTAGAAATGAGGTAGACTGTGGGTGTCCAGGGTTTGATAGAGTCCCAGCTACAGTGATGGTGTCATTTGATTTTGCTTTAGTTGTACTTAATCATGAGGTAGGGCTGATATGACATGATATGATAAAGGCAGGAAGTATATTCAGAAATTACTATAATATAAAAACAAAAGGGACAATAAATATTTCCTATTTTTAGATTTTCCCAACACTGATTAAAATAGCACCTTTTCTTCCTAATTTTTATCTGAAAGTCCAATTTTCTGTGGTGAAAACCTTATCTTTTTAGCCTGATTAGGTGATCTGTGTCTTATCTCTGCTTTGCCATTAGTTTTTTTTCTCATTATACTTAATGGATGAGTAATTCACAGGATAATGACTAGGTAAAAACAGCTATCAAGAGAGAGTGGCACACAGTGTCAATGGTAGCATTAGCTGTGTGGCTTGAGGTTGTCTGCACATGGAAGGGGCCATCTATAAGGTTTAGCTATCTTTTGTGCTCCTGGGTTCTGCTCAGTATATGGGAATACTTTTGATAGCTGTTCATGCTGCTGTTGCCGTGTAGACCATTTGTGTTTGAGTATACTGTTGATGCAAATTCATGCATTCACCAAAGCACAAATAAGGGAACTGCTATAATTTCACTTATCTGTGAAGTAAACTTACCAGTTGCATTTTTGAATGTATGTGAATACAACTTACTGCCATGACTTTAAAAAATCTAAATGTTTACCCTTGCCTCTAATAAATGTATAATGGGGTTGAGGTCATCAAGCCCTAACTTGGCAAGACCCAAATGGTCCCATTTTAAAAATTATACCCCTGTGTGGAGAGGCAAGATGGAGTAATGAATCAAGAGCCATCCTTGGATTTCAGGAAGACGGCATGCCTGAGACCTGCCTCTGGTATATAACTGGAGATGTCACTTAAATTCTCAGTGTCCCAGGCAGTTCTTATAGGATCAGGGACTCAGAGGTGGAAGGGATCTCTTCATAGATAATCCAGTCCAACCAACTTATTTTACAGATGAGGAAACTGAGGCCCAAGGAGGTGAAGTCCTTTGTTTAAGAGTACATGTAATAAATGACAAGGAAGAATTGTACCCCAAGTTCTGCAGCTCTGAATTCTGTGTTCTTTCTACCTCTGTCTTTTTTTGAAGGGACAGCTAAATGTCACAGTGGATAGAGTGCTTAAGAGTCAGGAAGATCTTATTTCAAATATGGCTTCAGATGTCTTCTAGCTGTGTGACCCTGAGAAAATCCCTTAACATTTGCTTGCCTCAGTGTAATCATCTGTAAAACAGTGATAGTAGTAGTACCTACCTCCCAGGATTGTTAGAAGGATCATAATGAGATGATAATTGTAACGTGCTTAGCATAGGGCCTGGAAGATATACACGATATAAATGTTATTTATATTATTACTATATTTTGACATAACATATTATATATAATACACATAGACCACAAATAAAATATAATATATAATTATTTTATTACTATTATTATTTTTCCCCAAGACCATAAATTACAGGTGAATTCATGATTGGCATTGGTGGAAGAAGTTTCCAAGTGGGAATGTCCTTTATAGATGACATCAAAAGTCTTCACAAAAACAAAACAAACTCCCATGCCTTGCATACTAAATTCAAAGTCTAGTAAGACAGGTCATTTTCATGGGGTCTGGAACTGAATCTCTCAATGTAATTTAAGATGAAGATTGGAGTTCATATGTAACAATAAATTAGGGAATACACACTGTGATAAAAGATGTGTTGTTGCGGGGATTGCCTATCCCTTTCTCCACCCCAACTTCCCAAAACTATGTCAAAGGTTTCAGAACACAACTGAGATATCTTTGTTTAAATGTCTGGATTTCCAAAAATCTGAGTAGTCCTATAATATCTAAACATATACAAAGTACATTCTCTAGAAGCCTGGGAAAATACAAATGGGTAATCATATATCTTTCACGTGTGTGATCAGCAGACAGACTTGACCACCAGTTCCAAATTCCAATTGGAAATAGGCCATTTGGTGATCTGGTCCAAACCTGTCATGTCAGCAAATATACTCTGTGCTTCACACTAAGGGGCTTGGAATATCACATTCCTTCCTTTTTAAGAGTGTCAGATGTGGAACTGCCATAGGGAAACAATATACTATGTGTCTTCAGACCTTCTGCACCAAATCCACACAATCAAAACATTTATTTAAGTCACTGATTACAGAACAGATATACAATGCAATAATCTGCTCCTTTTTCAGTTGTATGAAGAATTTTTATAAGGGGGTGGGGGAAGATGATACTGATGATTACAATGGAATGAAAAAAAATAAATGAGAGGAAAGATGCCAAGATATCAAGCCTAAACCATCTGGCTTAGAGATGTTTTTGAAAGTGAATCTTTAATATGATATGTATGTGTGTGTACATATGCACACACTAATTTGAATGGGATCTGTTTTTATGTCCTTTCCAGTATAAGACTGCTTCAAAAAGGTCAAGCCAGAATGAATGAAACATTTTAAAGAAAGATTTCATATTTTGGTTCATTGTTATTGCTTTGCTTATCAAAAATTCTCACAGAATCAGATAGTGTGAGGTGCTGGTTTTTCTTGTCTTTTTTTTCCCTTTAAAAAAAAGAGGGTGGGGAGAAATCATCCTGTCCTTGCACATAGGCTCTTGACTTTTGTTTTATAATGTATTCTTCTTCGTTCCTGCAGTCAGGCTCAGGAGGATGCTGGAAGGTTACTTGTCATATGGAACAAAATTTGATAAGTGAAGGGCACATCTGCAAATGTTACTATGAATCATAAATGGTAAAAATTCAATGAAGAATTGTGGGAAAAGGAAAGCAGGTAAGGGCAAAGGGATTATCCCAGAGATGGGAGAAATTTGGCAGAATAGGAGATTAGATAGAAGAACAATATTGTTTTACAACAGGTCCAAGGAACAATTGTTTCACTGTGAAAGTGAAGGTATTAGTTGACTAGCCATCACATTCCTGAGGAAACCACAATCTGGCTTTAGTTATAGCCTAATAATCCTAGATAATAAATGATGAAGAAGGGAAGAAAAGAGGATGAGATGCTAGACCTAGCTGTAAAAGGGAAAGCTATACTGGTGTGCATAGAACGTAAGGCAGTTGACGGCAGAAAACCATTATAGGATGTGTTAGCTTTCCTGTACAAAACACTTGGGGAAAAATAACCCCAATGCATTAACTCTAGTAGGTTTTCTCTTCAAGAGAGCCAAACAATTTACTGGAATCTTGAAAGAGTTAGGGAGGAATTTGCTTCAAGGGGATTATATATACCCAGGTTGTCCATGGCAGCAGGCCCAAGCCAGGATTTCTTGCAGGTGTTAGTCATCAGAATACAGCTGTGTCAGCTGGGGACAATATTGTAGAGGTTACAAAGAGTATAAATGTCTTCTTTCAGAAGTCTCAAATGGTCACTCCTGCTTAACCCCCAAACAGCCCTGTTTTTTAAAGATGTTCAATTAAAAGCAAATTCTATGAACTTTGTGGTTTCTAAAAATATCATGCTTGCTTCACAACTAAATTTATCCTTCCTTCATTTTGTGAGTCAACACGCCTGAATCAATGGCGGTGCCTACTTGAAAGATTGAGTCGTTTCCCAAGTGAAACTCTTTGTGGCAAAGGCATTTTTCCATGTTGCTAATTCAGGGGAACACATTTCTAAGAAAACCCCCATTTTCCTGGAAAAAAATGAGTATTTCAAAGTCTTAAGGAGAAAGGCATCGGGTTCCTCTTATTTTTGATTATCTCTGACCCCTGCTTTAGATAGTCTCATACTCTTTTTGCCTTCATCCCTAACAGCCATCTTTGCTGGAGCTCCTGCCAAGTGAAACAGTCTTTTTGTATCTTTCCAAACCACAAACGCTCAATTTATCCTTTAAAGAAAAAAAAAAGAAACTCACAAAAAAACTTTCAAGAATGTAGCTGTTAATTCAATTTTGTCACATCCCTCTGATAAGTTTCCGTAGAACATCTATCCTTCCCCTCTGCAAAAACATAGTTCATTTTATTATCATCATCATTTATTTTACTTCTCCACTAGGTTTCCTAGTGACAGCTAGGGGCCCCTTCCAGCCAATCATCTGTCCTTTAACCAGAACATCTGTGATGCTTAAAATTCTGTGGTGGTGGCAGAGGGAACAGAAATGAAGCCATGAATATGAAAGATATTTCAGAAGTAGAATCAGTTGGATTTAGTAGTGTGGAATGTAAAGGTAAGGTAGGGATGAAAGTGGACTCCAAGGTTTTGAACTTGAGTGACTAAGAAGATAGAATGGAGCTTCCATCAGTGGAGACAGGGAAACATACAAAGAAATAAACACATATATACACAGACACACACACATATTATATATATATATATATATATGTACCTATACACATAGATATATACATATAAATATATAGATAGAAATGTAGAAACCGAGACAGAGGTATTTAAAGATAGATAGGCATAGATAGACATAGAAATGATTTTTGGAGGAGGGGTGGGAGTGATGAGTTCGGTTTTGTACACCTAGTCAGCTAGGTGTTACAGTGCGTTAAGAATGCATTATTTGGAGTCAGAAAGACCTGAGTTCAGATCCTGCCTCAGATACTTGCTAGATGACAAGGCACTTTCCCACTCTTATTCTCAGTTTTCCTCATTTGTAACTATCTCACATGGTTGTTATGAGGATCAAATGAGATAATACATGTAAAGTGCTTTGTCAGCCTTAAAGTGATATAAATGCTAGGTATTATTGTACAACCTTTAGCTACGTCTTTGTATAACTGACATTTGAGGAGACGGGAGTCAAGCCTTGTATATATCGCTTGGAACACTCCCCAGTTAAGGGGATAGGGATCAGGAATACAATTTTAATCTAAAATCTCTTTCCTATAGACTAACAATATTTAGGAGGTTGTAAAAGTTAAATTCTATCCCAGTAGATATAATTCTAGCCTATTCTGAGAAGAGCAGCACGGTCAGCCTCTTGGCCCCAGTTTCTTGCTTCCCTCCTGGCAGGAATTAAGGTTTCCAATGGAGAAGAGTGAGCAGAGGAGAATCTCAAGATATATTTCATACCTTATGCATCCCACACCTAGACAGACCCACGTGAAAAATACATAGAGTACATGCACAGCACACACACAGACCCGTCTGAACATACATACGGTACATGGACAGTGCATTCATATTTATTCCCTCTCCCTCTCCCTCTCCCTCTCTATCTCTCTTTCGCCTTCCCTTGAGACAGATGTCATGGAAATTTTCTATAATCTTTTCAGCCTGTTGGGAAGCTGACCAGTTCTTCACTTGGAGCTGTTCACCAGCTAGTTGGCCTCCCTCCTTCAAGTTTCTCTCCAATGCATTCCATCTTCCATTCAGCGATCAAAATGATTGAAAGTAGGAAGATATTGCCCCCTTTCTATTCCATAAATTTCCATTTTTCCCTATTGCCTCTAATATCAACTATAAAATCCTATGTTTGGTTTTAAAGTGCTTAATAACCTGATCCCTTCCAACTTTTCCAGTTTTCTTACACCTTAATGCCCTCCATATACTCTACGATCTAGTGATACTGTACTCCTTGATGCTCCTTATACAAGACGCTCTATCTTTGGGCTCCATTCATGTTCACTGGATATCCATCATACCTAGAATTCTCTCCCTCCTTGTCTCTGCCTTCTAGCTTCCTTCAGGTCCCAGCTAAGATATTACCTTCTATAAAAAGCCTTTCCCCATCCTCCTTAATACTAATGCCTTCCTCTGGGATAATCTCCAAATTATCCTGTATATATCTTATATGTCTATAGTTGTCTGCAGCTAAGTGGTACAATATAAGTAGAGCTGGTCTGGGGATAAAGAAGATGTGAGTTCAAATATGGCCCAAATACTTGTTAACAACGGGCACTTAACCGCAGTCTGCTTCGTTTTCTCATCTGTAAAATGCGGACAATAGTAGAACCTACCTCTCAGGGTCATTGGGACGATCACATGAAACGTTATTTATTTTTGAAGTTCTTTGCAAACCTTAAAGGGCTATATAGATGCTCGCTATTATTGTTGTCTGCATTCTTTCTCTTCATTAGACTGAAAGCTTCTTGAGGGCAAGGGATTGTTTTTGTCTGTCTTTATATTCCCAGCACAACACAGTGCATAGTTGGTGCTTTATAAATGCTTGTTGATTTGAATTCACTTCCAGTTCTCATTCCCCTAGGATGTATTGGCTGTACTTAGCATTACCAAGTTGAAAAGGCTGTGAGTACAGCCTGGCAGATGTATACCACTTGAGAACTAGACTTAAACATAAGATAAGTTCAGACCTAGAAATTAGCCAACTAGTAAAGGATGTTTCTAGTCGCAGTAGCGCATGCAGACTATTGACTAAGAGGTTATAGGGTCACAGTCTGCATTTTGGAAGAAGCAGCCACATTGACAACACACAAATTCCTTAAAATATTGATGTATGCAGTTTATTAGGCAAATAGACCAAACCTAGATATCGAAACACAATAACAATCTTGTTAAAATAATGTCTTCTTAAAACATAATTAAAAACCCCAAAGACTTGAACAAATGCTGACTTTATCAAATGGCTCCTCAGTCTGCTTTCATGAGGAAGAAGCTCAAATGTTCAGTCTCAGTTATAAATAATTTATGGTAACTAAGCCAATGAAACCATCTCTAATAAGAACTTTCATCAGTATCCAACTCACATATCCTAGGAACCCGGCTATGTTTGATATAAATATAAAATAGATACTAATGATTTTTGTTATTTTCGATGTTCTGAGCATTCATGAACATTTCAGTGTGGTGCTCAGTGCCCTGCTGAGACTTCCCCAGTCTGAATAGAGAAAGCTAACTCATAGTAAGACAATGAGATTACAGGACACAGTCATGATGGAGGAAATAAAAGAGGATCGGAAGGCAGAGCTTGAACAAGGAGGGATAATCTACTGCTGGGCCTAGAATCAAAGGAAGTCAAAGACAGAAATGTTCCACGTGTAACCTAACACTCCTAGAAGCACTTGTTTGTTTTTGTTTTTGGTGAAAAATTAAAGAAGTGCAAACAAATTCGTTGCCAATTGACTGGCAAATCACTGATCAAATTGTAATCTATGAATGTAATGGAAAATTATTGTTCTGTAAGAAATTGTGACAGTGAGGAATTCAGACAAACATGAGGAGATGTGAATTGATGGAGGGTTATTTAATCATTGAATTATTATAATTATTGAATTAGGAAAATAAAATATTCAAGGATTATTATAATATAAATGAAAAGACCACTAAAATGAAGATAAACTCTGTATAATATTCAGTCAATCAAAAGCATTTATTAAGCACTTATTATATGTCAAACTCTGCTAAGTGCTAGGGATACAAACAAAGAAATTCTAGAGGAGCTGATATTCTAATGGCATTAAGTGTCATGTCAATAACTAGGTCCATATAAGACATATAAAATAGATGGAGGTAATCTCATAAGACAGTAAGATCCTTGGGGTTAGGGTCTGTCTTTTGCCTCTTTTTGTATTTCAACTACTTAGCATAGTGTCTGGGGTACAGAAGGTATTTAATAAACGTTTAATGGTTGATTGAAGAGAAGGCATATTAGTTGCTGGGGAGTATCAGGAAAGGCCTATTGCAGAAGGTAGGATTTGGTCTGAGACTTGGTGAAAGTCAGAGAAACTAAAAGGCCGAGGTGAGTGGGAAAAGCATTCTAGGCATGGGGGACAGCCAATGCAAAGGAATTGAGACTAGAGATTAAATGAAGAATTTGAGGAACAGCGTAGCTAGATTTTAGAGCGTGTGGAATGGAAAGAAATACAAGACCAGAAAAGTAGAAAGTGATTAGGTAGTAAAAAGCTGCCAAACAACAGTGTATCTATTACTAAATGAAGATAATTACCTCAAGGTAATAGAGAGCAACAATAGGCTATTATTCTAACAGTCGAGTTTATCAAGACCATTCTCAGCCCATGAGAAGACACATTGGAAAGAACTCCATGCCTTTTCTTGGAAGAGGTAGAGGACTGTGGGTGCAGAAGGTTATATTCATTTTCAGGGACAGTTACCGTGTAGATAGATTTTACTTAATTTCTTCTTTGATGTAAGTGAGGCTGGTGGGCCAGGGAGGAAAGAGTAGGTGATATTTCCAGAAATGACTGGTATAAAAACAAAAGGGATACATTTTCAAAATTTTGAAAAGCAGTCAAGAAAGGAAAAGTATCAAAGAGAGCAAGCCTGCCAGAGAGAGTTTGAAATAATACTGCAAACTGTCTTTTTAAAATCACTTGTCCCGTAGAAAATCACACAGGTTTGGTTTTCTTGCCCCACTTTCCACAGAACCCTTGTTTCATGTGACTCTTAACAGTGGATTCTAAGAATAATAGGATCTTGTCTAAATCACTCCTGAACAGGAAGCCTCTCTATCTGGGTCCTCAGTTTCCCCTGTAAAATTAAGGAATTGGAGTAGAATATATCTAAATTCTGTATCACTTCTGAATCTATAATACAATGATCCTTGATAAGTGGCCATCCAGACTCCATTGGAAGGCCTCCTCTGATAGGAAACTCCACTCCCAAAACAATTCATTCTACTTTCATACTACTCAGATTAGTAAGTTTTTATTCCTATCAAGCTAAAATTTACCCCTTTGTAACTCGCCCCAGTCCTCCCAGTTCTCTGAGGCCAAGCAAAAGAAGAATATAATTCTTCTTCCCTATGAATGACCCTTCAAATACTTGAAGACAGATATTATACTCTCATTGTTTGCTCTTTCCCCAGGCTAAAAACATCCCTGATGCCTTAAACCAACGAACATACAGATATCATATCATACTGTTGACGTATTTTGAACTTAGCATCCTAAAACATCCAGTTCCTTATTCACATGAATTGTGGACTAGACAACCTCCTCCATCCCGTATGTGAGTAGTTGGTATTTTAAATATAAGACTTCTCGTGTGTGCACACTCTCCCCATTGATACTGATCTCTACCTTCTATATTGTTTTCATGAATTGATGTGGCTAAAAAGGTAATTTTCTAGTCATAAGTTTCTCAAAGTTAGCCAAGCTGGTCCTTGAACAGCGGGTATTCTTTTTTGTCGAAGGTGGCACAACGCATAGAGTGATGGTTCTGGAGTCAAAAAGACCTGAATTCAAATCCAGATTCAGACATTAGATGTGGGCAAGTCACTTAACTTCTGTCTGCCTCAGTTTCCTCATCTATTAAAAGTGAATATAATAATTGCGCTTATCTCCCAGGATTGTTGTGAGCATAAATTGAGATCATATTTGCAAAGTGCTTTGGAAATTTTAAAATACTATACAAAATGCTATCATTGTCATCATCATCATCATCATGAAATTATAATAAAGTCAGCCTGACTTTAGTTTCTGGTGAAATGTAAGTATATTTTATTAAACAGATAGTTTATGATCATGGAATCCTAAGATTTAGAGCTGGAGAAGGTTTTAGAAGTCATGTAGTCCAGCCTCTTCATTTTATAGTTAAAGAAACCAAGACTCAGAGATGTCAAGTTAATTGTTCCCAGATGTCACTGACAGAAAGGGGAAGAATTGGGATTTGAATCCCTATCCTCTAACTACAAATCCAATATTCCCTCTACCACATGACACTATATTACATACTGGCAATTTATATTTTGAGTTTATAGTTAATGAAATCACTTTAAATAAAAAGTCTTAATAAAAGTGTTTTTCACATGAGCTTCTGTCTACTCATATGTTCTAGCTTGGGCTCATGATTGATTTAGATAAAAAAAAAAACTTAAGCATAGGTTTCTATATGTATTATTTAATCTTATTAATCATGGACCACTGTTTCTCTATTGTGATAACTTTGAATACGATCAAACATATTATCTGTCCTTCCAAGCTAAATGTTATTTATAGCTTTTGAATTCACCATTTCAATTAAAATAATTTATTAAGGGCCTACTGTGTGAAGAAAACTGTCCTAGGTAGTGGGAGAGATGACCGACTTTAAATAAGACACATCCTGAATTCATAGAGATTATGACCTAGCAGAAGAAAGTGGCACATGCATTAATGACTATAATACCAAACAATATATGATAATTACATAAGGGAGCTCAAAAGTATTCCATGAGATAATAAATAATAGAGGAATAATAACAGAGATGATAATAATAAATAATAGGGAATAATAAGTAAAAGGGGAAGGACATCAACTGAGGGGATCAGGAACATCTTCCTGGAAGAAATGACACTTGAGTTGGGCTTTCAAGAAGAGGTAGAACTTCAAATAAGTCCTAGAGGAAAAGAAAGGCATTCTAGGCATTGAGCCCAGCATGAACAAACTCATGGAGAGAAAAAAAACTAGCAAATACTATGGCTAGGGGATAGCTTGTCTGAAGCAGAGAGTACATGGAAAGGATAGGCTGGAAAGTTAGAGTGCCACCACATTTTGAAGGCCCCTAAATGATTTTAAACTTAATTTTTAGCACTGGGGAGCCACTGAAGGTTTTGAGTTATAGAGTGGCATGATCAAAATACTCTGGTAAGCAGGAAGTTGTAACGGAAAGCTCTCGCAATGACTGGGATAGGTGATAATGAAGGCTAATTGGAGTTGTATCAGGGAATTGAGAAAAGAGAGACAAGATAGATGCAAAAGATATTTTTCTTCTTCCCCTTTATGAAAATTGGAAGCCCATTTATACAGTTACAGCTTTGTCCTGTTCCATATTTTTCAGAGGTCATCCACATTTGCTTAAGCAGCTAAGAGTTCTCATCTTTCCTTCTTACATAAGATAATAGGTTTCAATTTTTTGTTCATCGTAGAACCATAGATTCAAAGCTACAAGGGACCAAGAAAGCTGAGATAATCTAATCCTATGCCCTCATTTTATGAGAAAGTCGAGGCCCACAAAGCTTGAGAGAATTGTCCAGAGTAAAAGAGGCAGCAAGTGTTAGGGCCAGAACTTGAAGTCAAGTATTAAGTTCAACATTAAGTAAGCTCAGTGTTCTCTCTGTTGTCCAACACCGCATTCCATATGTTTGAAAGATAATTTCTTGTCTGAAAATCAGTGTCCTTGGTTAAAAAAAAATAAAGACATAAAATAGGAGTTGAGTAGTTCTTCCTTCTTTAAGTCATCCGTTGTCCCTTTTTATTTTTTCCAAGTAGCTGTCCTATCACTCTTTGATACAGTTAAGAAAGCTTTCTTCCTCCCGCTCCCTCCCGCTCCCACCTAGCTTGACTTTTAGATATTTTCAGATATTTGGATAAATCTTCATGGCAGCTTCCTCTTTTCTAACTCCTCCCCTTCAAATGTCTGCCTTCCCAATGTGTTCAAGCTAAGAATGTATCCACGATTAACATTCAGAAAATGCATTCTAGGAAAAAAAATTAAATAATTTGATGACTCCAATCTAAAAACTGGTAGATTAGGGCATGGAAGCAGGCAATGAATTGGTTGTTAATTATTAATTAATTAACCTATTAATCTGCTAGCATTTCATAAATACTTGTCCAGGGAAAGAAAGAATCCATGTATTTAGCTTCATTGGATCTACTGCCTGTTTTCTAGTGGGATTTTGTTTGATTTTAAGTCCAGTGCATCCATAAGAACATTTATTGCTATGTTGGAAGAGAAGCAGTGTGGATTTAAAAAACAAAAACAAAAACAAAACAACTACCTTGAAGTCAGGTAGCTTTCAAGTCCTGCTTCTATGACATGCTGGCTGGCTGTGTGACATTGGGCAAGTAACCTAACCTGTCATTGCTCTAGGCAGCTTTCTAAGGTATTCACCCTGTAATCATAGAGTGAGTTCCTCACCAGAAACCCTTTACACCAGTGAAATCATTGGTCCAGTCTTTATCCTCACTCTGTTGGAATCAAACCTAGAAAGGACTATTTTAAAAGAGAACAAAAACAGTCTCACTCTGTTAGAGATTTTAAAGATGTTTCCTATTGCTGTCTTGGTATCCCTTAGAGGAAGGAATTTAGGAAGAACCCAAAATTCTGCAAAATGCTTCAGAAAGAGGTGAATGAGTTTTAGATTAGAATGAGAAACAATGGATTGTAAGCAGGCTAAACATCTCCATTTCCTTCAACCACTCTTCTGATGATCATTTCCAGACCCTCTACTATCTTAGTCACTCTCCCTTGGTCCAGTTTCAGTTTATAAATGTGGTGCCCAGAACTGAACACAGTACTCCAGATGTTGTCTGAGTAGCTCAAAATATGGTGAGCCTATGACCTCCCTGTTTCTGGACAATATATTTCTATTCATGGAGCTGAAGATCATATTAACATTTTTGGCAGCTATATCACATTGTTAGCTTATAATGAGCTTGCAGGCAACTAAATCTCTAGGTCTTTTTTCATACAGTGTGGTGTAGTGGATTGAGAGCTGGGTTTGGACTCAGAAAGAATAAGTTTAAATCTCACCATAGACATTTACTGAGAACGTGATCATGGACAGCTCCTTTAAAGGTATCAGTAATATTTTAGTAGCTCACTCAGAGGATTGGCGTGAGGCTCAGCTGACATATGGCATATAAAGTTCTCTGCAATTATCAAAGTATTATATGAATGTCAACTATCATTCGTTCATTTATCTCATCTGTACTATATTTGAGTAATTAGAAGGATAGAACCATAGAGATCATCTGGTACAAGGATTCTTAAGCCGGGGTCAGTGGACACCCCAAGAGATTTGTGGGTAGATTTCAGGGAGTCTGTGAACTTGGAGGGGACAATTATATCCTTAATCCTATAAATTTTATCTTAGGTATTTAAAAAAGCATTCTGAAAAGGGATGCATAGGTTTCATCAGAGGAGTGAAGCACAATAAAGTTAAGAGTCCCTGGTCTATTCCAAGACTCTTATTTTATAGAAAAAGGAATTTTAGTCCATAGAGGTTAAATGATTTCCCTAAGGTGTACCAGTAGTAAATGGTAGCATTTGGACTTGAACTCATCTTCCCTAAGAGGCCTTTCTCGGCTGTTAACATGCTTTCCCCTCTTTGATGATCTTCCATCTCCTCTATACATGTGTGTAGTTGTTTACGTGTTGTGAGACCCTGGAGAGCATGGACTGTTTTTGCCTTTTGTTGTTTGTATGGTGCCTAACACATTTATTGTTCAGTCATTTCACTTGTTTCTGACTCTTCATGACACCATTTGGGGTTTTCTTGTCAAAGCTTCTGGAGTAGTTTGCCATTTCCTTCTCCAGCCCATTTTACAGGTGAGGAAACTGAGGCAAAGAGGGTTAAGTGACCTTCCCAGGGTCACAAAGCTAGTACATGTTTGAGGCTGGATTTGAGTTCAGGTCTTCCTGTCTCCAGGCCCAGAGTTTTCTGCCCACTGCACCATCTAGCTGCCCTGCCTAGTGCACAGTAGATGCTTAACGAACGCATGTCAAGTTGACTGACTAAACCCAGATTCTTTGACTCCAAAGCTGTCACTCAGGTCATATTTGGGATGATGGAGCAGTCCTGCTGAGCTGTATTCTGTACTTGTATTCTTCCCTCAAGGCCTATCCCTAAGGCGATAACTCTTCTGACCTACCCAGAGGTAAGCCTCAAACACTCTCAACTTAACTGCTTCTCAGGGATGCTATTGGGGTTAAATGCTTGCAAACTCTGCCCAGCTCCTCGAATAACTCCTGCGTTTCTCTTTCATTCAATCAGTGATGCAGCTGAGATTTGGACTTCCATTCTTCCTACTGTCAGCCCAGTGCTTTCTCTAGACCAGCTGTCTTTCTTATCAGCAACATCTGAAATTCAGTGCCAGGCCCAGCCATAATGCTTTAAAATGCCATGATGGGAACCAAGCAGTAGGGTCTGAGCCTAAGAAAGATAGCCAGCTAGGTTGTTTCATTTGCATTTTATGTATCCAGAATGTGTGCCAAGAGAGCTGTCTTAGCAAGATATTCACAATATAAAGTGAATAGTGTTTTTAACCCTGCTCAAGCGAAACACCAGGAAGGAAAAAAAAGTGCCCTCATAGAATGCTGCTTTATTCTACAATTGCCAGCCCTCTGTGGCATCTTGGTGCTACAGAAAAATAATTCCCCCTCTCCTCATTGGGTTGCTAGTGTTGGGCACCTCCCCTCCTTTTTTCCTCACTTTAACTTTGGTTGTTTATGTATGCATAACACGTACAGCTGTGAAAAAATAACTTCTCCCTTGTAGAAGCTTAAGGTGGATAAATCTTTGATGTACACTAGTAAGCTATTCTAATCTTTGTTGGCCCTGTCTGAGATATCAACTCTTTAATATGCATTCCTCTTGGAAAGCTACATGATTGATCTTGTAAAGATCTGAGTAAATCTTGGATTTATGGATGGAATAAATTGATACACATCTTTTGAAGGCTATTTAGAGTAAAAGGAAGGTTCCAGTAACAGTGGTGACTAATTTGCTGTGTCAAAAAAGTATTGCTTATTTGCACTGAGATGTTTAACATAGGCTATGGGATGCAATTCCTTTTTCCCCTTCTCCAGTATGTTCAACTGAATCAAAGCAGTTTCGTAGAAAACTATCATGATATTAATTGCCAAAAAACCCCAAACGAACAAAACCAAAACAAAAAACAAACAAACACAGTGAGTTGCTTTTTTTTGGGTCATCTCCTGAATTAAAATCATGGTCATGGATCACAATAATGATCACAGTAAGCTTCCAATTCATTCATCTGGAGCGATGACCCTGGGAAGTTATTGAATCATTTGGACTTTCTTCATTAATGAGGCAAGCGCAAATACTGAATGAGGGTGATCTGTGGTGTTGTCCCCCATGGGATAATTGATCACTCCTTTCCCTGATCCATCCAAGTATTGTTTTGCCATATTGTTGAAGGTCTAGAAGGAATTCTAAGTGACTTTACAGACGCATCCATTGGCAGCCATCAAATTCCACAACCTGGAACCCCTTTCAGAGCCTGCCTGCATCCTTGGCATAACAAACTGTGTTTGGATGGATTGGGATGCATTTGGTGGAATGTTCCTCTTTTCTCCCATGGGGAGCCCATTCATTTCATTTCATCTCACCAGAACTGTCTGCAGATGCACATTTCTGTCATTACAATTCCTACCCTGAGCCTCACCGCCTCCCCCATTCCATAGCTCTCCCCTCTCCAAACCTCCACACACCAGGGCTTTAAATTGGGACAGTAGCTATGGTATGGAAAGCAGTCTTGCTACCTCCTGGCTGAGTCTGCTCAATATGCCGACTCCCTCACATCATCAACACTTTCGACAACATACATACATTACCCCTGCCAGTCAAAGCAAGCTGTATGCCCTATGATCTCATTTGCATTCCTGACTTGTTCAAGCTGGTCTTCTGGAGAGGGTTCTGAGAAGTGTTTGTGTTCCTTATTTACAACAGGATTTACATTTCTTGGACTGCCTAGGCAGCCCTCCCCGCCACCCCCCTTATTTATTCTTCTCTCTTTTCCTCCCTCTCCTTGTTCTTGAAGCTCTTCCTGTCATTTCTACAGGCAGGTTCACAAAGGAGGGGAATCTTCATGCATTGTAAACACACTTCAGAATTTTAGCAGAGGGGGAGGACAGCCTTGCAGACCAGATAAATGGAAGTGACCAGGGACTGAAAAGCAATGTCCTTTCAGTGAAAAGGCCTGAGTTCTCAGAGCTGCTGTACTGTAAGATCTTAGCGACAGGGCTGGCTTGCTGTCACACTAGGCTGGCTCCAGGGAACTGCTGATGAGGGCAGTTTCACACTCAGCCTTGAAATCAAGCAACATTTTTTTAAAGTGCATATTTGCTATTGGTCAAGGGTGGAAGAATGCACCCTGCCAGGCTTAGAGACTGCTCAAAATTTATGAGGTTTGTGTTTTGCACTGACCCCAAACACATTCCAATTAGAGGTAGTTAATGCTTCACAAAACCTAACTTGTACTTTCTGTGAGAAAAAGCTTTCTTTTTTTAAGGATAGTAATCAATTAGGTCTTTTATAAGAGCAGTATTTGCAGCAGTGAGATTATGAATCCAAAATCCATGCCTTCATTAATTAATACAGTATGGTGTTTATATTCCCAATATGTGAAAATTGTCCCTTTGTTCAAACTCTGTTCTGATGCTGCACTGTGGTGTGCCCACACTTGTGGAATTCCAGATCCTGAAAGCTTTGAAATAAGAGAATCATCACCTTTTCTGCCAGACCAGAGATGAGGAACTAATGACTTGGACCTGTTGCTGGTTTGGGGGATGGCCATAGCCTGCTATTGTTCAATGTCACTTATTTCCACCCTCATGTTACCCATTTTAGAATCAGAGTGAACAGAATTTTGGGGTTGGGAGGGGCCTAAGTGGCCATCTAATCCAACACATATATGAAAAAGACTTCCTCCCTAAAACCTAACCGATATAGTCAGCCAACTTTTGTGGCCATCCAACATGACCAGGTGATCTAACCTTTGCATGAGGATCTTGAGTGAGGTGGAACTCATTATCTCTCAAGGCATCTCCTTCCACATTTTACCCAGAACTTCATCTCTTCCTGCACACACACACACACACACACACACACACACACACACACACACACACACAGACACACACACACACACAGACACACACAATTCAAGAAGATCACAGATTTGGCGCTGGAAGTGTTCTTGGAAGCCATCAGAAACAACCTCCTTATTTTACAGATGAGGAAACTGAGTCCCAGCAAGGCTAAATGACATGTATAAAGCTACAGAGGCAATAGACATCACAGAAAGTATTTAAATTCAGGTCCTCTTACTCCAGAGCCAATATTGCCTCTCATGAATGAACTCAAAGTGGGGGGAGGATAGAGGAGAAAACTATGTCTACTCAGTGTTAAAACACTGACTTGGTGATTTCTGAAAATAATCAGTTAATTCACTGACAAAAGAATTTCACTTGGATTATTGTCATAATGTAAAATCCTATATCCCACATAGTCCCATGATGGTACAAAGGACCCAGAATCACAGTAGAGGGTTTTTTTTCACTAATTTTGGTTCTTATGTCCCAATCTAGAAACCTGAAAAAAAATTATTAACTAATTATTAACTAATTATAAACTAAGAAAATCACTTAGAAGCAGTTTACAATAATGTAGAACAAAATGGTTTTCTTTTTATTAAAGGGAAACAAAACAGAAACCAAAATGGTAAGAAACAAAACAGAAACCCTTTATGAGCCAACCTTTCCCCTGATTCTACGCAAATTCCTCATCAACTCTATAATTCCAGATAAGTAGGTTTCCCCCACTGTGGTTCCCGGTAGTCTACCTTTTGCTGGTGCTAGTGGCACCATTGGGGTGGGTCCCTTCAGCATTCTTTGTGTTTCTCAGTAGCTCCCTTCAAGTACTACTGGTTGATCTTGATTATTCGTCTACTGCTGTGCTGTGACTTCTACTTGTTGTCCCCTATTGCTCCCAGTAGGTGTCACCAAGCAGTCCATTTCATGACTCCTGGAATTTCTTATTGCTTCCCACAGAGGACCCCATTTATGGAATTCCCTTGCTTATCTACCCAGGTGACTGTTGGGTGGCCCAAGTTAAAAGGAAGCCCCTCAGAGTTATCTTGATCTGATAAAAGATAGTTTCCCCCACCACCACCCCCAACACACACACACACACACACACACACATCTTGGCTGTAGGCTTTTCCTTCTCATCCCTTTTTTGCCATTGCTCCAACCGGTCTCTGAGCATAATGCAATTTGTCCCGCAACTGAATTTCCTGTTATACTACAGTTTCCAGATAGTTCCTATCACAGACTCTAGATTCAGATATAATCTCTCTCCACACGCCTACCCCTACCACAGTCTTATTGTCTTTTCTCCCTATGGTACCAGAAATGGATGCCCTTAATTCAAGAGAACAGCTTCTATTCACTGAGGAGCCAGCAAAGCACTTCATTGCCTTCCCCCACTTTAGACATGTTCTGCTTGCCTCCAAAGGGCAGAATGAGGATCAATGGGTAGAAGTTATGGAGAGGCAAATTGAGTTTCCATGTAAAGAAAGACTCCTATTCCTTAGAGATGTCAAAAATGGAAAGGGCCATTTCGGAAGGTAGACAAGTTGTCCCTTATCAGATCTCCTTGAGCAGAGGGAGAATATTCACTTGATCACTTGCAGAGGGAATTATTCATCAATTATGGGCTAAACTAAATGGCCTGTGAGCTCTCTTCTAAGGAGCAGTGATTCTGTGAGTTTTCAAATCACTTACACTTTCAGTAATATCTGATAGTTATACAGTAACTTCAGCTTTTTGGTGGAAATGGTGTTAGCAGTTCTCAGAACACCATGATCATACAGATAGAACCAAACTGTTCTTAGAAGTCAGCTCAAAAGGAAATCATTGGCTTACAGTTTTAGAACTGGGAAGAACTTTAGAGGCCCTTTACTACCACATCTCCATTTTAATGATAAGGGTACTGAGGTTCAAGAGATGAAATGACTTTCCCAAAGTTTCACAGATTAAAAGTGGCAGAGTCAGGATTTAAACTCAGATCCTCCCTTGGAGCCTTCTTTAGACTCTCTCCACTGTACTGCAGTAAGAGGAAGAAGGGAAATATGATCACAAAAAATAAAACTAATTATCTGACTTTCATTTTTCATCTAGTTTGGTTGGCATTGTATAGGCTCAAGGAGGCACACAAAAAAGAATAAAGTTTCAACCTATTTCCAATTGTCAGGAAAAAAAATTCTGATTTTGAAAACCAACTGATTCAACCTCAAATTGTAAGGGAAGAATTCCAAAACTAATGCACCACTGTGAAAAATATCCTAACTCCAACACTTTGGAAAGTAAATAAATATTTGAAGCATAAAAAGAGCCCTTGACAGATTTTACATTTTTAAAGATAGGGAAAAAAGGAAATCTCAGAGACAACAAAGACTCAGATCTAATAGGATTTTAGAGGTTAAAACCAATGCATTGGGCTGTACACAGGGGGAAATAGCCTGTCAATTCAAACAGTTATACACAGCTGTGACCTTCATGCTCTACAAAACATAGTAAAGAAAGTTCATTCTGTCACAATTCTTGCTTAGTTCACCGTCCCCTAATATGTCATAAAATATGTATAGGCTCAACTGGGCAAACCTCCCCCACTCCCACAAAAATGGCCCTACCAGTTCACTTTTAGGTCACATTTTGCCACAGAAAACCATTTCAGTAAAGTGTCACCAAGCTGCTCACCTACAGTTCATTTCTTTGTCATCAACATAACCGGAAGCGACAGAGAGTGCATCCCAAATGCAGGCTCTTCAGCCCTTTGAATGTTCATTAACTCCTCCGGCTGCTGCTGTTGTTTCAGTGGCTGGAGTCATCATATTCTAAACAGAGGAAGGTTTGCATTGAAGTGACTGAAGAATAGGTTGAACCTGGTGTTATAGACTGATTTCCTTTCCTTTGCCTGGAGGGATTGTGTGTTGTAGGGAAGAGCGTGTTGGATTTGGAGTTTGGAGACTGAGGACAAGTTCTTAATCTGATGCTTCCTGTCTGGGTATCAATTTCATCAACTAAAAAAATGGGAGTATCATGTGATCTCCAAGTTATCTTCCAGTTCTAAATGTCTTTGATGTCAGAGGTGCAAAGCCATACAAATATGTGAAGGGAAGACACACATTCTGCTGAGCCCGGTGCTCTCCATCTCTCCTGTATGTTCACAATCACTTAGTCAATGAGTATGTATTAAGTGGTACTGGGTCAGCCACTATTCGAGGTGCTGCTGATGGAAAGATGAAAATAGAATGGTTCCTGCCCTCAGGAGCTTACGTTCCAGTGGGAGAGACCACGTGTACACATTTAAGTATAGAACAACATATGCAGTAGAAATGCATGGTCGTGGAGGGAGCAGTAGCGGTTGGGGAGGTCAGGAAAGGCCTCATGTAAGAGGTGGAATGAGAGACCTGCTTTGAAGAAGGCTGGGGATTCTGAGAAGTCAAGGGGAAGAGAAGGAGTGTATTTTTGGCAGATGAGGAAAGCCAGTTTGAATAACATAGGATCATAACAGGTTTAGAGCCAGAAGGGAGTTTAGAGATCATCAAGTCCACTGGCCCCCTCCCCCTCCCATTTTAGAGATGAGGATACTGAGGCTGAGTAGTCAAATGACTTACCCATAGTCACACGGCTAGTGCCAAAGGCAAGATCTGAACTCAAGTCTGACTGATTCCAAGTCCTTTTCCCACTATACCATGTAGTCTTTTTAGACATAGGACCAGCTTTGTATGATGTTAAGCTTTGCACTACATTAATTTAATTTTATTTAAAAACTTTTTTTTTGAATCCGGTATTCTAGGTAAGTTATGTTTATTAGAGCATGAGGTCACCAAAGCCAGAAGGCTTTGAAAATCCAGTTTGGTTTAATTTCAGAGAAAAACCTTTGGAATAAAGAAGACCTGAGTTTGAGTCCAGCCTCAGACATTTAATAACTGTGTGATCCTGGGCAAGTCCCCTAAACTTTGTTTGTCTTAGTTTCTTCATTTGTAAAAAAAAAAAAAAAGGTAATAAGAGAACCTACCTCATAGGGTGGGCAGCAAGGTGGCACAGTGGATAGATAGAATGCCAGGCCCGGGGAAATCTTGTCCTCTTGAGTTCAAATCTGACCTCGGATGCTTACCAGCTATTCATTTTGACCACCAATAAAAGTGTGGATAGCTCAAAACAACCTGTTACTACTAATGATATAACAAGTCAGAGAGCATAGCCTACTGACAATGGTCCAGTAGCATCTTCTTACTTATCTGAATACAGATCGCATCCTGCTGCCACCAGTAGAAGGTAAGCTCTTTCAGAGTAGGTGGTTCAGTTTTTTGTCTCTGTATCCTTAGGTATTAGCACAGTGTCTTGTACATAATGGGCATTTAAAGGCTTATTGAATTGAACTCAACCCTTCAAAGAGTAAGATATTTATCCATATGTGTCTTCTACTAATGAAAATCTCTACTCCTTTCTGCTTTAGTAGATGTTTTTTTATAGATTGTTTTGGCCAATAAATTTATTCCTCTGTGGTCAACTTTGTGACAAGTCTCTCCAGCCTTTGTTAGGTTGGTCCATAGATAGTAACAATAGCCACAAATTTATGTAGAATTTCACATTTTGCAATGGGTTTTACATATATTTAAGCCTTGTAACAGCTTTGTGAGGTGGGTCCTCACCTTTTTGAAGTGGGGGATATTATCAACTTTATTTTGTAAACAAAGAAACAGGCCTAGAGAAGTTAGGTTGCATGCATGCCATGACTCGGTCATAGTCACACAGCTACTTAGTATCAGATACAGTATCTGAACCACAATCTTCCTGATTCCTGGTTTGCTATCCTCTCTACTATGTCATACATACATTCAACATCTGAGCCAATAGATAAAGCTTCCTAAGAAAAGTAGAGCTTCCACAATCTAGCCTTCAAAAACACAAATTCACCTCCATACCATATTTTATGCCATAGATATAAGTGAGAGATTTATTACTTAGGGAGAATAAAAGATTTGCTTTCACACAGTGTTTTCTAAACATTGTTTATGAATGTGAATATTTTCCCTTTCTTCCCTCATTTACACTGAGAAATCACAACACGAAAGATATTTAGCTAGAAACACCTTAGAGTCCTGGACAAGGTAGACAAACCCTGGATGGATGGTGAAGATGACTTGCTCTAGGGAAATGGAGTGTTTGGGAAATAATGTAAGCCCCTCGACAATTTAGACGGCTTTTGTTCTACAAAGCTAGTGATGAGATTTGATAAAGTGGCACCAATGTAAAGAATTCGGTACCTATAAGGGAAGAACTTCAGCAGATTGAGAGTAGAATGGTACGTGTACAATGATTCAGAATATTAACAGAAGCTCACATAGCCTAATATTATGCCTCTACTTGTGTATGCAACTCAATGGGCTCTTTCCTCAGCCACTGCCAGGCTTCCTGTCTCGATTAATGGCTTGAAGTTCTATCTGACTATGGGTTAAAAGGACTCAAATATAGATACAAACTGGAATTTTTCTCTGTTCAGCTAGGTCCTTTTAAAATTTCATTTCTGATTTTTATTATTTCTTGGTTACCAAGGGAAATGTCAAATATGTGGAAGGAAAGTATTGCCATTTAGAGGCCAAGGAGAAATGGGATGTATCAGCATCCTTTTTAATAAAGTTTGAACTCTTGAATTTTTGGCTCAATTCCTGGTGATTTTTTTTTAAAAAAAGAA
Organism: Phalanger gymnotis; assembly: GCA_028646595.1. NCBI lineage: Eukaryota > Metazoa > Chordata > Mammalia > Diprotodontia > Phalangeridae > Phalanger > Phalanger gymnotis. The sequence goes on along the minus strand of CM053623.1, from coordinate 59,014,023 downwards.
AAGATTGGATCTATCCTTCTTGCCCAGGCAACTAGATAGAGCAGAATAGGTCCTAAAATCAGGAAGACCTGAGTTCAAATGTGATCTCAGACACTTACTAGCTATGTGAGCCTGGGCAAGTCATGATAAATCTGCGATTAAGATAATCTGAGGCTCAAAAGTCCTAGCATATTTATTGTTTAGGCTAGCAATTACCAATAATAGAGGTCAATGATCCCTCAGTGATCAAGGACCCAGCATTATTTTATACAGTCTGGTTATATAAGTTCATTGCGTAATGTCAATTGGTAACAACTCAACCAGGACTGTGACTGGTACATAATTACACTGACTTGCAAAAGGGGTCTTCTAAGAGTTCATGGTGACAGGGACACAAAGTTAGTTAACATCCTTAGAAAGTCCCCAACCCCGTGCTACCCGCAGTACAGAAACTCAATACTAGGAAAAACATCTAATGACTAGGTTGACTTATCCTTCATTCATCTTCTTTATCTCCTTCAAAAGGCAAGTTCTTTCAAAGTTACATACATACTCTCCCATCAGGTAACATAATACCAGTGCCTATACAAAGTAGTTCTAAATCCAAGCCTTTAGAAACTGGTTACAGGGTTATTGCTATGATTAATAAAATTCTTAACTACTGATCCATCAATAACCAGTTTCGCAACCTAACCCTGTTTGCCTCAGTTTACTCATCTGTAAAAAGAACTGGAGAAGGAAGTGGCAAACCACTCCAGTATCTTTGTGGGAAAACTCCAAATGGGCTCACAAAGAGTCAGACAGGACTAAAAAACAACTGAACAGAAATGGGGAGAACAGCACCTACTTCTCAAAGTTGTGAAGATCAAATGAGATTAATATTTGCAAAAGCATTTAGCACAGCACCTGGCACATAGTCTGAGCTATCTAAAAGCGGATTCCCTTCTCCCTTCCCTTTCTTCTCCAAGGCTGGAAGTATAGAGACCACTCATAGATATAATCCTACTGCTTATAGACAGAAGCTCCATAATTAGATCCTACTGCTAGATAACAGAAGCTTTTACCTGCTGGTTTTTGTTGTTTTGTTTTGTTTTTCCAACTTGGGACAGTTCTCCCCTCCTTAGGAGCTAATCACCCCTAGCTCTCTGGGGCTAACCATATCGGTGCCAGACTTAACGAGGATACCCAATTGGCTTAACCCAAAATTCCCAAGCTCGTGATCTGTCATCCTCAGCCTCCCCAGTAGCAGGGATTAGAGGCATGAGCCACCATGCCTGCTTAGAGATTTACTTTCCCTTAGCTCTGAAATAACACAGATATATTTGGACATTTAACTATGTTGACCTTCTTAACCTTTACAGGATAGCCCACTTCTTAGTCATTCCTGTGATTTTATGTTATCTCTAGCAGTGCCTCAGTTCTCCGGGCAGGTCATTCTTAATAAAATAATTCTTGTTCCCTCCTCCAGCCCCACTCTATCCATTCATACCAACCACATTCCTGAGTCTGTGTTTTTGCTCAGATATCTTCTTCTGTTAACTAGAGGCCTTCTTCTCTGCTCTTTTTCACCCAACTAAATCCTATCCACTAACCAAGACCTTTCTTAATCAAGTCTTAACTTTTTCATAAAGAATTCTCTCATTGTACCAGCTTATACCACTCTGTCCCTTCTGTGAATTCCCATTACATTTATAATCTGGGTCACAATTCAAAGTTTTTGTTTTACTGAGAGGCAGCATGGTATAAATGGAGTGATAAGGTGGAGGTTCAGAAAGGAACTTGGGTTTAAATTCCACCTTTGATATTTACTTAGGTGTGACTTTGGGAAAGTCACTTATTCTATCTGAGCCTCAGTTTTTTTCATATTGAAAATGAAGCACATAACGACTGTGGTAGTTAATTCTCAGGGTTGCTATGAGGATTAAATGAGATAATACATACCAAGTGCTTTTTAAATTTTACAGTGCTATCTAAATGTCAGCTAATATCATCATTTTCTGGTATTGTTCTCTCATTCCTTCATGTGTGCTGAACTCAAGTCAGATAAGTTCTGCTCAAGTGTGGAGGTAAGGTATTATGTTTCTTAATCCCCAACAACACACTGCACATAGTAGGTACTCAAAAATGAGGGATTTTTGTTGTTGAATTCTTAGTCCCTCGCACACAGATTGATACGTCTAAGGTATTTAACAGATATTTTTGCATGATTTAATGAATGGTGGGTGAATAGATTCATAGAAACAATAAATATGCTTCAGTCTTAGGCACATGGTCACATCCCCTCAAATTTAGGGAGCAGAGATCTCCTACAGGAGGCCATGCTTATTATATCCCCTCTATCTTTTATCCACTCTCTCCAAATAGGACTGAAAACTGCTCCAGTGGACACTTATTGCTTACTAAATTTCGAACTCCTTGATTTAGCTTGCCAGGTAGACCACCCTATAGATCCACCCTATCTAGCCTATCTCATTTCATACTACTCTGCACACATGCACACACACTGTGCTCCAGCAAAACTGAAATACTTTCTGCCCCCTCTATGTGTTCTGTATTTTCCAGCTTCTAGGCTGGTGCCCTAAATGTGCCTCCTCCCACATTCCTACGCTCAGTGAATCTACCTACCCTTTAAACTCCAACTTAAACACCATCTTCTGTACTATAGAATCTACAGGAAGCCATTTCCTTTGAAGCTCTGTTCCTCAATGCACTTACATATCTTACTTAAATATACTTACTTATCCACGTCTGTAGATTAACCTTCTACTAGAGAATTGAGAGGTTAAATGTCTGACCATGATCACAAAACTAGTAGCTGCCAGCAGCAGGATTTGAACCCAGGTCTCCCTGACATAAAGGTCTGCCCTCTATCCACTAGGCTAGACAGCCTGCTGCTAAAAATTGGGGATAAAGAATGAACCTGTGATTCCACTGGTAAAGGGAATTCTCAGTGAGGGAACTCCCTCTACAAATATAGCTCAGCACCTTCTTAGTTTCCTGAAGCAGGGAGAGCTTATGTAATGTACCATAGCAGTGTGGGTCAGAGGCAGGACTTTCCAGTCTTGCTTTGAGGCCAATTCTCCACATCCACCATGTCACCCTGCCTCTCAAATACATTATAATTATCCTCCCTTAAATGTCTTCTATTAGAGAAAGAGTCAAAAGCTGAGATCTGGATGGATTCTGTCCTAACAAGAGTTGCTTTGAAAGTTTTCTGTTTTAGTCCAAGTACAGGTTGGAATGATATCAACCATTCAGCATCATTAGCTAATTCAAGGCACCTGGCTCAGATTTTCACCTTATACAGCTTATAAAATGCCTAAAGTTAAAAAAAGATCATTCTTTCTACCCCATCCCTAACAGACTCTTTCCCCCCATATGACCAGGTTCCCAGTGTAGTTTGCCACAGAGCTGGTAGAACCAATGTTTTCAGCACCTGATCTCACCCATTTGTATTCTCATCAATAAAGAGGGCAGGTCAGGCTTTTTTTTCTATCAAAGGTACATGGAAGTCCTTAATAAAAAACAGCTGGAAATTTAAACCAGTGAAAGGCTCTGACTTGAGGGAACCAATTTGTAATCACTGGTTTCATAGCAGGCTGTTCTCTGACTGCCTTGATTTATTGCCTGTTCTCTGACCCAGTAAAGGCAGGGTTTTTAAAATTATTATGACTTAATAGCATTGTCATTCTTATCAACTTGCCAGAATTATCTGGAATATTCTTAGAGAGTCACCTCCCTTCTTTTTAATTAACATTCAACAGAAAGGCATTGGTGTCAGAGCAGGAATCAATGAGTCACTCTTCGTGATCAAAAGGGGGACTTTATGGGAGGAAGTGAGATGTAGCACTACTTCCTCAACATGCTTCCTAGGTCTGGATACTGTTCCAGGTAGAAATGCTGATGTTTGGGTGACTAAAATCATAATAGACATTGAGTACTTCTTATGATAATTATAAGATGCTTTTTGAAGCTTAGGTATAACTCTTCCTCCTCCATGGAAATCAATCTTGCAGCTTCTTAAGCTACTCAGCAGTTATGAGGTCTATTGAGATTTGGGGGGTGTATAACCAGTGGCTGGAACTTGACCTAGGCTGTCCGGTCTAAGAGAATTTGATAAAAAGATCCTTGGTAGAACAAGTCATACCTTAGGTGAGGTGGCCCTGAAAGAGAACAGTTGGGACCCTAAGCTTAATGTTATCCCTCAAACAGGGAATAGGCCATGGTCACAAGCCTGTGTTCTAAACAGGAAAGTCCCTTTTGATAATGTGTGACCACACATTCAGGGTAAAGAAACAAATAGCACTTCTCAGCATCCCAGATCTTTGACTTAATTTTTGTAGTTCATGAGCAGATCAGATCCTTGGCTTTCTGCATTAAAATGCTGTTTGCAAAGGGCCTGAGCCCTTGACTCTCCCTATGCCACCCAACCCTTCATCTACACAAAGGATCATAGAATAATAATTTTTGAAAACCCCACAAAACTTTAGGTCTGGTATGTGATAGTTCAACTTCCTCAATTTAACAACGTGCTGAAAGGTATAAGTGACTTGGCCATTGCTCACAGATTTTTAGTGACAGTGATAAGATGAGGTATTCTGATTCCCAGTCCAAGGTTCTTTCCAGAAAATAATGTTGGTGAGGAAAGCATAGGATCCTACCAATGACCATGTTTATTATGTTTGAAACTGTTAATGGACTCAGATTAAGAGGGCTTCAGTGTCTTTAATTCGTCCCCTCCACTCCCCGCCCCCCAGCCGCCTTTGAAAGAACCAAGGGAAGACAGGACATCATAACAGCCGAATTGAGATCTGGACATTTTGCCTGTATTCAGAGTCTGAGGAATATGGCTCTTCATCTTCTCCTGTGCCTATCCTATTTTAGACTGAGAATCCTTGGATTCAAAAGATTCGTCATTCATAAGCTGTGTCACCATGGACGAGTCAATTAAACTCTCTGAATCTCAGTTTCTTCTTCTGTAAAATGGGAATAAAGATAGTTGTACTACTTTTAGCCAGTAGTTAAAAACATCTTGTAAACTGTGAAGCATACTACCAATGTGAGCCCTTATTGCCCAGAATATCCTCTCAGATCACCTTTTTTTTAAAGTAGAACAAAAAGTACTCTAGAGGTAGCAGGATACAGTTAATGCAGAGATAATTACAGATGCATCAAGTAGATATCAGTTCAGCTTTGGTCTAGTTTTCTGTTGAGTACTTTTCATATAAGATAGCTATGCCCAGCTAATTGAGAAGTAGTTCAGGGCACCTAGGTGGTACAGCAAATAGAGCACCATGCCCACAGACCTGAGATCAAATGTGGCCTCAGATACTCACTAGCTGTGTGAGCCTGGGCAAGTCACTTAACCCTGTTTGCCTTAGTTTCCTAATCTATAAAATGAGCTGGAGAAGGAAATGGCGAACTACTTCAGTATCTCTGTCAAGAAAACCCCAAGTGGGGTCATGAAGACTTGTTCAGACCTCAAGGAGCTTGTGGGGATGGAGGATACATGTACACGGAAAGCTAAATATAAAATGTATACAAATTAGATACAAAGTAATTTCCTAGAAGAAAGGGAACTTGCAGCTTGAAGGACTCCTGCAGCCTTCTTTAAAAGGTAGTACTTGAACTAATATTTGAAAAAAGTTAGAGATTTTATTGGAGAGACAGATTGAGACAGAGACAGAGAGAAGAAGGAGGGGGGGGAGAGAGAAAGAGAGACAGAGAGAGACAGAGACAGAGAGAGATAGACAGAGACACAGGCAGACAGAGACAGAGAGACAGAGGCAGAGAGAGAGGATAGACAGAGAGAAACAGAGAGAGAGAGAGAGAGAGAGAGAGAGAGAGAGAGAGAGAGAGAGAGAGAGAGAGAGAAACTTTAGTAGTGACTTAGAAACTCATAGTTAAGCCTAGGGTTATTGGTCCATAGGTTCCCTTTCTCCTTTCTTCATTACAGGGTCCACTCCTTTATAGCAAACACAGTCAGAATGTAATAAAAAATCAGCTTATCTTTATCTGGAGACAAAACCCATTATAAAAGCACATGCAGCAAATAAAGTTTTAAGAGAGCAGGAAGCTCCCCAGGGCAAATGAAGCCATTTACCAAGCAGTGATTGAAGGAGCAGAGGGGGTGGAAGTAAAGAAGGGATAAATTTACCCAGTGGTGGTGACACTCAAGGCCTCTGTGTAACTGTCTAGGCAGGTCAGTGGGCCAGGCAAAGCTACAGTTGCTCATTATTTTATTCAGTTTAGGGTAACAGCACCATTCACTCTCAATTGCCTTGCCTAGCCTTGCTATATGCCCGTACCTTCTTGGCTCTTCCTCTGTACAGGATTCAGACGTTCCCAAATTTAGGCCAGTTTTGTTAAGGCCTTTCATTATCCTTCAATGCATCTTTCCAGTTTTAGGAAAACCAAACCAAATCAAATGCCACACTTCCTATCAGCCCCCTTGCCAATATCAAAGCACTGCAAGATGGAGGTGAGGGCATTCCAGGCATAGCAGAATGTCACCTCTGCAAAGGTACAGAAATGACACATTCTGGTCTTGTTCAGGAATCACAAGTGGGCTAACAATGAGAGTAATGTGCTATTAGCCTGGGAAGACAGGCCAGAGCCAGACTGTAGGTCTTTAAAAAATAAAGCAGAAGAGTTTGATATATACTTGAAGAAAGAAAGTCATCGGTGCTCCTAGAGCAGGGAGTTTACAGAATGTTGACTTAAGGAATGACATAGGTTTAAGGGACATCAGTTTGGTAGTTGGGTAGAGATAGATCGGTGAGGAGAGGGACTGGAATTAGGGAGGTGAATTAGGAGGCTATTGAAAGAATGCTGGCAAGGGATAGTGGAAGGCCTGAAGGAAGGTGGTATGGGAGTGGCGAGAAAGGGACAGATGTGAGAAATATTGAGAATCAACATATACACAGAGAAGCAAAAACAAAATGCACATGAAGGATCTCTGCTTTTCCCAATGTAGTAATAGCCAATCTATAATTTAGTAGATAAATGCCACGTAGTTACTGAGGCCCATAAAGGTGAAGTGACTTCCTGCAGGTCTCTCTGCTGCTACACATCAGAGGTGAGACTCTAAGCTTTCCTATCTTGAAGCCTAAAATTCTATGGACTCCACCACATTGATTCTATAAATGCAGAGTACATGCAGAGGGATGCAGAGCAAATTCAAGAACAAGAAAGAACTAAAAGCCAGAGGGATCTGGATAGTGTGAATGTAGGAGAGAGCTAGAAATTCTACAATACAGAGGTGAGGATGAAGTACATTCTAGTCATGGGGTTCGGGGGACCTTCAAGATCTCTTCCAGTTCTGTAATTCTAGGTTCAAACTATGGTATTCATCTGCGATTTATTCCCTGTCCAGCCTCTTCTTCTTTGGTTCCCTAAGAAATCTAAATCCTTTCCCTTAAGTACAGTTAAAGTCCAACCATCATGAAAACTTACTTAACAATTCTGACCCACCTTGACCTGTCCTCTTCCTCTGTATTCCCATATTCTTTATTGTCCAAACCATTCTCTTTGCCACTTTATCAATTAGGTACTATTTTATTTTTTGGAGGAGGGAGGGCTAGGCAATTGGGGTTAAGTGGCTTGCCCAAGGTCATACAGCTAGTATATACCAAGTGTTTGAGGCAGGATTTGAACTTAGGTCCTCCTGACTCCAGGGCTGGTGTTCTATTCACTGCACCACCTACCTGTCCCTAGATACTATTTTATTACAATTTTTAAACATTATGTATGTATATGTGGAGGAAGGAATAAGAGCCCAAAGGAATGTAAACTAAACAAAAGCCTTGAACATTTTCTTTAAGAAAAGAATTGGTAGGTGTTAGATATGGCACAGACAAAATAACATCATGCAACTGAAATAGATTATATTTTAATAAGTAGAAAAAGGCATTATTTCTGTGGGAGTTATCTCTGAATCAGCTGAGTATTGTTAGACCACTGACTTGTAAGGGCAAAGATCAGAATTAACAAGAAGAAAAAATAAAGAAAAATAATGAGAGAAAGGCATGTTATACAATTGAAATAATCTAATTCTCAAATATTTAAACGAGTAATTAGCAAAGCAAAATGGAAAGCAGACAAGAGAAATTATTCCAACACTGAGTATGACGACTTTATGCAGTTGACTATTGAAAATCTGTTGCCACAACCAAAAGACCAAAGGAGCCCCCAAAATCCTTAGTCAGCAAATACTTGACACATTGTCAAGCAGCCTTGGTTTAACACATGAATTTGTTTGTAAATATTACAAAGAAGGATGTTGGCCAATTATGAGACAAATCGTCTTGGAAAGCAGTGGAGGATAAAACAGTTTAAAGAAAGCTGGGCAAGAGATCTAAGTAAGCAATAATCCCAAGGGCATTTGAGGATAAAAAGGGAGGACAAACAAAGAGATGGAAAAGATCTCTAAAGAATAAAATACTTAATTCTTTTTACCATCAAGTACAGTAGAACTATCACTCTTGGATACTAACATCATAGTCCTTGATTTGCTTATGAAGGAGATGGAAATTGGTATGTAGTGGGGGAACTGACCAGTGAGGAGCCCATCCTTAGAGCATGTACAACAGTCCCTGCTTGTTTCCAATCCACATGAGACTTGGCAAGTTGGTTTCTGGGCATGTAAAATGGAGGGCCCTTCTCATTTCGGAACTCATAGTAATCTTCTGACTGTATAAGTTCTGTAGTGACAAAAAGCCTTACTGCTGAGCTAAAATTGAGTGTGAATTCTATAGCAGACAAGCTCTCTCTTCCCTGACAGCTTTTGAGGAGGAAGAACCAATTAATGTAAGTCTCTAGGTGAGCGGAGGGACAGCAAGCTTTTGCTGCCTGTCTCTCTACCCAGATTCCATGTGTCCTTGAACACATGGCACTTAGGTGCTTTCTTTGTTTCTTCTTTCCAAATCTTAGGTGAATAAATATCTTAACATGGAAGCACAAGGTGATAGGTAATACCAGGAGATTCAACAAAATCATCAGAAATCTGATTGACAGCTGGAGTCTCATAGCAATAGCCAAATCGAGTGGGAATATAGTATAGTAGACCTTCTTAACCCAGTTCAGCAAGGAGGTATCCCAGATGAGGAAGGAAGAGCTTTATCTATTGACTACACCTTACCCAGAAGTAAACTTGGTATGATGGAGACTTAGAAAAGGGAGAAAAGGATAGACAGGACCAGTTTGAATACTTTACACACACACACAAGCACACACACAATCCTTCCCTCCCCCCTCACACATATCAGTTTGGGGAGGAATATTTTGTATAAACTATTTTGAGTCTTCTTTTCTGAGGGAACAAGTGGGTGTACAGAAGTTAGAGTGTGCCTCCATTTCTACTGGGCTACTGTTTAGTCTTTGCTATACTTTTAAAGTAAATATCCATTTTTCAAAAGTTAATTTATATTAATTGGCTAATTGATACTGGGGAGATATTAATGAATCAAATGATATTGGGATATTGGGGGTTCATGTCACAAGCCCTCAGAATTACCTGTAGAATCTGAGGGGAGTAGTTATACACTCTCTGGGAACCAAATATTCAAATCCAATGTGAGTTGACAAGATTATCCCAGAGGCAGTGCCATAGTTTGAAAATAAAAGAACAGAGATTGGAAAAATCACTGTATTGTGCCTAAAGTATATATAGGAGGTCTATGCTGGTGGAGACAATTGTGAAGATGCTCAAGGTTCAACATGGAAAGTATCTAAAGTAGGAGAAGAAGTCTTGGACATACTAATACTAAATGCTAATACTAATACTAAAAAAGGCAGCCGAAATATCAACAATTACCAAGTAATATGTGTATTCTGTTATTTACACAAAATTTTATGAATCATTTACATAAGAACCAAAACTATTTATGCTCATGAGGTTATTATTGCAGTAGCAAACCCAGTAGGTTTTTGCAAGTGAAACTCAACAATATTTCCCATCTTTGCTCTTTCATAAATGAATGAAAGATATAAAGACTAAAAGAATCAGTTGTGCTTATTCTTTATTGATTATTTTTAAAAGCATTTGATTCAGTAGAGCAGAAACATGCATTAATAATGCTATTCCAGCAAAATGTCTTCACTCCACATATAAAAATCATTCAAGATTCCGTGGAAGACATAACAACCAAAATAGCCTCGTTAACAATCTCCTGATCATAGACATCAGGTGAGGCACAAAACAGGGATCTATCTGCTCACTAAAGATGTCCACCACTGTGATGGAGGAGATTCACTGCAAGTCCAAGTTTGAGAAGGAGCCTCAGCAGATGGTGAGGTCCTCCAGATGCTGTTTGAGGGTGGCATGTTTCTAGTTACCTCAAACTTCAGAGGCTCCAGGGATATATCTATAACCACTTCAAAGAATTTAGCCTAGTTATCTACACGGGAAGGACCTAGTGGGTGAAGAATGCCTGTTTGACATTGAAGAACGTCTGTTACCCATATTTATGACATGCATCTCGTTGGACAACCTATAGGATCCATTTACCAGCTCGTCTATCTGGGACAAATAGTACAGATGGACAATGAGTTCGGCTTGAAGTTAAACAGAAAAGCAGGCCAGATTACCTTTAGGGAAAATATAAAGTTCCTATGATGGTTTCCCAAGCTTCCTCTGGAAACAAAGGCTCATCTTTTTGAAACCAGCATATCAGCGAGGCATGGAATATAACAGTCTCCAAAGAAGTAAAAAATAAATAGCATACCTATAACCAAGGAAGAACATTGAATAAGTCTAGAAGTAAAAGATTGCATCAAGGAAATTTATGTTAAATGGAGAAAGTATATACTTATTTATTACCTTGTGAGCTTGGGCAAGTGGCTTATCTTCTATGAGCTAGATAGTCTCTGAGGTTTCTTCTATCCCTAAATCTATGATCCCATGTTCAAATATTTGTGTGTCAGGGTGAGAGCTGAAAGGAGAGAGAATGAGACAGAGAAAGAGAGAGAGAGAGAGAGAGAGAGAGAGAGACAGAGACAGAGACAGACAGAGATACAGAGACAGAGAGACAAAGACAGACACACACACACACACGGGAGGGGGACTCTACTGGTACCTTCATAGTGTCCTTCCTGGTATACCTGGTATTCCATGTGAAAAGGGGGATAGAAATATAGGCAGGCAAGACAGTCCCTTCCCTCAAAGACATACTCTAGTGAAGACAACTCAAAAAAGGGATCTGGAAAGCAGGAAAGAGACAAAGGGGACGGGGGAATGGAGAAAGAATGGCCAAACAGGGGCAATGCAAAGTGAGGAGAAGGTCTTGCGGGCATGAGTGAGGTAAAACATGGAAGAAGTCCTTCCCAAAATAGTATTCCTGAGGAGGAAGTCACATTTCTATGGCTTTATGATTCTATTCAAACATATTAAAATCAAAGATATTAAAGATATTAAACAAATTGCACATTAGTAACAACTTCATAGTCTGTAACAAGCAAAACAATGGCATAGATTAACTCAACACACACACACACACACACACACAGAGAGAGAGAGAGAGAGAGAGAGAGAGAGAGAGAGAGAGAGAGAGAGACAGAGACAGAGAGACAGAGAGACAGAGATTGAAAAAGAGACAGAGATGGAGGGAGAGAGATGAGGTGAGCAGGCCTTGCATGATGCCCAGGAGATCACCCTGGGATTATTTCTCTCATTTTTGAGCTGCAAGAAACAACTGGATCTTGTGGAAGCTTATTGTATGACATACTTGTCAGAAATTTTAAGTATTTAGGAATAAAAGGAGACTGGTTTAATATTGACTGAACTGGTGAAAATAAGCAGAATGGGTGAAGGGAAGAAGCTGTTTGAAGCTCAGAACACCAGTGCACCTTGGTGACACACTGTATTTGGTTCCCCTTTTGTCATCGTGGAGAGGCAGCATGGCTTTGTTGATAGAGAACCATCTTCAAAGCTAGTAAGGCCTGGCTTTAGGTTGTGCCTCTGATGCTTACTACATGTATGACTTTATACCTCTAAGTCTTTAAGTTGCAGAGGAGGTGCTGACTTTTATTAGTAGAGATAATTTCCTCATCTGAGAGTTTCCTATACTAATGAACTCACAGGTTTAGTCCCTATCCCTATCCTTTATAATCATCAACAAAGGTGAATAGCAATATTTTCATATATATGGGGTGATAACTCTTCAGAAGTCAAACATAACTTTGACCAATATGGGGAAAGTGACAATGAAAACTGTGGTTAGATCCAGCCTAGAACTGCCATCAGAAATATATCATCTGAACTTAATCCTAATCCCACTTCATCTGAAAAAGGCACCTAGCTATGGGCATCATACATATGACACATATTTGGACACCGATCTATTTGCATACACCCTATTCCTCCTCAAAATGGTGATTATGGCTGCCTCGGAGGGCGGGGGGAGGGAAAAAGAGGGATTCAAAGTTGAAAAAACAGCAAAGTTATTGTAAAAAACAACAATGAAAGCCTTTTATTGAGTCAAAACAAGGGAAGTTAGATTTAAATATATATATATATATATATTCAAGTTAATCAAAGTGTCCCACTTTTTAAAAAAAACTAATTTTGATTATTTCATATTTTTCCCAAATTTATTATTAACTATGTATAAAGGTAATAGGATTTTGAGATAAAATGTACCTTAAAGATCATATTGTTCATCCCCTAATTTTACAGGTGCAAAAAAGAAAGGCCCAGAGAAGTCAACTGAATTGGTCCCAGACTTAGGGACAGGAAGATTTGGGTTTGAATTAAATTTGAGACATTTACTATCGTTTGATCCAGGGCAAGTCATTAACCCTTTCTGGGCCTTACTTTCTTCATCTTTAAAATAATGATGAACTCTAATGCTACCAGATCTGTTCCAACTCTAACTTTTATGATCCTATGAATACCATAGTGATTTTAGGAGCAATATTTGAACCTCTACCCTCTGACTAAAAATCAGTCAGGAAACTCCACATTCATTATGCCACCCCTTTGTATTTGCAAAAAGAGTCAACTTGCCTTTAAATTCAGCATAATTGAAACACAATAATATATTTAATTGAATTTTAAACTTTAAATCAAAATTTTCTTTGAATGTTTTCAGGCCAATCTAAAAACTTCCCTGTGGCCTGGAACATGTATCCAGACATAAGAAATTCAAATAAGAGAGCACATGTTTGCTACGAGTAGCTCGAGAATCTTCATTTTTTAAAGAGAGTATTATGGAGGCACAGAAAAGTTAGTTTATTCACTCTGTTTCTCACACACTTTAGCCTCCATCAGGAAAGCTAGGTATGACAATTTATGGATGTTACAGAAGATTTTACCTTCCTGCCAAATTCAGTACCATTAACATACAAACAACATCGTGGAAAGTTTGTGGGAATGACTGATTCTCCCCCAGAAACATGACTTTTTGGTTAGCTTTATATTCATCTGCCTCTGAATATATAGCCATTCACATTCCCAGAACCCTTTGGTGGTTCTGCAAATTATACTTTGGTTTATTACACACTCATTTAGCTGTAAATTTTGGTACATTTTAAAACATCAGCTTAATTATTTGGTTGACAAGTTGAGAAATAACAGATTCTTAGAAATCCATTCATTCATTCAACAAACATTTATTAAGTACCTACTCTGTGCAGAGGATTGTCCTGAATACTCAGGGAGGGAAAAAATTTTAGATAAAACATGTGCCCTACCCTCATGTAGCTTACTGTCTGCCATCAAGGTCAACCAATCAACTAACAAAAATTATAAAGTTCTTACTATGGCACCAAGCATTGTGATAGGAACTGGAGATACAAGTACAGTCCTGGCCCTCCAGGTGCTAACATTCTGTAAGAATAAGACACAGATAATTATAGTACACAAAATTACATGATAATGTGTGGTAATAAAATATGAAAGAACATGTTATTTGATGCCCCAAGGGGTTGAACTTCCCTCACCTGTGGGATTAGGGGAGGATTCATGGCATACAAATTGGGTTTTAAAAGACAAATAGAATTCAACAAGGATACAGAGGGAAGTAAGGAGCACATTCTGTGCATAAGAAACTAATAGTGACAGAAAGGTGAAAAATGGAAATGGAAATGGAAAAATATGGAAAGTTCAAAAGACATAGAATAATCCAGTCTGGGTACAACATAAAGCACATGGTGGTTAGAGATGTGAGAGATAAGACTAGAAAAATTGCATGGAGTTGGATTGCGGAGGCATTTAAATTCCAGGGTAAGACGTCAAACTCTTAGCACAGAACCTGGAACCTAGTAAGCACTTAGCACATGTTTATGAACTGAACTGAACTAACAGGAGAGAGTCATGTTTCCTTTGGCATTTTTCCTAGAATGTGGAACAGAAGAAAGAATTAATAGTATTATATATTTTTAAATGAGTAAACCAAGAATCTAATGGGAAAAAAAAGATCTAAGTCTCTTCTCAGAGTAGTTCCAAACTGTTTGGAGTTCCCGCTATTTACTCTGTATCTACCCTCTAATATTCACTATGTTCAATACTCCTCAATGTTACTGGCCTATTCAAAGTGTCAAAAGCTATAGACAGACAGACAGATGGACAGATAGACAGATAGATACATAGATACATAGATAGCTAGATAGGTAGATGGATGGATAGATGGATAGATAGTTGGATGGATGGATGGATGGATAGGCGGATGAATAGATAAATAGATAGATAATGGCCATCCAGATGAATAGACAGATTGATTGGTAGCCGATAGAAAATATAAAGGTATATATGTAAATGTAGATTGAAAAAGTCTTCAATATTTTTGACTGAAGGTTGAGAGTTATAATACTTATATTGATTGAACATGCAAAGCAGCATGGCAGACCTAGGGCCAGGAAAAGTTCGGTTCAAACCTCTTCTGACAGTGATCGTTATGTTTCCCCAGGCAAATCATTCAACTTCTCTGAGTTGAGAGAACTCAGTTAATTTGCTCTTTCTTGGTGGAGGAAGCTCCCAAACCAGAGGAAGTCTATGTCTATGATGTTTTAATCAAACATATCCCACTTGATTTTCACTTTTCCGTTACTCTGTCACCTTCGTTGAGGAACTAT
Organism: Phalanger gymnotis; assembly: GCA_028646595.1. Lineage (NCBI taxonomy): Eukaryota > Metazoa > Chordata > Mammalia > Diprotodontia > Phalangeridae > Phalanger > Phalanger gymnotis. The sequence continues at coordinate 58,998,975 of CM053623.1, read as the reverse complement.
AAGGAGGATATGTAGGACTAAGAGGCATTTTTAATTTTTTTTGTTTCATGGTTTGTCAAGGTATAATAATAATAATTATAGTATTTACATTTAAGATTAACAAAGTGATTTATATCTACCTATCATTCATTCTATCATCTTATTTGATGTTCTCAACAGCATTGTGAGGCAGGTGCTATTATTAACTCCATTCTTTAGATGAGGAAACTATGGGAGGAAAGAAATAAACATTTAAGTGCCTACTATGTGCCAGGCACTATGGTAAGGGCTTTTCAAATATTATTTCACTTGGTCCTCATAACAACTCTGAGAGGCAGTTACAATTATTATCCCCATGATACATTTGAGGAAACTGAGGCAGACAGAGTTTCAGTGACTTGGCCAAGGTTACACAGCTATTAAATGTCTGAGGCAGGATTTGAACCGAGGCCTTCCTACCTCTATGTTTGGCACTCTGTCCGTATCACTACCTTTCTTTTTCAAAAAATTATTTTATTCTGAACTTAAGAAATAAAACAAGGATTTCTATAACATACAAGAATAGGAAAAAAAATGATTGCACATGACATGAAACTGCACATCTATTATGTATAGCTTGCTATTTCTGACCCCTTTTGGTGGCTATATGAGCTCTGGTCCCTTGCATGCATGATCTGGCAATTCCTGATTGGTCCCTCAGTGCTGGTGACTTGGTATGTGTGTGTATGATGGGGAAATTATAGAGAAGATGATTGGCTACAGAATCACGAGGGTCCTGCCCCCTTAGTAGGAGATGAGAAACGTGGAAGGAATCTCCTCAATACTCTTTTGGGCACATCATTTGCACACTCAGCCAGCTCTCTGTTGCACTTCTAGGGGAAGGGAACTTCTCTTCCTTACTCCACCAAAGGTCATCTTGGGTGCAAGCACATGGCGACAACATGGGCTTGCCTTGGTGAGCCTAAGCTTGGACCTTAAGTCCCCGATTTCCTTTTTTGTTTTGTGTCATTTCCTGAGGTCAGACCATGGAACAATAATCCTAAGAGATGGTCTTTCCAGCCATAGTGGCTATACTATGAATTCAAGAGTTCCTACATTTCTGAATCAGTGATAACTTCACTGTGCATGTGCTTTCCTGTAACTATGTTGCTTCTTGGGTAGCTAGGTGGTTTAGCGGATAGATCATTGGATTTGGGGGATCAGGAAAACTGGAGTTCAAATCCTGCCTCACTTCTTAGCAGGGTGACCCTGAGGATGTCATTTAATCTTTTGCAGCTTCAGTTTCCTGACCTATACAATGTGGATGGTAATAGAATTTACAGCCGGGGGGTGCTAGAAATGGTTCACCAGTGAGGAATGTCAAATTTTCAGGGTGAGTATGTCTTGGAAGTCAGTAAACACCACAAGACAGGGCTTGATTTGTTGTCGTTTGCCTAGATTTAAGAAAGCGATGGAAAAAATGTTAATAATGCAGATTAAACTTAAAATATTTTTTGTATACATTTTTGGGAGAAACAATTGTTAAATTTACCATCACACCCTTGTCTATATCCCAGAGTTGTTGTAAGGATCAAGTTAGTTAATATATGTAAAGTGCTTTGTAAACCTTAAGGTGCTATATAAATGTTGGTTATTATTAAATGGCAGCTATATGGTGCACTGGATAGATGACCAGGCTGGGCATCAGGAAGACTCATCTCTCTGAGTTCAAATCCAGCCTCCAACACTTACTAGCCTGGGCAAGTCACTTAACCCTCTTTGCCTCAGTTTCCTCATTTGTAAAATGAACTGGAGAAGGAAATGGCAAACTGCTCAAGTATCTTTGCCAAGAAAAGCCTGTATGAGGTCACAAAGAGTTAGACATTACTGAACAACAATAATTTTTTATACCTATTTCTGTTCTTGGAGAAGGAGGTAACCACTGACTGATAGCATCCTGAACTGGAAAAGACTAAAAAGCTGTACCCGGAAGGCCAGGGTAACTGTATCTTATGATTCGCTGAGACAGTGAAGGTCTGAAGCGAATGGGACAGTCCACAAAATTGTCCTTCCCTCCGAAGAGAGTGTCATAAGTTCAATGTGGTTACTATTTTATTTTGTATTTAAAACATTTGTTAGCATTCACTTGTGAGTTTTTGTGTTTTAGGTGATATTTTCAAAATGGTAAAAGAAATAAATACCTGGTACGTATTTGTCATGTATTGTGACCATGGAGTCTAAAACAGACCTTGTTAACACATTTTAGAGTCCCTAGATATGTAAGTAAGCTTTGTTTCCAAGATTTCTCCCAGAATCATAAAGTGAGGGGGAGTAGCATGAGCCAGAGAAAAAAAGAGAAAAGTCTGATTTCCCTTTTTAGGGTCTGGCTGCCCACAGGAGGGATCTAAGCTACACGTGAACCTAGGGCAGAAGTCCTTTGTGCAGGTGGCCTATCGGGCCACAGATCATACAGGGTTTTTCAGACATTGGGCCCTCTCTATCCAGGCCAGAGGTTTACTGATCAAGACATTTTCTACCTGTGCTTTGATTTGCCATTGCTGCTTTGATAGCTCCTTCTGCTCCTGAGCTGGCTTAACTTTCTTTCCACTGACAATGCAGTAGCATTCATTCAATCTCTTCACATTCAACTGCCAGTCAAAAAGGAAAAAAAAATCTATTATTGGTAAACTGCTAGGAGAAAGCTTGATTCTTTTATCAGTATTTCTTCTGTTTCATAATGATTTAGGTGGTTGCTAACAGTAATTGTCTCAATCATTTTGAATTTAAAGTTGTAAACTTATCTATCATAAAGATACAGAAGTAATTAAAAGGGACAACGAGACATTCAGATTATTTAAATTGTATTAGGGCCTTTTTCATGGGTAATAGAACACATAGTTTGTTTTGTAGTTTATTTTGTTCCCTTCTTGCAACATTTGTTCAAATAAAGAAAATGGACATTGCTGTGGTACAGGCATACACTTGAATTTGACTTGTAATTAGTTGGCTTTCTGCGTCTTTTGTGACTTCAAGAATAGTTACTGGTGAGAATCATGCCGTTGCATGCCATTTAAGGCTTGTCCCATAGCGTGCTTCACAGAAATCCCAACTAATACATGGATAGTCATATAGATTGGTATCAGTTCTCATAAGGTCACTACAGGACTTTTCTGATGGGGCAGATGCTGAGAATAGCTATTTCCCAGGAGGCATTCCTGAAGACCAGAACACATCAGAACCAGTAGAGGTGAAGTTCTTGTGGAATCTAAGCCCCAAATGTAACTGTCAAAGCGCTCCTTTGTGATACCAATTTGGTATGCTTTGATCTGTTCTCTCTCTCAGAACTATGGAAATTACAGAGCATTTAAGACTAGTTGGAGGAACTTGGGGTGTTTATCTATGTCTTCCCATGAATGACTGATAACAATTCCATTAAATTTAAGAAAGTCACAACCAGCATAAGAAACTTAACATGCTATAATATATTAATGTTAAAACAAAGAGTACAACAAGGGCATGTGCCAGTCTGTAACATAGTCACCTAGCTTCCCTTTGTCCAGATTCAGGACATGCTATGGCACATAGAGGCACATAGACACAGCCAATACAGTGCTAGGGTTAAAGTCAGGAAAGATATAAATTCAAATCCTGCCTCAGGCACCAACTGTGTCACCTTTAACTTCTTTTAGCCTCAGTTTACTTATTTTAAAGTGAGAGAGTTGGATTTAATGACCTCTAAGATCTATTCTAGCTCAAAATATATGATCCTATAATCTAGGAACCAGTCAGATTGTAAACAGTTTGTCAATTGCTTGTCCAGTAATCTCTCAGTGAAAGGTATATATGCAGAAACAGATCCGTTGTTTGGTATTATGTAAACACAACATACTAGCCTGGAAATGGGAAAATATTGGAGAAGGTGATAACCATCTGAAAGAAATTGAAGGATTGTCACTTGGAAGAGTAGGATTAGATCCTTGGTTGTCCCCAGTGGGGAAATTCAGAGCAAGGAGTAGATGTGAGGTCATGGATTAACTCCCATTCAAGGTTTTCAAGTAGATACTAGATGACAACTTGGGATTTGTTTCAGGAGAATGCTATAAAAACAAGAATTTTATTAGAAGGGTTTTAAAGTTATCTTCTGCTCCAAGATTCTGTGATTCTATATTCTATTTGGCCCCAAGATATCATCTAGCCGGCTTGTCTAAAGCTAGAGAAATGGTAAACATAGGTGAGGATGGGCATGGGTATCTGACCAACGGCAGGTTTTGTACTATGGGAAATTCTTTTCAAGATGAAAACATTTATAACTAAAGGCGAAGAGTGGGTCTCTGCTTCAAAGGCCACAATTCTTTGGTGCCAAAATGAGCAGTCAATTAAGTTAGCCCAACGATCTGTTGGTGACATGTGTACATATATGTGTGCCTGGTGGGGGGAACAGACTACTTGTTTGATGTCATGTATATGCAACAAGTGATCAATGGTACTTTTCACTTCTCAACCAGTTATGCGGCATCCTGTAGAAACCAGGACAACACATTGCCCAAACAACCTAGGCAGCGAATGCTTCTGTTTGATCACATCTGTGCTCTTATCTCTTTGGAAAAGGGATTCTTTAAACTTCTTCATGTCTTTTGGCAAGCCTATGCCTGGTCAGCCTCTGGACTCTATCGGAGAAGAATGCTTTCTCAATGTATAAAATAAAATATATGGGATTAAAAATGAATCCAAATATATTCAAATACAGCTGCTACATATGTACCTAAATATACACATATAGTGTATAAATATACATACATTGTTTCTTACTCATTTTAATCACGTCTGACTCTTCATGACTCCATATAAGTTTTTCTTGGCAAAAAATTGCCATTTCCTTCTCCAGCTCATTTTACAGATGAGGAAACTAAGGCAAACAGGGTTAACCGACTTGCCCAGGGTCACTTGTCTGAGGCCACATTTGAACTCAGAAGGATGGATTTTCCTGACTCCAAGCCCTGGTGCTCTAACCACTGTGCAATTTAGCTGCCCTGAATATGCACATACAGTTATCCCTTCACATTGCAGAGGTAAGGATACAATACGCCCACAATCTAGAAAATCCATGTAAAATCTTTTGGCCCTGCCTTCATACGAGAAAGAAATCTGAATTATTATGGTATTAAAAGATAGAATATGTTGATATTGTACAATATTATACATATATTTTGTGCATTTCTGAATTTCTAAACTTTTTCTGTGTCATCTGCTGGCCTTTGCATGTTATCTGCAGCTTCTGCAAAACTCCCTAAAAATTCTCATTTAATTTGTTATGCTGACCCACAATATATTGAAACCACGATGGGGAAAGTTGTGATGTGAAAGGGATAACTGAATATTATATAAAATACATATATATGCATATAGCATATACATACATGTAATATCTAGCATATACATATATATTATAACATGCATGGATATGTGTATGCATTTGTGTATTAAACAAGTTAACTGACACCAGGTTTAAAATCCTTGATTTAGAACAAAAGATCCATGAAAATGAAAACTTTAAGGAGGATTCCAGCTATCTAGGACCCTTCGGAGAGCTCAAAGAATATTAAAACAAATGTAGATTTATGAGCTCTGTCCCTCTTCGACTGACTCGGAGATTTTGGTCAGAGATCTGATATACTGTTATTGTGACTCTGTGAGACAGGCAGGGTTAAATTAAAAAAACCATCTTGCTAAAAAGCAGCCAGACATCCTGGCGTGGAAGACGGATGAGATGAGAGTTGAAACTGTTTATTTCTATTGCTTTTATCTCAGTATCTTGAGCAGGAGATCTGTGAATTGTATCAATGGCTTGCCCCACATTCACCTCCATATTTTGGCTCTGTTGTGACTGTGGAGGCATTGCGTCGTACATGCTTTCCCAGTCTCTATATAATCTGCCCAACTGCAAATGGAAGTGCCAAATGTTTCAAAGTATTGAAAAACCTCAGGTACAGGGGAATGGTCTGAAATCTCCTGTTAGAAGATCTGGAATAATGAATGCAATAGATCTTGATGCATGCCAGAGGAGGGAGAAGGATTCTTCGCCACATGAGAGCCTTCAACGTAGTGTTCTGAGTGGCATGCTGAATTGGAAAAAAATTATTTCGTATCCCCACATGGGGAAAATGTCAAGATTCTACTTTTAGTTACCCGAGGAGTGGAAGTATATCTCTCCCACCTGATGTGCTCTGATATTTATAGAAGTAGGAAGGTAGAGCTTCTGGGAATAACTTTCAAGCCACCAGGAATGTGATTTGCATAGCTCCTTCCTGGACTTAGTATTTTTTTAGAAGGTAGCACATTGGGGAAACAATAGAGATGTGTTTATTTATTGGATTCCTATTATTTGCCTATGGCTGAGGAAAGGAGGTCAGGGGAAATATAATAATTAAAAGATGCAAGCTGGTCCCTTCCTCTGGGTCAGGGATTTTTAACTTGGCATCCAAGGACCACCAAAGTATCCTTAGATAGAATCAGGGGATCCATGAACATGGAAAAGAAAAAAATATGTATCTTTATTTTCACCAACCTTTGGTTTCATTTGTAATCCTATGTATTTTGTTTTATGTATTTAAAAACATTATTCAAAGAAGTGATCCATATGTCTTATCAGAATGCCAAAGAGGTATATGATACAAAAAGGTTAAAGATTCTTATCTCTAGCCTTACATGACAAAGTACATTGTACTACAGACAGGTTCTAAAAAGAGGAAATCCATCCCCTAAGGAAATAATAATATTGATGAAGAGGGCAAATAAAAGCCCATATCCTAATCAGGATACTTTTATATGTAATGAGACCTCACATGTTCACTACATTCCTGCTATAGTAAAAACTGGTTCAACATGAAAGGCAACTGAGTCCATCAAATTCATCCTAGAGCTTCCTTGGACTCTCCCAAGTTCTTTAATTAGGGGATGCAGGAGTAGCTTCATGGAAAGGTTGAGGAAGGCAGTCTTTGTGCTGGTGTGATGTAGCAGGCTCAGTGCAAAGGCTCCATTCCCAACCATGTCTTCCCCATTGTTCTGCCATCTTCTCTGCAATGGCTACTGTTCAACATCGTTATAATAGCATTTGTATAGTGCTTTCAGGTTTACCAAGCACTTGACATATGCTACTTCATTTTCTCCTCAAAACAACCCTGTGAGATATGTCTTATTATTACTCCTCCCTTTACAGATGAGGCAACTGAGCCTGAGAGAGGGAAAGTGACTTTTCCAGACAACTAATAAACATCTGAGGCAGGATTTGACTCGGGTCTTCGTAAATCCAACTTCAGCATTCCATCCATTGTGCTACTTAGCTGCCTATTGGCAAGCATTGTACATAGTAGGGAGTGTTTATTGAAAAAATAAAGCCACTTCCACTGCAGTGCTAATTGGATGCCTCATCATAGTGTCTGGGTTCTCAGAAGCTATATTGGCTAAATGCAAGCTCTGGAAGATTTTAATGAAATGGAAAACTTTTGCTCATGGACTGAATAAGAGATCCAGCTCTAGTTCAGCAGGGCTGGCCTAGCTCAGTGGGGAGAAGCTGGCCACCAGAAAGTTGGCCACCAGGCAATGAACTTGGCCACAAAAGCTTTGAAACCATCTGCTAAGGTTGGAGGACTTGTTATTTGAGTTGGTGGAGAGAGTATACACAAGAGTAAAAGCACAGATGTTTTGGAGAATTGGAGCCCACAGATATCAACCCGACCTCCAGCTCCGATCCCACAGTCTTTCAGGCACATGTGGGAAGACACCCCAGTTTTTGCAGGGGACATATCTCTGCTAGCCCACTGAGAGGACTGAGGAAGTAAAATTCTGAAGAACAGTTTCAAATTCTCCATTCTAATCTACTTAAAAAGGCTCATCTTTTTGTCCTAATCAATGTCAGCAGACAATCCATAAAAAGTAACAATATATAAAAGTGTCATAGATTTGGCTCCCACCATTTAATTAATTTAGTCCATTTGGGAGTAGATGACAAGGCTTTTTTCTTCATAAACCTTCATTGATCCTTTTAAATAGTGCTGACACAAGTGGAAGTCATTCACAGTAATAGCAAAGAAAGTTGGCCATCAGGTTGGGATTTTTTAATGGTTGAGGCCATAACCAATATTATTCTACTCAGCATCACAGGCCTCACTTACAGTCACAATAAACAGATCTACTCTCAACAGGAAACTTGAGTAATGAGAGCAAACTTTTGGACCTATTTTTCTTACTCAAATTAGGATGCAATAGTAGTCTGCCTTGATGGTTCTTGGCCAAACTTAAAGGGTGCAAAGGTAGACAGTTTGGTGGTGTAAAAGAAAAAGAGATCCACAATGCTTGTGTTGAGAACCAGCATTAGATTGTGGTAAAGGAGACTGCCCCAATCAATTGTTTCTAAAGGTTTGGCTTTATGAGTAAATGGACGATTGTCTACCTGGTATGATTTGAGGGTGGCTGGTGAGGCCTCCAATTTTTGCCCCTAAGGAGGCAACATAGTACAGTAGTTCTAGAGTGCTACTTCTGGAAAACAGTACATATGTGACCATGAACATCTCACTTATCCTTTCTAGAGCACAGTTTCCTCATCTGTAAAAAGAGAGTTGGACCAGAAGGCCTCTGAGGTTACTTTCAGTCTTAATCTATCATCCCATAATGTCTGAAATCCTACTCTTAGTGGAACTCCTTGGTGTTAATTATTTCTTTCTCTACTCATTACTCTTTGAAAATGCAAATGTTCCTACAAGCCTATTTAATCTCTTCCCACCTTAGGAGGAATAAGTTTGTCATACAGTCAAAGTCTTGGCATTGTAGATTTGGAGGATATTAGAGATCCTCCAGTCCCATTCTCTTATTTTATTAGGATGTGAGAACACTGAGGCTCAGAGGCATGAATCAAAATTCACACAGTTCAGTCACATAGCCAATGAGGGGGGAAGCCTGGACTCAGACCCAGGCGTGGTGAATCCTACTGCAGTAATCTTACTTGTTACCATCCCTTCCATAAAGAAGAAACTCAGCCTGAGAATACTAAGTAAATGTAATACTAAAAAGGGGTGGGGGAAGAGGGAGGAGTAGGGACTAGGATTAAATATGTGGAGGTTTATACTTAGGGTGTAGTGGAGAATGTGCTGGTGAATGTTTAACTACCAACACTGGGGAAAAACAAAGTTTTTAAATTTCATCTACATTATTAACATTTTTCTCCATCACTCTCTTAAATCTACACAATCAACAAAACAATAAATCAAGTCCTGATTTGCAGCACTTGCTGATTTTTGAGGTGTAAATAAATGTTGACATTGAAAACTTGACATTTTGCTCTTCTGAGCCCACTCCATTAGCCAGCACACAGTGGGACAAACTAAGGGATACTCAAAGCTTTTTTTTAATTCCAGAAAATGCACTGTCCATGACATGTAGATATATATTTCTATTGTTATGGTGCCCTTGTATGGGACAGAATTTTAAATAATAGGAGAGACATCCTTAAGAAGAACAAAGTAAATTTATTTCACAAACCTTGCAAGATTTGGGCACACCTCCATAATGGAGGAGGCGAGGTAAAAGGGGACCTGTCCTAATTGATACTCTTAATGAAAAAGATTCCCACCCACCTCTATCCCTTCTCACCGTTAGCTGGGAGGTGGGCTTACAGTCTAGGCACGAAAACTACACAGAGGACCAAGGTCGATCCGGTCCATTCAAATTTTTCCCTATCAGAACTGGGTGGTGTCTGAAAGTCTAGGGGAAGAAGAGACCTTCCTAGAGCAAAGAACAAGTAGCTCAGAGGAAATCCATTATCTTCTAACATCTGAGAGAGAGAGGGGGAAGGGCATGCCTTCCAAAATTACAAGGCCAAATCCCGAAACCTCTCCATTGGACATACCTTGTGAAGTCTTCACAATTATCCATCCCATTCACCTTCATTACAGAGAAAATTCAAAGCTTCTAGTGGTCTCTCACTTCCCTCTTCTTTCCACAATCAAAGATCCAGTTATACAACTCTATTTGCAATTCCTCAAACAAGCCACTCCATTTCCCATCTCTGTGCTTTAGTACTGGTAGGCACCCATGCCTGGGATGCCCTGCCCCCTCACCTGTGCTTTAAATTTCCCTGACTCAGCTAAAATCCCAACATCTGCAGGACACCTTTCCTGGTTTCAGTAGCAGATGACTCCCATCTATTCTGTATCTATCTATCTATCTATCTATCTATCTATCTATCTATCTATCTATCTATCTATCTATCTTTCTATCTATCGATAGATATAGATATATCTATATCTATATCTATCTATCTATCTATCTATCTATCTATCTATCTATCTATCTATCTAGAGTCACTTCTGCTTTAATGTCATGTATGGATTGCCAAAAAGCACTGTTATGTAAAATTGCTCAATAAAAACCACAGGGCTTATGGGGAAAATGGGGTTAGGGATACAACATTCAAAAACTAAGTTAGGGACACATTTTTTTTTTAAAAACTGTTGTTTGGATGTGTCCAACTCTATGTGACCCCATGAACTTTGTCCATAGGGTTTTCTTGGCAAAGATATAGGAATGGTTTACAATTTTTTCCAGTGTGTCCCCATTTTATAGATGAAGAACTGAGGCAAATGGGGGTTAAGTAATTTGTCCACATTCACACAGTTAGTAAGCATCTGAGATCAAATTTGAACTCAGAACTTGCTGACTTCTAGGTCCTGTGCTCTATTTACTGCATCACCTAGTTTTATGATGATTCAAATAAAAATGGTAGCACAGTTTTACATATGTTAAATGGTTAAGAAATACAATCAGTCTTCAACTTTTGTGGGGGCAATTTCCCTAGAAAACATCCCACAAGTCAAAAACTCTAATGCTGACACATTGACCTATGAGAAACAGGGGGTTGGATTGCCATGACCACCCAAAATCTTTCAGTAGAGATTGCTGAAAATATACTTTTCTGCATACAATTCTTTATAACAAAACGTTAATTCTGATCATATGCACCTTTCCTAACACATTAGCCATGAAATAACTCATAAAATGCAGGGGAGAGGAGAAGTAACTCAGGACAGATTGGGAGGGGCAGGGGCAGATGTCAGAAGAACCCCAAATCAAAAAGGGGAAGCCTGCTCCTGTCATCTCTAATCTCACTTTTGGCTCCATGGCTGAACGATTTCACATTGATAAAGCACGTGCCTCATGGTGAGTTCTGCTCCCCACCCCCCATCCCCATCAGAGGAGATTGGGAGCCATTGGAACAGGCAGCCAGGGAGGTGGACACTCGGTCCACCATATGAGCACTGGTGAGAGGGCAGGGGTGATCATCATCTCATTTACCACAGACTTAGCCACTTTTCCATTTTGTCAATTCTGTCATCAAGCACCTGAGAAGTTACTTTAGCACTTTCTGGAGTGGATTTTTACAAACACTTTAATGAATACTTTTCTCCTTTTTGTGGATATAAACTTCCCCATCTCCTCTTTCAATTTTTTTTCTCTACTACACATAGCAGCGAATATGCACAGTTGCCAACATGAAAGTGAAAATGAGGTTACTAATAAAATCCACGGAAATGCCTGAAGTTTCAAAAGTTAAATGCTAGAATTCTGAGGACTGGCTGTACATAAATGCTACAGCAAACAGTGGTTTCCATATCCTCCAGCTGTTGCTTGACTGGTGTCCTCATTCCCATGGTGTCCCTGATGGAGAGAGGGCAAGAGGGAGACCCAGGAGGATGTGTTTAAATCCAGGATTGGGAGGAGGGGTGCTGTGAGCAAGGCAGAAAGGGATGGGAGAGGAGCCAAGGGTGAAAGTGGTGCAGACCAGCCCTCCTCTGTCCACATCTCCTACTGCATCAGAAGA
>CM053623.1:58966197-58986645 GCA_028646595.1 Phalanger gymnotis | reverse complement strand
TTCCTTCCTTCCTTCCTTCCTTCCTTCCTTCCTTTTTTTTTTGAGACTGGGTTTCCCTAGCTTGCTCAGAGTATGGTGGTTACTTATAGACCTGACCCCCAGCTCCTCTTACAGATGAGGAAACTGAGGCAGAGTTGACCAGGGTCACACAGCTAATAAGTGTCTGAGGCTGGATTTGAACTCAGGTCTTCCTGATGCCAGACCTAGCACTCTATCTACTGTAAGACCTAGCTGCCCTCATCCAGAAAGAGAGGGTAAGTCAAAAGTACTAAATGCTGCAGAAATGTCAAGGAAGATAAGGACTAATAGAATATTATTAGATTTGGCAATTTAAAAAGTTATTGGTGGTTGTGAGGAGAGAGATTTCAGTAGAGTGGTAGAGCTTGTTCATACAATTGTCCAAATTAGGGAATCAGTACAATAACAGGGTAATTGAAAGAATAATGAGAATGGGCAGTTTCTCATGTTCCTAGGCTCTAGAATAACTTTTGATATTCTGACAAACCCTAGTAAAAGTAAAATCCACCCATTAAATAAGCAAAGCAAAGTGGAGAACACAATAATCAGGAGATAAGGGTCTGTTATTCTTCTGGGGGTGAACATTAGCTGTATCCATACACAGAGTAATAGCATCACCATTAGGGAATCCAGGCTCTGGCTAGATTAATTTCGTAGTCCACTGAGGGTTAATCCATTTGGGCAGTAAAACTTCCTTGACAAGGATGACCTTACAGAGGATGCAGAGATCTCGGTCTAGGGAACTCACTTTTAGTTTCACAGAATTATTCTGTTTGGTCTTTCAATTAAATATTTTTTCACTTTTTTAGGACTTCTGCTGTAGGTACTCCCAGAGCACCTGCTCTCAGGTTCATTCTGGTGCTAGCTTCTTCAGTATGCTGATCCAATGTGTTCTCTACTCCTGGTGTGTGTGTGTGTGTGTGTGTGAATACATCTTGCTGTGCCTAACTTGCGGTGTTCATTTACCAGGATGCTGTTGGATGTTAGCCATGAGATGTGACACATGCATATTCTAGATCACTTTGAAAGATACCTTGACTTGAAAAATAGCAAGGTAATTGGGGGAATGATTGCCCTTTTTGGTGGGGCAGAAATGGAGTGTGATATGCATGCCTGTGTTCATATACCTCGCTTTCTGGATACTCTGTCCTCTCTAGGTTTCTGTGACATTGTTCTTTCCCATTCCCTCAGTTTCTTTGGCTGGCTACTACTCTGTGTCATACACTCTAATTGCAAGTGTACCCCAAGGTTCTGTCTGAGGTCTTTTTCCATTTTCTTTCCATACCAGCTGGCATGGTGATCTCATTAGCTCCCATGGATTCAATTGTCATCTGTAAGCAGATGACTCCTAGACCTATATATCCAGTCCTTGTCTTTCTTCTGAGCTCCAGTCTTATAACATTATTCTGCATATAGCTATAGCTAAAGTTTTATTCCTCCTTGTCAAACTAATTAATAATAATAATAACAGACACCTCTCCTAATTATTCTGTTCTCCATTTAATGTTGGTGAATTGTACCATCATTAGAGTTTCTCGCACTATCGAAAGTAATTTTAGAGCCTAGGAAAGCAATGACATCGCCAACTGGATAGCCCAGTGGCATCTCAAACTCAGCATCTCTAAAACCAAACTTGTTACCTTTACTCTCCCTCTTAAAATCTACTTTCCTCTTACTTTTTCGAACACCACTAACCTCCTAGTCATCTAAGCTCAAAATATCAATGTAATACTCAACTCTTTACTTTTACTTACCCTTCATGTACGATCTGTTGTTAAGTCTCATTAATTCTACATTCACAAAATCTCTTTTGCTAAATTTAGTGGGAATCCCTTTCCAGGTAACAGTGAGATTTGAATGAAGATTCAGAAAAGCTTTTTATTAGGCAAAGGTAACCATATCTGTTCCCGACATATATGAGTAGATATTTGCTTGCCTAATGCATTGAGAGATTTTTTTTGTGCTCCAAAAAAGTATGATAATTCCATGACACTGTGCATTGAACATAGAATTTAGAATATCACCATTGCCTGCTAGGGAGGATAATTATGTAACTGAAGGAACATGCTCTTTTTCTTGGCGGGAAGGGAATAAGTCTACTACCATTTAACAGGCTAAGACCACTATTAGCACCCCCTGAAAACACTAATATTCAAGTAAAGCTTAGACTGTTATTCTATGAATATTTGTTTTGTACGTGCTGGAGGTAGAGATTTTGAAGAGGTGATTTAAGCATTACTAAAACATTAAATGGGAAAATTCTCTAAACCTTTTCTAGCCCACTTAAAATACATGTATATGTGTTTTTTTTAAATTTTCATTGTAATGAACAAAGCCTGATAACCCCTTTGTGTTACTTCATTGATTTACTCTTGAAGGAAAATAAACAAACTGCAGGCAACATCATTATGCTAACAAGATTGCCTCTCATCATGAAAATATCATCGATGTTATTTCACCCCTATTCCTCACTCTCCACCTCCTCCCATATTTCTATTGGTCTAACCAGACACATTTCACAACTCTTTGCTTTCTAGTAGTTATGGAAAAGTGGTGAGAGGCTGTTTGGTGAAGCTGATAAGGGAGTAGAATTGGAGGGAAGAAATCCCATGTTTGAGCCCTGCCTCTGACTTATACTAAGCATGTGACCATTTTCAAGCTATTTAGCCTTTCAATTACCCCAGGAAATTCTCTAAGACTAAATTGCAGGCAAATTTTCCACACAGAGGAAATCATAGTTTGAGGATCCCAAAAGGAAAAGCAGCATTATTTTACAAGTATCTGTATTTATACGTATCTACAAACCATTATAGCTTGTATAGATTGCAGTTGAAATAGATATGAATTTGTTATGCTTATCAGGGCATTTTAGTTTGTCCCAAAACAAACAAACAAAAAACTAGAGGAGTCACCCATTGTATCACATGAAATTTGAATAGGAACTGAAACTCTACTCTAAGAACATCATGTAATAGGTGAAGGTGACAAATATTAAATGACACTAGAACAGATGGAACAAACAAGCCCCATGAATGGATGTGAATTAATTCAGAAGCTGTTCTATTATTCTGTCACTAATTCAAAACACACCTGAGAGGATTTCCTTCCTCTGATTCTCTCTCTCTCTCTCTCTCACACACACACACACACAGACGAACATGTAAGTATATTTTAAAAACAAAATAATCACAAATTAACATGAGACTATATCTTTTCCCATATAATTTCACATTTATCAATACATATGAAATATTAGTTAAGTACTCTATAACCTTACATATTTATATGGATGTGAGATAAATGCATAGGTGTGATATATGTATGATATACAAATATAAATATACACATGCACACCCTTATATGTAAGAGCACTACATCTATGAAACCCCAGGTCTAGCCTACATAAGTGTCTGTGCATTTATGTATGTACACACATATAAGGAAGAGTGGAGAGGTTATGTGGGTGTACATACCCACAGAAATGGAATTTGATGACATGCCAATAATATACCATCTTTTCCAAACAGTATCAGAAAAAAAATCAAACAGCAGAGATCATTTCAGGTGGTAGCTCTGACATTCTCAATTAAATGTCAGATGAATGGCTCAATAATGATGCATACTTCATGGCTGAGAAAAACGAATTCCAATATATGGACTCCCTTTTTCTCCCTCTTCCTCCTCCTCTTCTTCCTCATCTCCTCCCTCTGTCTCTGTCTCTGTCTCTCCCTCTCCCCTTACCCTGCCCCCCCACCTTCCCTCCTTCCCTCCACCATCCCCACCCCCAGGCCAAAACAATTTCTTTTTTGTGTTCTGCCAGGACTCCTAATTGTAAAGCCCTTTCAATTGCACAAATCACCCATGTATTTCAAGTTGGCTTCTCCCATTCTATTATTTAGCTGACAAGTAGTTATAAACAAAACAAAAAGATATTTTTATTCACATAAGCAGAAGCTATAGGAAGATAAGTGATGTCAATGAGATTTGCACTTTTGGAGCCAGCTTTCCTAATAAAATTGTGGGTTTCTATCATTTGTTTGTTATGTTATCAAATTGGCAGCGGTCAGGCTCTCTCCCCTCAAATGGTAATGAAAAAAAGAGCTAGGCTAGTAAAATAGCTCTGTGTAGGAGCCGAAACAAAACAGAATACCACTGGGGGAAGGGAGATATTTCAGCTAATACAAAGAACGAAGAGCCTTGGACATTTTATTTTGCATTGGGGGAAAAAAAGAAACAATCATCAACTTCCAGGTTTAGAGAAAATGGCATCATTGTTCTGCCCGAGATGACAAGATCATAAAATGCTGTTGCTTTGGCAGCAATATCATGGCTAGATCACAGAATCAAGTTCTCTTCTCTTCAGCTCCTCCCTTGATGGAGCAAGAGCCAAAGCGTGAAAACGGGAAATGATCCAAGCTAGAAGGAAATACTCTTAACAAGAAATAGCTCACTTGCAGTAATTGCATAAGGGCATTTGTGCTGGGGTAGGGGTGGGGGAGGGGATGGTTTCATTCAAAGTGTCATTTTAAAGATAAGGGAGAGAATTCTTCACTTAAAAGAATTCCTAAGTGTTGTTTAGTGCTTTCCTAGTCTGTGTGATCAAACCAAGCCAAATAGAAGGTCAAGGACAGGAAGTGGATCTTGCCATGTGACTGTTAAAACCCCTGACCAGACTGGAAATGTGGCTTTGTTCCCATGGCAGCAATGCTTAAGGGCCTGCAGGGTTCATTTCTAAAAGATGAATTAGTGCCGAAGTAGGACAACTAGTGCTCTTTCAAGGAAGCCCACCAGGGATAAAGAGATAGGCATTTTTTTTTGATGTGTTTTGTGGTACCAGCTTGGAGTCAGGAAGACTGAGTTCAAATTGTGCTTCAGACACTTATTAGGTGTAAGACCTGAGTGAAGTCATTGTTGATTAAGTCAAGATTGATTAACTTCTCTCTGCTTCAATTTCCTCATCTCTAAAATACAGATGATAACATAATAAAATGATAGGGTTAGGCTCACCAGCCTCTAAGGTCACTTTCAGTTCTAAATTTATGATCTAATAAGCAAGCTGTTGTCTCCTAAGGTAAAATGAAGCAACTTCATTCTGAACACAAATTTGAATAATTCAGTAGATCTGTGATCTCATTTGTATAGGCTTTACTTCCATTGATGTAGATTGCAACTGAGCCATGCCTTTTAATTCTATGTGATTCTTGTCCATATTTTCCCACTGATCCTCCAAAAAGTGTGTATACCATGTGTTGGAGTCTTCTAGTTAATTTCATACTTCTTGGTTTCATATTTTATGGAGGCACTTAACTGTCCATCAGTTTTCCTTTTCTCATACTACATGATGGGTCTACTTCTTTTTTCAGCTGTACATATGCACATCGATATCCCAAATACACCTTCTTGCTTGTGAATCATTGTTGGAAATTTGATACAGCTTCCTTGTGCCTACCACGGGTCTCTTGTTTCCTATTAGCTCAAATGTAACCCTGTTTCTTCTGAGGACATAGTATGACAAAATTTGCAACTATACAATATCACTAGGAGAATATTTTTATTGGAAATATGGATCCTTGAACCATAGAGCAACTTGGGAATTTTGGAACACTTCTAAATTTTTTTAAATGTAATCTAGCTTATTCTCTTTCTTCTAATTCAATTTTGGGTCCCACTCACTGTTCATTAGCTATGTTTGTCTCTGGTAAAATGCATTGATATAGTAATGCCAGTGGTCTGGCCATCTAATTGTATATAATGGATTGGACAATAGATGCTTTTTATCCATTTAGTTTTTCTAGTATGGATTGTCAGGTTGATCTTTTCTGAGTAATCATGGGTCTTAGTGAAGAAACTCTCTAACATTCTGGGACCTTATACAATCGGTACGATTACATCTGTCAACAGCAGCCTCTAAGGAACGATTACATATAGAATGCCTCTTGCACAGGATTTATTCCAAGACATCTTTGTCTAATCAATGCACATATTCAAGATAGGGGGCTGGCATTTAAGAAAATGAAATTTTAAAAATTTATATTTAAAAATAAAGCTATTGCTATGTAGTTATCATACCTGTGAATGAATCCTGAAAGAGTTCAACATACAGGTACTGTTGAGAAATAGCCTCGAAGGCTACATTCAGCTCTGCTAAATCAAATGTACACAACGAACACAGAAGTTGGGGTTGTATTCTTTGTTCTTTTAAGTCAATTGTGCGACTATGAAGAAGTAATCTTCTGTAGAAAATTGTTTGAAAAAGCCTGTCTTTCCCTTCTTGCCATTTCATCAAGGATACCTTGTAACATATATAGATCATTCTCATAAAAAAATTGTAACAATAAGAAAGTTGCTATATGAGTTAGCAGTTATTTGATATTTTCTTGATTATCCTTTATTGTTTTAATCAAATAATCTCTGTTTTTCCCCCTTCATTTGGTGTCTTCCATATCCTGAGGCATCTTATAAAGGGATCCCTCAATGCTTTCAAGATTATATTGCCTCATCCATTTCTAGGACTCTATCCCAAAAGTATCATAAAAAGGGGGGGAAAGGACCTATCTGTATAAATATATTCATAGCTGTTCCACTTGTAATGGCCAAATACTAGAAACAGCCTATATGTGCAACAATTGGAGAATGACTGAATAAATTATGGTATATTAATGCAACGGAATATTATAGTACCATAAAAATGATAAATATGAAACTTATAAGGAAATATGGAAAGACCCATATGAGATGATGCAAAGCAAAATCACTAGAAAAGGAATTTTATGCACGCTAACATTTATTCAAGGAAAGAAAAAGAAAAGAAGGAAAACAGGGGAAAATAAAACTAGGAGCACAGAACAAAATCATTTTCCTTGCTTATTCATGGTATGTTAATTCCAATCAATCAACCAACAAGTTTTTTTTTTTAAACCACCTACTCTGCAGCAGGTATTGTGCTAGGACCTTGAAGATACAAGTACAAAGAACTAAATAAGCTTTACTAGCAAAGAGCTTCCATGCTAATAGGGGAGAGAAGTACATGTATAAATAATATACCATAGCTATAAAGTAAATAAATGCAGATATATGCAGAGTAGATAAATGCAGGAGAGTTTGGATGGAAGGGCTCTAGTTATCTGAGGAGTAGGGATTGGGAAAGGCTTCATTCAGAAGATGGTATGACAGACTCCATGAGGCAGAAGCGATTCTAAGATTCTAAGATGTAGAATGGCCAGTACAAGGTCATGGTGATGGGAAATGGAGTGTTATGGGTGATAATCAAAGAGAATACAAGTTTGGCCAGATTTCAAAATATGGGAGGGAGAACTATATCCAATAGAGACAAAGGGTTTAGAATAAGGTTTTATCTTATATTTTGTATGTCTATTTGATTGTTTTTGTTAGTGGTTATTTAAGTTTATAATTTTTGAGAAAGTTTTCTTAAAAGACTGGATTATCACCAAAATAGATTCTCTTTGCATGAACTTGGTCTAGTTAAATACTTCTTGACTTCATTTTTAAAAATTACTATATCAGGGACTGATATTTTAGGGTCTAAATTTTGCGATTATTTTAGTCATGGATAATCACTATAAAATATAGAAAAAAATTCTTTGATTTCAACAGAATTGCAATGGTGGAAGATCATACCCCAATAGAACATGCATAGAGATGAGCTGAGATCCCCCTACCCACTTTCTGGGACTCATATACTCATCAGGATTTTGGGATGAAATGTCAATCATTTGATCCCTGTGACAGAAGCAGGGAAAGGGGCTGTATCAAAAAGGATTGGCTGCTGAGTTAGGAAGAGCCAGTCAGCCACTCAGTGGGCTTAAAATAGAGAGGACTTCCATTCTTGCTTTTCTCTGCCTCTCTTTTGAATGTTTCTTTTGGGATTCTAACTGTTCCCCTTTGGACTTCCCACAAAGGCAAGGAAGAAGTATCTTCTTCCCCTTACACCGCCCCCCCCCACCCGACCCAGCTCCCCACCCACCCACCCAGAACCCAGAACCAAAGGCAACTGCCTGTACCCGGAACAAGCACACATGCTCATCTAAGTGAGTAGAAGCAACTAAATCTCATGTCTCTGGCAGGACCTTTTGCTCATGATTCCGGCCCCCCCTCCCCGGAACATAGGTGACTGAAGAGCAATCACGAGGTAATGGATTTTTTTTTATTCTAGTGGCTGCCTCATGAGTTTAGAAGTTCCAGGGTTCCTTAAATAGACTTGTCTGGAAGCTGGAACAATTTTCTGCAATTATACCTTACTCAGAGAAAATGACCACTGATAGGAGGATGTGACGTAGACATGTTACGTTTAGGGCCTTCAAACTCTCCTTTGCCTTCCCCTCTCTCTAAAAAAAGTACTCATGACATAGGTATGAGGTTTTTAGGTGGACCACAAGCTTTTGAACTCTGGTTTCTCAAAGTTGAGCTATATTTTCTGATATGCTTTCCTCCATTCTTTCCTCTGACCACTTTTGCACTGAAATCAATGGCTTTGAAAGTATATATTGATTTGGTTTGGAACATCATCACATATACAACATAATGTGAAAGTCATGTAAAAAAAAACAACAAAACTCTCTTTGAGAAATGCTCTCAAACCTCTGCTTAGTTTCTAGCTGGAATTTCCAAGTGTTGCAAGCTAAGAAGGAATTAAAACATCAATGTGAAATGACTTCCTCTAAAATATAGAACTAGGAAGGTCCTTAAGAACTACCCCGACATTACTGGATAAAAATGATCCTTTTTTCCCCTAGAATAAGGGACTTTTGGAAATGAAATCAGATTTACTAGGGATTCAAATGCCCTTTGAATTGGCATATGTTACATCACTTGCCAATTGGGCAAATGAAAATTGAGACTGTTTTTATAAAGAAATTGCTAACGGTTAGGAGGATCATAACATAATACTAACCTATTATCACTGTTTCTGAGAGTGAAATTGTGCAGGCACAGCAGTCCTTTAAAATATCACCAAGGGACCCTGGTGAAGTAGAAAGGAAGGTCAACTTGGAGTCTGAGAATCTGGGTTGAAGTCCCCGCTCTATCACTATTTGTGTGACTTTAGGCAAGTCTCTTAACTGTATTTCAGTTTCTTCATCTAAAAAACGAGGGGTCCTGAAATAAAGGAACTCTTAGGTCCTTTCCAACTTTAAATCCATAATGATACTAAAAGGCTAGACAGGCCCTCCCATCATCTTAAGTCTATTGTATAATAATCTGTTATGGACCTGACATACCATATTTCATCTCAATATTTAAATTTTTGTCCATAGAACCTTTTAGGATAATGATTTTCATGAATTTACTATTCATTATATTTTTACTATAAGGGAGGACCCATTGGATTAGGGCAGGGGGAGAATAAAAATGATGTAACATATATATATATATATATATACACATATACATATATATGTATATACATATATATGTATATAGATATATAAAATTTTAAAAATGATTCCAGTTTTATTTAGAGTTTGGCATGCAAGCATTGAACAGTTTTCCCTTTTTTGAATGGTCCTGTGAAAGCTTTCTTCTCCTCCAAGGTCAGCAAGTGGCCATGGCCAAATGTGGAGGTAGTAGAAGTGATAAACTTCAAATAATTCTCCTCCAGGGTACTATATTTTGTTTATACCAGCAGTGGATTTCATAGAATAATGACATGCTTCTTGGTCCCAACAAGCTAGCCTTTCAGCTGATCAAATAAATTATTGGTCACTTCACTATAGGACAAGCAAATCCTCCTAGAGGTTTCATGCTCTTGTCAGACAGATCATAAGTAATGGAAGCATTTTTAAAAATCAGTTTATACTCCCTGATCTGGTATGGATGGCCAGTTTATAAATCTTGTTGACTCAGATGAGTAGTATTAGCTTGGTTCACAGGTGGAATGCCAAGCTCCATTAGAGACCACCTTGAGCAGGTCTTGGTGGGTTTTATGAGGAAGCTTATTGATGAGACAGTAAGTGGTGATGCCTTTGTAATCCCTTACCTTCTGTCATCCCAATGTCATCAGTCATCTTGCCGTACTCAAATACAGTGGACACAGGCACCTTCTGCTCTAGCTTCTTCTGGGCTCAGTTTCTGAGGTACCTTGGATCTCTATCAGGTGAGATTTCTATCTTAGGGAGAATGGGCATATATGGGGTATGGGCAATGGTTTAGATAACCGCTAGCATTTCTTCATACTGTTACAATATTAGTCAAACTCTTCATTGCCATCATCATCCTGCCATTCCTTGTAGTACTTGGTGAAGATTTTCTTCTTGGATTCATGTCCAGGATTATAGGACAACTTCTTGTGATCATCACTGACAGGCTCAGCAAAGATGGTTTTGAGCATATTAAGACCTTGGAGATTTTGAATATAGCCACATGTCTACATGACCATCAGGTACATCTCCATGATGAGGTCCACCTTCACCTATTTCTTACTTATTCACATTAGAGCCAGAACTGTCCACCAAATGACGTGAGTCATGCCAACCTTGCAGCTCAAGAAGGCTGTGAGGTAGATGATCTCGGTGGGGTCATCACTGGGGAAGCTCTTCCTCTTCCCTGGTGTCTGCTGCTTCACTTTCAAAGCAGCAAGACCAAAACTCATGCTGGTTGCAGAGAATTTCCAGTGGTAGGTATGATTTTTTTTAAAGAAAAGTACTCCATTTTGTCAGTGTTAAAATACCCTTTTCAAGCTTTGAAGGAAGCTTCCTTGGTACTAATATTTCAGAATATCCATTCTAATTCTACCATTGATGATGATATTGTAGTCATATCTCCCTTAGCCTTTATCCTTCCAGAAAAAAAATGTAATTTGAGGGAGATTGATTCTTGAGGTCCTCCCTCCTCCACCCCCTTGACAGCTTTGCCTGATTATGTTCGTCTCTGTACCCTCTCTACCTTCATTATGTCTCTCTTGAATAGCAGCAATCATAAATAGGTTCAGACTCACCATAGTTCTGTATAAAGGTAGGATAAGGTTTTCTTTTCATGGCCAGTATTTTAGAATCTGAGCACAAACCAATAAAAAAAGTCAGACAGTTATGTTTGGGCTCATAGATGATCATAATAATTATGTCTTTGACTATGAAACAGCACCAGGATAATCTCTTGACAGTTGAGATCATTTTTTGGCATGGCAGTAGGAGATCTGGCCCCTGGATGTGAAGTCTGGAGTGCATAAAGAGCTGAGCACACAGAAAGACTAGTGTTAGAGATTAGATTTGTTCTTTTTGACCCCACAGGGAAGAACTAGGAGCAACTGATGTAAGATGCAAAAAAACCCCAACTGATATAAGATGCAAAAAAGAAAAATGGATATAAGATGCAAGATGCAATTTAGACTTGATTCTAAATCTGTCAGGGTTGGGGTTTGGAGGTAGAACTTCCAATAATTAGAGCTGTCTGACAGTGGAATGGTGGTGTCTTCAAGGAATGGCAGATTCCCTTCTCTGGAGGTCTTCAAGCAGATAATGAATGACCACTTCTATGGTATGTGAGAGCGTGGATACCTTTTATGCATGAGTTGGACTAGATGGCCTCTGAGGTCTCTTCTAACTCTCAAATTCTGTGGCACTGAAATTCTATATTAGGATTAGAGATGAAAAAGAAATGGACAGACAGTCAATAAGCATATATGAAGCACCTACTATGTGTCAAGACCTGTGCTCAGCATGAGGGATACAAAAAGAAACAAAAGACAGTTCCTACACTAAAAAAAAATCACAATCTAATGAGGGAGACAGAAAGCAAACAAATATACAGAAAGCAAGTTCTATATAAGATAAACAGGAACAATTAAGAAAGGGTAAGTACTAGAATGAGGAAAGGTTGGGAAAGGCTTCCTGTAGAAAATAGGAGTTTAATTGACTTAAAAGGAAGCCGGGGAAGCCAGTAAATGGAGACACAGAGAGACAATGACAGAGACAGAGATGGAGGGAGAGAGAATCAACAGAGACAGAATAGTAGCAGTGAGTTAATGCGAATACATGAGTGAATATGTGTTGGATGGAGAATGCTAATATCTATTTGTCGATGCCCAAGTGACTTGTGAACAAACTTATGTGGGGGAAAAAACCT
Organism: Phalanger gymnotis; assembly: GCA_028646595.1. Classification (NCBI taxonomy): domain Eukaryota; kingdom Metazoa; phylum Chordata; class Mammalia; order Diprotodontia; family Phalangeridae; genus Phalanger; species Phalanger gymnotis. The sequence goes on along the minus strand of CM053623.1, from coordinate 58,974,549 downwards.
TGTGGGAACATGGAAAATACGGGTTTAATGCAAGGCAGAAGCTGGTGATGCTCTGAGCCCTGAGGATGTATGCGACTCTGAGGTTTAGTGTGTTCCCATAAAATTATATGTGTTTCAGAAACAATTTTGAGAGAGCTCTAATAGATATGATAACTGAATGCACTGCACTGAGATTCCTTTTGCGTCACTCATCTAGAAGGCTAGGTTTTTATCCCAAGAAATTTGCATTTTAACAGGATTCCAAGTCTATGATCCATTGAGCACCAGGGACCCCTTATCTAGACACATGAACTCTGTAGCCTAGAATCTAACTGCCTTCAAAGCTCAGCTAAAGCATCACTACCTAGACGGGCTTTTCCCGACTTCTCTCCAGTGTCAAAATTATTTGGACTCTACTTGGTATTCACTTACCTGAGTATGTGTTTGAAACCACCCTCCCCAGTGATCCCCTGACCCAAAGAGCCTTACATTTAAGGTTTTCTATACATCCCCAAATCTAGGGCTAAGCAGTAAATTCTGAATTTGTCCATTATTCCCTAATTGACCCAAGTTCCTCAAGGGCTAGGATTGCTTCATTTTTGTCTTTGTAGCTTCAATGCCACCACTGTGGCCTGCACAGAGCACACGATTAATGTTTGTGGAATTGAACTGAATGTGCTTTGTCAGTCAATCACACACTAATAGAATAACGTATCCAGTGTGGGACTCTTTTTAAGGTTAAAAAAGGATTAGCATAGTGTATATTAGGAGTCCTTAACATGGTATCTGTAAACTTCTTTAAAAAAATGTTAATAATTGTATTTCAATATAATTGGCTCTCTTTGTAACCATATATATTCTGTTTTGCTCATTTAAAACCATTGTTTTGAGAAGGGAACTGTAAGCTTTGATGGACTGCCAAAGGGATCCATGACATACATAAAATATGTTAAGAATCCCCGATCTAAATGTTTAGGAACTACTGTCCCAGGATAAAGACAAGTGGCTTTATGTTGGGAAGCAAAATGGGCTCCTTGGCACTTAGTTCAACAAGTGCCCTTGAAGAGTTTGGCTTTTGTTTGCTTTGAGTAATTCAGCTATTTCATTGAATCTTACTAAGTGCTAAGCCCCAGGCCCAAACCCCTATTAGGTGTAACATTAACATTATTATGTAACAGTAATTAAAGTAGGACATTTTGCTTTTCTTCTCTTAAGTGCCTTTAATGATTCTGGCCTTTGTTTGAATGGGGCAGATAAAGTGGGATCTTTTTGTCTTGGAGTATTTCTCAGCACTGAGACAAGTAGGAGTCATTGATTTGTATATGATGTGATCCTGGGGATGGAGAACTTTCCCAGACCCAGCCTGGGTGAGGTCAAAGCCTTCAGGGCTCCAAACTGGATATAACTGAGGAGAACTTGGCATTTGATTTTTGGGGCACACTCATGGAAGGAGTGATGAGACTCTGGGCAAGCTGCAAACTGCCCCCCAGTTTTGAAACCCAGATGTTGGCACTGGTAACTATGTATTATGATATGAATAAGATAAGGTCTGTCTGTCGATGTTTGTAATTTGCTTATATTTTGCTGTGAATTTCAGGGTGCTGGCTTTTCCCCCTGAACTAAGTGAATGATATTTGTGTGCTGAATTAAAGTAAGCTTGCCAACCCCTTCACCTTGCTCTCCTTATTAAGGCAGATCAAAAGAACCTATGCTGTCCAGCAGCTTTCTGGGTTCTGGCTGTGGGTGGATGTTTCGCCCCCACAGAAGCTGCTAGCCGCTGGATTGTGGAAACAACTTGTACTGGAGCCCTTATCTGCCTTGAATTTGCTTCCATGTTTCCTTTCTTCTAACATCAATTTTGTGACTGTGGAAAGATCTTTGAATGCCAGCAACAAGAGCAACATCTTCCAGAGTGGTTGTGGTTGCAGCAGCACTAGCAGGATGAGGCTTGAAACAAGGAAAGTGCTTTGAACAGACCGTGCTCAGTGGAGGTAAAATGTGAACTGGCTAATCAGCAAATTAATTAGCACAAGCTATTTATGTAGCAATGAAACTTCAACATTAGTCTCTCAAATCGTGGTATGAGATGAGGTTAGTAGCTGATGTTACTGAGTATCTTTTTTTTTTTATTTCCCCCTTCTCTGGGGAGACTGCTTAAACTTCTAGCCAATTTCAATGATTAACAATTCTATTAGTAATAACTTTCCCCAAAGTACCTGGAATGGGTATGAAGAGCCAATGAATAGCAGAATTTGGGGAGCCCATTTCCCCTAAGCAATCCCAGAGGCAATAAACCAAAGATAAACCATAGCTGTAAGCAGAGGACAGGAATGAGCCCAGGATGCTAGTGCCTGTGGCTTCAGCCACACATTGCCTAGCCAGACACTGCTAAAACAGAATCATTGAATTTAAGACCTGGAAGGGGCATAAGCAATCCAACCTATTTGTAAAAGGAATCCCCATTCCTAGCAAATGATCATTCAGTTCCTGCCACCTAGCTATCAGACAGGTAGATTAGAAACAGGTAATTCCACTCTTGGATAGTTCTGATTGATAGGAAGATTTCCTGACATCAAGCCCAAGTTAACTTCTTTGCAATTTCCATCTATTGCTCCTGCTAAGGCCTTCAGGGGCTAAACTGAACAAGTCCAATAACTTTTCATCCATATGACAATCCTTCATATTTTAGAATGTAGTTATTTCCCTGAGTCTTCATTTTTCCAGGCTAAATATTTCCATTCTATTCCATCTTTCCATTCTTCACTTGGCCATCATATATAACAGATGCAAGGGCTTTTAGCATCCTGGTTGCTCTCCTCTGGACAGTAGAGGTTATCTATGTTCTTTTTAAACTATAGAGACCAGAACTGAATACAACATTCCAGATGACTAGGACATCTGACTAGGCCAGAGTACAGTGGGACTATTACCTCCTCATTCTGGAAGCTATGCCTCCATTGATGCAGCCCAAAATCACATTGACTTTTTTAGTCTCCTCTTGTCTCCCACACTGTTGACTCTTCTTGAGCTTGTGCTCCACTATCTTCCCCAGATCTTTTTCAGTACAATTGCAGTTAAAGGCAGTGAGCTGGTGAAGGCTGTAGAGCTCCAGATCTATCATCAAGAAGATCTGAGTTCAAATTTGTCTGTGCACACTAGCTGTGTGACCCTAGGCAAGTTACTTAATCGCTATCTGCCTCAGTTTCCTCATCTGTAAAATGAGGATTGTAATAGTGCCTCCCTTCCAGTGGTATTGTGAGGATAAGGTTTGCAAACCTTGAAGTTCTAGGTACTAGCTATTATTCTTGTTGGTGAATGATACCTCTCCTATATTAAACTTGCAAAGTTGATTTTTGTCTACTTAAGGGCGAGGTTCTACATTTATCCCTATTGAATTATATCATTTTTGGATCCATTCCAGTGCTTTTAGCCTATCAATATTCTTTTGCATCCTGACTATCATCCACTGTTTTAGAAATCTTTCTCAGCTTTGTGTCATCTGTAAAATTGGTGAGTCTCTGCCTGTATTTTATTGATAAAATGTTAAAATAACACAAGGTCAATCATAGATACCAGTGTATTCCAACGAAAGCTCCCTGACACAATGACCTTGAACTATTAACAACTCTTCTTTGAATCTGACCATTTCAATTCTGTTCTGAATAAATCTGATTGTATTATCTCATTGTAACCAGGGACTGACCCATTAGCCTAAGTCTTATGAGCCCTATGTGTAGAATGTTCATCTGATGCAATGATGGAAGAAGTCCTTGTGTGGACTTTGGAGCATTCACAGATATTCTGTAATTGGTTCCAGTCTTTTAACCATGTGGGGAAGAGAAGTCTTTTTGATTGGTAGCATTGATTACAGAGCTGGAAGTGCAGATGCATCCAAAGCATACCACTTCTTCTCTTTGGCTGCCTTATTCCTACCTGGAAGCATTCCAGTAAGAGAAAAGAGATAATTTTATAAGGCCTTATGCATTCTTTCTCTGAGGTTGACATGTGATCTGTGGTTCCTTTATCTTGGCATTTGTCCTTTCATCTTAGGGGAAGGAGATTGAACAGTCTTATTCTTTTGAGTTTTAAAAGGTCAGGAGAGCTAGCCATTAGGAGATTCAGTGGTAGAATCCAGCCAGGGGTTTGAAGCCAGCTGGTCTAACTCTCAGAGGAAGAATGATCTCTGCTATCCATCCAGCCCAGTGTTATGTGAAACACCTCATCAAGCTTCAATGCTTTATTTGGACATGAATGTAATGAGACTAATGCTATGAGACCTTAATTCAGTTTGAGCCTACTCTCCCTGGGGAAAGAGTGCCCCTGAAATGTTAAGAGAGGTGTAAAATGTTGCACACTGTTATCACTGTATCTTTTAAGTAAATATGTCTTTGTAAAAGCTAATCGATAGACTGAATCAAGGTGTCAAATTGGAAGGAAATAGTACAGCTCAGCTCTCTCCCATTACTACACTACTTACCACAGAACATATACCCCTTGACAAGTGGTCTATCTGGATCCCCAAGTGTAGAGCTTCAGTCCAAAGAAAATAGCTTCGGCATGGCTGCCAGTCACTCTGAGAAAAAAAAAAAAGAAAAGAAAGGGAGGAGGGGCTTAATTGGTTACTCAAGAAAGAAACTAAATGAAGGAGGGGCAACCTGAGATAAATAAAAACTCCCTCCGCTCCTCCTCTACCCTGGGAAAAGGCAATCAGGTCTGTTTCACCCAAGGAAGGGATATCTTTGGACTTAGCTGTGAATTAAAGAAAAGGTTGTTTCCGTTTTCTATTTCCTTTCTTCTGCTCACAAGAAAAGGTCTTGAACTAAAACTGATCTTGGATGGCGGGGTCAGCCCTGGCATCTTAGGTGAAGGAAGGGACCCTAATTTAACTTGACTACCCAACCCCAGCTCAAGAAAAAAGGAAGTCTGGGTGAAAGAATGATCCTGGGTCAAGGGAAGGACCCTGGGACAAAATAAAGGACCTCAGCTTGGTCTAATCCCCAGAGCAGAGAACTGGAACCCAGCTCCTGTGGAAAAGGAAAGGTCCACAGAGTAAAGAAAAGGGCTTAGAAGGTTGATCTGAGGCTTAGCCCCTAGGAAAGGAACAAGATTTCTGCCCCCACCTCCAAATGAATAAACCAACAAACAAAAATAACAGACTTTTATGATGTCAGGGATATCCAAAACAAAAATCTGGTAGAGAAAAATAACTCAAAAACACCAGCACCTCAATAAAAACCTCAAAAAAAAGTTGACCTCCAAGATCAATTAGAAGTCCTGGAAGACGTGATGTATAATCAATATCATATTGTTTGCTTTATCAAGGGCTGGGGAAAGAGTAGAGGAAGGGAGAGAATTTAGACTCAAAATTTTGAAAATGAATATTAAAAAATTTGTAATGTAATTGGGAAATATTTAACAAAATAAAATATATTTAAAATGAAAAAAAGAATTCCTTGAAGAAATGATATGAGTTAAAAAAAACAGAGTTACAAACTGTAATAAGTCATTCCCTAATTGATAAACGGTCAAAGGATATGAACAGGCAGTTTTCAGACAAAGAAATCAAAGCTGTCTGTAGTCATATGAAAAAAATACTCCAAATGACTATTAATTAGAGAAATGCAAATAAAACCAACTCTGAGCTACTACCTCAAACCTACTACATTGGCTAAAATCACAGAAAAGGAAAATAACAAATGTTGGAGGGATGTGGAAAATTTGGGACACTGTTGGTAGAGTTGTGAACTGATCGAACCCTTCTGGGGAGCAATTTGGAGCTATGCCCAAAGGACTATAAAACTGTGCATACCCTTTGATATAAAAATACCATTCCTAGATCTATATCCCAAAGTGATTAAAAAAGGTGGGAGGAGGGAGGAAGGACCTATTTGTACAAAACATAGCAGCTCTTTTTGTAGTGCTGAAGAATTGGAAATTGAGGGGATGCCCATTATTTGGGCAATGGCTGAACAAATTGTGGTATATGATTGTAATAGAATATTACTGTGCTATAAAAAATGATGAGTAGGCAGGTTTCAGAAAAACTTGGAAAGAATTATATGAACATCAGTTCATAAAGTAAAGTAAAAGTTCCTATAGCAAAGTAAAGCGAGAGGAACCAGGAGAACATTGCACACAGTAGCAGCACTTAGCAATACTCAAAAATACAATGATCTAGACAATTCCAAAGGACTCATGATGAAAAATGCTATCCGCCTCCAGAGAAGGAACTGATGGAGCCTGACTGCAGATCAAAGCATACTATTTTTTATTTTTTGTACTTTTTTGTGAGTTCCCCACCCGCTTTGGATCTGTGTCTTTTTCACAACATGACTTACATAGTAATATGTTTTGCATTATTGAACATGTGTAACCTATATCAAATTGTTTACTATCTCAGGGAGAGGGGAAGTGAGGGAGAGACAGAGAAGACTTGGGACTCAAAAATTTTTTAAAATGAATGTTAAAAAAATGTCTTTACATGTACCTGGGGAAAAATAAAGTATTTTTAAAAGAGTTTAAATTATATAAATGAAACAAGAGCTGTAGAGAAGAAATATTAAAAAGTAATAATAGATTAAAAGAATTAATATTAACAGTTTTAATTAGGAATTTGTACCCAAGGAGTACAAAACCTTACTCTAGTTATAAATGCCCTAAAAATTAAAATGGACCAAGAGGTTATTGACTCCAGGACACAAGAAGAAATATTAAAATAATTAAAAGATTGAAGAAAATATGAACGATCTCATATAAAAAAAAACTGACCTGCAAAACAAATCAGGGAGAGATAACCTAAATATCACCGAACTATCTGAACTGCCCAGATATATAAGTAAAGACGGCAATGTGAAAATAGAATCCAACAAACATCTCCTGAAAGAAACCCCCCCCAAAAAAGAAAACCCAAAATGAAAACTCTCCAAAATATCATTGCCAAAATCAGAGTTTCCAGATCAAATGATATTATGTAAGCATCTTTTTAAGATGCTTACATAGATATATGCTTTCAGACACTTCAAATACTGAGCAAGCACAAGATTTAGTAGCTACCATTATAAAGGAGCAGAGAATATGGAATGCAATATTCCAAAAGGCAGAAGATATAGTCTTATGACCAAGAATAGGTCATAAAAACTAAATATAATCCTACAAGAGAAAAAGAAAGGATCTTCAATGAAATAGAAGATTTTTAAACTTTCACAATAAAAAGACTAGAGCAGAATAGAAACTTTGAACTACAAATACCAGAGTTAAGAGGATTATTTTTTAAGAAGGTAAATACAAGTCAATCATCAGAGGGGCAGAGTTATTTCCATTCTAGTGGAGGTGTGGCACTGTAAGTTTCCTATTAGGAAAAAGCCATTAAATACAGTAATAAGTAAAAAGCCACAAAAACTTAAACTCTGTGAATGGTGGAAACCCAAATATTTAGCCCTGTTAACAATCATAACTTAGATACTGAATTTTATTTTAGACACTAAGTCATAACTTAAGACCTGTGAAAGCCATAACAAGAATATTGTGACATACATGTAACTGGGACATGATCAATACACAAACTTGTGTTTAGGCGTAACGCTGACTTAATGCCCAAGCTAAACTGAAAATCAAAAATATCCACCAATCGGTAGTAATGCACTCTCTAGCTCCTTCTCCCTTTGTTTTCTATTATCCACAGGGATTTGGGGAGTTCTTTTCGGGGGTCCACTAAACTGGCCAGCGCCCCCACCGAAGATTACCCCTGTTTTGTAAGTATTCATAAGGATCGATTAAACTACTACCTACAATCAATCTGGAGATACTTGGCCTCTTATTTTGTTATCAGAAGAACACCCCGTGGTTATGGAGGAGGCACAGGGTTCCCCAGTGTTGGGGACTCTCTTAACCCCATACTCCCAGGCCTTTGTCCAGCAAAGGCCTGATCTCCCGGGCAATGAATGAGGCCAGAAGCCAAGGCGGTGAATAGCTCTGTTTAATTAAGTCAGTGACCAGATTTTTATAGCCTTTATTATGTAGTACTAGGACTGCCTTGGTCCGCCTACTCTCCGCCTATTCTCCTCCCCTTTCCTTCCCGGATTCACCTGTGCACAGGTAAATCCGGAAAAGAACCCGGCACCAGTTGCCAACAAGAGCGAGACCCTTCCTCCACACTCCATCTTGTTCCTCCCATACATCAGAGCCCTGAGGCTATCTCAGCTGGTTCTGGGTGCGGAGGTCCAACGATGTTTGGGGTCGGCTATCACTCGTCCCGTTACAACTCCCCCTTTTTGTTTTGCCAAGAAGTGTACGGATCATGGAGAACTATGACGTCACGCTTCATGCCAAAAAGGGACCGGTGCATAAGGGAAAGGAGGCAGCGAAAAAGACAAG
>CM053623.1:58936273-58965697 GCA_028646595.1 Phalanger gymnotis | reverse complement strand
GTGTGGCACCAATATGATAAGACTCAGGGAGCCAGGGGATTGGGGGGATGGCACCAGATTGCCTAAGGAGAGGCACACCGGCCAACTAAGATATGGGCAAGTCAAAGCTCCTATTCTAGTTAGCATTGGGATTGGGCCCATGAATGACCAGTACATTTTCAGTCTGGACAATTCAGGGATAGGAAGGAAGGAAGGAAGGAAGGAAGGAAGGAAGGAAGGAAGGAAGGAAGGAAGGAAGGAAGGAAGGAAAGAAGGAAGGAAGGAAGGAAGGAAAGAAGGAAGGAAGGAAGGAAGGAAGGGAGGGAGGGAGAAAAGGAGGAAAAAAGGGAGGATAGAGGGAGGGAGGGAGGAAGGAAAGAAAGAAGGAAAGAAAGAAGGAAGGAAAGAGGGAGGGGAGGAGAAAAAGAAAGAAGGGAAGAAAAAGAGAGGAAAAGGAAGGAAGAAAGGAGAGAGAGAGAGAGAGAGAGAGAGAGAGAGAGAGAGAGAGAGAAAGAGAGAGAGAGAGTAACCAGTATATTTCTGTGAGGATTGTGGTATTCCTCTACAAAAGTAATACATTAATTACGAAGTCAAACCTCAACTGCTATTGTAGTCTATGAGGATCTACCGTGATCCTCCTAGGATCTTTTCAAGGTGATATCACTACCATTATTCTGCTAGAATTTTTTCATGTACTAACACAACTCATTAACTAAACATAAACCTCTTTGTTTCCAGCCCAGTCCAGACACCAATAATGCTTTTGGATTAGTTTTAGGATCTTACTTCCCTCAAACTTCTGGTTAACAGGGTGATATAATAGAGTATAACCCACTCCTGGATGAGTCACAGTTAGGACTGTTCCAACTTCCTTGTCACTGATGCAGACTGTGTTCTGCAGTGGAGGAAACATTGTTTTTTAGTCATTGGACCTTAGTTCAAACCTCAGCTCTATTATTTACTATCTCTGACTTCAATCAAATCATTGAATATCTCTGAACCTGTTTCCCCCTCAATAAAATGAAGCGGTTGGGCTAGGTGACCTCTAAGGTCCTTCAAGTCCCTGCTAAAACCTCACAAGAAGTCTTTCATGGTCTCCTGTAATTCTAATGCCTTCTTTCTGTTAATTGTTCCTAATTTATCGTGTATATAATCTGTTTGTACAGAGTTGTTTAAATGTCTCCCCAGCTGGATGTCGAGATCCTTGAAAACAGGGGTTACCTTTTGCCTTTCTTTACATCCCCATTGCTTAGTACATTGCCTAGCATATCCCAAGCACTTATCAATAAATGTTTATTGACTGACCTTCACTAAGCGTGGGCTTTCTCCAGCCTTTTTCCTCCTCAAATTCTATCCTTAATGGTGATGCATTGGCAGCACATGAATCACCACGAAAGAAAAACAAAGATGGATAAAAAGAACTATTCTAATCCTAACCTCTGAAATAGACATGTTTCTATGGTTCCCTAAGGTCATAATTGGATATTTAACTCCCTCAAAGTTGTGCCACTATTTCCCCAGTGGCCAGTTCCCAATCCATTACGGCATAATCAATCTCTGTTAAAATCAACTGATGGAAAAACATAAGACTATGAAGTATAAAGTCATGGACTCTGATGGGCCTTTTCCTGATACAGTTTGATTGAAAGCTGTCCTTAAAACATGCTTAAAGTATTTGTTTCCACAAAGAATGATAGATTTAAATGTTATAGCAAGTTTACTAGTCTAAAGATATTAGTCTAAAGACTCTCTTTGACATTGGGAAGGCATCCTCTTGGCCAACACACTACTTGTATCATATCTACTTTCTCCACAATTGTGGGATCCATCAGCCTTGAGTAGCCTAGAATAAACTAAAGTTTCTCATACCTAAGAAATCTTGCAAGGCCTTAACATGTGCTAAGTCATATCTGTATGGGTGTATGACTTGCATATATGTTGAGCCCACTCGTAAGCCTGTCCTCATCACAAATTTCAGAAACTTGATCTGTCTCTGATGTAAGATACTTTTCTAGATCTTACAACATAAACCATCAGTTAATTGGTTAATCCATCAATCAACATGCATTTATTAAGCCTCTATAATATTCCAGGCAAAGTGCTAGTTACTAGGCTACAAATACAATAATGAGATCGTCCCATAAGGAATATTCTCAGAAGTAGTATATCCTACTTAATCGTAGCAAAGCAACTATGTAAATATTTATCAAATCTGTTTGATTTGTTTTTCCCCCCTGAAGGAATCAGGAGGATCTGCCAAAACTTAATTAATTACTTGTCGGAGGGTCATAGATCTGTTAGCCAAGAAGGATTGTTTAATTTTTTTTCTTTTTAGCCTAAGCCCCAGGCACAGTGCCTTGCACATTGTAGGGGCTCAACAATAGTTGTTGAGAAGAGAAAGGCATAATCAAATAATCATAATGGATGAATGAATGAGAGAACGTTTGTTAAGCACTTACTGTGTACAAAGCTCTGAGGATGCAAATACAAAAGCAACACATTCACTAAGGAGTTTACATTTGAATAGTGGGAGACTACACATAAAGGTTTCAGCAACAAGTCAGATGGAAAGGCTCCATGATCCTTAGGGTACAGTAGTGAAGCAGATGGTGATGCATCTTCTTTAGCCTCATTTCCATATTAAAACAATATCAGTTTCTGATGTTGAATTATTTGACTGTGCCAAGGACATCAGTGGCAAGAACTTCTCTTTTTCCAGGTCTTCGGCTAATGTATGAACTCTGGCCAAAAAACTGTTTTCCACTCATCCACTGTTCTGATTCTGAGGAGACTATATCGTTCTCAGAAATCCAACTGGGGTTAGGTCTAAGTTTCCTAAACTCTGGCCAAAATAGCTGAGATCAACATAAATGAGGTGCATTTATGGGTGGTGATCTCATTCAGACCTTGTTAGTCAACTCAGGGGACCAATGCACCCCTCTTCTTGTGAACAACAATAAAAATAGAGCTAGCAATTGAGGCCAGTGAAATGTATGCATGTATATATACATACATACATACATACATACAGATAGATAGATAGATAGATAGATAGATAGATAGATAGATAGATAGATATAGATATAGATATATTCATATAGATATACACACACACAGGGTTATTGTAAGGAAAATAATTTACAAAATCTAAAATACTATATCCATGTGAGTAGATTTTGTTCTTTAACCCTAAAAGGGCTATATTTCTCATTTGAGGCAGAGCTTTGTCTGCATGATGTATGTGGGGTGGGGGAAGGTTGCTGCAGACATAGAAGCACAATCCAAATCGTGATTTGGATGCCATTTGTCAGCCCATTCTTGGTTCAAGACCTCTTTTAAGTCCCCATATTCACTGTGGATCCTTTCCTTAGTCCCATTAAGGGAGATGACTTTAGCCAAAGTGAAAACTTTTCAGGCCCTTCAGGACTTCCTAGGCAGCTTTTTTTTTTTGCGTAGGAAACCTACTATCCACTGAGCTTCATTCACTATAGGGTCTCTATTGCTCAAGGCCAAAGAGCCAAAATACCCACCCAGGTGATAGCAATATCTACAGCTCCCAAAGCCACGTGTGTCAAAGTTTGTGAACCTCTATCAGAATGTCAGGAAGCTGGTCTCATGGGATCATAGATTTAGAGCTAGAAAGGACCTGAGAGGCTGTTTAACTCTGTCATTTGATAGCTATGAGGCCCAGGGTTGTTGAGTTGATTTGTCCAAAATCACTCATTCGTCCCTGGGTCCACTATATTGTCCCTCATCACCTCCCTTCTCAGAGAACCATCTTCTACTTTAATTACTCTCTTAAGGTTAAACACACACACACACATACACACACACACACACACACACACACACACACACACATACACTTCTTTAAAAAAAAACAACCGATCCTGGTGATTTAATTCACAAATCTTTGTCAAGCCATCTGCTATTTGTAAGGCACTATACTATATGCTTGCAATACAAAGACAAAGCTTTGTCTTTGCAGTTATCCCTTCTACATTGTGAGGGTCAGGGGTGTGGAGCCTGGGCGATCTGGAAAATCCATGTAAAAATTTTTGGGGCCTCCATTCGTATCAGAGAAGAAGTCTGAATTGTTATGATATTAAAAGATAAAATATGTTGATATCATACAATACCATACGTATATTTTATACATTTCTGAGTTTCTAAATATTTTCTGTCATCTGCTGACCTTCATGTGTTTGCTTCCGCAAAACTCCCCAGAAATTCCCATTTAAATTCTCATGCTGATGTAGCAAAATCGAGATGAGGAAAGCCAGTATGTGGAAGGGATAACCATACTCTAGACAAGCTTCTATTCCACTTTGGGGCTAGATAATCCAGGGATTTTCTAAGACAGGGATGAGAAAAGAAGTGCCTAACAGATATGGGGGACCATCTCTGTAAAGTCCCAGATGTGGAGATGAAAGGTCATAAATGGCACGTTATAATGACTGAAATGGAGAGTATGTGATGGGCGAATGAAAAACAGTATGAAATAAGTAGCAGGAATAGGCAAAATAAGACTGAAAATGGTTGGTTGGAGCCACAAGTGTGTGTGTGAATGCCAGGATGACGATTTTGAATTTTATCTTAGAGGGAAGTGGAAGTCATTAACAAATTTCAAGTGAAGAATGTCATGATCAGATGTATGTTTTAGAAACAGCCATCCTGTCAAGAAAAGACTGGAGAGAGGGAAGAGATTAGAAGTAGAAGGAAAAATTGGGAGATTGCTGAAATAATCCAGGTAAGAAGTGATGAGGTCCTCACATAGGGCAGAGGTTGTGTGTGAGTAGAAAAAAGATGATGAATGCAAGAAGTGTTCTTAAGGTAGAAATACAGTTATTCAATGCTTTACAATCAACCAGTGCTTGATTGTTTCTTTTTTAGTGTATACTATTTTTTCCAATTACTTGTAAAGATAATTTTAGCATTCATTTTTATAAAATCTTGAGTTCTAAATTTTCACCTTCCCTCCCTCCCCTCTCTACCCTCCCTCCTCTCCCTAAGATGGTAAGCCATTTGATATAGGTTATATACGTTCGTTGAGTGTAGGTAAGGGCCCCAAACCAGTTTATCCCCAAAGGTAGTCATAGTAGTAGATTTGCCTGTCTTTCTAACTTGTATTTTGCTTCTCAGTTGTCATGAATAGAAATTCCTGCTTGCCTTCATTCACCAAGGCCTTAGTAAAAATCTCACTAACTGGGCAATTCTCATCCACACTCCCAAACTCAGTGGTAAAGGCAACCTTAGAATAAACCAAAAATCATGATAATTCTTCTACTCCTATAGCACAGAAGTCCATAATGCTCCACTTGTTGCCAATTCCATTGGTTCAATGCTTCCTTGCTTTCCTATCTCTGATGGAAAGATTTATTACTGTGGTAAGGGCTTTTTGTTGTTGCTGTTCAGTTGTTTCAGTCATGTCTGACTCTTTGGGAACCCATATGGGGTTTTCTTAGCAAAGATACTAGAGTGGTTTGCCATTTTCTTCTCCAGCTCATTTTACAGATGAATAAACTGAGACCAATATTGTTCAGATATTGACCTCATAGGCACCTTCTGCAATGCTTATACTCATGCAACCTGCCAATAATCTAACCAATGTCCTGCAATGGGACAGCAGAAGGAATGGTATCCATGGTGGTAGATTACTTTTATATTCAGAGTTCTCCAAGTGCCCAGAGGTCAATGGAGCAGAATCTCAGATAGTTATATTACAGATATCACTCAAGCTATCTCCAAAAGGACTTAGCCTCCATGGAGGTACCAATGAAACCAGAACAAATAATGAGGAGAGAAAAGAGAGATGCAATAGACCAGTTCGCTGGCTAACCTCCCACAGATTTGCTTACCAGCAAAGACATAGAGAAACACCCACATGGAAGAAGTGTCCCAATGACACCAAATAACGTACACTTTCTATACACTTAAACCCTACCTGAATCTGTCGAATAATATAATTTGCCCAAAATTTCCACAGTTGCTACCAGTTTCGTTACTACAGGTAAAGAGGATTACTCTCTGTAAGTCTCACTGTTACATGCCTCTTTGCATACTTATAAGGCAGCACAATTTAGATCATCTGCCATGGAGTCTATTCCTTTTCTTACACATTGTACTTACTCAGGTAGCTTCTCCACTTTTCTTGGTCATAATGCCATGGGTATGCTGGGAAATGTGTAATATTAGGACCCTCCAGGGAAAAAAATGTATACACACACACTTTTAAGTTTAATCTGCATTATTAACATTTTCTCAAGTCTAGATAATGAACAAAACAATAAATCAATCCCTGATTTGTAGCTATTGCTTATTTCTGAAGGGAAATGTTCACACTGCAAGTTAACAACGACTCTCCCAAGAGGTTAGAACAGATTCCCTAGAACACATCCCTGTATGTTGCTGACAGTACAGACTTGAGACACTTCTAAAATTAACTTGATTTATCCAATTTCTTCATGTGAAAAAATGAGGTGATTTGACCAGGTTATCGCTATGATGTGTGTGTGTGTGTGTGTGTGTGTGTGTGTGTGTGGGAGGACAGTTGAGCTGTTGAGACAGAAAGGCAATTGATTTTTACCAATAGTTTTAATAAGGGCATCATCTTCTTTTTCATTATAAGATTGATTACTTGAAGGAAATAGATAAAATGAGGAAAACCCAGAATCTGTGGGTTAGTGTTTATTATAGGCTAGCTCATTTTTCAAAGAAGGGAAAGCAAGAGATCTAGGTAAATTATAGGAGTCTGATGTTACTAAATGGTGTGTTCTCTCTCTCTCTCTCTCTCTCTCTCTCTCTCTCTCTCTCTCTCTTTCTGTGTGTGTGTGTGTGTGTGTGTGTGTGCATGCGTTCGTGTGTGTGTGTGTGTGTGTGTGCGTGTTTGTGCATGCTGGGCTGTGTTACAAGCTACCTAAGGTTTTGGGTCCATAGCTCATTAAAATGAGAGAGATGACTTTGTAACATAGGGCCGATTATAGCTTCTTCTCTGACAATGTTGTCTTCACCCACTCTCTGTACGCACTATTTAGTGTGCCTAGACCCTGAAGCTATGTTTTTATGAGCCAAATATTTATGTGATAGATTGTGTTTTCCTAAATGTTCCATTGCTTTCCAATTCTGATTTTAGTTTTTTAACTAATAGAAGACAAGTCTCTATAATTTTCTGTCAGAGGTTGGTCCTTTTCTTTTCCCAAAGCTTTCAGATCACCAAATTTGGGTATTGTTGAGAAAAGCTAGAAGTGTTGACAATGCTTTGTGTGTGTAGGGGGAAGGAAAAAGACAAGATGATGTCTTTGATTAAGATAGGAGCTAGGCCAAAGAGAAGGCCCTCTCTTCTCTAATAGGGATCCCATCCTATCAGATGGTGGGGTTTGAAGGCACTAATCAGTCTGGGAATTTACCTTATAAAGCTTCAAGAACTATTGGTAGACATCAATCTACTTTTGGAGAAATCTCACACTACAGAAAAAGTATGTAATAGTTTGCAGGGTTGTTAGAGGCCTGTGAATTCTGCAACATTCTTTGCCATGAGGACAACACTAGCTTTTTTTCAAGAATAATGCTAACAGTCATCTCTGGAAAATACTGATGAGCTTTTGAGAGTGATGCAGAATATTCTTGCTAATTTGGGCCTTGAATATAAATATCATACATTGTCTCCAGGAGATCGAACAAGGGATCACAGGATGAGATAAGTCATTGCGAACCAATTTGGGGAAGATAATAGTTGGTAGTTTCATGAAACTAGAGTTCTTTATAAGATATTGAAAATCTGATCAGTGACATGGATAGTAATCTGTTTACCAGGAAAACCCATTGCCTTTATGAACCCAGGAACCTTAGATCACAGCAAAACATTCAGCTTCATAGCCCTAGGCTTACATGAAGTCATAGGAAAAATGGCAGTTTGGTTGAGATGGGAGCCAAAGCCAACCACAAAAGCCCGATCCATTACTCAGAAATGTTTGAGGATTTCAATAGATGCCAAAAAAGGAAAAGCCATAATCTAGGCTCCACCTTTGTTATAAGTAATACAGAACGGGTTTTTTATGTGTTTTTTAACCAAAAAAAGCATAGAAGTAACTTCTAAGTAGAACTCAGACCAACAGTCATCAATGTTGCATTATCCTTGATTGCAAATGCCATTTCAATATGCAATTGATTCAATTTGTAGAATAGCATTGAAGAATTTCAAAAAAAGAACACAACTTGATTTTCATGAAAATTATTTTAATGAACATAATCTATTAAGCCTCCATAATGTATATATGTTCCCACATAGCAGGGTTTTATTCCAGTAATATTATTGTGTAAAACCATCATTGATAACAATTTCTATGTAAAAATTCATTTTGATTACCAGCTTGGGGTGGCAGAAGTATGTCTTCTCTTTCCCTTACCTTTGCTTCTCCTCTGAAGCCCTGTCAGTGGGGATGGAGACTACCCCTCCTCTTTTCCCACATCTGATCACAATAGTACCAAAGGGACTTAGGAAGGTCCAGGGGCAAATAGCAAAGAGATGGAGAAGGGCGGAGGTCCTGGGTTTCCCCACTGGGAAGGTAAGGGGAATACCAGGTAACCCCTGAAGGGGTGTGGAAAAGAGGGGAATTTTGACTGCTTTTGTGAGAGATTGATTTCTTGGCTAGGACAGCTGTTTATAAATAGGAAACCTTCATAAGTCAGGGACTGTCTGAACAAATGAAATCTCACCTGAGAAGTACTAAAATCAAGTCAAGTCAAGTCCAAAATTGAAGATGTGAAGTCAGGCCTGTGGTAATTTTCTCATGCATTTGGTCCAAGACATGAACATTTTAGCAGAGAAAACAATTGTGGAAATTGGTCTTTCAAAGATAGTTTGGAGAATAATTGCCTACAGCTGTTAGAATTTCACTGAGATCCTGTCTGCTTGGAAGTGGGTTTGATTAGGTATGACATATAGTGGCATTTCTACCACATGGTACTTTGTTCCACTCCTGAAATGTAACAGGATTCCATAAAGATCCAAGTCACACTCCGCTTTCTATTTCCCATACTTTGGCCATCTTTAGCTTATGTTTCACTGAAATTAATTGTTGAGAAATCTTAGATGGAATGGACAGATTTCTATTAGTATCCCTCTGGCACGAACGTCTCAGGCTTTCTTTCTTTCAGGCAGTCATTGTAAGAGCTATTTAATATTTCACTTTTGTCTAGTTTATAAGATGTGTTCATTTATGGATGAATATTGACCCCCCAAAAAAAAATTCCCATTAACTTCTTGCTTTCTTCTATTTAAGAAATGATCTCAGCAAAGACATCTCAATTCTCACCTGACTACACTACTTTGGGACTTTTCTGACTGTCTTGTCTACCGTGGCCTCAAGAGATCTTCTCATCCTTCACCCTCATATCTCTCCTGCATCCCTGCCCTCACCCCCACCCCATGTACTTTTTAACTTCTTTTTTCCATGTTGTCTTCATTCATTAGACTGTAAGCTCCTTCAAGTTAGGGGCTGTAATTTTCCCCCTGCATTTGTAATCCCCAGAACTTAACACAGTGCCTGGTCAATAGTCGGTGCTTAATAAATGTGGATTAATTGTATAGATGGGATGAGTCCCCACTGCCTAATACAATGTATGGCATGTAATAGGTGGTTAATCCTCTGGTTGCCTTAGATTGTATTTGGAGGAAATGTCTGTATGTAGTAAAATAACTATTTTTAGGTTCTTTAGGGACTGAGAAATGGCCTTAGCAAGAAAAGAACAAAGCTCAATTTCATAAGACGCCCCACATTCCAACAATTTCTGTGAGATGATCATTTTAGTGGGTTCAGGTTTTCTTCTCCACTGCAGAGTACTAGTACTGAGTCTCATATACAAATTAATCAACAATCATACATTAAGTGCCTAACTTACTGACTAAGGATGCTGGTAGTAACATTTTTGAATCACTTCCAGAATGTACGTTGAGAACAATGGGTGGGCAGAGATTGGAAGGACAGAATAGGAGTTTAGGAACATTCATTCTGAGTCATCCCCTTGCAAATATTCCAGTTTGGGATATCCCCATGAAATTAAAAAAAACAAAAACCTCACTGTTTGAGATCTTACCCTTTCCTTAGCTGTATTTCAAGAGATGTGGTCTTTCCAAAACTAAGCGTTTTGGTTTTCTCAACAAACATAAGTTTTCTCATCACTCAGATACTTTGGTGACTTAAAAGAGTTCATACTCAAATCCTTAGAATGGTCTATGATCAATGTGGATGTTCCTTCCACAGACGTCAGTCACAGCCCATCTATGGGCTCCTAGTCCTATACAAGTCTTGTCCATGTCATCCCAGAACTTCACCCCAAGGGGTTCACCCAAAATGTAGAGAGCTCTCTTTATGTTTTTGACTTGACAGGGTGCTTTAGAGAATAGAAGGTTGTAGTAGACCAGATATTGTTTTCTCCTTTTCTCTTATTCCTTTAGGTACTACTTATTATAGCTTACCTGTACATACCATGTGCCTCTCCATTGCCTTCTGAGTGATACTGACTTTTAATTCCTTGGAGTCTGTTAGTGCTCCATGATTTGCAACCAGACAACAGTACCGTAGTGAATTAAGTGCTGGTCTTGCTGTCAGAAAGACCTGAGTTCAATGCCATCTCTGACATTTACTAGCCAGATGACGCTGGACACACCACTTAACCTCTCTGTGCCTCAGTTTCTTCATCTGTAAAATGAGATATTTGGTATGATGGCCTCTAAAGTACCTTCCAGCTCTGAAAGACCATAAAACCCACAAAGTAGAAAACTCTATGCCATCAAACTAAGCAACCAGTTGAAAAAAAAATAACTATTTCAGCAATCAACCAGTTGTTTACCCTGTAGGATCCTAGACAAAACATGTTTGGTTGATTCTTTTCTTCCTTTTAAAAATCATTTTGACTGATCCAACCTATTGTTTGAGGGCAATTTAGTCACAGACTTAGACGCAGACAACAGCTGAAATCTAAAGCCTTCTATAGCTATGGGATTACAAATGTGATTTCATCCCTCTGCTGTGGGAAGCCTCCTTTGGGGGGAATTGATGTAGTAGCCTTATGAATAGTCTTCTCTTTTATGCCGACATGTGTGTTTGAACACTTTAATATACTGATAGGCACCAGCAAATACCTGCTAGAGGGTTAGAGAAAGACAGCAAGCCTTGACTTTTCAGAGAAATACACAGGACGGAGCTATTGCTTTTGTAGAGAAAATAGGAGATTTAAACGAGAAGAATCATAGATTTAAAGCTGGAGGATGACATCAAAGGTCACTGAATCCAATCCCTTTACTTTACAGATGAGGAAATTGAGGCCCAGGGAAGCCAAATGACTGACACAAGGTCAAGGTCACACAGCTATACCTGGCGCCAAAATTCAGGTTTATGATTCTTTGTATCATCTTTTCCCACACTGCTTTTCCTACCCCTATTCTGACCCCCGGTCTAGCTTTTGCCGTACTTTTCCACACTGCATTTTCATGTCCTCTTATGTTTCCTGTAAGATCTAGCTCAGATTATACTTACAAAATCCCCAAGTTTTTGTTCTACATGTTGAGGGAAGAAATACTTCAGTTCAGTGGGGAGGGTAGGAGGACGAAGAAGAACGATGCCAGACTAGTAGAGGTGGGGGAATAGGGGTTTTTTGTCTGAAGTAAACCAAATAACTACTTGATTTCACTGCATCTTCTTTTCACCCTATCATTTAGGCTTCTTCAAGGCACAACCTTACCCAATCTCAATGAAACTTAACTGAGAAATACAAAGGAGAAGTTAAGGAAAGGTTATTCAGTTGCCAGGGGAGCAAAAAGAGTAGGCTTCAAGAAGGCAAATGATGAAACAGAAAAAAATCCCACATTATATGTGGGTGGGCCCCACTTCTATAAAATCTAATTTTGAAAACTCTAGCCTGAAAAAAAGGAAAACTCTAGCCTTAACACACACATGTGTGGCATATGTATGTGTGTACATAGCATATATATGTATATATGTGCATGTCATATATATGCATATACACATGTGCTATGTGTGGGCAATTCTTTGCTTTATGAGAGAATTCCTTTTTATTGTAAACTGTTCTAGTAAGTTTGCAATGAAGTTCAATTTACACAATTCTAGTTAGCATACTACTTCCCTCAGTGACATCTATTGTGTAAATGAAGGCATGTCCACATTGTCATCTCTTTCTTACAGTCCAAACCACAAGCCAAGAGGAACATAAAATGCATTGCTACTATTCTGTGGTTCTTCTGTTGACTCATTCTATGACATGGGGGAACCTGCTTAGCTAGGTCATTTGTACTTTTTGCCCATCTGGAACAGGATTACTATGGCTACCTATCTGAAAGCAGTATTTCATAGTTGAATGCATGTATAAAATCTTTGGATGAAAGAGTATTAGATACATTAAGGTAAGAAATAAAGACTGTGACAGGAAGGAGTTTGAACAGTATATGCAACAGAAGTAGGAATGAATGAGACACCAACTCTAGAACAATCTTGTAGATAATTTAGATACTTTGAATAATCAAATATAAATTCCTCTAGTTGATATTTAAAGCCTTTCACAGTCTATATCCATTCTACCATTCCAATATTCCTAATTATCTTTCTTCACATAAACTACAGTCTAGATAAATTGGGTTTCCTGACTCCTCATACAATGCTTTCCTCTCTCCTGCCTTTATGCCTTTACACTGGAGCTGGTTTCCTGCAAGCTTCAGATCAAATGCCATTTCCTACACAAAGCATTGTATCTTCCAATAGCTCTCTATATGCTAATGACTTTACACCCAAATCACTATATTTCTTTTTTGTTTTTATGTACATATTATCTCCCTTAAGTGTACTGTAAGCTCCTTGAGGACAGAGAATATTTCATTTTTGTCTTTGCATCACCAGTGCCTAGCACATAGTAAGCAATTAAATGCTAATGATTGATTGGTGGGGTTTCTCCTTCTATACATAAATTGTATCCCCTCAATTCCCTATATATCTTGACCAACAAGCCTTTATCTTAGAAATGTGCTAAAAAGATTTTTTCTAGTTAACTGTTTCTCTTTTCATTCTAGATGTATCATTTTTGTTGATGAAAAAGCTTTTTAATTTTTTGTAATCAAAAGTATACTTTTTTCTTCTATGGCTGTGTGATCTTGGGAAGTTCACTTAACTCCTTAGTGCCCCAGATGACTCTCTAAAACATGTTCCCTGTTTATTTATATTTCCCCCTAGCCATAGGTATAAAAGGTACCATTCTTTTTTTTAAAAAAAATGACTTTTTTATATTTATGTCATTTAAAAACTTGGAATTTATTGTGGTGTGCTTCACAAGATATTCATGTTGTCTAACTGCTGTCAATTTCTGCCAAGCTGCTATCCAGTTCTCCCATTAGTTTCTTTTGAATAGTGAGGTTTTTGAATGGATGGTAAAGGAGAATAGTCCTTGGATTTATCGAACCTCTTGCTATTATGTTCAATTGCAAAATCAATTGCTTTTTGAGTTACCATGAATCTCATTGAAAAAGCCCTATAATGTTCTAGGTAGGGCTCAAGCAATATATGATATAAAATAGAAACAAGAACACCTTGGGAACTTTAACAGTGTGATAGAGAATCCCTCTTTTCTCTGGACTTTATTCAGGACATTAACCATGTCACTTGGTTGTCCACTAAAGATGTTTGTTGGCATTGTGGACAAAATCTAACAAGGCCAAATTTAATATGGATAAAAAGTAAAAATCTCATACCTGAACTCAAAAAAACAACTGCATAGAAAACTGGGAAATTTTTTTTGCAACAAATAAAGGCCTCATTTCTCAAATATATAGAGAACTGAGTCAAATTTATAAAAAAACCAAGTCATTCACTCTTTGATAAATGGCCAAAGGAAGTTTTCATATGAAGGCAGTTTTCATGTGAAGAAATCAAAGCTATCTCCAGTCATATGAAAGATGCTCAAAATCACTATTGATCAGAGAAATAAAAATTAAAACCACTCTGAGGTTCAACCTCACACCTTTCAGAGTTGCTAATGTGACAAAAAAAGAAAATGATAAATGTTGGAGGGATTGTGGGAAAACTAGGACACTAATGCACTGTTGGTGGAGTTGTGGACTGATCTAACCATTCTGGAGAACAGTTTGTAACTATGCCCAAAACTGTGCACACTCTTTGATCCAGCCATACCACTGCTAAGTGTATATCCCAAAGACATCCAAAGAAAGGAAAAAGGACCTATTTGTACAAAAACATTTATAGCAGCTCTTTTTATAGTGTCTAAGAACTAGAAACCAAATGGATACCCATCAATTGGGGAATAGCTAAACAAGCTGTAGTATATGATTGTAATGGGATATTATTGTGCAATAAGAGATGACAAGCAGGATGATTTTAGATAAACCTGGAAAGAATTACATGAACTGATTCATAGTGAAGTGAACAGAACCAGGAAAACATTGTACACAGTAACAGCAATATTGTTTGATGAAAAACGGTGAATGACTTAGCTATTCTCAGTAATACAATGATCCAAGACAAAGGACTAGTGATGAAGCATGTTATCTGCCTCCAGCAAAAGAGTTGATATTGACTGAATGCAAACTGAAGCGTACTATTTTTACTTTCCTTTTTCCTTTTGTCTTTTATTTTAGTCTTCTCATACAAAATGACTAATATGGAAATTTTTTATGTAATTGCACATGTATAACCCATATCTAATCGCTTATCGTGGCTGGGGGAGGACGATAGAGAGAGGGGGGAAGCAATAGAATTTGAAACTGAAAACTTTAAATAAAAGTGTTAAATAAATAAAACAAAATAAAAAATTTACCAAAACAACTGCATAAGTACAAGTATGCTAGACAATTTCTAAGAAAAAAATCTGATATTTTAGGGGATTACAAGTCAGATCAGCAAACATTTGTTAAACATCTACTAAACAGGCATTATGCTCTGTGAATCAACAGTGTGAATATAGTAAACCGATACTAATTTAAATTTGGGCCTTGTTAAAAAAAAAGCACAATAAAAAGAACAAGAGAAGTTAGAATACTTTTATATTTCGTCATGGTAAAGATGTCTTCAGTATCATGTTTAGTTTTATACTGTCAGGACACTAAAAATCATCTCATGGGAGATGATCACTGAAGGAATCAGTGATGTTTATCCTAAGGAAGAAAATACTTAAGAGAACATGATAGCTATCTTCAAGTACTTGAAATCTATCCTGTTGAAGATAGATTACAAGTGTTTTGCTTAGCCCTCAGGGACAGAATTATGACTTATGGATAGATCTTGGCTTGATATAAGGTAAAACTTCTTAACAGTTAGATCTGTCCAAACTGAGGGCAGCCTTAGAAAGTAATGAGTTGCCCACACTAGTCAGTTCTTCAAGTGGAAGATGGATGACCATGTTGGTGCAGGGGACAGGGTTCGTGAGTTGAAATAGATGACCTTGGGTTCCTAGGAACTCTGAGATCCAATGATTCTATGAATAATGATTTTAAAACCACATTTCTTATGGATTCTAAGATGTATCTTTTCTGAAGGTAGTTTGATACCACATCTTATACCCTTATCGCTGAGTGAAAATCAGTTCATAAACTTCTCTAGCCATATTAAGGGCTTGATACCTTTTAGTCAAGTCATTCTGCCAACCAACATTGCTGGCTCTTTTCCCTTCCTTTTTTTTCCCTCTTTCTTCTTGTCTTTTTCCTTCCTTCCTCTCCTTCCTATTTTTCTTTCTTTTCTTCCGCTCTTTCCTATTTTCCCTTCTTTTCTTTCTCTCCTTCCTTCCTTTCTCTCCTTCCTTTCTTCCTTCTTCTGACTCACCCAGGCTGGAAGGTACAGTAATCACTCACTGATTTGATCCTTCTGGTGATTAGCTCAGAAGCTTTCACCAACTCTGTTTCTGAAGTGGCCCAATTCAACCTTTTTAAGCAGGCTGGTGGCAACCCAGTTCTAGGGGCTCACCATATTAGTGCTGAACTTAGCAAACAAAAGCAATTGGCTTTAGCCCCGTGTAAGCATTTGCTAGTAAATGTTTAACAACCAGCTCTCTGAAAAAGAAAATGTGCACATGACATACTTGTAGATTTAATCTTCATTATTAACATTTTTCTCCTTCACTTATTTAGATGTAGAGCATGAACAAAAAAATAGACCAAGCTCTGATTTGTTTCATTGTCTGCTTTCTGAGGTTAAAAACACTCAAGTTTAAAATTTAATAATTGCCTCTTGAAAGCCAGTAAGAGCTAGCTCTGGTACACCCCTGGCCTTGCTGCAACTCAAAACCCCTGCTCTCCAGGGATCTACCCAGATCAGCCTTCCCAAGAGCAGGGATCATGGGCATGTGCCACCACATCCAGCCTGTTTTAGTTCTTTCTGAGGAATGTGCCTTTCCATGGGAATGCCAATTGCGAGGGCAATTTGATTAGCTTCTCAGTCAACAAGTCAGGGCCCACCAAGCAGAGCATCCTGCTGTGCTCACTCACGGTGCCCAAGTTTTATATTGTGAATGCAAAACATTATATACACCTACTTGCTAATGAGGGACCCTCCCTATAGATGACTTCACTGTGGTATTCGTGAATTTTGCTATCATCAGTTCTCATCCTTCTTCTTTAAATTAGGTATAGTCATAAGAAAATATTGCTATTCTTACATTATACTTACTGAAAAATCATCAAACATTCATGTTAATCCTTTTAAAGAAATACAATAGAAGATATGGCAATGGCCTTGGAGTCAGGAAAATATGGCTTTAAGTCTTACCTCTAGCATGTTAGCTTTGTGACCATCTCAGTCACTTAGCCTCTCAATGCCTAAAGCCATTCTCTAGCAGGTTATAAATGAGTTGTTATTCTGCCGGATGGGGGGAGTTTCCATACCTCTAGCTTCCTACACAAGTGATATGATAGGTTGGGTTTAAACAAACAAAAATCCTCATAAAAGGATTGTATTACTCAGTGTATATTGAGTTAAATTCATGGATCAGTCTGTCATCACCGGCAGTTTCCTTTCGATTATCCACATTAATGGATGGTAAGGGGGAATAAATCCAAAATGACAGCTTATCAAAAATTATATATTTAGTTATGAAATGTGGCTTCATATTTGCATTTGAACATTGGTATATGATGGAATGAGAAAAGCATGAGAATGGAAGTCAGAAGACTGGTTCTAGGTTGTCTTCACAATATCGCTTCTGCCAATAATTGTACTGGGGAAGTCTCTGCCTGAATTATCAGACAAAATTCTGGACTCAAAGTCTGGAGGTTCTGCCTCTGATACTTAACTAGCCTTGTTGTCATGATTTCTCAGAACTTCAGTCTCCTGACATTTCAAACAAGGATATTAATGACCATGGTCCCTGCATCATAGGACTAATAATGTTAGGTAAAGCACTTTGCCAACTTTAAAACATGAAGTAAATGCCAGTTATTGTTTTTAATTTCCTCATCTGCAAAAGGAGAGAGTTAGATCAGACAGGCTCTGGTCTCTCCCAGGTCTCACATTCTGTGCTTCTCTAGAAGCACAACCACCAGTGAATTATAACAACTTTCATTTCTACTGCTGTAAGCTGCACTATCTGCCTCACATGTTTTTTTGTGAGAATAGTGCTTTGCAAACAACATATAATAGCATTGTCGGTATTAAATTCTTACAGGGAAACATGCAATTCCAATGACTGATTGAATACTTCCCAACTCACCCAATTTTTGACAAGGTTTAAGTCAATATTTTCTCTAAAGAAATGAAGAGAAATTTCTTCTACTGTGTCCCTCATCTAAGAATACTCCCAGAGTTGCCATCCTTGGCACTGGGGAGTAGAGACACTATTTGACAGAAGGGACATAAGCATTGCTTCAGCTTTCCTTATTACTTATACACATATCTCATGCCCTTTACTGGAAGGATACCAGTCATACAATGCTCTCCTTGGAAAGTAAAGGGATTCTGCCAACATGTGTGACTAATTTGCCTTTTGGGAGAAAACGGAATGTCAGTGTGCAATGTTCCTTGGTATTATTAAAACATTCCAGTTGGATCAACCTGATATCCTTCTTTGTACATGATTAGAATGTTTACCAAAGAAACACATTATTGACTAAACCAATTAATGACATTTTTAATAGAATTTGTTATCAAACCTGGTAACGTGCCAATAGTAAATTATACTTTGCTTCAGATGTCAAAAAGTTAAATATTCACATGTCCCTCAGCTCACAGTACAATGGAGGCAGATTCTGTAATTGTTTTCTATTAGGGAAATGAAACATTCAGCCTTCGTGCCAAGCAATACCTAACCCACAGCAACCACTGAAGAATAACTGCTACAGTCTTCAATCCACTAACCTGATAAGATCTGCCTTTGGGCAATGCATGATTAAATGGACATATTTGGAAGCACACGATGCTTCTGTTTCATTTGGAAAATAGGATTATTATGGTGATAGAAATACAATAAATCCAGGCTACACAGCCAACAAGGGCATCGAGGAGTGAACATGACATAATGTTGATGTGCCTACAAGACAGCATGGACGGGAAAATACCCAATTTTAAAATCCTTCCTTTCTACCCCTGACTAATTTAAGACCTGATACTCCCTCTGCCTCACATGAAATGGAACTATAAAGAGAAATGTTAAAATAACATTTATTTCCCCCAGGAATAGCAAATAATCAAAAGGTAATAATATTTTCCTGTGTTTAGCACTATCTGTATATAGCAGAATGAAAACAGTGCTGTCTCTGAAATCAGAGGAGCTGAGTTCAAATTCTGTCTCTGATCTTATAATCTATAAGACCCTGGACAAGGCACTTAATCTTTCTGGGCCTCAGTTTCCTCACATATAAAATTAAAGGTTGGACTAAATGGCCTTTGAGGTCCCTTTCAGCTCCCAAGCACTAATCTTACTATCTTAATAATAGTAATAATAGCTAACATTTATATAGCACTTTCTATGTACTAGATCCTATGCTAAGGGCTTTGCATTATTTTTTCATTTAATTTTAATCTTCATACCCTGGGAGATAGCTAGCCTTATGACTAAGAACATAATCTGGTTGACAAGAGTAGTTTAAGGTTTGCAAAGTGCTTTACCAATATTACCTCATTTTACCCTCATAACAACCCTAGAAGGTAGATGCTATTATTATCCTCAATTTGTAGATAAGGAAACTAAAGTAGACAGAGGTTAAGTGACTTGCCCAGGGTCACGCAGCTAGTGAGGCCAGGATTTAAACTCAGATCTTCCTGACTCCGGGTCTAGTACTTTATCCCCCATGCCACCTCATTGCCACACTTGACATTGACACTTTACAAGGAAGAAGGGAAGAGTAGTCTAATCTTTGTCATATGACACTAACTGTAATTATCAAGTGAAGAAGGCAGAGTAGAGGGTATATTGTCTATTAATTCTTAAACTCACATGAATAAATCCCTCACTGACAGCAATATCAATATTGGATTGTCCTTGTAAGTCCTTGCAGGAGGCACTAGGAGCAAATGGAAGAAGTTGAAAAGAGGCAGACTGAGGCCCGATGTGAGGGAAAATGCCCAGCAACTCAAGTTGTCTTAAAGTAAAATGGGCTGATGAGTTCCACCTCATTTAAGGTTTTCATGTGGAGACCAGAAGACTACCTGTAAAAGTTGTTGTAGAGGGAAATCCTTGCAAAAATACAATTTGAATGATAAGCCCTCCAAGATACCTTTCACTTTGGACATCCTTTGTGTCTATAATTGGAAATCTGCATCCCTTTAAACAGCAGGCTCTAATTCTATGGCTAATCGATTTCTGAGACTCTGCCTTGAACTGTTTTGCCAAGGTAATATTAATAATAACATTTGGATAGTACTTAAACTTTTGCAAATATGTCAACATCTCTTCTCTTGTTTCAATTAATCAGTGTCCAGCATTATTTGAGATTCTGTGGAAGGATACAGAAGTGTAAAAAAAAAAGATTCCTATTTTTGAGGAGCTTATACTTTAGTTGGCTAATACATGTAAAACAATGAGAAAGCAGTATAATTTAAGGCTACATATAATTAAGTGCTAATTATGTATAAGATTTAATTCATTAAATATTAAATACCCACTATGGGCAGGACATGGCAGTAGGCACTGGGATAGATACACAAAATTTAGATGAGACAATCCCTGTTTTCATGAAGCATAATACTCTAATAGGGTGATATGACATATATGTAAATAAGTTTGATATGCAATAATACTTGTCCATAAAAGAGATGATTTAAATGCTCCAAGGGGAAAAAAGGACATTGCCCACTTAGGAGGGGGACAGGATGGAGTCTAAAAAAGCTTCTTGGAGGAAAGGATGTTTGGGTTGGTCTTTAAAAGATGATGAACAGGTAAGAGGAAGGAAAAAGTGGCTTCAGCCAACCCAATTGGGATTTCAGAAGAGAGAAAGCTGTGACACAGGTTAAGTAACTAACCAGGCTCATGAAGTGTATTTGTGTCAGAGAAGCAATTAAAGATATTTTACTTCCTTTGTCACAAAATTTCTTTTTTTCTCTGTCAAAAGGTAAAGGTGATTAACCTTCATATATGGTAATGAAAATTAGAGATATATGAATAGAAAGGAAGAGTTTAGGGGAAAGGAAACTAAAATTAAACAGTAAGAAATAACAAGGATTTAGTTGAAAAAGCAAAGGAAAGAAATGAATAAGGATACAGATAGAGAGATAGATAGACAGATAGATAGATAGATAGATAGATAGATAGATAGATAGATAGATAGATAGATATATGGAAAGAGAAGAAGAGAAGGAGACTAGGAGGAGACTAGGAGAAGGAGGAAAAGGAGAAGCAGAAACAGAAGAAGGAAGAGAAGAAGAAGAAGAAGAAGAAGAAAAAGAAGAAGAAGGAGAAGGAGAAGGAGAAGAAGAAGAAATAATAATCATTTAAGGCTAAGCTGATTAGTTTGATAAAGGGAAGACAAGGCAAAGCAAGGCAATGGAAAAGAGAAAATGCTCAGATGGAGGCAAGTTTTAAATTGACTAGATTTTCCAGACTTCCTCTAAATATTTAGCAACTTGTAGTCCCAGTTGGAGAAACATAATCTAACAGTCAAGAAAGGTATTAGAGAAACAGTAGGAAAGGAAAGGAAGGAAAAAGGAGAAACAGAAATCTGGAAATAAAAAGGGGATTATCACTTGATATGGAACCACATTACTTCATTTTGAAAATATCTCTATTTATAGGTGACTTTAGCCCATGGGAGTGGGGAGGTTAGGATTTTTCTTGGAACACTTCCTAAAATGTGCCTCGAACCTCTTCAAAAGAGGAAACAAAGGAAGACTGGTTTAATAGAATATTTATTCTTTCAGGCCTTGGTAAGTGTGGTGGTTCCTTAGGCATTATGTCAAAACTGTGTTTCTTATTTCATTCATGAGCATCTCTCTGAATCAGGGGCATTACAATATCAAACTGTTCATAGAAGAATGATCACATCCTGGAAATTTCTTGGCCAGGACTCACAGGGCCAAGTTCACATCTTTGCCCAGAACACTAAAAAACTTCCTTTTACCTCTAGCAGAATGAGTAGACATCCTTTACATAGCTTTCCTTTGCACAATATTGCAATTGTAATGTATTACAGCTTGCTCTCACCCACTGGGGCCTTTCCACTGCCCTTTCTGTAACCCTGAACTTTATTGTCCAGAGACTGGTATCCTGAGGCTCTTAGCTATATAGTATCACTAGAATTCAATTTAATTTCATTAAAGAAATGTATTGTGTCCCAGCTATGTACAAAACACTTTACTAGGGTTGGGGACAGAAAGACAAAAAATAAAACAGTCCCTGCCCTAGAGAAGCTTACATTCTACTGAAAGGGAACACTATAGTTTAAAAGATGGATCTTTTTGTCAGGTCAGGCTTGAGACCATTAAAAAAAAAAACGTTGTACTGGAGATGTATGACTGGAAGAGAAAATGGGCCAATCATATGAGCAAGCTTCAATGGCGTCTATGTAATGTCAAGAAATATAAAGGAAAGTGCTCAAGGTATGTGGTGTCAACCCTCCTGTGGAACGTTTCTAGGAAGACATAAGACACAGACAAGACTCAAAGATGGTGAAAAGGCATGGAAAAGTTGAGATTTGCATCAGTGGCAAAAACTTATAGATCTATCAAAGAATGAGCAGAAAGAGCATTGTTCTTGAATGAATCAGATGAGCTGTTAAGGAGCCCCAAAGAATTCCCTAGAATTATAGAAGATAGGATAGAGATTGGGACTGAACCTGTGTTTCAACAATCTGGCTAGCAGCTTCTGTGGGGGTGAAAGATCCACCCACAGCCATCACCCAGAAAGCTGCCAACAGCACAGGTTCTTTTGATCTGCTTAACTAAGGAAAGCAAGGTGAAGGGGTTTGACAGGCTTAGTTTAATTCAGCATACAAATATCATTCACTTAGTTCAGGGGAAGAGACCAGCACACTGAACTTCAGAGCAAATTGCAAACAAATTACAAACATCAACAGACAGACCCAATACAGACTCATAGTTACCAACATCTAGGTTCAGCCTGGGAGCTCGTGCCGCCACTGCTTTGGAAATGAGCTCCAAGGAAGAGCAGGCTAACCCCTAGTTTTATATCTTTTTCAGCATCAGGGGTGAATCACACATGCAACTAACCTCCATGACCTAGAATGGTCACAAAGAGGCTACTTAAACCCACTTGGTCTAAAAGCGTCTGCTGTCCCAGACATGTAAACTAGGCCCTCCCAGGAGTTAGCCCCACCTTGGGCCCCACCTTAGTTGCCAATCCACACCCACATAGGTTTTATATGTAATAGGGGTTTGGGCCTGGGGCTTAGCACTTAGTAAGACTCAATGAAATATACTGAATTACTCAAGGCAAACAAAAGCCAGACTCTTCAAGGGCACTTGTTGAACAAAATGCTAAGGAACCCATTTTGCTTACCAACACAACCTGTAATTTCATTGATATAGAAAACTTCACACAAGGAAACTTCTTCTACCAGGGCAGGTTGACACCTTCTTGTTTTTATTGCTGGTAGCATGTAAATAAAGCCAGACCCTGGCTTGCCCAGGGTCACACAACTAGTGTGTATCAGAGATGAGACTTGAACGCAGGTCTCCCTGACTCTGAGGATAGATTTCTATTTACCATGTTGGCTTTCCATGGAAAATAATAATATTGGCATTTATATAACATTTATGATTGACTGTTACTATTCTCTCCTGTGATGGGCAAGAGTTAAGAAAGACAACTTTAGCTGGAAAAGAATCAAGACTTCCTCAACCAACTCCTCAAAAGCCTCTGCTTCTAGAGCTTCAGAAAGTTGAAAAAGAAAGAAGGAAGAAGAAAAAAAGAAGGAAGAAGAAAGAAAGAAGGAAGCAGAAGTAGAAGCAGAAGCAGAAGAAGAAGAAGAAGAAGAAGAAGAAGAAGAAGAAGAAGAAGAAGGCTGTCTAATCAATTTCTTGGAAGAACTGCAACAGCATACCCATTCAAAAATTCTTAGAGTAGAAACAAAGAGGGGTTAATGTCTTTCCAGTATGCCTTATATTACGTTTATAGCATAGATAAAGAGCTGCTCTCAGAACCAAGAGGACCAGAATTCAAGTCCTTCCAGTGTCCCATACTGACTGTATTATCCTGGGCATGTCATTTAATCTCTCACTCTCTACCCTAGGCAACTCTCTAAACTATAAGATGCAGAGCACTTATTAGTATGATCTGCATTGTTAGAGTAAGCTCCTTCACTGGTAGTTCCTTGCTGTTTAATTGTTTTTGAATCATGCTTGACTCTTTGTGACTCCATTTGGCGTTTTCTTGGCAGAGATACTGGAGTGGCTTTCCGTTTCCTTCTCTAGTAATAATATAGTGCCTTATATCAATGAAATAACAGGTCAAGTCCCACCCCTCCAAAAAAATTGCTGCCATATCTAACATGGCGCTCCATTTACACAAAGTAGGCACTTAAGAAATATTTCTTTAATGAATTTTCTCCTTCAAATAGCTGACTCTTAGTGAAGAAAATGGTGCTCTATTTAGCAAATAGCAAAGGTACAAGAAAAAAGGAGACAATCATTTTGCTTTAATATTTTTGTTCACATATTTGTTACATTAGAATTTGTCACAGTGAATGAAAAGCCCAGTTCAATTCCACATTTGTGTTGTATCTAGGGAGCTGCCTCTGAATGTAAAGAATAAATAAAATATGTTACTTAAATTGAAGACAACAAAACCAACTAAAAGCTTTTTTGGGAAGCATAGCAGTTGGCATGTCTTCAATGCCTCCTTTTAAGTCATGAGGGCTCATTTAATTTTCAGACTGTTGTGGCAGGGAAAAGCATCAGAGACAAACAGAAGATTAATAAAAGTTAGAATAAAAGGACATAAAATAGAAAATGCAAAGTCAGAGTCCATGGCTTGCCAATGTGAATGGAATTAGAGTAATAATTTGGATGGGTTAGAGGCCAAAGATAAAAGCACAATAAATTCCCAGAAAACTAGATTACCAAGAGCGCCATTGGAAATTAAAAAGCTACATAAATCACAATTGTAGGATAAATGGTATTTGGATGACTTTTTTGACTTTTTTAACTGATCAAATTTAATTTTTTTGTTTCTTCTAAAGATCTTGTTGGGAAAAAAGAAAAAGAAGAAATCTCTAATAGTAAGTTAAGAAAAATATTTTTAATCACAAAAATGTTAAACCCCAAACCTTTTATTTTCCTAGTGTCTCCTCCTGTGTGAATTTAGTTCATTCGTTACCATGACAACAGGTTATTCGACAATTCCTCTTACTCAGACAGTTTTTCACTGAAGATAGTTTGAGACTGAACAGTAAAATGGTTTTCCATTTGATTTAGCTTCCATACTTTCTATTTTAGGGATTCCTGTTTCAATCTACTGCAGGTTAACAAAGGCCCAAAGATAGGGCACATCACAGTTGTGGTGTGATCAATGCAAAATGAGATGACATTCTTGATGTGAAAATCACCTTCTGAATCATTTGCTGAGGGCCCACTGAGCAGATGACAAGACACTACATTGGTAGAGTTAACAAAATGTAAGCTGTGTCTGCTTCGCTTTGTGCCTGTGTTGTTCCTAATCTTCCCCATTGTGAACCAGAGTGGTATCCGTTAGAATGGATGCCACCGCAGTTCATGTCCTCATCTCTTCTCACCTGGTCTGCTAGAATAGCCTACTTATTGTTCCCCTTACTTTTGGCATTGCCCCTCTCTGATCTCTGCTCCATACATTAGCCAAAATGATCTCCTGAAAGCACGATTCTGACCATGTTGTTCCTCGGTGCTTCCAGAATAAAATACAAACTCTTCAGGCTGGCGTTTAAGTCCTTCCTCAACTAAATCTCACTTATTTAGCCTTATTTCATATTATTTTCCTGTTCAGGACTTCTATATTCCAACCCAATAGGATTACTTGTCCATCTTTGTCTTTTGGCCTTCCATTCCCTTACTTGTTCATGCTTTCCTGCAAAGAAAAGCATCCACTAGACCTAAAATTCATCTCATCAAAATCTGCATTTTCTTTCAAGGCTCAATATAAGAACCAATTGCTTTATAAAACTTTTCATTATCATTCTTCTCCCTCCTTAATTTTCTTTATACCATCCTCATCCATGTAGCTATTGCAGTTCCCAAATAAAAAGAGTTAACTTTGTATAGTGGTTACTATGTGCCAGGCTTTACAATTCTTGTCTCATTCTATCCCCACTACAACCCTGGGAAGTTTATACTATTATTAGCTCCATTTAGCAGATGAGGAAACTGAGGCAAACAGAGGTTAAGTGACTTGCCCAGAGTCACACTACTAGTATCCAAGGGCAGATTCGAACTCATGTCTTTCTGACTCCAGGCATAGTGCTCTAGCCACTGCATGACCTAACTGCCCCACAGTAAACTTCAAGATCTTTGAGCTCAAGGACTATTTTTTTTTGTCTTTCTATCTTCAGCCTCTAACAGTCTTGTATTTAGTAGGTAGTCAATAAATGTTATTGAATGAACTGACCAATCTGAGAGTGGCATGCCAGAGGTAAGAGTCTGTGTATCAGAAAAGGGCAAAGTTTGAATGACCTGAAACTTCACGCATCTTCACACCTCAAATTGACTTCCCTCTGAATCAGAGGAACACTTCACTAGGAGAAGTGAAGGGCAGATTTGAAAACTACTTGAAGATTCCACAGAAATTCATCTGGAAGTCAATGATTTCTCTGCCCAGTGGAATCATTTTTCAAAGGTGCCAAAATCTGTTAGAAGCTTAGCATTTTGATTTCCCACGAAGCCTACTAGTGATTGTCAAATGGAGGAAGTCTTATTTCATAAGACTTTCTTTTCCAAAGACCTTGAAAAATTATAAATGAAATATTTATCTACACCATTATCAGAAAAGATCATAATACCACACTGAAATTGTTAGGAGGAAGTATGCATCTCCTCTCTTCCACTTCTCATGCAGGATAGCTTTCGAATTAGAGTTGTGTCAAATTTAGTGTTGGTAATGTGAAATGTCAAGAAGGTAAAAAAAAAAAACTATGTCCATTTGAATCTGATCAGAAAGATGGCTGGGAAGGGAACATTTACTGAGCCTACTATGTGCTAAGCACTTTGTTCTTTTGACAAAAATATACCTAGAAGAGTTCTATTTTTAGCTGTTATCTATTACTTATACCTTTATGTGAAAGGGGGATCTAAAAGAAAACATTTATGGGTGGGGAGGAAGAGAAGAAAAAAGGGTGAGGGTATTAGATGCTTGAAAGTTATGGGGGTTGGGGGAAGGGAGAAGAAGAGAAGAAGAGGCATGAAAACCAAAGATGCCAATGACAGACTTTGATTAACTGCTTTGTGGAAATGACTCATAAACACCTATCACTGTCACATGTAGATCTGATTGAAAATTTACCAGTGCTTTGTTTAGAACCAACTCATTGGATAGCTCAGATATTACTTTCCTAATTTTTAAAAATTAGGTGGCTAGGATTTAGAGAAGACATGTAACTTTCTCATGGTCATACTAGTAAGGGGAAGGTAACTAGGTGGGATTTCAGGTCTTTGTACTAAAGGACTTGGTATCTTCTGCCTAAGATTATAAATCTAAATCTGGAAGTGCCTGAGAGGCCCAAAGTCACAGGCAGTAGAAAAAAAAATGTGTATATATATACATATATATATATATATGTATATATATATATACATACATACATATATATGTATATATATGTATATATGTAAATGTGTGTTTGTGTATTATATAGATATACACATATACATGTATACATGTATATATATATGTGTATACACACACATATATATCATATATATAATATATATTATATATATATATTAGATGTAGAATTTGAATCTAGATCCTGGGGTGAGAAGCATTAGCCAAAGTCATAGGGAATGTTTTGTGCTTAATACAAATGGAAAAATGATTGATGTTCCTCTAGCCCCTAATGTTCATGGGTAACAATGTGCTAATTGCATTAAGAACCAGTGCTCTTTCATAAGACTTTGGAACCACTGATTAACTAGACCATAATTTCCTCATTCATCAGAACTCCTTTGAAAATTTAGCCTGTCAAACATTATAGGGCAAACATGCAATGTTCAGTATTTGCTTTTATTCTAAATATTCTAAAATGCCTCCAGAACTACATAATTTAAAATAAAGTGATAATGAGTCTTTTTTTTTTAAATTCAAGAACCATTTATTAAGTCCTTATTATGTCCAAGGGTCTGTGCTACGGTTTGTGGGAAAACAAAATTAACGGTCTTGCCCGCAAGGAGTTTATGTCACTTCCATCTGAAATGAAATAACTTAATAAACATAGAAACTATTTTAGAATCCAAAAACCTACCCCATCTTCAATTCTTATAAGGCCATGTCCAAAATTATATGAAAAAATATCTATTCTATCACACAAATTTTAAACAAATACCCAATATCCACCTTTAGTATTAAAATTGGGGGAACTATAACTCCCCCAGAACTCTATAAGGAATGATATGGGACAGAAGGGGAGGGGAAGAGAGTAGAAAAGAGGGGAGGGGAGGGGAAGGGAGAGAGAGAGAGGGAAGAAGGGAAGAAGAGAGAGAGAGAGGGAGAGAGAGGGAGAGAGAGAGAGAGAGAGAGAGAGAGAGAGAGAGAGAGAGAGAGAGAAAGAGAAAGAGAGAGAGAGAGAAAAGAGATGGATTTTATTGTAAGTGGACAAAGGGACCAACAACTGACACAAAAGTACATAGAGGTAGCTGACAGGTGGAGGTTGGAGAAGGAGGGGGCTAAAGAGATAAGGCATGCAAAGAAAAGTATGCTTTTCTATTGAATTATGGTTTATAATTTATTCTATTAAAAGTTATAAATAAATTATAATTCATGCTATTGAATCAGAAATTAAACACTTTGATGAGAAAAAGAAAGATATATCCCTAAAATTTAGGTACTTGTTAAGGTCAATGAATTTCCTATCAGGGATTTGGATAGAAAAGGGCAAATCACAGAACATATTACCTGTGTAAAGATAAGAACTGGGCTTGTGATTTCATTAGCATAGGGGTCCTGGGTGAAGAAACTATTGCCAATGTATATTTGCATCATCTCTGCAACCTATAGTCCTAGAGAGCTACCTTGAGTAGTGATGTGGACCTGAAAGAGAAATGAACCCTGCAGGCTGCATAGTGACCTAGAAAACCACAAATGAACATAATTTATGAGGTATTATTTTTACATGTACTTTGTTAACCATTTCCCTAGTACAATTTAATCTGGTTAGGTAAGAACTCAGGAATTTTCCTCCTCTGGCCTAGAGAACTGAGAGGTTCAGTGACTTGTCTAGGGTCACACAGAGGGTATGTACAAAAGACAGATCTTGAATCCAGATCCTCCTGGTTCTTCTCTCTATCCACTACATGTCATGCATAGACATTACCACAGACATGAAATATCTGAAGATTGTAGATTGTGGCAATGAATGAAAAAAGAAAAAAGACAATGTTTATCATTGTCATTGTCAGTACTGTCCTTACAAAACTATGACAGAATACTGTTAGAACATTGAGTAGAGTTCTGGGCTTGGATTCAGTAAATCTTGGTTCAAATTGGGTCATTAGTTGTGTGACTGTGGGCAGTGAACTAACTTCCAGAGCTCTGGGCAACTGGCAGATTGTTACCTTACTCTTTAAAGAGTTGTGGATCTGCACTGATGGTAGGATTCCACATGAGAAGTTCCGATGCTGATGAAACCACAGGTCTGGACACTTAAGAAACAAACAAGCGAAACTGTTAAAGCTTAATTCATCACTTGGCATGGTGGGGCCTGCCTGTAATCCCTGCTAGGAGAGAGGTTGAAGCTGGTGGGTCTTTTGAGCTCAGCACTTCTGAGCTGCATTGGGCCAATGCCAATCAGGTGTCCACATGAAG
>CM053623.1:58915784-58935773 GCA_028646595.1 Phalanger gymnotis | reverse complement strand
CAAGAATTTTTCTATCAAAATGAGAGTTGCAAGGTGGTACATATGGCAAGCACTAAACAACATCTCAAAGAATGAAGACTTTTTCATCAGGTAGAAAGTTGTTGGTTATCACAATGGAATTAATTTCTAAATTAGTTAACCATGTGTGGTCAGATGATCAACAAATTAGAACTGGTTAAAACCAATAATGAGAATAAACAAATATGAGAATAAGGATCTATGTGTAATTACCAGAGGGTCTATTTTAAGTAGCCAAATCAAAAACAAAAGCAAAGAAAATGGTAAATAGACACATCTAAAGACATTGACTCTGTTACCCTATCTTAGAAAAATTTCACTGTTGCATGCCAGTCACTTCAGTGAGGAGGCTGAGTCTAGAAACCACCTCAGTCAGTAAACACTTGATCTTATCGAAAAGCAAAGAGAAATAACAGCCTAGGCAACAGCAGCTGGGAGTCTAATTTCATTCTGAAACCATTATTGAAGAAAATCTTAACATATGTTAACATCATATAAAATTCCTTGATAAATGCAACAGTAAGTTAAAAAAGGAAGACATTTGTTTGCCAAAGGTGTTTGCCATAGTCATGAAGGATATCCTATGCACAATACAAATGGAAAACATATTTCTTATAGAAAATGAGATCTTCCAGATGCTTCTGTGTGTGGATGACATTGTGTTGATTGCATTAAGTTCCAGAACTTCATAGTATCTTTGCTATCAAAGTAATGGGTACTTAAAATCAATCAATAATTCAATATATATTAAGTGCCTACTATGTGTCAGGCACTGTGCTTATTGCTGGGGATATCAAAAGAAAAAAAAACAGCCCCTGCCTTCAAGAAGCTTACAATCTAATGGGGGAGAAAACATGCAAACAAATATATACAAAACTAGCTAACACAGGATTAATATGGATGAGGTGCTGGAACTAAGAGGTGTTGGGGAAAGCTTCCTGTGGAAGGTGGGATTTTAATTGGGACTTAAAGGAAGCTAGGATGGTAGGTAGATGGAGCAGAGGAGGAAAAGTGATATAAACAAGGAGGGACAACCCCTCCCCCCACCAAATGCCCAGAGCTGAAAGATAAAGTGTCTTGTTCATGAAGGGTCAGAGACCAGTGTCACTGGATTGAAGAGTACGTGGTGGGCAGTAAAGTGTAAGAAGACTGGAAAAGGTGAAGGTGAGCAGGTTATGAAGGCCTTTGAACGCCAAGCACAGAATTTTGTATTTGATCCTAGAGGAAATAGGAAATCACTGGAGTTTATTGAACGGGGAGAGTGACCTGAACTGTAGGAAAATTGCTTTAGTGGCTGACTGGAAGATGGGTCAGAGTGGAGAGGGGCTTAGAGGCAGACAGACCCACCAGCAATCTTCTGTAATAGGCCAGGGGTGAAATGATGAGGATCTGTAGCAGAGTGGTGGCAATGTCAAGGGAGAGAATGGGGTGTATTTGAGAGATGCTGCAAAGGTGAAATCAATAGGCCTTGGCAATAGATTAGATATGGTGGGTGAGAGATGGTGGCATGTCTGGGGTGACTCCTAGGTTGTAGACTTGAAGGACTGGGAGGATGCTTTGCCCTCCATAGTAAGAAGGAAGGTAGGAGTGGGAATGGTTTTTGGGGGAAAATAGTGAGTTCCACTTTGCACATATTGAGTTTAAGATATCTTACCAGACATTCAGTTTGGGCTGACAGTTTGTACATGGATGTAAATTGTATACCCTCTGGAACCCAATTGCTTAACTTTGAGAGTATCGTGGCTAAAATAGCCAATATTCAGCTAACCTGCTGAGGAGCCTCTCTGAAGAGAGCTGCAGTGATCCCCAGATAACAAAAAGCCTAATTGACCATCGCAAGTTCCATATTTGAAATCTTTGTTGGTTGGTACATCCTACGAGAGCATGTGGTCCATTGAGTCATTTTGAGAAACCCATGGTCAACTCCAAGTCATAATAAGGCATGGAATAGGCCTGCAGAAGAAAAGAGACATTCCTAAATGTGTTAGAAAGTAGAATACATTCCACTCCTGGAAATGCTGGTTTGATGGTGGAGTATATCAGAGCTTATTAAGACTGAGTTAAACAGAAATGGTCTGTAGCATCAAGGAGCACAGCAGGTCTAAAGAACCTACAGGCTTTGAAGGTCATATTCTTTTTTGTGGAATTAAGCCTCATTTAGATAAATAATAGGGCTGCAATGTGAACAGTAACAGATAAGATACCAGGCCAAGAACAGATGCTATTACTATGCCTAGCATAATGCCATGCCAAAGAGGGTCTTAATGAATATTTGATGATGATTGTCTGATGATGAGCACTAAGTGTATTCCTAATACATGGTATTATTACCCTCGCCTCAATTCCAAACTAGTATATGTATCATTTCCTCTATTTCAGGGAATCAATCAATCTGGTATATTGAAAGACCAGCATTTATTTATATGAAAATTTCACTTTTAACTGATCATGCCCTAAAGTCTCAAACTATATAGTATAAGGTAGAATTAGAATGACTAGGTAGGATTTACAAAGAGGCAAATTTCAGCCCAATAAAAGGAATAATCTTCTATCTCAAGCTTTCCAAATGGAGTGGCTATGGTTCCTTAAGAACTCCTTGCCAGAGGAATTCAGAAGTCAGATGTCTGCCAAGTATACTAGAGAAAGACACTGTGTTGTAGTATGAGTTAAATGGCTCTTTCAACTCTTAGGTTAGGACCCTTGTCCTGGGAAGCTGATCTGAGAAGTAGCCAATGGGTAGAGATCAGCCCAGAACCTGAAGTCCTGTTTCTTCCTTGCCCACCTCCACTGCTGCTCTGCATAAACTGTTAAAGCAACTGGATGGTGGAAACTCTTCTATCTTTGACCACATCTGGAGAAAGTGAGGATGGGGATGAGTCAGTTGTTGGCACACAAGTTTAGTTGGTGAGGCACCATTATGCTGAGGCCATAGGGGCGGGTGGCCTTTACTGATTTCGCTTTTTGTCTGTCCCACAGTGTTACCCTGGTTTGATTGCTCTGGGGTAACCTGTCTTCTCACTTAAGGGAGCTAGTCTCCCCAGTGCTCCAATTCCCCCACGCACACACACCTTCGATTCCTAAGGAACAGCTCTATTTTTGACATGTCTAAGGGTCTCCCTCAGTAAGGAAAAAGAATGTTTTTAAAAGGCACTGAGAGTATCAATGTGAATTGGGTAGAGAATGGGTGGTTTTATCCTATACAAAAAGGGAATACAAAATAATAAAGATCACGGAATGATTAAAATAAGTTGAGAGGCTAATATAGAAGCCTTGTGGGGACATTTGCAACAGTGGTGCTCATTAGTTGCTTTGTATTTCACTTCCAATGAGGATAGCCTGATCAATACCAAGTGGACTCTTTTCTTGCCAATGACTTCTCTCTATGTAAGCAACTCTTTCTCTCTCTCTCTCTGTCTGTCTCTCTCTCACTCTCTGCCTCTCTCTCTGTCTCTGTCTCTCTCTCTGTCTGTCTGTCTCTCACTCTCTGCCTCTCTCTCTGTCTCTCTGTCTCTGTCTCTGTCTGTCTGCCTGTCTCTCTCTCACTCTCTGCCTCTCTCTCTGTCTCTGTCTCTCTCTCTCTGTCTCTGTCTCTCTGTCTCTCTCTCTCTCTCATCTACATATCTCAATATTCAGGTGTTCAGGAATAGAAGAGCTGCCCCCAGCATTTTGAGATGTCATGAGGCCCTGCACCAACAAAAAGAAGACTCGAGTAGTAGGGATCCCCATCCCAGACACAGGTTTGCCTGGGAAGCTGTATGCTCATGGGGGAAGGAAGGGAAAAAGATAGATCAGAGCCAGGTTTTGGAGACCTTTAAATACCGAAGGAGTTTTTATTTGATCCCAGAAGGAACAGGAAGTCACTGGAGTCGTAGACAACTTATGTGGTCAGATCTGTGTTTACTTTTACTTTACTTTTTTAAACTTTACATTTTGATGTGTTTACTTGACCTTTAGAACAGAATATATAGGATGGACTAGAATGGTGAGAAATTGGAGGCAGGGAGCCCAATTAGGAGGCTATTGAAATAATCTAAATAAGCAGGGCTGAGAAACCCATGGGAGCTGATGAGATTACTAAGTAAGAGTATAGAGGGAAGAGAAGATTGAGGACAGAACCTTGGGGAACACCCACAATTAGGTATATGTTAAGGATCTTGATCTAGGAAAAGACCATGAGGAATGGTCAGATAGGGAGAACCAGGTGACATTTGTATCATGAAAACCCAGAGAAGAAAGAGTATCCAAGAGATTCACACTGTCAAATGTAGCTGATAAAGATGATCTAAGACCAGACTTGGCAATTAAGAGGTTACTGGTAACTTTACAAAGACCAATTTCACTTGACTAATGAAATTGGAATATGAATTGCAAGGTGTTAAGTAGTGAGCAGAAAGTAGAGGATGTGGAGACAGAAACTGTGGACAGCTTTTTAAAGGAATTTGGCTGATAAAGGAAGGCAAGCTATAGGGTGATATCTTGAGGGGATTTTAGGGTCTATTAGAAGAGGTTTAAGAGTGAGAGAGACTGATACATTTAAAGGCAGAAGGGAAGGAATCAGTAAATAGGGAGAGGTTGAAGCTTTGAGGCAATAGACACTGCAGAATATAGTGCAGAAATACATTAAATTCAATACGGAAGTAGATTAGGATGGAAAGAAGAGAAAGTAGGTTTAAGAGGGAGGAGAGATTTGAGGAGACAATAGTCACAAACTAACTTCAAGTATGGATTCCAGATCTTAAAGGGGGGGGGGCGGGATGAAAAAGGAGGAAGTATAAAATGGTAAATAAATGTAAGAAATGCTTACAGGAAATAATGAAAGTAACAGATTCAGAGAAATTTAGGAAGACTTCTATGAATTGATATAGATTGAAGTGAGCAGAACCAGAGGACCAGGTCATAAAACTATTTCAGTAATATAAAGGAAAACAACTTTGAGAGATTGAACTCAAATCATTTCAATGACTAATCATGACTTCAGAAGAATGATGATGAAGCAATCTTCCCACCTCTTCACAGAGAGGTGATAGACTAGAGGTGGGGAATGAGACATACATTTTCACATAGACAATGTGTGAATTTATTTTGCGTGCCTATATTTGTTAGTTTTAAAAGAGGACTTCTGAGAAGGGGGGGCTGTTGAGGGGAAGTTGATGGGTAGTGATACTGATGCAAAAAAAATTTAAAAAGAAAAGAATATCAATAAAACATACAAATACAAAAAAAGAGCAGAAGGCTAAGAAGGAAATATGGACAATCAAAGCAGTTTTGTTACTATTGTATTAGAATTGAAACGGATATTAAAATAATATAATGGAAGTTCCCAGTTTCATATATAATCTTCTTTTATATTTTTTTTTTGTAAACGAGAATATTCATGTTTGTCAAGTTCACGATAAAAAAAAATAAAGTTGCCTAGAGTACTAAGGGGTATAGTCCAAGACTTTAAAGAGAGGAGACAAATCGGTAACACAAAATATAAGTATATATAACATATATGCATATATTATACATATTACATTATAATATATACATAATAATACAAAGTATATGTAATATATACATGAATTATATGTACATTACAAATAAACCATCTATACACACATGCATATATGTACATACATGTCAAGAGATCCAAATGTACTCTCTCTCTCTCTCCAGGCATACACATACACACACATACACACACACACACACACACACACACACACACACACACACACACACACACAGGTTATGCCTGTGATTTCTTTAGTGTAGGGAATTCCTAGTATGCAAGTTCCCTTCATCAGTACAAATCAGGATTTTGTAACTTATAAGAAAATATATCAAAGAACAAAATATGATCAAGAAATCAGTCCAGTATCCTCACTAGTGGTTCTTCGTGGGAAGAATGAGTTTTGACTTTTCAAGGAATTTGTAAAGTTTAGGTGACCCAATACACCCTTGACTTGACCTCAGGCTATTATTACCTTATTTATCTGTAGGTACATCCTACTGTACCCAAGGGAGAAAAATACGGAGCAATGACATAAGTAAATTTTACCCTGGGTGCATTTTCCATTTTGCATGTAATATGCTGTGATCATACAGGTAGGCAGCATAAAATGAAATGGAAACATTTTTGATGACAAATTAACTCACTCCATTTCTCTATTATCAAAGAATTGCCATTTCACTTCTTCCAGTGGTAGCCCCTTTAATAATCTCTGTCTTCGAAGGAAAACAACGGGGCGGGGGAGAAGCAACTCATTCACAGAGGGTTAAATACACGGAAAATAGAAACAGCTCCCAAAGCTCTGTCTGCTTATGCTACCACAGTAAGCACTTTCTTCAGGTCACTGCTGATGT
Source organism: Phalanger gymnotis (assembly GCA_028646595.1). Classification (NCBI taxonomy): domain Eukaryota; kingdom Metazoa; phylum Chordata; class Mammalia; order Diprotodontia; family Phalangeridae; genus Phalanger; species Phalanger gymnotis. The sequence goes on along the minus strand of CM053623.1, from coordinate 58,929,407 downwards.
TTAAATAAAATAATCGAAAGACTCTGGTGATCTCCTCTCATTCTATCTTTCTTTCATGAGACAGTTCTTCTTTTGGAATCTCATTAAATCACATGAACAGCTGCACCAAGTTGTTATGGCAACTAGAATTTTAAAAGTAAATTAATTTCGCTACAAGGTGTTATTAAGACCAGGTAAGAATGGCCTTGAATAATAATAGCTTTGTATTGTTGAGCCAGAATACTAGAGCTCTAATTTAGTTGAATAAGTGTTACTACTTGAAATGAAACGTCCTTGATTTATCACTCTGTGTCAACAATTCTTATAGGAAACCTCATCCATAAATTGTGTTGATTTTAGCATAAATTCTCACATTCAGTTTTAATCCCCTATAAAATCATAGAATAGAGGAATTATATTGCCCATTACTTCATTAGCTCCTAATGCACTTGAATAACAAAGGCAATTATAATTTTATGATTCCCTAATTCTTTAAAATGAGTAGGACTACTTTCCTAAATTAAATGGCAATTTATCCATAACAAAGACATAGGTTTACATGTTGTTTACATTTGAGCCCCACAACAGAGAAAGCTATCAGGCAGATGCTGTGAATTCTAGCAGAAATTGCCACTGAAATGTTTGGTAAATAAGCCATTGGACATTGCTGGCCTTGGAACTTTTACACTGGTCTCAGTGTCCCCTGGTGTCTCCCAGGCCTGAACACAGTCCCTCCCTCTTTACTGCTGCCTTAAAGAATACCTGGCTCCCTTCAAGGCTCAGCTTTAATACCACCTCCTACAAGATGCCAACTCTGATAACCCCCAATTGTTAGTGAATCTCCCTCACCACCAAACTGCTTTGTATTTAGCTTTCAAATAGTTTGTATCTAATTAGCTTTGTGAGCCCTGCCCCACCCCAACCCCCAATAGATTGGAAGCCCTTTGAGAGAATTTTCATATTTGTTTTACATGCCTGGCACTTCACAAAATACCCAACAGACATTTAATACATGTTTGTAAAAATGAATTTAATTGAGTTGAGAAAATTTTTTAAGCTTGGAAGGGACTACTTCTGAGATTCTTCTACGACTTCTCCCTCTTTTCTTTTTTATTGGTCATTTTCAACTTCTTAAGTGACCAGAACTCTAATTTTCTAAGAACAAAAGGGAAAGGGTTGAAAAACACTTTTGGAAAAGGACTATCAAGTAATTTTCTGTAATTTACTTCATTACCAAAATGCATATTACCAAATGGGTAGAGGCACTTGAAAGCTACATTCTTTCTTAAGATGCCCTTTGGATCAGCACCTATCCACAGCCTTAGATCAAAGGCAATCAAAGGGATATTTCTTTTTAGCATATAAGACCGAAAGAGAAGCAAAAGCGTTTAAAGAAACAGAATAGTATGGTATTATCAAGGAATCCAATCAAACAATGAATATACATATCACCCATACCCAAAGAGCTACCTCCCACACCTCCAAGGGAGAAGTTAAATCCAATTATATCTCCAACACAGCCTATTTAAACTCCTTATAGTGGCATTAGTCGTGCTGCCTAATTAGCTCCCCTTCACTCTCAGCACAACCAGGGCCTCATGTAAGGAAGCTTTCTTATTTTTAAATTGGGCATTATGGAAGTATGCCTAGACAATCAAAGTCAAGGCTGGATAGGTATCACCACACTGTGGAGCCCATCCATAAACTTTTGTGGAATGTAATCTGGGGAACAAATCTCTCAATGAGTGTTGCTCTCCTATGGCCCCCAAGCATTGTGGGAACATCAAGGTTATATGGAGAGTTCCCTTTCACATGTATTATTTCATTTTATCTTTATAGCAACCTTATGACTTAATCACCCCAAGTACTGTCATTCCCATTTTATGGATGAGGAAATGGAATCTCATGGAAATTAAAACCCTTGCCCAAGACCACAAAACTAGTTAATGTCAAGAGCTGGATTTGAAACCACATTTCTCTTGACCCCATGTGGTACTATAACTGCTCTGATATGTGCTTCCAGGCCATGATAACTCAATGATGCCTTCTCAACCTATGGCATTCTCATCTCTGTCCAAGGGGCTAGATTGGATAATCTCTAAAAGCTCTCCTCCTACCTATAAATCTTCATAGAGGATTTACCCAATACATTAGAAACCTCCCTTTAGTTCAGGGGTTCTTGAGATCTGGGGTCCATGTATTTTTTAAATATATTTTGATAATTCTATTTCAATATAATTTTTTATTTCTATGTATTTTATTTTGCCCATTTTAAAACATTATTCTGAGAAAGGATCCATCGGTTTTACCAGATGGCCAGAGTTTGTACAATATGACACACAAAAAAGAGGAGGAAACCCTGCTCTGGATTTTATAACACAAGGTATGTTAGTTGGTACAGTGGATGGAGCACTGGGCCCGGAGTACTGAATACCTTAGTTTGAATCCAAGCTCAGATACTTTCTAGTTATATGACCCTGGGAAAGATACTTAATCTCTGTTTGCCAAAATCTCTTCATCAGTAAAATGGAGATATTAATAGCATCTACCTCCCAGGCTTGTTGTAGAGATCAAATAAGATAATATTTGTAAAGCCCTCGGCTAGTGCCTGGCATATAGTAAGCACTATATAAATGTTAACTATTGTTATTATTATAACATTTATTGCATAGCAGCTTAGGCCTTTGGGTTTCCTATTATCCTATATTTTCTCTTTTTCTAAATGACAGTATATTTCCTGGATGATATCTTTTATGCCATTTTTAAAGCAAGTTATTATTGTTAATATTCCATAGTCTTTTCTTCCTTCCACATAGGAAAAAATTAAGTGGAATAAATCAATAAATATTTATGGAGCACATTTGTACATGTGAAACACTGTACTAAACTGAATAGCATACTAAGAAGCATAAAGACCTCAGACACGATAATGAAGCTTGGTTTATTACCTTTTGTTATCTCTTTGTGGGACTGCTGCAATTGTCTCCTTCATCTCCTTGGCTTTGGGTTCTCCTTCTAATCCAGTGTTTGTATATGCTTACTGTTTATTGAATTGAATCCATCTCATCCTATCTTTGTAAAGGAGAATATCAGCCATGTCATTCATCAATTCAAAAATATTCTTCAGTAGAAGAGTCGACACTGTACTATCTGGAATCTAAGTGGGTCATATGATAGTCCTATGTGGGTATTCCCAGATTTAACTTTCACTTTCCTACATTAAATCTATGCTCCAGACAAAGGAGATTACTTGACTTACTCACTTAGGGCCTGTGCTTTCCCACCTCAGAGCTTTCTGCTTATGTTGTTCCTTCTGCAAGGAGTACTCTTCCATTGGTATGTCCATTCTCCCTTTCACATCTCTCAGGTAAAAGTCTATCCAACTGAGGGCCTAACTCAAATGCTAATTTCTCTATGAAGGCTTCCTCTTCCACCCCAAGCAGGTATTTTCTCTCCCACCTTTGAAATCTCAGATCATTTCATTAGTACTTCTCAATCATTTGTCATACGAAGTTTGCAGGAATGAACTTTTATTTCTATATTTTTTATCTCTGGCTAATTTGTAAACTTTCTGAGGGTAGGACTTACTAGCTGCATGACCCTGATCAAGTCACTTAACCAATCTCATCTATAAAATGAGGATAAATGATAGCTCCTATCTCTGAGTTGTTGAAAGGATCAAATGAGATAAAACTGTAAAATGCCTGGTACAGAGTAAGTGCTATAGAAATGTTACTCAACAAATCCTTGATGAACCAACTCAAATGCATATGAAGAGATCTGCAAAAATATATTGTAGTTAAGTAGGAAGCAGCCAAATGAGGGTAAAAGTCACTAAGAGCTACAGGAAGAGGCTCAGAAGAGGGAATGGTTATTTCAAAGGTCTCTTAGTCCATCTCCAGTCTTTTTACCTCTATTCCTGCATTCAGTTCAATTAAATAAAAACAAAACACAACCACTAGGTTCATCTGCAAAAGCAATGATATCTTTAAGACAGTCAGTAATTTGCTGGGTTCTCACTTGTCTTTTGAAGAGCAGATAAATCACAGCACATCTTCCACTTAACCTGGGGCTCTTCCCTTCCGTAGCCAGTCATTACCCCATAAATAGAAGTGTTATAAGACTCTTTCTAACCCTCCCTTTTGCTTTACCCATCAAAGGAACTTGTTGCCATTACCACATTTTGCACTGTAATTCTTTTAAATCGCTGCTTAGAGGAGGCATTATATGGCCTGTAATGAGAAGTGTAAAATGCATTGTTCTTATTATTGCAATTTGAATAACAAATATGGTGCTGGCTCCAATAAGAAACAACAAAACACCCCAGACAATAAAAATAATTGTTAACCCATTTTACTAGCAAACGGCAGCCAAATTATATTTTTATAGATTACAGTGCCAGGCTAGGTAAATGTGCTCACATGTTACTTGTTAACAAGGTCACTAGTATAATTTGAATATTTTCAGCAGCTGTTGCTCTCACACCTAAAGAGGGAAACAGCTCCAGCTATATAGGGCAAGCTAATGTGAATGCTAATAAGTCTAACAGATTTTTTTTTAATAGAAGCAGGTAAAACCGCTATTCATAAGGCCCCAACATTTCAGAAACCAAAGATGAAAAGTGATCTGGGCTGAGGAATTCAACACTGCTAACATTGTTTGAATATTTGACATAGTTCTTGACCCATGCTTGGCAATATTTGAAAGCTATAAATAGCGGAACAGGGAGAAAGGAGATTACCAAGAAAGCATATGATTCCATGGAAATGAATTGCACTTCTAGAAGGAAGAAATGAATTAGAATACATTAAAAACACGCTATGTTCTCTCTCTTTAATAGAACTATTGTATAGAGGGCAGCCCAAGAGTAATGTCTTCTTCTATATGTCAAAGTTAAGTTAAAGTTCTAGCATTTTTACAATGATGTAAATAAGGCCACTAATTGAATCAAGCAGAGAACATTACAATTTAATGACAAAGGAGACAGTGCTGTGTCTATTAAAATATTACAAGGTCCTCTCTGTGGCTTTCCTCTTTTTAATAGGGGTGAAGCAAACTGTCTTTATCATCTGGAAATGTTAAGCCTCTTTCCCACCCAGTGTGCACTGGGCTCAGTAGGTACAGACACACTTAGGGTAGTTTACAAGATGGGATATTAGTGTCAAAGAGCCAGATTCCATTGTGCAATAGGGAATAGGAAAAAACATGTTTTCTACAGTGGAAACAGTAAATGTGAAAGGACCAGAGTTGTGCAAAGGTCAATGTGCTTTCATTAAGGGAGTTAAAAAATTTCCTGAGCCACTATTATTGGGTGGAAATTCCAAAAAGTTCCTACTAGTACATAGTTTAAATTGTCCTTCATCCCTGCTTGGGTAGCCCATCTAAGCTATGAGAATCCTTATCTTGTCACTCTCACAGATGAGTCTTGGGTCCGAGAGCGAGTCTTAATCACCCTTCTTCTCAGGATTCTAGGGGTAACCCTGCAAGCGGGGGAGAATTCTCTAAAGCCATGGGCTTTAGCCCCTGCAACTAACAGCATCTCCCTCCAACTTAGTATTTGAAAATCATTTAGGTCAACCAGCCCTAAGGAGTTTTTAGAAAGGGGTATTTACCTAGGTGGTACACTTAGAATAGTTGGCATAAAAACAACCCCCAAAAATCTGTGACACATTTTCCTACAAGTGTATACAAAGTCTAGGGGAAAATAGGCCCAAGCTTCAGGATTACACATAGCGAGGGGGTAACTCAAAGTTTCTGGCTGCTGGCTTTTTTCTCCTATTTATTGGAGAAGTTCCCCTTAGGCATGATGTAGGTTATTGCCTGGATCCCTTACAGAGTCAATAATCTATACCTAGGCTTTCCTTGGTTCCCACACAGAGACACAGCCATTGGCTGATCTGGGATGCGGCTTGGACACTGATTGGAAGCCCAACATCCTCTGAATCCTTTATCATTTGCAAGGTATTCCTCTGATAAAGGGAAGAGTGTGGGTGTGGGGGAGGGGAAGGGGATCTAGTGGACGCCACTCCTCCCTACCCCCAGCAGTTCCTCCTCAGGGGGTTTACAGGAACACCACGCTTATTCCAAACTTCTTAAATATCTCCGATACTAAACTGTTGTTCAGTCACTTTTCAGTTGTGTCTTACTTTGTGACTCCATTTGAGGTTTTCTTGGCAAAGATACTAGGGTGTTTTGCCACTTCCTTCTCCACCTCATTTTACGGATGAAGAAACTGAGGCAAACCAGGTTAAATGACTTGCCCAGGGTCACCCAGCTAGTGTCTGAGGCCAGATTTGAACTCAGGAAGATGAGTCTTCCAGACTCTAGGACTGTCACCCTTTTTACCTTGTCACCTACCTGCCCCATACTAAGCTAGCTTGATAATTCATAAATAACCCTACAGTGTGACCAAGTTTCTTTGGCCTATACAAACACAATTCCTAAACTACATTATGCAGGTCCAACGACTTTTCAGTTTAAAACTTGTGCTTGAGAATGGTTGTTTGGGTACCACATCTTTATCTAGTAAGTCTTCCCTCCTTCAAGATCCTGTTTGTGCACTAACTCCTCCTTTAAGCCTGAAGAACACCATCCCCATCTCAGCCATTAATGAAATCCCTCACCCCACTCTCCTACATCTTTTCATCTTTGGATTTCTGACTTATGATTTCATCATTATGGTGGACTCTACAACTTAATGATTTATAAACTTATAGTCAATAATTGATATGCTGAGAAAGTTGAGTTGGACATTGAGAAGATTAAATTACTTGTTCATGCTCATACAACTAGTACTGATTAGAGAAGGGACATAAATCTAGGTGTTCTTGACTCCGAAGTTGGCTGTCCATCTGCTATATCATGCTGCCACTGAAACATCTCATATCTCTCCTGCTAATTTGAACTTATCATAATGTTGGAATGTATGTCACAGTTTTTTTTGTTCATTTGTCATATCTCCTAATAGACAGTAAGCCCTTTGGAGACTTGTGCCTTATTTCATTTTTGTATTTCAACAAACTCTTCTTAGAATATAGTAACTATATGAGTAACAACAACTCACATTTGTATGATGTTTTAAGGTTTTCCTCTCATAGAAAAGGCATTTAATAAATGCTTGTTGATTATTTGCATTTTGTTTTTGCATACATTATGTCATTTTTGGAACTTAATAAACGTTTACTGATATTTACTGAATGGAATTCACTCATCTATTCGACATAGATATATTAAGCACCTACTATGTGTGAAATACTATGAGTCTGCGGAGAGAGATGGAAAGATAAATAAGAAAATCCCTGCCCTCTAGGATCTAAAATGCTTACTTTTTTCAAGAGGAAAAGGCAAACAATGAATGCATTTAGGCAGGAATGTTTCTACTTCTTCAATGTTAATGTCAAATTCCAGCCTATCAAAGGCATTTTTTTACTGGTGAAATGAAACGAAGGGACGAGTAGTTCTCAATCTAACACTATTTCAATTACCAAAGGAAGGAAAAATTAAGAAAAAAAGTATAATTAGTTTTCAGCAGCTTAGGTTGTAACTCTTGGGATATAAATGCCTCGACAACATTTTATGTACCCATTTTTTTATTTCAGTGATTCCAAGACCCATGGAAGTTTGACACTTTTTCTAAGACTTAGTTGAAGATCTTTATGAGTAGCTATAATCTTTAACATTTCTGACCAGGAGATAAACCCACCCTTTACTGATAAACTTCTGTGCTCTGAATTTAATTAGTTGAGTCTTCTCATGGTCACTATACAACCCATCACTTATCCTGTACTCAAGGTCTTTCCACTTGGTGTGGCCTACCAGGGCTTATTTTCGTACTTCATAACCTTCAAGAACCCAGGATTGCCCCCTTGAACCATACTGGTGTATTGAAATTTTGTACAAGAGAGGAGTTTACACACATGGGAAAGTCTTTGAAATAAGCTATAACCAAACTGATCAGAGTCAGCATTACAACATACTTATGAGGAAAATTTTTTTTTCTAATTATAAAATTAGCAAAATAACCTAGAATCATTGTCATCATTATTAATTACTGAGACATTAGGGTACAATTTGGTGAATTACATACTTCAGAGAGATGAATAATCCCCTAATAGACTGAAAAAGTTAATACAGCTCTCTGGGAACAAGTAGTTTATGAACAAGGAGAATCTGGCCAACAATTAAAAGTGATAATAGTGGTTATATGTTAGGTAATGTAATTTCAGCTTCAAAAGTAGATTTCCCACAGGTATTTTAATTGTAATCATAATTAAGTGAAATTTCAAGTTAATTTTAAAAAATCTTATTAGAAGTGATATTTTTATTATTTTTTTAAATGTATCCTGTGGTTTTCTCATATAACATGTTTTCCCTTTAGAGGCAAAATAGAGGGTTTTAGTGAGTTGGGCTTTTGTTTGTTTGTTTGTTTTTTGATCAGCTAGGGAAATGAATTAAATGAACATGGAGGAATTCCCTAATTTGATTTGGTGTTTGAAGAAGAATAATACAGCAACATAGTGGGCAGAGTTCTGAACTTGGAATCAGGAAGACTTGCGTTCAACAACTTAGTCTAATGTTCATCTATGGGATTATAGACAAGATTATAGGCAACCCCTTATAGACTCTGGCATCATAACTTATCTGTTAAGGTGTAGAAAAACTATTATCTGAATTGGCCAGGGGAATTCAATTAAATCACAAGTCCTTGATTTATTACAGTATTTTTCCCCTAGAAAGATTTAAATATAGCAGTTTTAGGGGCAAAATGTGAAAGACAACAAGTAAAGTGGGACGAGTCTGCTAATGTTTTGATAGAAATTCTTTAACATCACAAATGACAATGAAATTGCCCCATTTGGACACTAACAATTCAAAACATATTGTAATATATGTGCACTCAAGAAAGTAAAGTATAGACTTCTGGGAGCCAAGATGGCAGAGTAAGCAATAAGTCGTTCTCACTCTCCCTTACTGACCTTGAAAAACCTAGAAAATAGCACCCCAGGAAAAATCCTGGAACAGTAGAGCCAGCAGAAAGACTGGTGCAGTGCAGAAGTCTTTTAGGTCAAGATATCAGGGGGACTAATGGGAAAGGTCCCTCTTGCTGTGGTTGAAAGGGACCAGTACAGGATAGAGGTATCACAGCAGGCCAATGGTAAGCCCCATCTCTGTGGACCAGCTGGAGATCTTGAGCCCCAGGGTGGTAGAGAGGGCAAGCACCAACCCCCATGTGCCTTCACACAGGCAGGGAGACTGGCAGACACCCATGCAGAGATCTGCCACTTATGCCAAGGGTGGGTCTCCACTGGTGGCTGAGCCTACTCATGCTCTAGCACAGCCCCCAGCAAGGAGGCAACCTCTAGCAGCCAGATCACCTCCCTTGAACTTCAGTGTAACTTGGGGAAAATGCAGTAAAACCCCACCTGGCATTGGCACACACCAGCCACCACCACCACCACCTCTAGCTCAGCACCAGGTAAGCTATAGCCTCTACACTGTCTAGCTGCGAGAACCCGAGGCAGCAGCACACAAAGCAAATAACCAGGACCTTAGACCCCAGCACAAGAAGTGTGGGACAGTACCCTCTTTGACCCAGAAGCAGAGATCAACTTTAAAAGCCAGGAAAAAGACGAACAACATGAGCAAGAAGCAACAGAGAAAAACAAACACCATAGATTCTTATTATGGGGGCAGGGAAGATCAAAACACAAATCCAGAAAAGGACAGCATTGTCACTATACCCATATCTGAAACCTCAAAGGGGAATATGAACTGGTCTCAAACCCAAAAAGCCTTCTTAGAAGAGCTGAAGACGGATTTTAAAAGTCAAACATCAATTGCTCATGACTAGGCCCAGCTAATAGAATAAAAATGGCAATTCTACCTAAATTAATTTACTTATTCAGTGCCATACCAATCAAACTTAAAAAAAATTTTTATAGAGCTAGAAAAAGTAATAACAAAATTCATTTGGAAGAACAAAAGGTCCAGAATATCAAGGGAATTAATGAAAAGAAATGCTAGGGAAGGTAGCCTAACTATGCTAGGTCTTAAATTGTGTAATAAAGCAGCTATCATTAAAACTGGTACTGGCTAAAAAATAGAGTGGTGAATCAGTGGAATAGGTTAGGCACACAAGGCACAGTGGTCAATGGGAGAAGAAGTCATGTTTGACAAAAACTGCTGGGAAAACTGGAAAACACTATGGCAGAAACTTTACACAGACCAACGTCTCACACTGTATATCAAAATAAAGTCAAACTGGGTACATGATTTAGATAAAAAGGGTGATACTATAAGCAAATCAGGAGAACAAGGAATAGTTTACCTGTCAGATTTATGGAGAGTGGAGAAATTTATGACCAAACAGGAGATAAAGAACATTATAAAATGCAAAATGGATAATTTTGATTATATTAAATTGAGAAGTTTTTGCACAAACAAAGCCAATGCAACAAATATTAGGAGGGAAACAGAAAATTGGGAAAGAATTTTTACAACCAGTGTCTCTGATAAAGGCCTTATTTCTAAAATATGTAGATAATTGAGTCAAATTTATAAGAATACAAGTCATTCCCCAATTGAGAAATGGTCAGAGGATATGAACAGGCAGTTTTCAGTGGATGAAATTAAAACTATCTGTAGTCATATGAAAAAATGCTCCAAATCTCTATTGATTAGAGAAATGCAAATCAAAACAACTCTTAGGTGCCACATCACACCTATTGGATTGGCTAACATGACAAAACAGGAAAATTATAAATGCTGGAGAAGATGTGAGAAAATTGGAACATTAATTCATTCTCGGAGGAGTTGTGAACTGATCCAATTATTCTGGAGAGCAATGTGGAACTATGCCCAAAGGGCTATAAAAATGTCCATACACTTTGACCCAGCAGTACCACGTCTAGGGCTGTATCCCAAAGAGATCATAAAAGTGGGAAAAGGACCAATATATACAAAAATATTTATGGCAGCTCTTTTTGTGGTGGCCAAGAACTGGAAATTGAGGGGATGCCCATCAATTGAGGAATGGCTGAACAAGTTGTGGTATATGAATGTAATGGAATACTATTGTGCTATAAGAAATGATGAGCAGGCAGACTTCAGAAAAACCTGGAAAGACTTATGTGAACTGAGGCTGAGTGAAGTGAGCAGAACCAGGAGAACTTTCTACACAGCGACAGCCACATTGTGTGATGACTGACTTTGATAGACTTGGCTCTTCTCAGCAATGCAAGGAACTAAAACAACCCCCAAAGACTCATGATGGAAAATGCCGTCCACATCCAGAGAAAGAAATATGGAGTCTGAAAGCAGATAGAAGGATACTATTTGCTCTTTTTTTATTCTGTTTTGTTTTGTTTTTTTCTTTCTCATGGTTCCTCCCATTCATTCCAATTCTTCTGTACAACATGACTAATGTGAAAATATGTTTAATAAGAATGTATATGTAGAGCCTACATTGGATTGCATGCCATCTTGGGGAGGGGTGAAGGAAAGGAGGTGGAGAAAATTTAAAACTTATGGAAGTGAATGTTAAAAACTAAAAATAAATTCGTTAAAAAGTGAAGTATACAAAAGTCATTGATCAAGTAGATAATGAAATTCACGTTAGAGCTGGCACAATTTTAAAGGCATTAAGGGATTTATTTTCAAGATATCTCAAAGGGAAGATTCCAAATGAATAGAAAAGATCACAGATGACATTAATATTAAAGAAGTGTAACCAAAAAGATATCCACATGCCTACTTTCTCAACTTCATAAAATCATTATAAGAATGATCAACACAGACATTAAAGGTATCATTGATACACATATACACACACGTATATGTATATACAGATATGTGGGTGTAAACATATACATACATTCATACAGAGAGTAAGAGAGAAAAGGAGGGAGAGAAGGAGAGATGGAAGAAGGAGGAAGAGGAGAGAGAGAGAAAGATTGAGAAATAGAGAGAGAGAGAAAGAGAGAGAGAGAGAGAGAGAGAGAGAGAGAGAGAGAGAGAGAGAGAGAGAGAGAGAGAGATCTCCAAAGCTCTTGTTAGAGCACAACACATATTTGAATTCACACGACTGAATAATACAATGAAGAGATTTGGAGAATTGTAGCTTTCACTGTAGTTGTTGTTTGTTGAGTATTTGACTCAGTAAAACTGATCAGAGAAAGGTCTAATTCTGTAGGATTCAGTAAGTGATTTAATTTTGCGCTCACAGCCATCTCTAAAATCTAGCATATTCCAATGCTCCACACATCTGTGATATAAGACAATGTGGTCGAGTGGAAAGAGGACATTAGATAAGGAGTAAAAGAACCTAATTCTGGTGCTATCATTTACTCTATGACCTTAGGTGAAATAATTTAATCCCTATGGGCCTTAGTGAATATATAAGGATTGGACTATATGGCATTAAGTTCCCTTCTAGTTGTAAATTCTATGGCCTATGAAGATATAACATGGAATTAGAAGAAAATGTAATTGTCCTGAACCTCAGAATAACCACCCTCCAGTTCACAACGCCCTCCATGGTGGTTGTCTGAATTCTAATTTTAGTAATTATTAGACTGTGTTGTCTGAGCAAACATTTTTCCATTGTTAAGACATGGGATTTCTTCATTTACATTAGATATTGCATTCTCCTACCCTTCTCATTAAGAGTGTTTATGACCAGCAACTATGAGCTCTTAGAAAAGGTTCTACAGAAGTGGGAGTGCCAGATGAGCAATGGAGATTAGGCAACTGATTTGTCTAATAATCTTTACTTTTATAATTGAGCTGTTGAATTCTCAGCCAAACTTCAGTAACAAATTCTGATGGCAGATGGCCATCTAACTACCAGAAAGAAGATATTACTCACTCCAAGGGGTAGGAAGAGGTTGAGGAAAAGAAGTGAGAGAAAAGATGCATACATAAACAAACTTATTTTGCTTTTTCCTGGTTACTTCACAAAATACTTCTTTTATTAGCATGGAAGATAGAATAGTTCTGATCCAAATGAAAGCAATAAATAATATTTTTATTATTTCATGGGAGATTACTATGATTACCTAAGTAAAGTAATAAATACTTTGGTACACTGGTGAATCTATGATCTTATCTATTTGGATACTCCTTCTAATGGAGCACACGGCAACCCATCTAAACCTTTTCCACCTCAGTGATTTGTCCTTGTGCTCCCATATATCTTCCATAGGGAAACAGACAACGTGTTGTGGCCCTTCCTCTAGCTCATTTAACATTAAGTGATATGATGGAGTATGAGGACTGTCCACCTGTGATTCCTCATTCTTGTGACATGTCAGGCCCATCTCATTTTCCAGTTATGCATCTCTCTGATATCATTTATGCCATTCCTTATGCAGAAATGTTCATTGCTATAGGTTATTTGTACTTACCATGTGCCTTTCCATTATTCTTTGGATGAATTGCAACCTTAGTTCTTTGGAAATTGTTACATTACATAACTTGCCATTGTTCAACATCACCAGAAGATTTTTTTTGTTTAAAAAAAAATAGGCCTGGGCAAAATAGAAATTGAAAGTATCCACAGATCACCTCCTCAAATAGATCCCAAAAAGAAATCTCCTAGGAATATTGTCGCCAAGTTCCAGAGTTTCCAGGTCAAAGAGAGAATAC
>CM053623.1:58888504-58915284 GCA_028646595.1 Phalanger gymnotis | reverse complement strand
AGGATAGACCTTACCCAGACACCATCCAGGCTGTCCTGGGCTAGAGCCCTGCTTCCCTCCACCACTTTGTGGGTTGTGCAGTTCTAGAATTGGTTCAGAGCCATTTTTTATAGGTTTTTGGAGGGACTTGGTGGGGCGCTCACTCTAATCCCTGCTTTCCAGCCACCATCTTGGCTACACCCCAGGAATTAAGTGTCTTGCTCCAGTCACGTAACTAATACTGGGACATAAACCATATCTTTTTTCTTCAAGTCCATTGACTACCTCTTGATAAATTAATGGGTGACAAAGAGCCATGGTGTTTCTTAAAGGGAAAATAAGAGATCTCCAGATAATTTCCCAACATTCAACTCAAATAGATTGTCTCCCAGTTCCAGTGATCTAAGGGGAAGGGATGGATCACCAGACTGACCATTTCTCATGGATTTTGTTCAAGTTTCACTGGCTAGATGTGAATGAAGTGAGAGGAAGGAAGAATAATACCACCTCCTCACTCCAGAGATTAAACCAATATGAGCTAGCAATGAATTCATGATAAGGTCTTGAGGAGGTAGAGTTTGAAGCAACAACAGCTTCCAGTGTGACCTCAAATGCCCTTATCTCATCAGTACATTGGTGGGAATCCTGGCACATTCTTTTCCTTCCCCACTGGGCTGTGGTGAACATGATGTTGGGAGAATAAATTAATCTTTCCTCACCTTAAGAGAGGCTTAATCGCTGTGCCTGTATTGAAAAAAATAGATTTTTCTTTTCCCAGCTGTGCCTCATCCTCTGCCAACATTTCTGATGGGGAAATAACACCTACAAAAAGGTCTGAGATATCATTAACACAGGAACCATTCATTTTTGCCTTGACTATGGTGAGCTCATGTTGGCTCTTAGCCCGCTATTGGGGAAGAGATATGCAACAATTAAAGGGAGAGGGCCTAAACCCCTGTAGAAGGCACATTAAAGCAGGGTCAACAACTTAAAATTGTACCGGTGGTACAGGAAACAAATGATGAATGAAAGTACAAGCTTAGATGGTTCCTATTTCCAATATTAGCAAGAGTATAATAAAAATATCGATCAATCACCAAGCATTTATTAAACTTCTACAAAGTGCCAGGCACTATGCTAAGTACTAAGAATAGAATGACAAAAGGAAAATAATACCAGCCCTCCAGAGCCTCCATTTCAACATGGCAGATAATATGGTCTCATGGTTCTTGAGAGGCAGTGTGAAACAATGGAAAGAATAAGGGATCTGATGTCAGAGGACCTGGGTTCAAATCTAATATTTTTTCCTTATCAGTTGTATGACTGGGGTCAAGTGGTTTGGCCCCTCTGGACCCCAATTTCCTTCTGTAACATAAGAAGCCTGGACTGGATGGCCTTTGATGCCCCTTCCAGTTCTAGACTGATGATCTTATGTACATGCATAAGTATATTAATGCAGATACACGGTAATCTTGAATAGGAAGAGGGGAAGAATGGAGGTAGAAAAGAAAGCTTTTTTGCAGGAGGTAGGGTTTAAACTGAGTCTTGAAGGAAACCAGAGAGGTAGAAGTGAGATGGAAGAGTGTCCCAGCAATGAGGGACAGAAAATGAAAAGGTCTGGAGAAAGGAGAGTCCACTTTGGGTGTGAGGAGCTAAGCAGGCCATTAGATTGCACTGTGAAGTACCTGGAAGGGAATAAAAATGAATATAAAATGTTTAGGCATAGGCAGGGAGTTTACTGTGAAGAGCTTTAAATACCAAATATAAGTATTCATATTTGATCCCAGAGGTAATGGGGAAGGGTACGGAAATAAGCAGTTCTGATTTTAAAATGTATTGTTTGTCATTAGTAGGGAGAAAGGAAAAAGGTGAAGAGGCATGGGTATTTTTGGAGGGGAGGGATCTGGATCTATGATTTCATTGTGGTAAACTTCCAGTGTTGGAAATTGATTCCACCTATGTACACTAGCACCTCTTAGGGCTTGCCTTGGGCAATGAGACATTAAATGATTTGCTAATGGTCCCATGGCTGGTATGTCTCAGATACAAAACTTGAACTCAGGTCTTCCTAACTCTAGAAGAAGCTCCCTATCTACTGTGTTTCATTGACATGGAGAATCCAAACCATCGGCTGATCCAAAATTGTTCAGCACCGAAACATAGTTGGAATCTTGAATTCTCGAGACATTAACTACCTCTCTTCTCTGATCTCCTCCCACGTTCACACCAAAGTAAAGAATTTCCTAAGTCACAAGTCAAAGAATCTCTTTACGAATGATTAAGATTTGACTCCACGAGGCAGAAAGAAGAGCCACTGCTTGGAGGCCAATGATACTTTTGTTTTTATTGCAGGTGAAATGTCTGCCTGCTGGAGAAAGATGGGAGTTTGGCAACTTTGATATGTTTGATGAAAGGCACCCGATGAATGCAAAATATTATTGTACATTATTACTCACCGAAATACTTTGTGGCAAAGGAAGATTCCTATAGCCAACTGGCTATCTAGTCTCTTATTTTGAATAACATGTGTGTCAGCCAAGTAGACATATGCCTTAACAGCTTCTAATTATTTCCACCGTTTGCTTACTTATTTGCATTAAATATGACTTCAGTCTTTTGCATATTTATCCAAAATCCACATTCCCTTATCCTTTAGAGATCCTTTCTTTAATCACCACTGCCAGATCCATGGGGGTTTTTGTACAAACAATGAGACCTTCTGCAAAGCCTCCCTGGAAGCCCTGGGCTCCCCGTTCTGAGTTTCTGCTGATCTTTCTTGGCAGCAGCAAAGTTTCGATTGCTCCATGTCCTGACTTGTTTTCTTATGCTGTGGGTCAGGTTTAACCCAGCTCAACAAGGACTCCCCAGGTGCTTGGCAGGTCTGTGCTAAAGGAACTCCCTTCTTCCAGTGGCAATGAAGTCATCCTCAGATGCTTTAGTGGGAACACTATTAATTTCAGAAAGAAAGCACCCCACACGGGGGTATGACTGTGATTATGTCTTGTTGGGTACAATGGAAACATGCTGTCATTGGAGAGAACAAAGGCATATTTCTAAACTGTTTTTTTTTTGTTCTTTACAGATGCAATTCAAGGAAAAGTTTTTTTTAAGCCGTATTTCCCAGCTGGGGCTTTCTTCATATTGTTTCCCCATAAAACATACTGGGATTTGGGTTTTGAGGGGGAAATTCTGGCTTGTAACTCATTTTGTAAAGTATCACAAACAACCTAGAGTAATTTGTTAAAAATGCTTGTTGAAATACATTGAATAGAACTATCATAATTAATAATGCTGGAATATCGCTAACAATAATAACTGGCATTTAAAGTTTACAAAGTATTTTACATATATTATATCATTTGATCCTTACAACAACCCTGAGAGGAATATGCAATAATTATCCTCATTTTACAGATGAGGAAACTGAGATACAAAGAGGTCAAGTGCCTTGCCAAAGATAAAAAACTGAGTGTGTGAGGCAATATTCCAACTCAGTCTAGTTTTCTATTCACTATACCGCCTAGCTGTCTAGGAAACATAGTAGGATAAGATACCATACCCCTACTTAAAAGACTTTCTTTTACTTCTAGGATAAAATACAAACTGCTCTGTTTGACAGTGAAACTCCTTTACAATATCGCTCCAACTTTCTTTTTGGATTTATTTCTACTTAGTTCTTCCCATGCTCAGGATATTTCAGCCCAGCTGGCCCTCTTGTCAAGTAAGTCCTAACATTTCATCTCCCATCTCCATGTTTTCGAATCAGTTCTCTCCCATGCCTGATGTGCCATCCCTCCTCACTTCTGCCTCTTGCAACCCTACAAGACCTTTCCTGATCCCTTCCACCTCCAAAGAATAATTCACACCCCCAAAATAAATTACTTTGTTGATATTTACACATCTAGGTACATCTTGTCTTCTCTCAATACAACATAAACTCCTCAAGGATAAAGACTGCTTGTTTTTGCTTCCCCACAACCTAGCATAGTGTTTGACACATGATAAGCACTTCATAAATGCTTATCAAAATGAACCAGGTAAGTCCTAGAATGAAAGAAGGAACAAAAAGATGGAACGTCTGCGTTCTTTGGAGTTGTTAATATTGAACCTTTTCGGTCATATCTGACTCTTTGTGACCCCATTTTGGTGTGTTCTTGGCAAAGGTACTGGCATGGCTTCCCATTTCCTTCTCCAACTCATTTTACAGATGAGAGACTAAAGGAAACAGGGTTAAGTGACTTGCCAGGGTCACACAGCTACTAATTATCTGGGGACAGATTTGAACTCATGAAGATGAGTCTTCCTGATTCCAAACCCAGCGCTTTATCCACTGTCCTACCTAGTGGCCATCCTTTGGAATGGGATTTTTGTACTTGGTATTTTTTTTTTTAACAAAGCCAAAGGAAATGTATGCAAGTAGCTAGTCCAAGAAGGAAGCAGTGATTAGATAGATGTACTTAGGGAACTTGCCAAATGCTATTTCCCATCTGAGGCACATTTCTTCCTGTCTGAGTCATACACATTTTGAGTAGGATTTCACCAAACAACAGACACACTGAACGATCACCTTTGCCACTGGGACCTCTAAGGCAATTGTTGTCACCTCTCCCTCTGCAATGATGATGATGATGATGATGATGTTAGGAACATGCTCTTCCTTTCCTCTTCCTCTGATCTCCTTCTATCATCATACTTATTTTTTCCTCAATAGTGTTGTATAGTGGAAAGATTAATGGAATAGAATAAAAAGACCCTAAGCCTAGTCCAGATTCTGTCACTAATTAGTTATATTGTCTTCAGTTGCCTAACTTCTCCAGTCTTTGGTTCCCCAAACTATAAAATGAAGAGTTTAGACTAAACAATCTGAGGTCCCTTATAATTAATAGCTTCCGTGATTGATTTATTTATTTCCTTTTCTTTCTTTTTTTCTCCCCTATCTTACTTGCTGATGTCTTAGGCCTGCCAATGACACAAAAAGGAACTATTAACATTGCTTAGCTCAGTCTTGCTCCATATCTTTTGACCTCATGTATAGAAACAGTGTGCCATTAATGGATAGCAAGCAGAACTTGGAGTGAGGAAGACCTGGGTTCAAGTCCTGCTTCTGGCCCAAACAGGTTGTGTAAGACCTAGAGCAATTCACTTAATCTTTCAGTGTTCTAGTCAACTCTCTTTAGACCACAACTTCTTCAGAAGGTGCTGGCCTACTTTGGTGGTGAGAGCTTCCTCATCTGGGAGTTCCATGTATCAGTGAAATCATAAGTCTGGTCCTCACTTCTACATGTACCATCTCCCAATTACTGTATATACTTTTCTAGGCCATTTTGAGGTTTGTTCAGTTGATGCCATTGGCTAATATATGTTTTCCATAACTTCTTATCTTTATTTGATGACATTTTTGTATTTGTTTTAGAATTATAGGCTTAAAGTGAATACCGTATATTCATTTATCTTTTTTAAAATAGCAGTCTAACTTGAAAAGATCTGCTTGGAGTTACCAAAAGCTTGGCCTTTCTGACCAGTTGAGAAAGCAGAACATTCTTATAACTGGAACATAAAGGGTTCAAGAGCTGAGTTATTTTACAACTTCCCTCTTTCCTGAAGAGAGACCAATAATTCACTTCTAACTTTATAACATCATAAATTATCACCCTCCTCGCTTTGAAAGATAAATATTATAACTTGAGTCAGCTATCATGTATTCTGTCACTCCATAAATACTGAAAGTAGAGGAAAACATGTAATCTGTAGGCAAAATAGAAGGCTGAGTTATAGTAGAGCTGATTCTCTCACCTGCAAAGACCCGTGAAAGTGGGAAGGGCTTAAGAATTCCTTCCCATGGCCTTTTCTTTCTCCCCTTTCTCTCAGACCTAAAGCATACTCCCTAAGGTAATGAAAACCTGATTGACATGAACCCTGTCAAATTACAGCTACCTAGAGAGCTTAAATAATTTTTAACAAGGTCACTTGGGTAGTAAATAGCAGAGCCAGAATCCAAACCAATTCTTTTGATGCCAAATTCAGTGTTATTCTACACCACATTGACCCTAAATGGGGATGAGGGAGGACAGCAATGGCATGTCCAGGTGAAATCTATAGAGATGAGGCTAAGTCCTTTGTTAACTATTTCCACTGTGAAACCTTGCACCAGAGCCACTAATATGTAGCTGAAAAGTTATAGAGAAGGTCATTTTCTTCCCTTTTTTTGTATCTCCCACATTTAGCACAGTACCTGGCACAGAGTAAATGATAAGTCAATATTTCTAGAGGCAACTACATGGTCCAGTGGATAGAGTGCTGACTTGGAGTCAAGAAGACCCAAGTTCAAATTCTCCCTAAAACACTTCTACTTGTGTTACTGAGATCATCTTTCTCAGTCTCCATTTCCCTCACAAAATTCAGATAACAATAGCAGCTATCTCACAGGATTAAAGGAGATAAAATTTGTAAAGCACTTAGCACAGTGCCTGGCACATAGTACACTTGGTCCTTCCCATCCTTCCTTTTGACATTTTACTAGTCCTTGAACTAATCTAGGGCAAGATGGGTTTTGTGTCCTACATAAAGACTCAGACCATTTAAAACTGGGCTTTTTCTGTATTAGTTGTAAGTTTAAATGTAAGTTTAAAGCCTCCACTTGTTATTAGCTATGTGAAAATGGACAAATACAACATCTTCGAGTCTCAATTTCCTCATCTATGAAATAGACATAATGACATTTGTACTACTTACCTCACATGGTTGTGGTAAAGTCCCTTAGGAAACCCTAGAGAACTATGTAAATGTGAGTTGTTATTATCTTTATTATTGGAGGCTTTGAGCTTTCATTGAAACGATTGTGACTACATGCCACAAAATATGACATTAAAAGTAGATGCATTTATAAAAAATAACATTCTGAGTGTGCTAAGGGCATTAGACTCGGGCACACATAAAAATCCTTTCTAAAATTCTTCTTTGACTCCCACTAAAATTCATTTGTATCCCTCACATCCCCAAGGAGTTTACATAGATAAAACCAGGTAAAAAGAAAGCTAGGGCAGGAGTTCTTAACCTTTTTTTGTGGCTCGAATACCTCTGCTCAGAATAATGTGTTTAAATGAATTAAGTCAAATAATTAGGATTTCGAAGGAAACCAATTATATTGAAATCCATTGTATTGGGAGTTCCTTGAAAACAGAGAGTCTTTTTGTATCCCCAGGGCTTAGCATAATTCCAAGCAAATAGGTGTTCAATGTTTATTGATTATCGATTAATTCAAATAGTTATCAAAATTAAAAACAAACAAACAAACAAACAAATGAATAGATCCCAAGCAAAGGACTCCTGATTCTAGGGTAAAACCAATGACAATGAAAATTCATAAAATTTTATAGAATTCAGAGAAATTAAGGCATAAAATATCCGATTAGCATTGTCTCGGGAATTGGGATGTAGAGTAATTAGGTCCAGATTGTAGGGATTTGAGACTCCCAAATCTGTGTTTTTTGGCACTAATTAGAAAAGCCACCTTCTTGACTCTTCTGGTTGTCTTCTCTTGTCACTGCCAAGCCTATCTGTTTCACTAAGCATTTAATTAGTGCCTTCTATGTGTAAATCACTGTAGAGTCACTGGGGATATAATAGAGACTGAATCTGTGATGTAGAGGGAACTTCCAGATAAGGAAAGTCCCTCTACCAATGCACTTTCTACGCAACATATTATCGTAGGCAACGTCTTAGGGTGCTGAGAGGTTGTGACTTGTAGGAACCCAACCCATCTCTTCTGGGTTCTGAGGCTAGCTCCTATCCCCTGAACCAAGTGCTGGGGACCCAAAGACAAAATGAAAACATAGTCAACAGAAGCTGGAGGAGAAATGGAAGGGTTAGGAAAGAGAACATTGTCCCAATTCATTGGAACCTAGAAATGGTTTTGGTTGCCTTCTCGTTACTTCTACCACCACCCCATATGCCAGAGATAAATATCACTGGATGACTACTGCCTTGTTTCTCTCTGTTCCCATACATCCCCATTCTTCACAGCCCTTCTCGTCCCATGAAGTTCTTCCCCCATCTTGCTGCACCCCATTACACAGCACCATCCCTTTTCGGAAAAGGGCTACCAGATAAACAAGCCTCAGGATCAGCAGGAAGACACTTTTACAATAGCCCTTACCTACCTACCTTTCCTACTTTGTAAGAAGACCTGCAGAGAGCGTGTATGTCTTGAAAGAATTTTTGTCCTGTAACAGCTACACTTCTGGCACTACACAAAGAAAATCACAGCTCTCTGGCAAATCCTGTGTCCATTCTACTATCTCAGGTTCTTAAGGTGAGGTTAAGGGAAGAGAGTAAATAAACACAATCCAGATTCTGTATTACTTGTTTTTCATTTTGCTTACAAAATATTTGGAGTTGCATATCAAATGCAAAGGTAGTGTCTGCCCCAGGGGTTTGAATTAAGTCTAAGTGAAACAGGATACAATTAAAATATAAAACGAATTTAACTAGAGTAATGTTAAATTTCAGAGGTAGAATATTGGGAGCGTCACCTGTTTTCAAATCCTTGAGTTTTCAATTGATGTTAAAGAGAAAGTTTTCAGGAGGGATTTAAAAATAGAGAACAAGGGGATTTTTGTTGTTTGTATTGTTGTTGTAATGGGGGTGATGGTGGTGATGTATTGTGTCAGTGGTGATTTTCTGAGTCAAAGGTAAAGTATAGGAAAAGAGACAAAAACCACCTTAGGAAAAGGAATTTAATGGATTATCTAGATGCCAGCCCTCCCAAAACAAAAGGAAGTATGGGAAATGAAAAGATAGGGGGAGGGGAGGGATAGTCAATGATAGTTAAGAATGGAGAGGAAAATTGGATTCTGGTGGGAATCACGAGGAGTTTTAGAAAGAGTTTAAAGAGGCAAAAAAGCCCCTCCCTTGTTTAAAATTGTGAGCAGCTAACAAATGGGTGTGAATGCTCCTGTTTTCCTCAAAAATCACACCAGTGGCAGAGTACAGTATGTTTTCTCTCCATCACCACTTTGCATGAGTTGCTTAGAGCTGTAAGTGTACCCAAACAATCTTGTATGAGGTTTTTGTCTCCACTAGCCATCATGTGATTTGTTTCTCCGAAAATACATTTTTCCTTCACAGAAAGTAACTATTTCATTATCAATGTTCTTGTGTTATTAGCTATGATCAGAATGGATTTCTATTTCTCTCTTTCATATTCTGCCACTATCTTTGGCAGAGGCTGCACATGAAGGGAGAAATTGTCTTTGCAAATGCAATGTGGTAAGCTACCAGAACCCTAGATCTCAGTCTTTCTTTGAATGCCTGCATCTCCCCTGGGAATTCTTTAATGCCTAACTCCAAAATAAAACTATGAAATCCTAAATATGTTCCATCTATTTGTGGCAACAATGCAGACAGTCATTAAAGATACCTCCTATCATGGAGCCCTCCTCAAGACTCAGGGTTGAGTCCAACTGGACCATCGACTCAAGAGATTACTACAGGGCTTTGACCCTGGTCTTAGAGTTTACGGGCATGCTTTACCAACTGGGTTGACTCACCTCACCTTTTCAATAGCAGAAGGCATTATGGGATTTGAATATTTATATACTTTTTCAGGGAACATGACTCTATTATCAGTTCCCAAAGATAAAGAATCTCTAAAAGTAAGCTTAGCCTTATGATCCTGTGATCTTAAGAACCTTAATTTTGAGAGTCAATATGGTATAGTGGCTAGAAAGCTGGCCTTGGAGCTGGGAACACCTAGGTTCAACATCTGCTTCTTGCACATACCAGCTGGGTGACAGTGTCCAGATCATCTAATTACTCAGTGATCAAGGCAACTCCCTAAGACAATGGTGTAGCTTAGTTCTAGATCTGAAATAGGTGGAGGGACTTTCTATGCTGAGAATTCCCCATGAATTCCCTGATGAAATTATGGTTCTGGAAGGGAAATAGACAAAAACAAAGTACCACCTTAAGAATAAACAGCGTTTATTGCAGGAGTTTCTAACTCTTCTGAGCTGTGGACCTCTTTGGCAGCATGTTGAAGCCTACATACCCCTTCTCAGAATAAGGTTTTTAAATATTTGAAGCGTTCAATTCCATTTAGAGGTTAGTGAAAATAAAGATGTAATTTTTTTCTCATCTAAGTGGATCTTCTGAAATCTTTCCATGGACCCCCAAACCAGGCTGAGAACTCCTAATTTATGTGGTTTACTGCCTAATGGCAGGCCTAGCCCCAATTTAAAGAATTAATTCAAAATCACAAATTCGATGACTTGATGCTTTTCTGATAATGAAACATTGGCTTGATTTTTGTGGAAAATAGAAATATTCTTATCCAGGCAACAGCAGATTATAGAATCCATTCTCTGTGGCATGCATACCCTGTCACTCATCAAAAACTAGTTGCTTATTTTGCATTGGACTAATTCCTGGTGATTTAGTGAAATCTTATATATGAATATGACCTAAAAATAGTAAATACAATTCACCATACAGTTCTGGTCCTAAAAGAAGCTTTCCCTAAAGCTTTAAGGTGTCTGCCTTTGTAAGATATCTTAGTAAATCTTAAGCTATTCTTGAAATCAGGCACCTTGCCGAGAGCAGTGATTCACAAATTGTGGGAGACCACTCTCCCAGCCAGATGCCTTTGTCCTGTTTAATCACCTAGTTTCAGATGTGACACAGATCCTAAGTTTATTTGATCTTATGTGATATAAGACTAGAGAAAGTACCAGGAAAATCCTCTTTGAAACCACACTGATGAAATCATTTGCATGAATCCTCAGAGTGCAGAGTGCCAGCTAGAGAAGTCAACCTTTGTAATTAAAACATGCCTGTAGTACATTGCCTATGGCACTAATATATAGCTATATCTAAACATATATGTATATATATATATATAATTTTTATCATTATCAAGTATCCATTGAAGAAATGTGTGTAAAACCAGGCTTGGAAATATTCTTTTTGTCTATTTCAAATGTCAGAATTGTAGTCTTTAACCTACATTAATATAAGTGCATGAAGATGGAAAGCCAGATGGGAGCACAGACAAACAAGACAGCTTTGAAAGATACATGATGAATTTATGATATATTAAAAAAAAGAAAGTTTACATGATGGAGGTTTGCACTTTCCTGTACAGCTCTCTCTTTTATGTTCTAATTTGTGTATGGAAATGCTCATTTCCTTTGTTGTTTGTTAAGCTCAGAATAGAGGCCATCCTAGGAGCCAGAAGAATTAGGTTGAAGTCCTGACTCTAACAAAACTTGTTCTTATGACCCCAGTTAAGTCACTTAATTTATCAATGCCCTAGGCAACTCTCTGAAACAGTAAGTTGCAGAGTGGGCACTGATCTGTATTAATAGAGGGAATGTCCTCATCTGAGAATATCAATGAGCTCACAGGCAGCTAGGCAGTAAGTTAGAATAGAGTGCTGGGCCTGGACTCAGGAAGACATGAGTTCAAACCCTACCCTAAACACTTACTACCTGGGTGTCCCTGAGCAAGTCACTCATTTTCAATCTCAGTTTCCTTGACTCTAAAATGGAGACAATAAGAGCTCTGACCACACAGCATTGCTATGAGGATCAAACGAGATATTTGTAAAGTGCCTAGCACACAATAGATACTTAAGAAGTGCTTGTTTCATTCCTTGCCTAAGTTAAGAATGTCAAATTTAAGTTAATTTTTTTAAAGTACAGATGAATTATAACTCAGCTACAACATCGGGTTACTGATGGGCTAATGTCACATCTTTCTGAAATTAAAAAGGAGAGATTTGACAATCTCCTTCTATTCCTGAGTATTGCGTTTTGATGCAACTTGACATTTCTTGGGTATCATCCAGATATTTACCCATGCCTCACTGACTACTTAGTATCTTACTTTGTAGAAGTTGGAATTTATTAAAAGCTACATGCTTGAAACCCTAGAATTAATTCCCAGAGCAGAAATAGGCAATTAGCACAAGAAACAGAATCCTGTCTAGATTTCCTGCTGTTTTCAAAATAATTAAATCATGGAATTTGAAAGTTGGGAGGTATCTCAGTGGCCATCTAGTTCACTCTGTACACAAAAGGAATCTCCATTAAACTATAACGAAGTAGTTATCTGCCTATGCTTCTAAACCTCCAAGGAGCAGGATCCACCACCTCTCAAGGAAGCCTATTCCAGTTATAGACAATTCCAATTATTAGAAAGTTTTTCCTGAAATCATTCCTAAATTCACCCTTTTACAACTTCCCTATTGTTCGTGGTTTTGTTAAAATCTAGGCAACCTATCCCATGATGTTCCCCCCATTTCTAAAATATTGTCGAAATGTAAAAGGTATTATAACATTGGAAAAGAACAAATGTTGTACCAATTTAAAGAAAAGGAAATAAAACAGATGCTGCAATCTACTGGTCCCTGATCTTGTCTTTGATTCCTGGGAAAATACTAGAATGTATTATTAAAAAGATAGATGGTGAATATTTAGAAGTAGAAGTAGTTATTAAAAGAAGCCAGCATAGCTTCATCAAGAACAGGTCAAGCCAGACTAATTGTACTTCATAGGATTATTAAACTAGTAGAGGAAGAGAATTTCCTTAATATTTTGTTTCCTTTTTTAAATTTTTAGTTGCTTTTTGGTGGTGGCTATGAATTGGAAATCAAAGGGATGCCCTTCAATTTGAGAATGGCTGAACAAGTTGTGGCATATGATTATAATAGAAGAGTGTTGTAAGAAATGAGGAGAGGGGGCAGCTAGGTGGTGCAGTGAGTAGAGCACTGACCCTGGAGTCAGGAGGACCTGAGTTCAAATCTGGCCTCAGACACTTGACACATTTACTAGCTGTGTGACCTAGGGCAAGTCGCTTAACTCCAATTGCCCTGCCCCCCCCCCAAAAAAAAAGAAAGAAAGGAATGGTGTCAGAAAAAGCTGGGAAGTCAACAACAAAATATAAATTTTTGTTGTTGTTTGGTCATGTATGACTTTTTGTGACCTCATGGACCATAGCAGGCCAGGCCCTTCTATCCTCCACTGTCTCTCAAAGTCTGTTTCAGTTAATGTTCATTGTTTCCATGTTATTCTCTATTCATCTCATCCTCTACTGTCCCCTTTTCCTTTTGTTTCAATCTTTCCCATCATCAGCGTCTTTTCTAATGAGTTCTGTCTTCTCATTATGTGACCAAAGTATGTAAGCTTCAGCTTCAATATTTGACCTTCCAGTTAATAGTCTGAACTGATTTCTTTAAATATTGACAAATTTGACCTCCTTGCTGTCCAAGGGATTCTCAAAAGTCTTCTCCAGCACCACACTTTGAAAGCATTGACTCTGTGGTGCTCAACTTTCATTATAGTTCAACTCTCACAGCTATATATTGCTATTGAAAAAATATAGCTTTGACCATACAGACCTTTATTGGCAATGTGATATTTCTGCTTTTTAATATGCTGTGAGATTTTCCATAGCTTTCCTTCCAATGAGCAAGTATCTTTAAATTTCATGGCTACAGTTACCATTTACAGTGATCTTTGAGCCCAGAAACATAAAATCTGACACTGCTTCTATTTTTTCTCCCTCTGTTTGCCCGGAAGTTGCTACAATCTTAGGGTTGTTTTTTTTATGTTAAGCTTCAAGCCAGTTTTTAAACTCTCCTCTTTCACCCTCATCAAGAGGTTTCTTAATTCCTCTTCACTTTCTGCCATCAGAATGTTATCATCTGCATATCTGAGATTGTTGATATTTCTCCTGGCAACCTTAATTGCAGCTTTTGATTCATCTAGGCTTGCAGTTCACATGATATACTCTGAATATAAATTAAATAAATAAGGTGACACTGTATGGCCTTGTCATATTCCTTTTCGAATCTTAAAGCAATCAGTTGTTCCATGTTCATACTTAATTGTTGCTTCTTGGCCTGCATACTAGTCCCTCAGGAAACAAGTAAGCTGATTTGGTACTTCCCACTCTTTGAGGACTTGCCCCATTTTGTTGTGATCCTAATAGTCAAAGGCTTTAGTGTAGTCAATGAAACAGAAGTGGATGTTTTTTTTCTAGAATTTTCTTGTTTTCTCCATAATCCAGTGAATGTTGGCAATTTGGTCTCTAGTTCTTCTGCCTTTTTAAAAATTAGCCTGCTCTTCTAGTAATTCTCAGTTCACATATTGCTGAAGCCTAGCTTTCAGAATTTTAAGAATAACCTTGATGGCAATTACTTAGTAATTTGAATATTCCATGGCATTGTCCTCCTTTAAGATTGGGACATAAACTGATCTTTTCCAATCCCAGTGGCCAGTGTTGTTTGCCAAATTTGCTGGCATATTGATTGAGAAACTTTAACAGCAATGTTTTTTAGAGTTTTAAAAGTCTCATATGAACTGATGTAAAGTGAGCAGAGCCAGGAGGATGTTGTACACAGTAACAGCAATATTGTAATGATAATTAACTATTAAAGACTTACATATGCTGTTTAATACAATGATCCAAAGCACACACGATGAAAAATGCTATCTGCCTCCAGAGGGAGAACTGAGGAACTCTGAGTCCTGACTGAAGCAAATTTTTTCCACTTTATTTTTCTTGCTTTTTCAAAAAAGATGGCTAATATGGAAATGTGTTTTCCATAACATCACATATAGAATGGGTGTCATACTCCTTGCCTTCTCAGTGGGTGGGGGAGGTACCAGAAGGTAGGAATTTAAAACTCAAAATTAAAAAAGAAGGAATTACAAAAATTAGCTTAAAAGTAAAAAAAAAAATTCAGCTTATCTTCCTATTAAATTGTAAGTTGCTTCAAGGAAGGAATTGTGGTGTCTTTTATTTGTGTATATTTCCATTTTTACATCTTCAGAATGTAACCCAGTGCCTTAATGGGCACTCAATAAATTTGTTCAATTAAGTTGAATTGAAATAGAAGACAAATGGAAAAAACAACACCAACAACTCTGTTCTGAAATTTCCTAGAAGCCCCCACCTTGAAAACAAGGTGCCTAATATTTTGTTAAACTTTTCTGTATCCATTAGGTAGGTTTTAATTGGATAAAATGGTTTTGATGCCAATAACATGCTACTTTGGTTGGAACTAGCTATGTTATAAATATGTCCTATATAAAATACTGACTTTTTATCCATCAGGAAATGAGATGAACTAGGAGACCACTTCATTCTTTGTTTTTAAACTTATTTCGTACAGGCATATGTTCAAAACTTATATTTTGCAAATCTTTATTTTTTTTACAACTTTTATAAGAATTGGTAAGAAAATAAAAGTGATGTGTTCAACTTTTCCCACACTCTGCAAAGATGGAGAAAATCTATTATCCCCAATTTTTTATGTTAGTAAGCAATAAGGTCATTATTAAGTTGGTTTCAGTTGAATGACTGTGATTAGATATTCCTTTGGAGAAACTTATTTTTGTGCACTACTGAGGAAGGCATACTCTTCCATTATGACCCAATTAATATTTTCAGCACATCTTTTTATGGAAGGTGGCTTACAGCTCTGCAGACAGCAGACCTGTATAGTCAACTTCATGACTAGCAGGAAGCAGTGGTATAGAAAATTAAGAAAAATTGAAGATAATTCAAAAATAATTTATATTTGACTTTAGAATATTTCTTTTTAAAAAATCATCTAAATACGGGTAAAGTATCTATTCAAAGAACTTCTAATAAATGACTAATCCACACTTAAGATGTCACCCAGGAGCTTCCCAAATTGTGGTCTTTGTTTACTTCTTCCTAAGTATCATCTCTAGGACTCATGGAGAATCATTGTCATAACCAGCCATAACACAGTCAGGAATAGGATAGATCAGACCTATAAAAGAGAACTTAGAGGCCTGACAATTCTACAGGAACTTGGGTAATTATTGCTAGAATTGTAAGGAGTATTTGCAAGAGGAGATCCAGGCAGGGAGGCAATTATTGCCTAGGCCATCCAGAAGAAAGGACATGGACTCATCAATAGAGGCTGAGGCTCCTGGGTAGAACTTTATTCCCTAGAAAAACAAAGAACATTACAAGACAGAATCTCAATAATGACAGAACTTGGATATGAGTTAGAGAACCAAAGCAGGGAATAAATCCCAGAGTAGAAAAAATAGGAAGCCAGATACTAGAAATGGAGTGTATCTCATATACAGCCAAGGCTTAGTCAGGACAACAAAGGAAGAATGAGTTTCATAACTGGTGATGCCACACTGATAATAAACTCTTAAGCTCAGCCATTTACCAAGCTTAGGGTCTGCTTACTCAGGACCTAAACTCCAGCTTCACCCTGTCTCTCTTTTACATACACACATACAGACACACACAGACACACACACACACACACACACACACACACACACACACACACACACACACACACACATTGGCCCAAGCAGCCAAAGAAATTGTTACAGTTAGCCTTTCTAAGAAATTGTCCACTATTTACTGGGGTTTTGGTTTACACTTTCTCTGGGATAAGTTTAATTAAGCATGTTGGTCCTAACAGTTCTTATTTTCCCAAATCTTTCTGGCATGCAGCCTATTCTGAGTGAATAGGGAAAATAAAATATGATAACGTCAGTGAAATAGAGGATGCCTAGAACTTGATTCTAAGTTGATAAACTGCAATGTATATAATGGGCAACTGGGTGGCACAGTGGATAGCCACTGGAGTCAGAAAGACTCCTCAGCTTAAGTAAAAATCCAGCCTCAGATACTTACCAACAATGAGACCTGGGCCAGTCATTCAACTCTGTTTGCCTCAGTTTCCTCATCTGAGCTGGGGAAGGAAATGGCAAACTACTCCACTGTCTTTGCCAGAAAGACCCCTGATGGTGTTACAGAGAGTTGGACGTGAGTGAAACAACTGAACAACAACAAAATATATATAATTTTTGACTGTATTCGGATGAGAGAACTCCTTAGAACCATGGAAAGAGGTTGGTTTAGGCTTAATATGGGAAGAATTTCCTAGAGCTAAAGTGGATTGGCCTTCTATAAGAGAGAGTTTCTCTTTTCCTGCGCTCCATTGTAGATGGTCAAACAGAAGTTGGGTGGTCACTTCTCAGAGATTCTTGTTCAGCTATAGGTTAGACTAGATAAACTTGGAGATTGTTCTATGTTTGTGGTTCCATGAGTCCTTACCAGGGCAGAATGGTGCATCTTCCTCTGAATTGTTATTGAACTTTCAAAGCAATGTTTATAGAAAAAAAATACTTTTAGATGAGATCAAAAAGAAAAATATTTCCAATTGCAGTTTATTTCCAATTCTAACTTAAAGGTGCCACTGGATATCTTGAGGAAAGGAGATATTTTGTCATAAACTACAACCTACATATTACAAGGAAAATTTAAGTAGGCAGAATTTAATTTTCCTTATCTACTGTTGAGTTAACCTGGTGCCTGCCCTTTAACCTACCAGTGAAACTTCTGTTTGGAAAGAGCAACTAACATACAACTTAATTCAATTCAACAAAGTATTCCCCAAGTGCTTTGTTAGGCCCTGTTCTTGGCACTAGAGAAACAAGATAAATAAGATATGAACTATGGTCTCAAGGATCTTGCAAACTAATGGAAGGGGGAAGACAAGAGGTCCACCTGTAGAAAGAGCACTGAAAATGGAGTCTCAGAGCCTGAGTACAAATCTTGACTATGCCTCTTGCTACTTGTGAGATCTACTTTGCCTGAATATCCTTATTTTGCGCTAATTTTCTTTTTCTTATTATGGTCCATAAATCATAGAATCATAGCTTTGGAACTGGAAGGGACCTTAGAGACCATCTAAAACACCCTCATTTTTATTGATTATAAAGGCTCAGAGAGGGTAAATTTCTTGAGAGAGATCACATTCACCCAAGGTATAGGAAGTGAATTGACTCAGAGGACTATAAGGTAGGAACTTAAAAGAACCTTGCTGGCCATCTAGTTCCTACCTCCATGTTCATTTTATAGATGAAGAAACTGCACCCAAGGGAGTGACTTACCCAAGAGTATGAAGGTAGTAAATCTCAGAGGGAAGCTCTGAACCCAGTTTCTCTGCCTTCAGAGCCTGTATCTTTTTCTACTGGACCACAAGGCAATGTCATATGTGTCATTTTGAAGGAAAGGAATTCAAAAGAGACTGGGATTGGCAGGGAAGGGAGGGGGAAGGTCAGGAGATGTGCTGTTTTATCTGAGGAAGAGTAAAGAGGCCAATGCCAAAGACTTCGGAGTATGGTAAAGTGAAGTAACATGTAAGGAGTCTTCAAAAGTAGGAAGGGGTCAGGTTCTGAAGAACTCTAAAAACCAAACAAAGGATTTTAGATTTGATCTTGGGGATAATGGGGAGCCACAGTTAGCCTTGCCACTTAGAAAGATCAATTCAACAACTGAGTAGAGGGTAGACCAGAGTAGAAAGAGACTTGAGGCAGGAAGAGCAATAAAATGGCTACCACAATAATCCATATATGAGGTGATGAGGACCTGCCCACACATGGGTGGTGGTAGGGTGTAAGGTTAATGGAGAATAAGATATTCCCCGCCCATCAATAGGCCTCATGTGGAGCCCATTAAGGGAAGCTTGTGTGCTTGTAGGAAGGCTTACACACCTTTTATTAATTTCTAATTAGGCATTGAGCCTAAAGAGTATATATTCTGAGGGGTGAGTTTTTGCTTTAGGGGCTTGCTTATGAGAAAGATGTGATTCCCTGGTCAAGGCTCTGAGTGGCCATACATTCAGAGCTCCCTGACTCCTCAGAGGTAAAGGTTCTCTCGAATCAGTGGTAGATGTAAAGCTTTGATTCAGGCAGTAGACCCCTGTCTGTTGGTCTTTATTTCTCTACTCTGTATTATTCTCTGTTTGTATTTTATGTAATTTAGAAAAGATTGTTGACCCCTGAAACAGCTAACTTTTCTTAGTAAAGCAGATAAAAGAACCTGCACTAGCAACCATCATGCCCATGTGGTTGCTATTACATAGGGTCAGAGGAGGAAAGGGAGTGTATTCAAGAAATGTTATAAAGGTAGAATTGACAAGATTTGACAACAGTTTAGATATGGTGGTGGAGAGGGAGGCAGGGTGAGAATGAGGAATTGAGGATGACACCTAAGGTGAGAGACTGGGTGCTGGAAGAACAGCAAGTTCCCTTAAGAGTAAGAGAGAAGTTAAGAAGTGGGGATGACTTAGGGAAAAGATAATTAGTTCAGTTTTGGATCTGTTAAGTTTTATGAGTTATTGTGTTTGATGTATCCAATAGAGAGTTGAAAATATGAGATGAGAGGTCAGGAGAGAAGATAGGATTGGATAAATAGAGATGATAACCTAATCATAGGAATTGGTGATATCACCAAGTAAAATATTATAAAGGGAGAAGAGGGAACAGGACAGAGCCTTGGTGGACATCCACAGTTAGTGGCCTTGACCTGAGAAGTGGTCAGATGTGTAAGAAGAGAACCAGGATATAGCCATGTCACAAAAACCTAGAGAGAAGAGAGTGATCGACACAGTAAAAGGCTACAAAGAAGTCAAGAAGGATGGCGATGGAGAAAAGGACATTTGATCTGGAAGTCTAGACCTAATTGTTGTGTGTAGTTGTGGTTTGTCCTTCATTCTCAAAGAGGACCATGACATCAGGAAGATGATGCCATGACCTTGCAAGTGAATTGGATTATAGTGAAGGAGGGCTGGGCAAAGTCACCAGCCTCACTTTCTCCTTCAAAGCCATCTTCCTCCAGGGGCCAGATATAGATCAGGACAACTGGAGATGGCCCAGGATACATTGGGAGACCTTGGCTTTTTTAAGCTAAGGTCTTTCTGAGTTCTCATTTTGATAGAGGCAGTGCTCATTCAGTGATTAGGGCTGTTTAAGAAGTGAGCAAAGGGATGGCCTCTTTAATCCAAAAAGAAAAAAAATCAAATTGAGAGGGGAAGACCCTCAGGGTGTCTAGCCAAAAGAGAAACATTCACTTTCTGCTTTCGCTCTGAGCCATCGGGTCCAAACAGTAAGCATTGTTGAGTGGTGCTTGTGGACCTATTGTTGGCCAATCAAGGAGAGGCACAGTGAGTGAAAAAGAGAGTGAAAGGAAAGGAAGAGGAGGCACTGATTATAAATAACCTTCTCAAGAAGTTTAGCCTTAATTCTGTAAGGTAAGTATTATTATCCTCATAGTGGAGAGACCCTTGGACTTAGAGTCCACAAGACCTGGGTTTAAATTCTGCCTCAGAGACAAGCTTTGTGACCCTAAGCAAGTCACAGCTTCTCTGAGCCTCAGTTTCTTTATCTGTAAAATAAGAGGAGTTAGAGATGATAGCCTCTAAGGTTTTTTTCTAATTATAAACCTACAACTCCGTGAAGTATTATTACACCATTTTGCAGATCAGGAAACTACAGTCCTGAGGTGTTAAGTGATTTGTGCATGATCACACAACTAGTAAATGTCTTGAGGTGGGATTTGAGCCGGAGTCTAAATACTCAGCACATAAAGCTCTCTAGCCACCATACCAAGTCAGCTCCAATTAAAGTAGCTGGTATTTCCTTTTGGGATTATGCCTCTTATTCCCACCCCCCAGCCTAATCCTGTAATATGACCTACAGACTTTATTTAGTTTATATTCTTTTTACTATTAAAATGGCCAACTTTTCAAAGATGGTCTGAATGAATGGTTTGGCAATGTGTGAACGACACTAAAATGGCCACTTGTATTTACACTAGTTGGCCTGAATTGGCCAATGGGAATTTTGGACATACTCATTTTGGCCAAACTGTGAAATTGTTTTGGGAACCTTTGAAAACATCTACTAAAAGCCATCCTTTCCTGTTCTTATGCGTCAGCCATTTTCTTTTTTGCTCAAAATGATTCATGTTGTCCAAGGTTTCCAAGTACCACACGTGGCTGAGAAATTCCACAACTGCTGGAAATCCCACAGGAAAAAAAAAAAAGAAATGGAGCAAAATTTACAGCAGCCAGTTTTCCCCCTCACTATCTCACATCTTTTCTTCCCATAGGGTCCTTCATTCCACACAACCCTTGCGCTTTTGCATAGCCCTGATCGTCTCCTGTCTGTTATAGGCTCTACAGACACTGGTTCAGAGAGCATGGCCTCTTTGGATGCCAACTCTAGTCTGGCACTAGGACCTTAATGAACTTAAAAAAACCAACTTTCTGAGGGATTTTCATCTATACACACTCTCCTTGATCTACCTCCAATCCCCATAATTAGAAAAATTAGCAGTTGTGAAAAATGTTGGTCTGGTTCAGTTCCACACTGAATTTTTCACATAGAAGAGAAATATCACCCAACAAAAGATATCCCAGTTGGCTTATGCAATCCCTTTGAGGGTAGGAACTATCTGATTTTTATCTGTCTATGCTTCATACATTTTATGTTCTAAGCAAATTAGAATCTTTTATTTCTTTGTTGTCCTGAGTTCTCCTGTCTCTATGTCTTGGCCTGTGCTGAATCCCATACCTAGAATGGACTGCCTGTACCCCAGTCTTTAGAACAGCCTTTTCTTCCCTAGGAGTCTAAGTGGTTCAGTGGGTTGAGTGCTGGACTAAGAGTTAAAGAAATCTGAGTTCAAATCTTGTCTCAGATAGTTACTAACTGCATGATCTTGGGAAGTTATTTAACCATTACACGGCCCAGTTTTCTAATCTGCAAAATGGGGATAATAATAGCACCTACTGAGGATCAAATGACATAATAATTGTAAAACGTTTAGCATGGTGCCTAGAAAGTGCTGTTAAAATGTTGTTGCTGTTGTTATCCTAAAGGGAAGTCTGACCATGCCATACTCCCTCCCTCCTACTCAAAAAATTCCAGTGTCTCCCTATTACCTCGAAGATCAAATATAACATCCTTTGGCTTTAGAAGTCATTTGTCCCTGGCCCCTTCCTACCTGCTCCCCTCCACACACTCTTCAATCCAATGACACTGGACTCTTGCCCTCCTTCCTCACATACTACATTCCTTGCCCTGACTCCAGGCATTTTCACTGGCTGTCTTCCAGGCTTGGAATGTTCTCCCTTCTCATCTCCATCTCCTAGCTTCCCTGGCTTCCTTCAGGTATCAGTTAAAGTCTCTCTTTGTGCAAAAAAAAGTCTTTCCTGATCCCTTAATGCTGGTGCCTTCCCTCTAAGATCACCTCGAATTTATAGTACTACATAGATGTTAGTATGTTGTCTCCCCTATTAGATTGTTAGCTTTTTGGTAGCATAGATTGATTAGATTTTTTTGTCTTTTTCTTTGGGATTTTTGTTTTCGCCTATCTCTGTATCCCTAGCATTTAGTACAGTGCCTGGCATACAGCAGGTATTTAATAAATGTTTGTCTACTTGATTTAATATTCTAAGATGACTCATACCCCATACCTTCAGTGACTCCTGAAGTTTATCATATGTCCTGTAGGAATCTCAAACTCCATATATTTAAAACAGAACTGTTTCCTCAAAACTCATCCACTGCTTTTGTATTTGCTGGCCATGCCCCAGCAAACTAGCAGCAGCTATTGGGAGCCACTAAATCAGCAGCGGCAGGGACTGCTGGAACTCTCAGCCCATAGGTGGTTGGGGGTTAGACAACTGGTCAGGAGAGTACAGGGGTCCCTTTGCTGGTAGTGGGTGTAGGACTATGTTGCATTGCCCATGCGTGAATACAGGTCATTTTTCATGACAAGAGAGAGTACTAGAACCCCTGAGCTTATAGCCACAGGGGACTGGGCACCCTGGCCAGAGTTCCAGGGTGGAAAAGAGTACTTATAGTTGCTCACAGACCAGAACACAGGCCAAGAGAGAAGTGACTTCACCTCTCCTCAGATCATACCACCTGGGAAGAACTGAAAACTTATAGAACCTCAGAACTATCTCTGAGAGCAGCAGCAAGAAAGGCCTAAGGCTTCAGACAGTGCCCCTTACCTTAGGAAAGATCAAAACACAAACTCAGAAGACAACAAAGCCAAAACTGCTACATCCTCAAAGAAAAATGTGAATTGGTCTCAGGCCCAAAAAGAATCTCTGAAAGAGCTCAAAAAGGATTTTAAAAATCAAATAAGAGAGGTAGAAGAAAAATTAGGAAAAGAAATGAGCATGTTATAAGAAAATCATGAAAAAAGAGTCAACAGCTCAGTAAAGGAAGCATAAAAAAATTGAAGAAAATTACACCTTAAAGAAAAGAATAGACCAAATTGTAAAAGAAGCACAAAAATTCATTGAAGAGAAAAACTCCTTGAGAAGCAAAATTGCCGATGTGGAAAAAGATGTACCAAAATTCACTGAAGAGATATTGCCTTAAAAATAGAGTTGGCTAAATGGAAAAAGAAGTACAAAAGCTCACTGAAGATAATAGTTCCTTAAAAATTAGAATTGGGCAAGTGGAAGCTAATAGCTCCATGAGACATCAAAAAACAATAACACAAAGTAAAAAAAGAAAAAAATAGAAGAAAATATGAGATATAATATTGGAAAATAGGTCCAGGAAAGATAATTTAAGAATTATTGAACTACCTAAAAAGCTATGATCAAAAAAGAGCCTAGACATCATGTTTCAAGAAATTATCAAATTGTCCTTATATTCTATAACAAGAAGGTAAAACAGAAATGGAAAAAAAATCCACCAATTACTTCCTAAAAGAGAACTCAAAATGAAAAATCTCAAGAATTTTATAACCAAATTCCAGAGCTCCGAAGTAAAGGAGAAAATATTGCAAGCAATCAAAAAGAAACAATTCCAATATCATGGTGCCACAATCAAGACAACACGAAATTCAGGAGATTCTATATGAAAGGAGCATGGGCCTTGGAATAAGATATTCTAGAGGGAAAAGGAATTAGGATTACAACTAAGAAGCACCTTCCCATCAAAGCTGAGAATAATCTTCTGGGGGGAGAAATGGATATTCAATGAAATAGAGGACTTTCAAGCATTCCTAAATAGAGCTAAATAGAAAATCTGACTTTGAAGTACAAGATTCAAGAGAAGCATTGAAAGATAAATAAGAAAGAGAAATCACAAGAGATTCAATAGGGCTAAAATATTTACATTCCTACAAGGGAAGATCATACTTACAACTCCTAAAAATTTTGTAATTATTAGGGCAATTAGAAGGAGCATATATAGACAAAGGGCATGGGTGTAAATTGAATATGATAGGATGATATCTAAAAAATAAAATAAAGGAGTGAGAAAAGGAATTCACTGGGGGAAAGGGAAAAGAAGATGTAGAAAGGGGTAAAGTATAAATATAAAATATTTAAGTATACACAAATTATATATACATATATAATATATAAAGGGTTAAAACATAAAGGAGGTTCAAAAATTGTGCTATAAGAAAAGATGAGCAGGTGGACTTCAGAAAAACCTGGAAAGACTTGCATGAACTAAAGAGCAGAACCAGAACGTTGTACACAGTAACAGCAATGTTGTATGATGTTCAACTATGAATGACTTAGCTATTCTCAGCAATACAATGATCTAAGACAATTGCTAAGGATTTGCAATGAAAAATCCTATCTTCCTTCAGAGAAAGAACTGCTGGAGTCTAAATACAGATCAAAGCATACTTGTTTTTTTTAAAAAAAAACTTTCCTTATTTTTCTTGTTCATTCATTCATTTATTTTTTATTTATTTATTTTTGCTCTGTGTTTCCTTCTACAACATGAATAATACGGAAATAAGTTTGTGTGATTGCACATGTATAAACAATATCAAATTGCTTGCCTTCTCATGGAGGGAGAAAATTTGGAACTCAAATTAAAAAAAAATGTTAGAAATTATTTTTACATGATATTTGTAGGGAGAAAGTAAAATATTAAATAAACATGTTTTCTAAAAATGAAGTGTAGGTCTGATCATTGGGCTCCAGTGGCTCTCTACTTCTTCCAGAATTGAATATTAAGTCCTTTGTTTAGCAATGAAATCTCTTCTTGACCTGAACCCTTCCTCATTTCCCATCTTCTTTTACCTTATTTTCCCTTATACACTCTATGATCCACCTGCACTAGCCCATCAGAAGTTCCCCCAACTCTTTTCATGTCTGTACCCTACATTGGATGTTCCTCATGCCTATAAAGCTTTCTCTGCTCCCTTCCCACCCCACTCCCACCACCAACTTACTTTTCTTTCCTCTAGGACACAGCTCAAAGCCCACTTTCTATAAAAGACCTTTCCTTGTCCCCTTCTCTAGTCAGTACACTCACTTTACAGAATACCTTTCATCTACTGTCTATCTATTTTTGTATGTACCTATTTATTTGTATGTTGCCCACTATATTAGCTATTTTCCAGGAGGGCAGAGACTGTGTTTTGCCTTTCTTTATGTCCTCAGCACTTAGCACAGTGCCTAGCATTCAGTAAACCCTTAATAAATACTTAGTGACTGACTGACAGGGGCTGGCTTAAGAAATGCTTGTTGGATTGGATAAGATTCTACTTTAACTGAAGAAAACATGATGTCATAGGAAGAGAAATGAGTCTGAAGTTAGAGAGTCTGGATCCAAATCCTAGCTATGATTCTTATCTATATCTTTTGGCGCATATAATAATTATTCACACTTCTATAGAACTTTAAGACATACAAAGTTCTTTAACCTACCACATTCTTCTGAGGTAGGCAGTGCAAATATAATTTTTCCCATTTTTTACAGATGAGGAAACTAGGACTCAGAAGTCATGTACAGTCATGTAAAACACATTTCCATATTAGCCATATTGAAAAAGAAAATAACAGGCAAAAACCCTCAAGAAAAATAAAGCTTAAAAAAGTATTCTTCATTTTATATATTATATGTTTGCAATTATATTTGCACTGACTATCTCAGAAGAATGTAGTAGGTTAGGTTGTGATGGAATACTACTGTGCTATAAGAAATGATGGGCAGGATGGTTTCAGAAAATACTGGAAAGACTTGTAGGAAATGATACAAAGTGAAGTGAGCAGGACCAGGAGAACACTGTACACAGTAACAGCAATATTGTAAAATGATCTACTGTGAAGGCCTTAGCTATTCTCAGTGATACAATGATCCAAGACAATTCCAAAGGACTTACAATGAAAAATGCTATCTGCCTTCAGAGAAAGAACTAATAGACTCTAAATGCAGACTGAAGAAAGAGGGAAAATTATATCTGAGCTGATCTCATGAATGGGGGCCAGAGGTCTTTCCATCCCACCTTGTTGACTTTCAAGTCATTTAACTCATGTTTTTGGGCTTTAGTTTCCTATTTTAAAATAAAATCTGTAAAGTGAAGGAATGGGGCTAAATGATTTTTAAGCTTGCTTCTAGTTCCAAGTCCTGTGATCTTATGTAAGCTCTGGCTCTTATAATGGGTCAATTCCTCCTCTTCTCATCTGTGACTCCTGCTGCAATTACTATCAAAGATGCAAGATAACAACCAAGGTAGTATCACAATGGTTATGCAACATGGAATTCTGAACTACAGCTAAGACCAGATTGGCAAAAATCATGAAGTGGCCATATTATTCAGATTCATACAGCATGTTTCCATTGGGTTGGAACCAATAACAATTTTTACATAGTACAAATTCTAATAATGCCACTACTTTACAGAATTAATTATTCATACCAATTAGTACCCTACTATAAGGCCATGTGTTCATTTCGAGACAATAAAAAATGAGTTTTCAAACACATTTTGACCAGAAATATTCAAGTTGTAAAATAAAATGATCCTTATTTCCTA
This sequence comes from Phalanger gymnotis, assembly GCA_028646595.1. Classification (NCBI taxonomy): domain Eukaryota; kingdom Metazoa; phylum Chordata; class Mammalia; order Diprotodontia; family Phalangeridae; genus Phalanger; species Phalanger gymnotis. Next base: position 58,888,650 of record CM053623.1, on the reverse strand, counting down.
TGACCTAACAAAAAAATAATTCTTCCATAACTAAGAAGTTCCAGGATATGAATTAATTCACCTAAAGGAGATTGAGGTGGGAAAACAAAAAGGCACTTGCCAAAGACTGGTGTGAAGAAGGAGAATATGTTAATCTTTTTTTTTTT
>CM053623.1:58850291-58888004 GCA_028646595.1 Phalanger gymnotis | reverse complement strand
TGGGAGTTCTGTTTGGGACAGACCTTACCCCGAGACCATCCAGGCTGACCTGGGCTGGAGCCCTGCTTCCCTCTGCCCCTTTGTGGGTTCTGCAGTTCTAGAATTGGTTCAGAGCCATTTTTTCATAGGTTTTTGGAGGGACTTGGTGGGGAGCTCACGCCAGTTACTGCTTTCCAGTCGCCATCTTGGCTCTGCCCCCTATTAGATAATTTCTAATGTTACCCCCTATGTCAGCAAGAAGTTCTTTTGGCAAGTGTCATTTATTCCTAATGTCAACATACCTTGAAAAATTCTACTAAGAGGGGAAGGTCTAAGGCAAGAAAAAAAAAACAGAAATAATGATAGCTCTCATCACCTCTTCTTGTTTCCCACTTCTGCACAGAAAAAAATCTTAAGAGTCCAAGGACATGAGTTTGAATTCTGCCTTTGACACTTTCTACAAATGTATCCATGAACAAATCACTGAAGCATCCTCCACTTTAATTTCCTTGTCTGTGAAATGTCACTATCCTAATCTCCCCTTCTTTCTCTTTATGGATCGATTGTGCAGAAGGAGCATTGTTTCTTTACTCAGTCACTCTCACTCCTTTCAAGGCTTCTATTCAATTACCTTGGTGATTAAGCAAGATAACTAGTTCTTGAATGGCCTTGCTGGAATTTAGGGAACTTGAGAATCAGGGTACTGAAATGTCTGAGAATGCAAATTATGGAATCAGAGGACTAGACCGAGGGCTAGAACGTTGAATAGTCTAATATAGGAGTGGGGAAGCTGTGGCATCTAGGCCACATATGGTCTTCTAGGTCCTTGGGTGCAGTCTTTTGATTGAGTTTGGGTTTTACAGAACAAATCCTTTTAGTAAGGGGATTTATTCTGTGAAGTTTGGATTTAGTTAAAGGGGCACACTTGAGGACCTAGAGGCCCACATGTGGCCTGGAGGCCACAGGTTCCCCACCTTTGGTCTAATACTTTGCCTCCTGAGAGAATTGTTTATATGGCAATCTATGTCCAATGAAGGGTTCTGCTTCCCTATCATGAGAAAGAACCTAGAAACTATCAGAGAAGGTCAAGAAGAGAGCTTTTTATGCATAGTAGTATCACTCTAGTATCTTTTGTGATTTATTAAAAGAAGATTCTGCTATAAATTATATCAGGCACAGATAGAAAAATAGCATTGCGTAGTACTTGTATATGCCATATTTTCTAGGGCTCCAATGCATCATAGATCTAACTCAGAAGTCTTTACTGCATTCCCAGAGAATAAGCAGGGAATGGACCACATTTTCCAAGTAACAAAACCAGGGCATTAAGAACTGCCATGTACCTGTAAATGACATGCTCCGAGTCACAAAAGAAGTTAGTGACTGAACCAAGAATTGATTTCAAGTAATCTGATGTTTGGGCCAGAGGTCTGTGCACTAACCCATCATGCCCAATTTCAGCCTGCAGAGATAGAATATTGATTTTCTAAATTTAAAAAATTAAATTAGATTATGCCAGTGTAAAGTTAAACAATTATTCATATAATAGCAATCTCTCAAAAGAAAGATATGTTATACGGAGATCCATCAGATTATCTCAGATTTGAATTTGCCTAAATAACATAAAAGATCTTTGATATCTCTGGTGGAGAGATTCTCTCCTTTAATACGCATCGCAACCCTTCCATGCCTGAGTAGATGTTCCTTAAGAGTGACTGTGGCTAAGTAGGCAGAGATATAGATATGGATGATAGACAGACAGAGATAGAGATGAAGGCACAGATACAGAGTTAGCAAGGTGGCACGGTGGACAGAGTGCTAGAACCTGGAGTCAGGCAGACGTGAGTTCCGATCTAGTCTCAAATACTCAGTAGCTGTGTGACTTCAGATAAGTCGCTTGACTTCTCTCCATCTCGGTTTCCTCAACTATAAAATAAAGATAAGAATACCACCTACCCCCAGAGTTATCATGAAGGTTAAACGAGACAATATTTGTAAAGTGTTTTATAAGTATTAAAGTACTACAAAATTTTTGGCCATGTAGATCTCTCATCATTTATGGTGATTATTGATTTGGGAGAGCAAAACACATCATTAAAATTTTGGCTTATGCAGAGTCATCTGTGCATTTGTAAAAATTATTCAAGATTCTTTTAAAGATCAAACAACAGAGATAACTTTGATCGACAACTAGGCAATACAATGAATACAACACTGGGCTTAGAGTCGGGAAATCCTGAGTTCAAATCTGGCCTCGGATACTTATAACATGTATGACCCTGGACAAGTCACTTAACCTCTCCCTGATTCGGTTTCTTTATCTATAAAGTGGGGCTGATAATAGTACCTACTTCCGAGGTGTTGTCACAAGGACCAAATGAGATAATAATCGTGAAGTACTTAGCATAGTGCCTCATACATAATAAGTGCTATATAAATGTTAGCTATTATTATTAATTTGCCACCCTCTGAATATTAGTACTAAGCAAGGCACAAAAAGGAAGATGCAGGCTCACCAAAATTATTTGCCACTGTAATGGAAGATGTGCAGAACAAAATCCAAATTAAAGAAGAATTCCCTATATATGATAAAGTCCTCAGAACCTGAACCACTGCCAGGAATAGCTCCCCCAGTGAATTGGAATCAGAGACAGGAAGGTCAGTGGCAATGGAAGACAGGAATAGCATGTAGTGAAGAAATATCCCTAAATGGAGAGTCTTTGGTGGATTTGTGGCCGGGAAGCTTGAGCAGTGAAGAAGGTAGACACAGCCACTTCCCCCTTCCACCCCTCTCTGACTTATCATTGTCTTTCCTAAACTGTGGCACCCAGAAATAGAATGAACACAATATGCCAGATACATTCTGATCCTGAACAGAATTCTGCAGGACAATAATCTGCCTTGTTCTGGACAATATGCCTCTCTTAATAAGGCCTAAAATTGCATTAGCTTTTTTGGCCATCATGTCACTGTTGACTCAAATATTTAGTACTGCAGTCCTAAAACTCCCTGACTGCTTTCAGACAAACTGCCATCTAGCCATGCTGCACTCCCCCTTAAATCTTCAACTGACTTTTCAAACTGAAGTGAAAGACTTTACATTAATCCTTATTAAATTTCATCTTATTAGATTTGGCCTAGTGTGCTACTTTGTCAGGACCTCTTTGTAAATCTTTAAGTTCTGATTCGGTCATCTATCATGTAAACTAGATTTGAGGATAGGAGAGGCTTGAATCCGAAGCCTGCCTTTGACGTTTACTAGCTCTATAACTATGAATCATTGATTTAGTTTCAGTTTCTCTATGTCTAAGATAGTTATAATAATACCTGTAGTACTTACCTACTAGAGTTGTTGTGAGGATCGAATGACATAATGTATGTTAAGTACTTGGCATAAATGTTTAAAACTCACCTAGCTTCTTGACATGCTCAAATTTATAAGTGTGCAATGCTTTTATCCAAGTCATTGATTAAAAAAAATGTTAAACAGAACATGCATAAGGACATTCCATTAGAGAGCTTCCTTCAGGTTGACAGCAGGTCATTAATCTACTACTCTTTAGCTCTAGACATCCAACTAGACATGCACCTCACTGTGCTACCATCTAGCCAGCATCTCTCCATCCTGTGTACCAGAGTTTCATGGGGAACGTTGTCAAGAGCTTTGCTGAAATCTACTTAGACGACAGCATTTTCTTGACCTGTCAGGCTAGTTATTCTGTCAAGAAAGGAAATGGAATTACTCTGGTATGACCTGTTCTTGGTGAAGCTATGAGGTCTCTTTGTGGTCTCTGCTTCCTTTTCTAAATGGTCACTAGCCATCCCCTTAATAATATGCCCTAGTTTTTTCCACCAATAATCAAAGTCAAATTGCCTAATAGTTTATAAATTCTGTTCTCTTCTTCCTTTGGAAGATTTGACTTTGGTCCTTCTCCTATCCCATTGTACCTCTGCCATTTGACAAAACCTTTGAAAGATTACAGATGTTAGCTCAACAATCAGGCATACCAGTTCTTCCAGTGACCTGTAACATGGTTTCTCTGAGTTTGGTGACAAACTTAGCAAAGGCAGAGAAATTGGCTTTTATTATCTCCATATCTCTCTCGAGTTTCAACTTTCTGTTAGCCATTTTTTGCTCTGTCCTTTCCAATCCATAGATCATTGCCTTGCCGGAAAAAAAAATAGAAGCAAAAATAAGTTGAGTTGTTTTGCTTTCTTCCTGCTGCCCATTACCATTTTCTCATCTGTCCTGAGCAGCAGGCTGCTTTCTTCTTTGACCCTCCTCTTTGCCCTAATATAGCTTAAAATACCCATTTAGTTGTCCTTAGTCTTCAATGCCAACCTCAAATGATTTTGGACTTTAAGAATCCCAAGGATCCTTGCAGGAGTGGGCCACGTTTCCGTTTTCCCTACTTCTCCGTTACAATCTGAAGCATTGGCAGAAACTGGTACTGCTATTTCACATTGCCTATCAAAGTCTAAATTCCATAGCCTGTCATGCAGTGAACTCCACAATTCAGCCTAACCGGCCTTTCCATTGTCAGTTTATACTCTTCTTCCTCTAAAATTCTCCAATCTGTTCAAGTTGGTCTCCCTGTTGCCTGAAATTTCCTTGTGTACTTTGTACTCAATGTATTTTTACTCATATGAGGTAGTTTCTTAATAAGGAAACAATTCATTTTCTCAATATTTTTATAAAATTTCCCCATCTTTAAAAAATTATATTTTAATTACATGTAAAAAAATTTAACATTCATTTTATTATATATGTGTAGTCATGCAAAACACATTTACATATTAGCTATGTTGAAAAAGAAAATGTAGGCAAAAAATCCCAAGGAAAGTAAAGAAAGTTTAAAAAAGTGTTATTCAATCTGCATTCGGACTCTATTCTTTCTCTGAAGGCAGATAGCATTTTTCATTGTAAGTCCTTTGGAATTGTCTTGGATCATTGTATTGCTGAGAATAGCTAAGTCATTCACTATAGATCACTTTACAATATTGCCATTACTGTGTACAATGTCCTCCTGGTCTCGCTCACTTCACTTTGTATCAGTTCCTACAAATCTTTCCAGGGTTTTCTGAAATCATCTTACCCATAATTTCTTATAGCACAGTAGTATTTCATCACAATCTTATACCATACCCCAATGGACGGACGTCTCATTTCCAATTCCTTGCCACCAGAAAAAGAACTGCTATAAATATTTTTCTGCATCTAGGTCCTTTTTCTTTTTTTTTTTAATTTCTTTGGGATGCATTCCTAGTAGTGATATTGTTGAGTCAAAGGGTATGCAGAGTTTTATAGCCCTTTGGGCATAGTTCCAAATTGCTCTCCAGAATGGTTGGATAAGTTAATAACTCCATTGACACTGCACTAGTATCTCAAATTTCCCCATTCCCTGCAACATTTATCATTTCCCTTTTCTGTAATATTAGCCAACCTGAGAGGTGAGAAGTGGTTATTCAGAGTTGTCTTAATTTTCATTTATCTAATCAATAGTGACTTGAAAAAAATGCTCTAAATCCCCAATTATCTTAATCTCTGGTAGTATCTATGACCTTTAGACCTCTCAGACCAGCATGTATAGGTTCTGCCATCATATTCCAATCTCAAAATTGTTTCGTGATCCTGTTGCCTTGAGAAATGCTGATATAGAGTACTGATACAGTCCAACAAAAATAGTAGTATCAACAGAATACCCTTTTTTGGTCAAAGATCTGCAAAGTTATCACTCTGGATATTCCCTTCACTGACAGAAATGACAACTCCTTAACAACTTAGTAGAATGTTTTAAAGAGCAGCTTCATAGAAGAAATCCATCCTCCCCCAGCCAACCTGGTAATGAGTATCTCTGAACTTACCTAGGCTGCATTTTAGACCATAAAAACTCAATATATCACTGAAATAGTACTTCATGCATCTCCACCTTAGCCCAACCTGCCATAACTAGTCCTGTATTCATTGACATAATCTCTAAGGACCCAGAGTGACTTCTTTGCCTCAGTGACGCATTTGAGGAGCATTTTAATGAAGAAATATTTTACCTCCAAAAATGACATTGAAGAATACAGCATTTATTTGAATTTGATTACTGATATGTTCTAATATACCAATGGATCTTATCAGTATAGGTATTCCTTTCAAGGCAACAGCCAGCTATGTCTTGCTGCTTATAGACTGTCCACAGGTTATCCCTCATTCCAGCTTTGTTATCAGTTCATTGTTATTGGGGTTTTTTCCCAGTCAGATATTTTGATATTGGAATGTTCCACACCATTTGTCTTGTGTAGTTTCTCATTTCTAAGGTTCTGTAGCCTATCCAAGTCTACACTGTGCCTCCTGATTACTCTTTGATTGGTTATCAAGTTTCAATTCACACTGTGAGTTACTGCTAAAATACTGTTTAAAAGAGAGATCTTCATCTCAGGAGAAGTCAGGGTCATTAAAAGCACTGCAATATTTCCCAAAGGCCATCCAGTCTACTCTTCACCTGTGCAGTTCTAGGCATAGTTCCATTTTGGTGCTTGTCCCAGGAATGCTAATTAATGGATGAGCTCTACAGATTGCCCATCCAGATGCCTATTATGTAGTCTCCTCTGGCATGCTTTTTAAAAATCAAAACAAAATAAAATATTACTAAAAAAGTCATACTTTTGTAGTCACTTCGTCACTTCTGTACAATAGAGATGAGTCACGGCTGTGAAAACATTAAAAAAACTTTAAAAACTTTCACCAGACCCTGCCATACCCTTAAGCTGTTGTCATATATTTCTCCTTCTTTGCTTATACAAACTCCTACAAAAAGCCATTTCTATTCTGTGCCCCTCCATTTCTTCCTTCTCTTCTCACTTACTCCTCAACTCTTTGCCATCTGGCTTAGGACCTCATCACTCAGAAGAAACTTCCCTCTCTGGATTTACCAATGGTCTCTTAAAGAACTAATGTGGTGCTTTCTGTTTGTTTGTTTGTTTGTTTTCTCAGTCTTTATCCTTCTTGACCTCTTTGTTGCATTTGCCACTGCTGACCTTTTGGATCTATATTTTGTGGCACCCAACTTTGGATGTTCTTGAACCCTCTGTTCTGGGTACCCATTTTTCCTGGATATTCTCTTCTCTCTGGTTTTTCATGATGCTCATTTCTTGGTTCTTCTAATATTTTCACCACTCTTCTCAATCTACTTTACTGGTCTATCATTCATATCATGTCTCTTAACTGTTCCCCTGTCTCTGTGCCTGTGCACTGGCCGTCCCACATGCTTGAAATGCTCTGTTATCTCTGTCTCAGAGAATCCTTCTCTTTCTTCAAGATATGGCTCAAACACCATCTCTTACATGAAATCATTCCTTATCTCTCTCAACTACTAGTGCCTCTCCTTGCATTTAACTCTTTCATATTCATTCTCTATCTATTTATCCTGGATATACTTATAAATTCATTCATTGCTTCTCATTAGAATGGAAGCTCCTTGTGTGTTTGGATTGATTCATTCATTGTACTTGTTATCTAGGAGGCAGTTAGTAGAGTGCTGAGTCTGAAGTCAGGGAGACCTAAGTCCAAATCTGCCCTCAGAAACTAGTTATATTATTCTGGGCAAATCCCTTAATCTCTGTTTTCCTCAGTTTTCTCCTATAAACTGGGGATAATAATGCGTATTTCTTAGGGTTGCTGTGGGAATCAAATGATATAATATTTGGAAAAAGTGCTTAGCACAGCCCTGGCATATGTTATATAAATGCTTATTACTTTCTCCGCCCCCCCCCCCGCCATTGCCTAGATCAGTGTCTGATCCATAGTAGGTGGTTAATTTGTTAAACTTACTTATTTTTATATTTATAATTACTATTCTTATTGATCGAATCAAACACTCCTTTCTGCACAAGCAATAGCTGCTCTTGGAAAAGAGTTCTTAATCTCTTCTACGTCACAGACCCCCTTGAGCAGTCTGGTGAAGTCTATGGACACCTTAGAGTAATGTTTTCAGATAAGTGAGCCAAATGCAGAATTTTAGATGTTAATAAAAATGAAGATGTAATTTTTTCCCCAACACAATTTACAGACTTCCTTAAAATCTATCTATGGACCTAGGGTTAAGGACATCTCTTCTAAGATACACAATTTTATCTATAGTTTAGAGAACTCATTGTTACAAATTACAGTTTGGCTTGATTGTAAAGGTTGAATGGCAGAGAGGGCATGGATGGCACCATAATAGGAGATCAATTCGGAAAGACAGGTTAGTGCCAATTTATAGAAGGCCCTCAATGCCAATGCTAAAGAGTTTGCCTTTATTCAGTGAGTCCTAGGGAGCCAAAGAAGACTTTGGAGCAGACAAAGCATTAGGAACAACTTGAATTTGCAGGGGTCTAGAAAAGTTGTTTCTGCATCTCGACTCCAGATTATATAGTTACTATGTCAGTAAGGTAGTTTCAAAGAGGTTAGAACTGAGGTGAATAAGAGTGGAGTCAACAGAGACTGAGGAATGCTGAAAAATGTGATCCTTAACTTGCATACCACAAATGAACCCCACCCCCTTACCCATTTTCTTGCAGGGTATCATAACGGCATTACCATTTCTCCCACATACATATCATTTTAGAGTACTCATTTTGCCAGCTAATGCTATATAAGTTCTGTTTAGAGCCAGCTGGGTTTGCCCATACAATACAGGTGGAGCTCATGTTGCTCAACAGATATAATAATAAAAAAAATTATATCTAAACCAGGCTGTTTAAAATCACATTATATTTCCCCATTGACTCATGTTAAAGTTTCAGATAGGCATTTATCTTCATTTCCAATTGATTTTCAATTAAGCAGGGTTTCTGAACACCTGAGCTGGAAGTTTCTTTCCCCCTCCTCCAGTTAATGATGCATAAACAAAGCTGATTTTATAGAGGAGGAAACAAACCAAGGATGCCTTTCTTTTTGTCAGGAGAGCTGCAGCAGACGAGGTTTGTATCCTACTGGCGAGATGAAGTAAAGGACCTGTTCATGGCCCTCTTTTCTGTACTTGCAAACTAATGTATTCCATGACCTCAACCACCATCTCTAGGCATAGAATTCTCAAATCTTGGAATTCATCTCTTGTTCTGAGTTGGAAAGAAAGTCAAAGAATGTTTAACCCTGTCTATTTCTGGGCAAGAATCCTCTTGACACCATATCTGACAACTGGCCATTCAGCCCTTGAAGACTTCCAATGAGGAATAACCCACTCCTTCTCAAGGCAGCTCATTTTTCCTTCTATATAGCAATAATTATTGGGAAATTTGACTTGCCTCAAGCCAAAATCTGTCTCTCTGTAACTTCTACCTGTTGCCCCTAGTTCTTTCCTCTGGGAATTCTGCCTGCAGAATTCATTTCTTGCCTCTTCCACATCACAGCTTTTCAAATACTTGAAGACAGCTTTTATGCCTCTCCTAAGTCTGTACTTTTCTAAGCTAAACATTACCAGTCCCTTCAAAGGATCCTCACATGGTATGATCTTGATGACTGACTAATCTCATCTGAATATTTTTCAGTTCACTCATCTCCTTCCTACTATGTGGCACCCAGTATTCCATGTATATATTGACTCCCATAGAATACACTGTTGCTTCCCTAGACCTGAATACTGTGTTTCTCTTAAATGCAAGCTCGAGATATCATTAGCTTTATTGGCTGCCATATAAAAATGGGTTGACTCTCATTGGGCTTTAAGTCCAACAAAACCTCTAGGGCTTTGTAACCAGAACCCAAGGTTTCACACGAGCTGGCTCTCAATCTTGGTGGGGGGTACTCTTTTTGGTTTATGTCTCTGCATAGGCTTTCCCTGGGAATACAAGGGAACACCATTTTACTCCCACCCAGTTTTCTCTGGAAACTTCAGACACAAACATGTTCCTAGGTGACTATAGAGAAAACAGAAGTTCCATCAGTCACTAACATGTTGGACACAGGATAGGCTTTATCTTGTCCCAAAAAATTAAAAATAGAAGGGACTTATACCCAAAGCCATGAACAGTCAATACAGTTGTCTTTTCCTCTCTAGTGGGCCTCTATCTTTAATAAGGTCCTATATAGTGCTTCCAATTCATAGTACCACCTACTATTAAGATTTCCTTATGAAAGAAAAGTACTCCAGTTCCAAAGAGTCATACTCCCTCTAGTAAGCCACAGTATGTCAGGGAACTATATAGTATCTCCCAGATTTATAATGTTGACTTTAAAGTTGATCTTTACCCTCACGTTAGTAGGGGAAAGCACTTGGGGTTCCTAAGAAAGTCAAGAAGCCTCACATGAAACTTCCCATGTGACAAAAGGGCAAAAGCCCACTTGAGCTTGTTTTCAATATTAATACAGACCATGGAATGAGAACTTCCCTCATGATCATTCTGATGTTTGGGATTTTAAGAAGGAGGAGTCAGAAAAGATCCCTTCTTACAGACCTGTATAGTGCTCTAAACTTAAAATACTAATCAGATTCTCCATCTGCCTACTGGCAATAGGCAATTATCAGGATTATTAGAGATTCAAGCAAACTTTCTTTCCTATATATGCTATGTTCACAGCAATCTATAGAGTCTCCCAGATTTATAGTTTTACCTGAGTAGGGTCCTCTCTAAAGGAAAGAAAAGATCAGTAGTAATTAACTTCACCCCTCCCCACCCCAGATCTGCACAGTCCACCTGACTCACGATACCAATGAAAAGTACTTTGAACTTTTTCAAAGGAAACTCACTTCCTTTAGGTGATATCATAAAGATTTTTCTCTATTTCAAACACTCCATATTCTCCCCTAGTTAAAATCTCTTCAGGAAGTCTTGCACCTTCCCCACGTCTGACACCACTCTTCTGCTTTTATAGTACATTTATCCAAGGTCACTAATTTGTGTTTTCAGCATCAGGTTTTTGTACTAGCTAACTCCAAATCTAATCAGACTCTTCCAAGTACCAAGGTAAGAGTGAGTATGGAGGAATAGCATATAATTATTTGGTGGAGGTGAGTATAAGAAACAAGGCTACCCAGTTATGGGAGGTTTAGACCCTCATGCAACATTTTTCATTCCTTCTTTCTTTTTAATGAAAGAAGTACTCACAGATTGTGATGAGAGCACCACTGAAAGGACTTTATATGTGATTATAGATTCTTTCAGGTCATGGAGAGAGGAATGGGAGGGAATGTAAATTATTAGCAAAGATGTACAGGGGAAAGGACAATTCTCGTTGCATCACGTCATCTGCTTGATACTGGGGAGACATCCTAGGCTCCCAAAGAAATACCCAAATATAAGTTTGCAGGTCATTATCCCTACAGGCACCCTAGGATGCCTGTAGGGATAATTATATTATTATTATAATATATTATATTATATATATTATATTATATTATATATATTATATTATATATATATAATATTATATTATTATTATAATAATTATAATTGGCAGGGATGTGTAGAGTTTTGTACTGCCCTCCTATGAGATTCCCTTGCTAATATTAACTCTTTGTTAAGGATAACTTCTTATTCATAAAATTAGCAAGGACCAGGCTTTTGTCTCACCATTGAGAAATCTCCTTGTTAAGCTGTATAAATATGCTTTGCCCTTGATATTCTTCTCTCTTCGGCGCTACATTAAAGATGATTGATGATCATGACAAGTTATTTCTCTGAACTATGCACTTCGACTTGGCCTCTAAAGAAGGTTTAGAGAGCAAGAGACAGAGACAGATAGAAAGAGAGACAGGACCAGAGATGAGATCTAAAGTGCAGCCAACTTAGACCAATGATGCACCTGGGAAATAAATCTCAGGAAGGATCCATGTGGCCTCAGAAGAAGAGAGTATCTCATGATCATAGAGGTGGCAGTGGACAGAATCAACAGCAGACTGCAGAGGAATTCCTAGTATGGAAAAAAGTACAGTCTATGGCCCAGAAAGGAAAACGAGTATTTTTTTTTAAATGCCAGAATGTTGGGTGCTACAGGAAAATAAGCAAGCTACAGGAAAATAAGCAAGCAGCACTGGACTGGTGGTGGTAGAGGAATGGAGGATTTGTTGGACCAGACCTACTCTCCATTCATTCTTAGGACCTCCCCAAGGAGAAGTGTTCTGAGGCCGAGCAAGAGATAGACCAGAGGTAGTATAGGGATTAAAATACCTTGTGTAAACCTTCTGTGTAATGGACCTTGTCTTTGACCAGCACTGAAAATTATCTACACTGTCTAGGGCCAGGGGGAAATAGGGAGTTGATTCTGCAGTAATTTAAAATTGTTAATTCTCATGAAATGGAGGGTCATTCACTGTAGAACAATAAGTTCTGGAGGAGTTACCTGAGCGAAGTGAAAGCTTCACCTGGAGGAAAGGAATACTAGTTTGATTGCTTATGAATTCAGTGAGAGTCAAAGTTTTCTTTAATAATACATGCCTATATTTGTTGTCTTATTAATTTGCTTCATGATAGCTGAGGATCTTTTCCCCTTTTAACATAGACCTAAGGATGATCCAGGTGCTGACATTCCCAGGAGAAATCCTTAGTGGAATAATGAGGTAAAGAGAAACTCCCAAGATTGGGTTGAGTGCCATCTTTTGGGTTCTTCCAGTGCTCCCAAATCCCTGGGGCACTTCACTAGGAGCCAATGAACCATTAATTATTATTCTTTGGCTCCACCATGCCTGGTATAGATAAAACCAGAACTTCAGGTCTAGATAGATATTATAGTGGATAGATCCCTGGGCCTAGAGTCAAGAAGACCTGAGTTCAAATCCAGTCTCAGAGAATTACTCTGTGAGCCTAGGCAGATAGTTTACCATCTGTCTGCCTCAGTTTTCTCAACTGTAGAATGTAGATAATAGTGCTTCCCTCACGGGGTTGTTGTGAAGATCGAAGACAATATTTGTAAAATGCTTAGCAAGCACCTGAAATACATTAGGCATTTAAAAAAATACTTGTTTCCTTTCTGGGTCATAGACTGTACTTTTTCCATACAAACTGCTGTCTAGTCATACGTTTAGGAAGATTTTTTTGAACCTATATGAAAGACTTTCCCATTGTCCTTAGTAATCATCACACTATATTTAGCACACTATTCTAGCCTGTCCAGATCTTTTTGTATTTAGACTGTCACACTTTTTTCTTTTTAAGCTTTTCCTACTTGCTTAGTACTATCTTCAAAAGTTAATCATAATGCCATCTATTCAATAATCCATAGGACACTCTACTAGAGATACTATTCTTGGTTGCTTTGGAACAAAACATTGAGGATTAATCTTTGGCTCGACCATCCCCGAATCCATCCAGTTATTCAGTTGCCTCCAAATCCACTTAACTATACTTTTTTTAGTCTATATCTCTCCATCTCATCCACAAGTGCTGCATGAGAAATTTTGTCATATGCTTTGCTAACAGCTGGATAAACCAGACCTACAACATTCCCCTAATCCAGTTCCCTGTCCAAAAAAGAAAACAAGATTATTCTGGCCTGACTAGCTCAAGGAAGCCATGATGGATCTTTATGATTGCTACTTCCTTTTCTGAAGGTTCCCTAACCATGCCTTTAGGAATGCTTATAGATTTTTTCCAAGAATTAAGTCAAGGTCACTGGCCTCTAATTTGGAAATTCCACTTCCCCCTTTTTTTTTTAAATGGGACTTTGGACCATTATCCAGTTCTTCAGTGCCCCTCTTCTGAGCTCCAGAATGGCATCTCCAACTGATGACAAGGATCTTCCTTCTGGATATCCTAGTGGTACATCAAACACAACATGTTCAGCCGTGAGATTATTATTTGTTCCCATGAATCTGCTTCTCTTTCTGATTTGACTCTTTCTGTGACTCCCATTTAAGTAACATAAGAGATTCTTGACTCTACTTTCCTGCTTATTTCTCATATCTGATCAGTTACTATGTCCTGACCACTGCATTTCTAGGCAGATCCATAACTGCCTTTTTCTCTTTTCACACTCCCATCACCCTAGTAAAGGCCCTGATTATTGCTTTTCTGTACTATCATAATAGTCTTCTGACAGGTTTTCCCACCTCCATTCCTTCCTCTCTCTGCCAGAAGACTTTTTTAATGCACAGATCTAGTCTTCTCAATCAACCAATAAACACACATTAAACGCCTACTGTGTGACAGGCACTGTACTAAGTCCTGAGGATATAAAAAAAGGCAAAAGATAGTCCTGCCCTCAAGGAGCTTATAATATAATAGGCTCAAAAATACTCAGTAAGTCCTGACTACAAGTGAGCAAAATTAAAAATCTTCAACCGACTTTAAAATCCCTCCATAATCTTGCACCACTCTACCTCTCAATCTTTTTCTGCTATTAGTCAATTTCAACCATTTTATACTTAAGCCAAATAGAACAACACTCTGTCCTTTCTGCTTTTCTTGGGTCTGTTTCTCTGGACCTTACCATGACTCATCTGTGTTCTCACCCTGGAAACTCCATCGGCCTTGTAAGTTTCTCATCCTGAAATTTTCCTCTTTTCCTTTGGCCCCCTTCTCTTGTAGGTAAGTTCCTCCTGGAGCCTCCATTTTGAGGAAAAGGCTCTGGCCAGCTGTCTTGCATTCTTCTCCCAGCTCTGCTTCTGACTCTCGAAACTTTATCATGTTGCCCCACCATGGGCACTCCCACCCTTACATTTTTTGAGCTCTCTTTTGTATGAAGCCTCCTCCAATTGCAATGCAAGTTCCTTGATGCCAGATACTGTATTAATTTTGTTTGTATTTGTATCCCCTGTGCTTAGCACAGTGACACATAATAAGTACTAAATAAATGCTTGTTGACTTGACTTCTCCCCAAAACGCTCCCCCTACACTTCTCTGCTCCCTTTATCATGATGTTCTCTTATCTTGGATCATCCTTTACTTTGTGTCACTGATTAATGTCCTGCCCATTCTTTGTAGCCCAATTCAAATATAAAATCTTGCAAGCATTAAATGAAGTACCACATTGGTAATATCATATGACCCTATGTCCTGTAACTCTCAAATACTCCTGTGATGTAAGGCTGTGCATTAAGGATTGATGTCATCTTTTTTTTTTTTTTGGTCAGGAGGGAAATTCTATTGGCAATTAGTGGAAAGAATATTGGTTTTGGAGTCAGGGGACCTGAATTCACATATTGCTTTTGTTATTTACTACCTGAGTGACCTTAGGCAAGTCATTTTCTCTCTCTCTGCCTTATCTGTAAAATCAATTCCCTCATTTATAAAATTAAGTACTTGGACTAGGTAGCTGATGAGGTCCCTTCCAGCTCAAAACCTATGATCCTATGTATTATTTAAACTTTACATATCTCCCAAGACCTAAAGTAGCAGAATATTTTGTACATAGTCAGCACCTAAAAATGTGTGTTAAGTGAATATATTGAAATAATTATCTAGATGTTTCAAAAAAAAAACAACAGCTAAAGTAAAACCTATCATGCAAATTCCCTAATTAATTCTGCCTAAAGCCTATTTTTCTTCTTTTCTAAGGGGATTATCAAAGTGATTGCCACAGTTCAGCTTTGTCTCCTCATTGTTGGACTTTAAAAATGCCCATGTACACACACTCCCGCCCCTAAAGCTGTCGGAAGTTCATGTCTTGAAGTGTCTACAATGAGCTCTCAAATGAGCTAATGTCCTTATAATGCTGATGCCAAAAAAACCGAACTCTATTGTGAAGTACATATAATGCCTTGTCCTGTGTAAAGATACTCAGTAGATTTCACTATTTAAACCTGCTCCTTCATTTTCATGAGGACCATCCACTTATCCTAATAAGTAGGGGAAAAAAACCAAGGCTGCAGAGTAATCATTCCTAATTGGATACAGATGCAACAGATTGATTCATTATTTCCAAGTAGAATTGTCAATGTTTAGCATGGTGCTTCTATTAAATTAATATGCTAAATGTCTCCACTACTGTAGCTGTCAGTTTAATTCAGTCCCAAGTCGGCAACCTCATTCTTTTCCCCAGAATATCTACAACAGCTTTCTCCCCTTTTTTGTCAGGTGGTCTTGATTTTTTACTCTCTGGTGAAGGGCAATCTACAGTGTGGCATGTACCTTTTCTCTACTACACTGTTTGCTCCTTCAACAAAAGAGGCAGCTCTACGTAAAATTATTGTAAAGTTGCTTGGTCACCACTGTTCTCATGTTATCAGGGAATTAACGTCTACCAGGCTGGAGTATGAGCAGCCTTTCCTAAAATTACTTTGACTCCTTGAAAGAATACTCAGAGCCAGAGTTCTACACATTCCAATTGGTCACCCCTTAGGATGAGTGGCTCTTTTTAGACCTTTTCAGGAAGGTTAGAAGAAGCAGCTGTTTTGTAGATCTGGCTGTCAAAAATCATTCAGACTCCATATCATACTAAGGCACAACAATTTCTTTAGATTAGGAAAAGTGTGATTTTAAAAAGTAGCACTGTAGAAAGGGGCAGCCTCGTGGCATAGCAGATAGAATGCTGGGCCTAGAGCCAAGAAGACTCATCTCCCTGAGTTCAAATCTGGCCTCAGACACTTAACAGCTGTCATGTTGAACCCTGTTTGCCTCAGTTCCCTCATCTGTAAAATGAAGTGGAGAAGGAAATGGCAAACCACTCGAAGAAAACACCAAATGGGGGTCACAAAGAGTTGGATATGACTGAAAAATGATTAAACAACAAAAATAAGGTGGCATAAAATATACATATGGAGGCTAAAATTATAGTAGATACAGGCAGCCTGAAATTGCTGCAGATCTGATCACCTTTCATGTTTAAGGCTCTCTCTTGCTCCCCTACCCCACCCTCCACCAAATAACAGGGTGCCAAGAACCATGTCTAGCTGTTACCTTAAAGCAATTCTCAATCTAGGGGAAATGGATAACATTGTAGGTAGGACTTTCCATAAATAGTTATTTGTAGCATTGCTTCTCACCTGAAGTCCCGTATTGTCTCATAGCTACATTTCTTTGCACAGATGGGCAATGTCTTAGAGTACAGGGTTACATCAATGTCCCTGAACTTTGAAGAAAAGAAGGAAACAAACATTTAGTAGGCACTTTTATGTGTCATGCTCTGTGCTAAGCACTTTTCAAATATCATATCAATCGATCCTCACCACAAACCTGGGAAGTAGATGCTTTTATTATCCCCATTTTACAGTTGGGTAAATTGAGACAGACAGAGATGGAGTGACTTTCCCAAGGTCACACAGCTAGTAAGTGTCTCAGGCTGGATTTGAAATCAGGTAATCCTGACTCCAGGCTCTTCATTGGGGTGCTCTAAATATTAACAGAAAAGAAGAACTCAGTGCCATACCATGGCTGACAGGAGAATATGAGGCTTATAGAGGCACATGGCTGTAAGCATTCTTACTGCTCTTTCCTATTTCATCTCCTGTTCTGGGCTAGACTTGACTCAAGCCAATCCACTGGTAGTTTGTGTTTGAATGGAAATAAAATGAAACTCTCAGAAATCATTCAACAGTTAACAAAAGGATTTACTTAGAGCATGAGAAGGATATTGAATAAGGTTCTCCATTCAAGGTGCCCCAAGGGGATCTAGCTGAGTAAAGATACCTTACCTGAGTGTCCTGAAAGCCAAGAATCAGAGGATGCCTAAAGCTTTCCCTGGCTGGGTTGTATCCAGATGACCAAGAAGGGATGTCTGTCAATAACCAGAACTTTAGTCTACTGAAACAATCAAGTCTGGGGGATGGTTTCACTAAATTTGAAGGAAAAATTAGCCTAACATGCTCTGGGGAAGGGGATAGGATATTACTCCCATGTTTCCTTTTCTTTAGGCCAGCCTGCCTTTTTAAAACTCACACATATGGGGACATGAATGCATTGCTATGCATGGTTCCTAGAAAGTCATGTTCCAAATCCTCCCAAAGGATGTAGTTTTGCTCCCAAGCTTTCTTGGAGACATGATCCAAGGAGAATTTGGCTACTCAGGCCTAAATGTGCTGCAAAGCCCTTCGGGTGAGATGGGGATGAAGCAGGCTGGGACACAGGTCATTTACAATATTTGACAGAGAAAAATAGAAGCTGGTGTTTAACATGAAAAGAAGGAAATGCTATTGGTACAATTTTCAGCATCTGTGGGAGTTTTTGTTTTAAATTTTAAATTGACAAATAATACCAAACATGATCATTTCTGCATACAAAAAAACAGAGAGAATCAGATATGAAACAATCTCAATCATGTACAACTTGTTTGGGAATATATTTCTAAGCCACGTCCTTCTTCAAAGTAGGTACAATACCTGCCAAGTCCATTCTCCTTTCTGTATTGTCAACCCTAAGCCAAATCCCAGCTTAAATTCTCTCCCTTTTGGTTCTCTACTATATTGGGATAATTCTCTACTATGTCTTGTACCACTTTTCTCCTGAGATGGCCATGGCCTTAATGTTCTTTTTTTTTATCTTTCACTTGCTAATTGCCGTGAGAGAAAGAATTCTGAGCCGCTGGTAGAGGGAAAATAGGCTCAGGGATATGGGGGCATGGAAGTTCAGCCTGCCCATCTGAAGAACATTTTTTAAAAAGATCCCCCTAGGATGTTATCTTGTGCTTATTTATAGAACTTTTCTTACCATTTTATTTTTATATATGGGAACTTCACTATAATATTACTTTAGACTTTTGCCACAAGAACAACTTACAGGAGACAACCTAATAATGAGATTTTTCAAGAGTTTCTACAACTCCATCAGAGGATTTAGCCTACTATTACTCCTTATAAGCTCCTTACTATTACTGATAGATCATTGTTCTTATGTTTGTTGTTGTCGTTCAGTTGTGTCCTACTCTCTATGACCCCGTTTGGGATTTTCTGGGTAAATATAATGGAGTGGTTTGCTATTTCCTTCTCCAGCTCATTTTATAGGTAAAGAAACTGAGGGAAAAAGAGTGAAGTGACTTGCCCAGGGTCATACATCTAGTAAGTGTCCGAAGCTAGATTTGAAGTCAGGAAGATGGCTCTTTTTGTCTCCAGGCCTGGCACTCTATCCAGTTGTTCTTATGTACCTGACTGCTTTGAGTATGCAGTAAAGCCAGCCAGTGATTACTTCATCCTGACGCTACCCATCTCCACCAGCCCATACCACTCATTGAACCACTAGACCTTCTGCTGTGCCGCTCTGGCATAGACCAAACCTGGTCCACTCTGACATCATCCATTTTCTTTACTCCTACTCTTAGGCTGCCAAGTATTCCTGGAAAAAGCCACAAAACTGTATTGACAAGTCGTAATATACATTCTTGCTTTCTAACTTTAATGGACCCCTCGTTGCTGTTTCGCAATCCTGTTTTTCTTGCTTTCTTTCTAGTGGATTCTGTACACTGGATGTTTTAGAGTTTAGACTCTAGAACTAATTTGTATCCTCAGACTGTCATCACAGTGCCCCCTCTCACTTTCTTAGTTGATTACCTCATCTCCTACTTTACCAAGATCAAAGCCATCTCTTAACATCCTTACTCTCTACCTCAAACATTATTCACATTCTTTCATTCATTTAAAAAGCAAGTATTCTGCAATTCTAATAATTAAATTTTAATAATAAATAATAAATTTTTAAACATCTACTGTATGTTTTCACCTATCTTGTCCTTTTCCCTTCTAAGGACCATAAATTGACTGCTGAAAGATATCTTAAAGGTCAGGGAACCCAAATCTCTCATTTTAAAAATAAGGAAATTAAGGCCCAGACTTGCCTCAGGTCATATTCAGGATTTGAACTCAGGTCCTCTGACTCTGAATTTGGCGTGTGAACTACATTGTAGTCCACTCCCTTTGTCAGAGAAAAAAGATTCCTCTTATCCTTTTCTGTATGAGTCTTTACCTCTGCTCTGGATTCCATTCCATCCTACTTGCCTTGATTCCTTATTCCCTGAATTCCTCTTTGTTGGTTGGTTCCTTCTCTACCTTCAGATGCATAGGTCTCCTTTATCTTGGATAAAAAAGAAGGAAATAAAAAGAAACAAACAATTAGGGTTAATCTTCCTTTCCTTCATCCAAACTCTCTTTCCTTTCACTGATAAGAAAATGGTTGAGAGATACTGAAATGTCTTCTTTATGAGTCATTTACTCCTTAACCCTTTGTAATATAACATTCTTTACTATAATACCACCAATTGGCAAGAAATTCCAAGAGGTCCAGGAATAGTGTTGCCACCACAGGGACCAGACTTCCTATCAGCCTGGCCATCCAGGGGAGCAATTCTTGTGGAGATGCCATGTTGCAGCTCTTCTACAGGTACTGCAGCTCCAACCTCCTCAGCAGTCCCAGCTATTGAAAACCTAGAGGGAAAAAAATTCTCACCATTGATGCCCTATGTATCATAAAATGGTTCAACAATGGAATATGCAGTTTTTTCAACAGAAATGCCATTAAAGAAGATGCATTACCATTTGCTTTGTTGCTATATTCTAAGGACCCTGGGGCCATACCATTGGACTTACAGCTGATATCTCCACTGCATGTTGTCTATCTCTATTAGAATGTGAGCCCCTTGGAAGCAGAGACTATCTTGCTTTTCTATTTGCATCCCCATTGCTTAGGACAGTGCTTTGCACATAGTAAGTGTTTAATAACTGCTTTGGCAGTCATTCATTTATTCCTTAGGTCTATCTTTGGACTTCTTTTCCCTCTATGTTATTTTCCTTGGTGTTCTCACCAATTTCCATGGCTTCATGTAGATTATTTCCAAATGGCAGTCTTCCCTGGGCTCTAGTTCCACATTTCCAACCATCTGGTTGAATATTTCCTTGCTATCCCACAAGCCCCTCAAACTAACTCAATATGTCTGAAATCAAAAAGCTTAATTTTCCCTTTCAAATTGGTTTTTGTTCCTGACTTCTCTATTTTTATTACTGGTACTACCATTTTTCCAGTCACTAAGTTCTAAAACGTCAGCTGAATTTCTCCCCCAACCATCACATCTAACTAGTCACCACCTTCTGCCAATCCTTTTGCAATACTTATGTAAAGTCCATCCTTTCCCTTCCATTTACAATCACCCTAACTCAAGGCTTTATTACCTCACTCCTCAACTATTACAATAACTCATAACTGATCTCTCTGCACCCAATATTTCCAAATTCCAACCCATCCTGGACACTAGGATTAAACTTTTCAAAGCTCTAATTTAATTGTGTAACTTACCAGCTTCCTTCAATGACTCCCCAATGCCAATCAAATAAATTCCCAAACCTTTAGCCTAATATTATAGGCTGTCACTAATTCTTTGTTTCATCTCTCTATTACTGCCTTAAAGTGACCTCCTACTCCAGACAGAGAAGATGACTCACTGTTTTTTGTATATGACTTCAATTTCTCACCTCCACACTTCTGCTCATTCCTCACTCTTCAATCTCAAATGACCTCTTGCTGCATCTATACCTATGTGACAGGACCAATATCTATCAGGGCACCCCTCTGTCAAATGGGTTATGAAAAATGCAGGACAAAGCCAGGACTCATTTGGCCTTGGGGGTAGGGAAAGGTTCTATCTGTGCTCTAGCCCCCAACTATGTTAATACAACTTCCTGTTCTAATAGGAGCAGAAAAGGTCCTACCAATGTGGAATTTGGGCCTCTCCTACTTGGTGGCTATCTAAAGAGCACAAGAGTCAGTACACCCTGACCCCTACTCTGCTGATCAAGATGTGTCTCAGCATGGAAATGAGGAAGCTATGTCTATAAGAACTAAGTGCCACTGTATCTTTATTGCATGTCAAATGAGTTAACAAATAAGTAAAGTACGTTGCCAACCTTAAAGCACAATATAAATGCTTGTTGCTATTCTTGTTTTTTTATTTATTTTTATTTTTATTTTATTTTTTAATTTATTATGATTTTATTTATTATTATATAAATATATACATATATTTATATTTTATTTTTTAATTTTTATTTAATAATTATTATTATTATACTTGCTATGTTTGAGATAAAATTCTGTGATGGAGCCAGCTTTAACCAGCTCATCAGAACTGACTGTTAAATTTTCAGCATGAGTATTTATATCTCAGAAATTGGTAAACACTACAAATCAGGGCTTGGTTTATAATTTTATTGAATTGCCTAGATTTAAGAAAGTGATGGAGAAAATATTAGTAATGAAGATTAAACTTAAAAATACATTGAGTATACATATTTTTGGGGACCCAGTTATTAAACATTTACCAGCATGTCCTTGAGAAAGAACATCCTTTTATTAACAATTCAATGACTTAAAGTTGCCTGATTTCATGCCAATATCAAATCTAACATGGTGCTAGCCTTTAGATGCCACTAAAATGTCAACTTCACCATGAAATCCTCCAGAAGGAATAGTTATTTCTCCTCATCTATGAACTCTTGGTGTGTTTTTCCAGTGGAACTGCACTGAATGGCAGTTATTTGTATATCGCTTTTTGTTCTTCCCATGTTTCAGTGACACTTCTGCTTCTGTTTCAGTGACACTTCAGTGACACTGAAACATGTGAGGATATTACTTCATCTGGAGGTTGCTTGAGCCACAGCTGGAAATGGCATCCCCACCCCCCCCATCACGACTACGCCTGTTTTCCCTGGCAACTTAGAAGGTGGCAAGGAAGACACAGAGCGGTCTGAGGATTTGGAAATGCCTATTGTTATGTGAGAATTTCCATTGGAGAAGTGTATGTTTTGCCTCCTCAGACAACTGACCCAGGCCTTCTTCTTGTAAAGATTTAGAATGGGGTGGAGGTAAGAGAGGGATAGGATGACACATCTAATGTCTCCTGGAATTGGCTGGCTGTGCCGTTGATCAGCATCCATCCAGAAAACATGTTACAACACTCCTCTTCCCCTATATCTGTTTGTGTACCATCATTATTTCTAAGTCCCTGTTTTTATAAAATTCCTGTATATACCCTTGCTCTTCTAGATTAAGTTGCTTGAGGACAAGATCTATGTTTGATACATCTTCCTAGAGCCCTAACTGAGAATTCTAACTGTTGGGAGCAAACTAGATATGGTGGGGTGGGAGGGAAGAGAGACAGAGACCCTAGTGTCTCTGAGGCAAGTGCATTATCAGTACTTCTTATCTCATTAATGATCCCATGTCAGGGGACACAGGTCCCCAGAATAAATGATTTAGGGGCAGTATATCTTTGATAGCTATAATAGTGTCAGTGAGGCTATAGGGAGCCCTACGACAGAGACATGATGATGTTGATGAGATCCTGGGGATGGAAGCCTGGGACATGATGAGGGAGGGATTAAACCTTGCTTCCTCCTTCCAGATACTGTTGAGGAGTGGGCATTCATGCTTCTTTCCTGAGGCAGTCTTCTGAACCCCATAATCTGCTGCTCCACACCCCCACTGCCACCCCTGTGAGGAGGAATCAAACTCTTCAATGTAGGTTTCTTGTGGGGAAGAAGACCCTTATCAGCACCCTGGGCCAAAGTTCTGGTCTCCCCTGTACTAGTTAGACATGCATCTTTGGATATCTCATAAGGCCTGCACTGTCCCTTGCCTATTTTTTAAATCCATGTTTGTTGAATTCTTAATCACCTGACCTTCCTTGAGCTCCTGTTCTCTCATCTGTAAAATGAGGGATTTAGACTAGAGGATCTCCTCAGTCACTTCTAGCTCCTAAGTTCCTGTGAAAGAATGAATGAATAACTTCTAAGAAAGAACATAGGCGGAGCTGCCTTATACTGAATTATACCCTGATGAGGATGGATCTAGTGCAGATCTGTATGCACAGATTCACATTTTTAGGCCTAGTCTTGAAAAGCGTCTAACCAACTTCTAAAGAGCATGACTTGTAGGTCCAACTCTAGTTTAGTGGTAGCTAATGTCATGATATGACAATGTATCAGTATTTTTTTTCAGTCTATAGAAGGAAAGACAAGACATAATGGCTCCCCATTTCTCCAGTTTGCCACCAAACCTAAAATCTGGATTAAAACAACACCCCTACTCTTCTCCCATCATATCCTACCTTTTGGCAAAATTGTTCTTTTAGAAAGCTGAGATAGCGACTGCTTTAAAGAATGAATTCTGGAAGAGGCCAAGGGAATTTATCAACAGGAATAGCTGAGAAGTCATTGAATGATTCCCATGAATGCATGCTTACCTCTCAGGTTGTGAACACAGGATTCGATTGGTTTGCCAAGAATCCTGAGTTAGCTCTGAAATCTCTATTGTTGTCACCATCAATTGCAACTTTACTGTGGCATGACCCAGCCCTTGTTAACATTTTTAAAGCAATGAGAATGCAAAGCATACAGCTGTCTGATAACCTGACTGCCGACTGTCAGAATACCCTGAACTGGATCTCAGAGACTGTCTGAAATAGATTCTGCTTCTAATATCCCTGGAGACCTGATGGAACTGCTGTAGGCAGCAGCTCATTTTATACAGAACAGCCAAAATATCCCTGTACCTTGCTGTCGAAAATAATGACAGGAGTGGGAAAAAATGGTTTTAAAAGCTACATTTACATTTCACACTTCTCATATTCTAAAAAATGTTTCTTCTCCAAGTTCTTAACATAAACATGGAGAATTTTGGCAGATTCTCCTGTGAGCAGGCTAAAAAGTGCACGTCTTCTCCAGCCTCATAATTGACTCTAGATACTGATACAGAAACACTTTAAAAAAAGAGTAAGCATGAGCTTGGAGAGCTTTGCATCCCTATTTAATTGTGGCTGGATACACATGCATATACATACATACATATATATATACATGTATATATATATATATATATATATATATATATATACACATACACATACACACTAACACACATAAAGGTGTCCTAAAGATCTTAGTGCAGTTTTAAGCTTATATTTAAACTTTTGACCATAATGACAGTGCTGGGGAGCAATCACAAGGTGGTTTTAATTTGTAACCTTTACATAAGAAGAAACTTCACTCCTAGAAATCTCAGTGAAATTATAATTAAAGGGACACGGCACCAAAAAAGGGGGGAGTGGGAATGAGCTCCGTCAGTGGTAAAATGTCAAATGTATTGGTTCTAATATTGCATCATAAAGGCTGGATCTATAATTAAGAGTTTGGGTGCCAGCTGGGGTGATAGTATTCTGCTTTCATGATTCCCAGCAGTATTCTCTGTAAAGTCTGACTCCTGTGTCTAAACAAAGTGTGAAGGGGCTAATCATTTTAAAAGTAATCATAGTAATAGAGCTAAGAGGAAATGAAGCAGGCCAATCCAGGAGACAAATAGTACTTTCTTTTTCTTTTTCACATTGTCTTTTTTCCCCCTCCATCTTCTTTTATTTCTTGGCCTGTGCTGTTGCTTGGGAATTGGTCCCAAGTCTTTCCAGCCACATCAATGCTTAGCTGTTAAGCTGCAGTGACCTCTCGAAGCAGCTGTACTCTGGGATTCTGGCTGCACCAGCTATTACTCAAATAGTGTGGCAAAAGCAATGCAGCATTTTGATCTTTCTCACTGGTTCCTTCATTTGCTGGGGGAAAGGAAAGAGAGGGGGGAGCAAAAGATAGCTCAGAGCATCAGGCACTGACAACAGAATAAGAAATCAAGAAATCTCCAGGGTTGCATAGCAGAGCTCAGGTTGCAGACTGACTCTGGGGTATAATGGGGCTGACGTACACAGCGACATATTGATCTTTAGTGGTCTGCTTCATCGGCAAAGTGGTAATAGTCTGCATATTAACACAGTAGCCTAAGAGCTGAACAAGACAAGAAAGGCTAGCAGCAGCATTTGGGTTTATAGACCCTGCATAGATAGTATTACTCTCAAGATCAGATAACAGAGGGTAAGTTGGACCTAATCCTAACAAACTGCAGTACTGGTATTATAGGGTAATAGGATCATAGATACATAGGGTCATAAATTTAGAGCTGAAAAAACCCTCGGAGTATGTAACCCCCTCATTTTTACAAGTGAGAAAACTGAAGCTCAGATTGGTTAACTGAATTGCCCAAGGCCATACTTGTAGTATCCGAGGTAGGGTTTGAACTTACCACTTCTGGCATATACTCCAATTCCCACAATCCTGCAGGTTTGCTCTCTTGAATTTTCAAAACTCATAGGGACAAAGCCTTCAGATCAGTCTCTTTCACTTAAAATGAAGTACCAATGCTGAGGCAAAAGCACCAGCCCAGTTTTCATGGAGCTACATGGCATCCTCAGAGAGGAGAAGGCTCAAAGCCTCAAATACCCTTACGGTATTGTCTCTCACTAGATGCCATCATGAATGGAGTCAAACCAAGAGCAGAGATGCACCGAGAACAACCAATGAGAATGGTCAAAGCTCTGGTTGGCTACTTCTTTTGAATGCAGCTCTAGTTCTGACTAGCCTATTAAAAAGGTTTTTCCTCACCATGTGATTAGCAGACTGGAACCAGTTACAAAATGTCAATACATGCTTCAATGTTTCTGTCTGCCATTTCCATTGCACATCATTTCACCTCTTCTGGAGGGAGTCTTCCTCCTCTCTTCCATGTGGGGAGATGCCATCTGAGGTGCTAGTCACATGTAACAGTTCTATTCCACATAAAACTAAAGTCCAGATCACATCTCACTATTTTTTTTATCAAAAAGAAGGAATATGCAGTTATAAGGATCCCTTGAGTTTATGAATATTTTTTTCCATACATCAGAGAGTGTTAGCAGAGTAACTGAGCTCTGTACATAATAGTTACTAACTGTGAATATAACAGGAAATATGGATAGGCTGATTATATGATGACGAGAACTTCAAAAACCTACAATCACCCATAAAACATATTTACCTTTACCCCACCTAACTGACTTTTCCATAAAATTCTATTGTGCTTTCCTTATGTGGGACCAAGGGCTTAGTATGACTGAGAATTTAGGGCAGCCTGAAAATCCCCATTCTCCCAGAGAATTCATGAAGAGACATAGCTTAGGGGGGCAAAAACACAGCAACCCCAGCAGCCTGCCGGGGTTTTTAACCAAATGTTGGAAACGTCCATTGTTTCAGCTTTCCCACTGAAACGATAAGATATCGTTTAAGATTTTCAAATTCACTGGTACCTGAAAGCAGAAGGAAAACTCTGGGGCCAAGTTAACATAATGAAATCCCTCATTTCAACAGGTTGATAATGAAGAATACCCCTTTTTAATGAAAGGAAATTGTGAGCTTGGCAGAAACACTATGGACCAACAGTAGACAGGTGGAACCAAGAGCAGAGAGAATAGGACTGAATTCACAAAACAAATGAAATAAGTATAAGGGAAAAATAAAATGAGATAGGAAATAGGAAGAAGAGGCAGAGTGGAAAAATGGAGGGAGAGCAGCGTGGATGTTGCAAGATGGTGACAACATGCTTATCAGCTTAAGATCAGAAAGCAAGGGGGATATTTGCTATGCTTCATTCTTTTGTTTTACTTGTCTTGTTTACTTACTTTACTTGTATTCTTCATCTAGCTTTTAGAGATGATTGCTTAGCAATCATAGGTAGGATAGCTAGGAATATCAGCGATGATGGGGAGGAAAGTAGGTATGATATCAGCAACGACAACAGGGGGACCCAAAAGAAAAAGAAAAGTACAATCACGAAATCTTGGAGTTGAAACGGAGCCCAAAGGTCTCTCCAACTAACAAAAATAAACCATCACCAAGCAAGAATTTCTTCTTCTTAACAAGTGAATTTCCAATGTCCATTTGAAGGTTTCTGTTAATGAGAAGTTCACTTCCTCACAAAACAGTCCACAACACTTTTAGATAGCTCTAGTTCTTAGAAAACTTTGCCCGACACTTAGGACACTAACAGGGCACTGTGGTGCATACAGTGGGGACTAAATCCCAGATCTGCTGCATACTACCTCCATGATCTATTTCTCTGGGCCTCAGTTTCCTCATCTCTAAAATGAAGGGGTTGGATTAGATGACATTTAAAGTCCCTTTGAACTTGAAAGCTAGGATTAGGTGAGCAAATATGATCATCCTCTCAAAGGATAGAAGGAAATCTAAAGATGGTAGTTTAATTCTCATTTGATGAGCAGAAGTATGTTGAGTCAACGCCAGAAAGACCCTAATTCAAAAAGTTACCTATAGTAGAGACCAATGGTTTTGAGGGGATTTATACATGTGGCACGTGAGAGGACTGTTTGATGCTTTAGAAAATGAACCCACAAGTAAGTCAGCAGCTTCCAATTAGAGCTGCTGATGAAAGGGACAGCAGCAAGACTCCCTAGGCCTCAGGAACATAGACAGGATATAGTTACAGGATCATAGATTTGGGCCTGGAAGCAACCTTAAAAATCATCTAAACCAGTCTTTCCTTTTACAAATGATTAAATTATGGTCCAGATAATAGAAAAAACTTGCTCAATATCACATAGGTAGTAAGTAGCCAACCTGAGCCTTCTGAATCCAAATCCATGGTTCTCTCCACTACTCTCAGCTAACCAAATATGCTACATTGGGTTCAGGCACTCCAATCGGGTACTGGCCTGCCATTTTAGCTCAGCTCTTCCAGAAAACAAGGGCAAAAGCATAGAGTCAATTGAATAAGCAACAAAACCCAAGCTGCTCCATAACAAAACCAGTTAGGCTAAGTTTTTATCTACCAGCATCAAGGAAAGGTCTGTGCTGGTAATCTTACAGACAGCAGGGAAGTAAGTCACAGTAAAATGATGATTGCATGGTTATGGACTAACAAAATTTTTTTTTCAGGACTTGATGGTTTCAGAAACTGCATGCTTGTTATAGAAGCAGCTAGTGGACCAATGGATAAAGTTGAGCTCAGAATACCATTTCTGATCCTTGCTAGCTATGAAACCCTATTCAAGTAACTTACCCTCTCTCCGCCTCAGCTTTCTCATCAACAAAATGGGAATAATTAATTATGACAGTAATAATTGCTTCACAGGCCTGTTGTGAGGGAAGAAATTACTTCACAGGGATGTTACCTCAAAAGAGATAACATTTGTGAAGCACTTTGAGTACCGTATATTGCTGTATAAACATCTGCTATGATGTGGTACTCCATTTAATTTTTCCATCTATGTAAGTCAGGTCATCACACTTAGAACACTGGTCTAAGAGAGACAGAAGCTGTTCTTTGTATTCCTGGGGAAATGAAAAGGTTTAGTGGACCATCATTAATCTGCTTCTCTATGTGGGGTGGCAGGAAAGAGTTAGGTGGATTAATCTAATTCGGTCAAGAGGGTAAAGGGTAGGTTGGTCCCTGATAAACACTAGACATAAACTAATATAACTATACTTATGTCTGATGATTAAATGATGAATCATTTCTTTTTCCTTCCCCTCTCTCACCCTCCAGCACTTAGCTCTAAGATTAAAGAAAATATCCATACTTCCTTATTGGATAACATAGTACCTGGCACTTAGTAGGTGTTTAATAAATGTTTGACTGATATTCATTGCCCAAGAACCAGATAAAACTCAACTGATACAACTCAGATAAGCTTACTGAATCACACAAAACCATAATTCTGAGATACTTCATCCGAATATCATTTGTATCGTGGTATTGTCTCATACTAGAGTAAATTAGCTGTCTACTTTGAACTATCTGTGTGTGCTGGCTTTGTGAGGTAGTGGAACTCTGGAAAAGACATAGAAAATAAAAGGAAACCATAAGCCACAAGCACAACCTGTGTAAGACTGCTTGGTCCCCTCCCTGATGGGCTCTCACAACCCTTTTCTTTGGAAACAGGAACAAGTTCATCTGATGCAATTCAAAAAAGCAGCACTAGACCGAGACTGATCTCACATCGCTTCTGACTTTCTCGCTGCTGGACACAGTGTGATTGTACTAGAGGAACCAAGCCATGTACCCTGATGAATCAATCAACCAGTATTTATTTATAGCAGCACTTTTTGTAATAACAAAGAATTGAACGTCCACTGGGGGAATGGCTAAACACATTGTGGTACATGAATGTAATGGAATATTACTGTGCTGTGAGAAACTGTGTATGGAATAAATACGGAGTAACATGGAAAGATCTACACAAACTAATGCAGATTGAAGCAAGTAGAGCCAAGAAAACAATATACACAATGACTGAGGCAATGTGAATGAAAAAAAAAAACAACCACACCCCCAAAATGAATGTAATAAAATTATAAAGATCAAGCATGACTCAAATGAAGAGATATGAGGAGACATCCCCAAACCCCCCATCATGGAACTGGAAGTTGTTACACATTAAACATATTTTCAAACCTTTTCAGTTTATTGAGCAGCTGTAGTGGTTTTTTTTTTCCTTTTGAAAAGAAAAATACTACTTGATGTATGGGATGGCTCTCTGGAATTGTGAGGTGGATACTGGGAATAACTATGATGATGTAAGAAAGATTTAGAAGATATCAATAAAAACTTATTTTTCTTAAAAGTATTTATTAAGTGACTACTATGTACCAGATATTGTGGTAGGCCCTGGGGATACAAGGGAAAAAAGAAAAGCATGGAACAATCCCTATTTGAAAGGAAAACTACATTCTAATGGAGAAAACAAGCAGATATAAAAATATGTAGAGTATAAATACGAAGTTAACAAATACAAATATACAAAAAATAGTTAACCATATAGTAATATGAGACATGGGGCACTAGCAGGTGGAAGGAATCAAGGAAGCCTCCAAGTCCTACCCCAGGCACTTATGATCTATGCTACCTTGGGCAAGTCATTTAACTTCTCTTGGACTCAGTTTCCTCATCCATAAAATGAGGATAATAGCATTTCTTTCCTATGGTTGTTGTGAAGACCAAATGAGATACGTATGTAAAGTGATTTGCAAACTTTAAGCATTAATTTCCACTATTATTATTATTATTGTTATTGAGTATATTAGCTCACTTTAGGCATCCATTAAAGCCCCTGAAAGACTGAACTATTCTCACTGTCGGATGAAAAAGAAAGAGAAAAAATTAGCAACGTTGTTGCTAATAGCCTATGGTTATTTCCCTGGTCTTTGAAACCAAGTGGGAAAACTAGGGCAAAAAAACCAACTACCTAATTGAGAGTAGGTGAGAAAAAGCCACTTTAATGTATTTTTAAAATTAAATACTTTATCATAAGGCTAATTTAAACATCAATACAAACATACTTGCTTAATAACTATTTACATTTAATCAATTCCGATTCATTAAAGTATCATAATTTTTTAGGCCCTTTTTTCCAAGTCCTCAACAAGATTCACTGTCCATTTAGTCTCATGCGCGTTTCCCCGTCTGATCACAGTTAGTGCGCGCTTCATTCTCCTGGCCTCACGTTGATTAAGTTCTATGACGTTTAAGTCATAAACAGGAATAAACTTAAGCAAATGTTAGAAGGTAGTTAAGAAACTTGTTTAATGTAAGCGCGGAGAAATGTTTCGATTTCTATCAAGGACCTCTGAACTAAACAAAAATACTTAATTGAAAACAACTTATATAATAATAACTGACATCTATGTAGTGCATCAGAGCCTGCATAACACTTTACATACATTATCTTACTTGAACCTCACAAAAGCCCTGTGAGGTAGGAGCAAGTTTTTATTATCATCAATCCCATTTTATTGATGGAGAAACCAAAGTTCAGAGAGATTAAGTGATTTGTCCATAGATCATAGAGTTAGAACTGAAAGGAATCTTACTTAGAGTCCAAACCCCTCATTCTTACTGACTAGGAAATGGAGACACAGAGAAATTAAATAACTTACTCAAGGTCACACTGATAATATCAGAGGCAAGATTTGAACCCAAGGTGACCTGACCCCAAATTCCAGCCATCTATCCACTACTCCATGCTGCCTCATATATAAAAGAAAGTTATTTTAGGTTAGGCTCTCTCCCAATATCTTCAGGGAAACATATTGCACCCAAATTGAGAACAGACAGCATAAAATATTGGAGAATACTGAACAATATATATTTGATTCTGTATTGTAGCCAGGTAGGAGAAAGAAAATTTGAAGGAAAGAGAGAGGGAATGAGAAAGGTGAAGGGAAAATAAAAGATAATCATGAAAGAAGACAGTGACAAAGGAATAATGATAACTTTCATTTTAAGTTTTATGGCAACTCTTTTCTTACAAAAATCCTGTAATGTAGATGGTACAAGTATTCATATCCCCATTTTTCAGAAAAGAAGCTAAGACTCAGGTTAACTCACTGGACCAAAGTTACAGAGCCAGTGTATATGCATCTCCCCAGCCACATACATCTCTGGGAGGATGACTGGACAGGAGAATTACAAAAGGTAGAGTCAAAGACCTAAACATGGACATAAACACCTAGCACAAACAGAGAAAGAAGAGACAAAGGTGAGGAACAGAATGAAAGAAGAGATTGGCAAATAGAATATTACTGAGTTTTTAGGTGAAGTATTAGCTGAGGTAATTTCCATCAACACAGTACAATCTAAGAATTTTCTGGAACTTTCTAACATTCTTATATTGTTATTAAAGTTATCTGTTTTTTCCTCATCTCTCCCCCGTTGATTATAAACTCTATAAGGGTAGGGACTATTTTTTATCTGAACTTTGCATCTTCACTACTATTTAGCACCATGTTCTGAAAATATAGACGGTTATCACTTTACATAAGTGGACCTTTCTGCAGACCTCTAAGTAAAGCAATTTTTATATAATGCAAATTTGCCGCTACCCATCCATTAAAGTTGGAACAAACAGTGGGCATGCTTTTTTCCAAAACATATTTCTGTTGTATCTATTACATCATTTTTTTTCTTAAGCAACTTCCTTTTAATTCCTTTTAGGAAGTAAAAGCCCCTGAGATGTTTCCCTTATGTGGCCTCATCTTCCTATACCTTTCAGTAGAATTCACCATGTAAAGTAGAATTTGTGTGATGTGAATTGTACATGAAATGAGAACTGTCTGCGGTAGATATTTATTGAATGTTTGTTTGTTGAATAAACAAATGGGAAGTAATCCTTTTCTGATGTTGATGAAACTATTAGCTGGGGGTCTAGTTTTGGCTTTCATATTGTTTAAAAGAAACAAGCAAAAAAGTAGTTAAAAATGGTAGGTAGGATTTGAAAAGAAGTAAAATATCTGACACTATAAAACAGTCTGCTGGCATAAAAAGGGCCATGGATTAAAAGTCTTGATACCAGTCTTTGAGTCTAGGCTCTGCTACTAACGAATTATGTGACTTTGGTCAAGTCATGTTATCTCTTTGGGCTTTGGTTTATTCATCTTTAAAACAAAAGAGTTAGCCTGGAGATCTCTAAAGAACCTTCCCCCTCCAGCTCAAAAGTTCTGTGAATGTGGTTATAATCATGAATTTCTCTCCCTAGTCTGCTGCTTATGATGCCCTGTTGAAGGGCTACTGGATAAAGGATGACATGATCTTTATAAACATTGGAAGAATGTGTTGGAAATTTACCAACTTTGTGAAGGGGGCTTTAAGCTGAATTTTAAGGAGGGAAAAAACAACACCTAAATGAAAATGCATGTACAATGAGGTGGCATGTTAGAGGAGCTGTCCAGTAATTGTGAGGTGAAAATAATAAGAAAGCTAATAGGAAGTAATAGTGATTGCCTCAGACGTCTACATACTAATGCAATATGTATATATATACATATATATATATATATATACATATATACACACACATACATATATAGAGAGAGAGAGAGAGAAAGAAAGAGCAAAATGAAATTGAAGTTTTTTACAAAGAAAGGGAAATACTATTGAGAACTAGTGGGAACACAATCATGGTGTGAAGATGGCAATTGAAGGATATATTCTGTTTCAAAGAAAAGCATCCAATATATGAGGAAAACGAGTAGTACCATAAAGAACTCAAGAAGCCTAGTGTAGAACATTTAAACGAAGACAAAAGGATCATGGGTGTATGCTGCAGGCCACCCAGCCCAATGGAGAACATAAAAGTATTAGGATATAAGCTCATCTTCTGTAGTCTTACTGAAAACATTCTTGGTATAATCCCAGTAGCAGACATGAATCATAGGAATGATATGTGTCTCATCTTAGTCTTGCACAATTTTGATGTCTTTTACTAGGTCTCTATATTTTAAAAGCTTTTTTTTTGTTCCACATATCTTGGTAATTATAAATATTATTATTATGGTGACACGTAATAATAATATTCTCAAGGTTCCATGGATCAACGTTATATTTGAACTATCATGGACAACAGTTTCGTCTATGATAGTGCTCCAGTTCCAGTATAGAAAGGTGGTGCTGTCAAGGCATAACACTAAGAACAGACTCAAACACCATTATGGAAGAAGCATCTTGAGGGAGCTATTGAAGATCTGTAGAAAGGTATGGGTAAATCAATATCTACTTGCAGTAGAAAATCTAAATATCATGTCTCTCAATGAAAAGAAACAAAAAACCATATGAGTTCACTAAGAAGGCATGCAAAATCAACCTCAATGTGGTTTATATAGGCTAGCTAGGCTATCTGTTACTAGATATAGTGTATCTTGATTACAGAAAAGCATTTTAGAAGGTCTCCCATGATAACCTTATGGATATAGTGGTAAAATGTGATGTTAAATGATCATTGGGTTAGTTGTTTTTTGAGCTGGTTGCAAAACTTAATCCAAAAAGTGTCAATTAACTCGTCGATCTAAAGTGAAGTAGAATGTCACAGGACTCTATTGTTTAGTTTTTATAAATAACGTTGATGCCTAGAATGAAGAAAAAGAAACAATGGTAGGCAAATTTGTAGATAATGTGGAAGAGACAGTATATGAAAAAGATGGTAAGATCAAGACTGAAAATCATCTCAAAAGGTTGGAAGACTGAGCTGCATCTAAGAAAATAAAAAGAAATTAAAAGTCCTATATCCAGGTTTTAAAATAACCTTTTTACTTCTATAGAATGAAAGAAAGTAGGTCTGGTAGCAATTATGTGAAAAGAGTCTGGGGATATTTATTAAAAATAAACTTAATATGACCTAACAACATGTTGTAGCTGTTTAAAAAAAGTCTGAAACTGCATTAAAAGAAGTATTATAGCCAAATCTGAGGAAGTGATGGCTTCATTTTACTCTGCACTGCCACACTGGTTAGAAATCTATAACACTAGGTTCAATTCTCTGTGACATATTTTAGGGAAAACTTGCTTAATGGAATTGTATCCAGAAATATAATAAACCTTTAGATAAGGAGTCTAGAAATTCTCCCATTCAAAAAAAGTTAAAGAAAGTTGGGATTTTTTAGCCTGGAGAAGAAACCATTAGAGGACATGAGAGCTGTTCTTGGATATTTGAAGATTTGGCATGTAATAGAATAAAGAGACTTGTTTTCCTTCAAAAGGTAGGGCAAAGATATTAAAAGAAGAAAAATTTTGACAATACAGAAGAAAGAATATGTTTTTGTTTTTGTTTTTTAGCACAGAGCTGTCCAACAATGGAATAGGCTGTCTTATGAGGCAAGAAGCTCTGAATCAATGGACCTACTTAAGCAGAAGGTGGATGATAATCTATCAAGGCTGCTGGAGAAAGGATTATGCATTGGTTGGACTAGATGACTTCTATACTGCCTCTCAGTTCTAAGATTATTTTTTAAAAAATCAGTTTTAAGATTCCATGAATTTTGGAGATATAGCCAAGTGGTTTCTAAGGCACAGAGCTGCAATCAGGCAATCCTAGTTCACAAGAATTCATACTACTGAATAGCTGATAAAAGACTGAATTTTTTTGAGCATTCCCCAGTATGTTGCAATTCCCTTTCAATATAATTTGTTTCTGAGGATATGCATTGTCAAACAATGCCATAGGCTTTTCACATGTGCAATTGTTTGCTAAAAGCTGATTTTTGAGGGTTTTCTTTTCCTTCATTGAGTTGAATCTATAGGGTAGCAACACAGAAAAAAAAATCTTTTTGTCATCTAGAGAATTTACATTTTAATAAGGAGAGAAAAGGAATAGTGGTTTATTATGCCTAGAAGGAATAGAAGTCACAAGTATTGGAGCAAGGCATTACCTCTTTTCTTAGTACAGTGTTCTAGAATCAGTGGATGCTAAATAAGTGTTTTTTGGAACATCAACTGAGGCTATTTCTTCCAAAGCTTCCAAACATTTCAGAAATGGGAAAAAAAAAAGATGAGTTTAGGTATTGAGACCCAAAATGTGTTCCATAAAAACTGAATATTTAGTCAAGTTAAGACAGTTTTCATCCAGCCTGCTGTACTTACTGTCTAATTGGTCAGTGGTTGAGATCGATTAACAGGAATTGATTAATTGAAGTGGCAAAACCCATGAGAGCAGCTTTTTGTAAAGAGAATTGATGGCTATGTAAATAACATTAGGTTGAAGATAGCATTACATCTTACCAAGTCGAATGCTTTCTTGTAGCTAACAAGGGGGAAGAGGATTGAAATTCAATATTCTTGGCATGTCTCTGGTAAATGGCAGAGGGAATGGATGTGGTCCATAGCTGATCTCCCTAAGTAGATCCTGGACTATTCATTTTTGGAATGCATTTGGAAGTCATTCTCAATATAATTAAATGTAACTTTAGTGAAGAGTTTGTATAGTGTCAAAGTGAGGATAATTGGCCAATAGTTTTGAAATTTTTCAGTCTCCTTTTCCCACTGATGTGGTCTTTGATCATCCCTGCACTGTTAGAATACAATTCTTCTTTTGGTGTACTTAATGCAGTCAGGATTGATTCAACTTAAGTAGCACTCCTGAAAGAAATGTGCCATAATCTTATCATAGAAATGATGATGTTCAACTGCCCAAGTCTCATAAATCCAGAGAACATGGGCATCAATATCAACGGCATGCAACTGATGCAGCTGCTCTTTGCCAGAGACTGAATTCTATTTGCAAATGATGCTCAGTAATTTGAAAGTGAAATGCCAGAATTGCATTACCGTCACAAGATGAGCAGGAGATGAACTTCTCAAAGGCAAAACAGATGCATAAAGAATATTGTCCAAAAGAACCCATGCGAATAAATGATGAAGCATTTGAAAAGTTGGAAAAATACAAGTACTGTAGTCAGGAAGAAAAATAAGTCAAAACCTTTGAGGGGAGAGGTAGGAGGACCAGAGAGGAAGCATGGGATAGCTTCAACAGTGGGTGATGCATTGCTTGTGATGAAGACAAGAAAACATTTAGGGATTTCCATTTTGGATTCCACGTTTTACTATTAAATGGGAGTCCCCGAAGTTGCAATATTCTAAAGGTTTGGGATCTGACAGGGAGGGGTGCTCTTTCCACTGATGCAGATGAACCAAAATTGGTCATTAACTTCACCATAAGAAGAAAAAAAAATTGTCTTCAGTGAGCAATAGTCTCCCACATTTCACATATTTAAAATAAATTCAGAAATTCGAAGATCTATGGGAGCCAAAAGTGTGATATGCGCTCTCTATCAGAGGAAAAGGAAAGATGGTTAAACAGTGTCTAAGTGCCCTTCCAGAGCACTATAAACATTTAATTGTGTGTATTAGTAATAATAAATGGAGTTCACGTAACACTTGAGAGTTTGTAAGACACTTTACAAATTTATCTCATCCTTTCCTCATAACAACTTTGGGAGGTAGGTACTATTGTTATCCCAATCTTATAGATAGGGAAACTGAGACAGACAAAAGTTAGGGGACTTGCTAGGAGTTACACAGCTAGAAAGTACCTGATGCTAGATTTGAACTTAGGTCTTCCCCACTCCAGTGTAGCCCTCTGTAGTAGGAAGGCTGAATTTATGATCTCAAATATAATCATGTATATGTTTGAATGGTCCGAAATCGCAAGGTATGAGAGATTCTCTAAGGAGAAAACAACAAGAAATTTATTTAGGCCCCACCGCAGCAAAAACT
>CM053623.1:58799091-58849791 GCA_028646595.1 Phalanger gymnotis | reverse complement strand
ACCAATCCACACCCACACAGGTTTCACACCTGACAGGGCCCTGGGCCTGGGGCTTAGCACTCAACAGCTGAAAGTACTTCCACTCAAAAGAAACAAAAGCCATGCTAATGAGACAATTTTGCTTAACAACACACCCTCTATCAACTGATCCATCTACCTGCCTCTTTCTGAAAAGCAGCATGATGTAATATTGAAAGGGCTGCTAAGTTGGAGTAAAAAGTAACCTGGGTTCTGATTCTTCTTCCAACAGTAGCTGGGCAACCATTCAAAATGTCACTTAGCCTTCGAAGTCCCAGTTCCCTCATCTGTAAAATGGAGATATTAGTACCTAACTCGTAAAATTGTTACAACGTAAACGCCACTAAAATGTGAGATTTTTTTGTGGCCTGAACTGCTCTATTCTTGTCTTTTTATTCTCAACTCCTAGCACAGGGCATGGTACACAGTGGGTGCTTAATAAATGTTTGTCCAATTGAATTTTTGTGATTATGCAGGCAACATGAGGTAGTGTATAGACTACTGAGATTGCAGTTATGAAGACCGACTTTTGAAACCTACCCTTTTCACTTATTAATTGTATGACCTTAGGGATATCATTTAAACTTTTTCAGTGCTAGTTTTGTCTCCTGCAAAATGGATGACTGCATGACCATGACAACCAATGACAACTGCATAGAACTATTGCTAGGCTCAAATGAGAGAATGTATGTAAAACACTTCCCAAACTTTTCAAATGCTGTATAAATGTCAGTAGTGGTCAAATAAGGTGATACATGTAAAGCACTTTTCAAAATTTAAAATGCTGTATAAATATCAGCTGTTGTTATTTATAAATTCCGAGTACTCATTATGATAATATCAAAATGTATATATTTGAATATTTTAAAATGTAAAAATACTTCTTGATAACACAACTCTTCCCCTTTGATGATTTTTGGTCCATAGATATTCAGTAAGTAGCCAGAAATAAAATAGAAAGCTTTTTGTCATTGTCGCTGTTTTGTTATTTCTAATTTGGTTAGATCCCAGAGGTTGTAGATGGGACAAAACAAGAGATAGTCCATATGCCTGATTAATGATGGAGCTAGAAAGGTAAAGGAGAGAATCTATGCCAGGTCATCAATGCACTGGCAAGAGGTGATGATATTCCTTTTACATCAGAAATAGAAGCCAATGGGCAGCTAACCTGGGAAAAATTAAGAAACCCCAGAGATTGGACAAATCTTCCTAACATTGGCAAAATCATTGAGGACCCAGCAGTGAGGGGAAATGTCTAGATAAAGGGGATAGAATATTTACATATTTTAATATGCAGCAAATAACTAAGTGAAAATCGAGGCAGGCCAAATGATGTGTAGCAAGTGGGTATTGTAGTAGATGGGAAAATTCTGGGGTCAGAGAAGTCTGTCATCTCACAATAGTAAACATCAATGAGGTTTGGCAACAAGTGCCATTGTTGAAGGACAAGGTGTTAGTCCCTGAAAGGGCAAATGAGAATATGGCAGGACCCTATTCCTAGAAAAAGTAAGCTACAGTGACAAGTACTTAGGCAGACGATTTATTGAATTTGGGTAAAAGGTGGAGTGCTTGGTCACAGAGGACAAAACAATCTAATTGATAAAGCCTAGGTACAAGATCAAGGTTGCCTTGACACTGAACTACTTCAGCTGTGGATCTATTGCCCCTCACATCTCTTCTGGTTAAACCAGAAGAGACTCTGATTGATTTCAGGGCATTAGCCAGGTCTAAATTCACTGATGGAGAGTTCAAAATTTCTAGAGCAGTGATGTTTCTTGGAAATCATCTCATCCAACTTCTTTATTATACAGATGAGGAAAATGAGGTTCAAGGCAGTGAATGGTGATAGCTTAAGGTCACAAAGCTAGTAAATCGCTAAACTGAGACTAGAATAAATTTGATAACCAATCAATCCCAGGTCTTCTGACACCAATCCAGTGCTCCTTACACTATACCATTGGGTTGACAGCAAATGGCCTCAATAATAAAATTGAGAATTGGTTGTTAGTCCTTTAGACTAGGACTATGGTGAGCAGATCCATTAAGAAAATATCAGACAGAAACAGATGCAGAATAGCCAAAACCAAATGAAATGATGTGGTATTAAATTATACAGTCTCACCCAATAAGCATTTATTAAGCTCCTACTGTATACAAGGCACTTTACTAAGTACTAGGGATACAAGAGAAAAAACAACAACAAAAAAAACAGTTCCTTCTCTAAAGTAGCTTGCATTCTACTGATAAGGATATAATACCAGAGAGAGAAAGAGAGAGAGAGAGAGAATATGAGAGAGAGAGAGAGAATATGAGAGAGAGAGAGAGAATATGAGAGAGAGAGAGAGAGAGAGAGAGAGAGAGAGAGAGAGAGAGAGAGAGAGAATGAGAATTATAGACATGATAATTGGAGGAGGAGGAAGGAGTAAGTACTAACAGCTCTCCTGGAAAGATGAGCAAGCATGAAGGGACTTGTATATAACTATATCTCTTTCTATAGCTAGAAACATATAGCATGAATAGGGTAAAAGTTCATCTTCTAAGACAGCCAAAAGAAAAGTTTTTGGAACTGAATTTTAAACACTTCACAGGATCGCAATGATATATTTTTGAAAGTCTCTTGTAGAAGAGACCATTGACTTCATAATGCAGCACCCCATTCCCCTAGAGAATGCTTGATGATCCTGGACCATTACAGGGTCAGGAATTTGAGTTCTGCTGAAGATGTTCTCATTTTTTTACCAAAATTAAAATATACATTGCCTTTTTAAAAAATCCTCACTAGTGTTCTACTAGGAATTTGGACAATTCTTCAGGTGAACACAACTACAAATTATTACTAGATTCTTTTTACTCTACTAAATATTTAATGGACCCCAAAGGACATAAAGATGTTATTTAATTTGAATTGTATATAGGTCAGTACAGCAAATCTTCATCACAAAAGCAAGAGTCAGGAAGTAGTAGCACAGAAAAGGGAAGTCACCCTTAAATATACAATTATGGGAGTATTTTAAATTAATGCTTAAAATCGCATCACAAATGGACTGAAGGGTTCTCCAATACAATGCCTGTTTTCAATTGGAAAATTTTGTTCCCTTGATGGCTTTTAATCCAGATCAGAAAATGTCAGATAATATTTGTAGTTTCAGGAAATTTTTCATCAGGCTTACAGGGACAGAGTCAATATGGTATCACAGATAAACTGCTAGACATGGAGTCAGAAAGCTCTGGGTTCAGATGCTACCCTTGACACTTACTAGCTAAGTAATCATGGTTAAATTTTAGTAATTTAATCTCCCAATTCCTTTAGCTGCAAAATAGGGATAATAATGTTGAAAGATATTTTAAAACTTTCTTTTTAGTTCAATTTAAAATTTAGAAAAATAATATTTTCCAGTCTAAAGGCCTTACTAGATTTTTCCCTCCTACATTTAAGCATAATCTCTCCCTTTTAGAAAAGTATGTACAATGTCAAAAATGAAATATCTTCTCCCACTCCTGGAAAAGATTAGAGTTATGACTCACTTAAGGGTAACTCTCTTTTCCTCATTTACTGAAGGAATTTGGTGACTGATCAGAGGGAGGAGATCCTATTGATTACTTCAAGTTACTTATGATCACCTTGGGGAGGGCCTTTGAGGGGGCTAGTCAAATAGGAAAGGATGTTTTTAGTAGGACAAGTCTCCAGCAGTATTCATGAAAGAGTAAGAGCTATTGTTCTATGAGATGAAGCAGAATATTCACCCTCGAACATGTTTTATTGTATTTTGAGGTTTGCCTTGATCAAGATTCTGATATCTGCTACTTTAAAATGTCTCTTTTAGAGACATGTCTGAGAGAATGAGGGGACTCTGTCACTTTGAACATTTCTATCTCTAAGCTGGAAAATCTTGTATTTAGAATAATGTTTAATAAAAGTTATTTCTGTCTGTCACACTTCTGCCTAAAGCTCTGAGTACATAATTCATATTTTTTCCCTTCGACAAAAATATGTGTGGTACCTGCCTCATAGGAAGCCCAGATGAGGTAATGAATGTAAAGTATATTTCAAACTTGCAAGTGTCGATTATTATTAACCAGAATGATTTCATAACATTACTGTCATTTTCTTAAATCAAGAAAATATAGCACAGCTTTTGAAGGGCAATTAAATTCAAATTCAACAAATATTTATTAAGAGTCTACCGCAGATAAGGCCTATGGTAGGTCCTTGGGATGGAAAGATGATGTGTGACACGGTCTCTTTCCTGAAGAAGTTAACGTGTTAAGGAAGGGACAACAGAGATCAATAAAGTGTGACACAAGGTAAAAACATGGAGGGAGCAGAAGAGAGTTCTAAATGGTACAGTGGGAAGATCTGAGGAACCTGGGCTTCTGCCCCAGCTTGCCAGGCTTTGATAAGGGAACTGTCACCTTCTCTTGCCTCAAAGCAGGCCTCCCTGTCCCTTCTCCATCATCCCCACATCAGCTGGCCCTACACAGCACAGACGAACCACTCTACCTCCTTCTCCCTTTTTGTATGTTGTCTTCCCGCATTAAAAGCCAAGTTCCTTGAGATCAGAGACTGCTTACTTGTGCTTGTGTCCCCAGGGCTTAGCACAGTGTCGGGCACAATAGGAGACACTCGGTAAATTCTTTATCTATCTACCTTTATTTATCCATCTCTCTACCTACCTATAAATATCTTTATCCATCAGTTATGTAGCACAGTAAATAGAATGCTGGATATACGACTGGGTGACCTGAGTTCAAATCCAGTGTTAGACACCTACTAGCCAAGTAACCCTGTCCGGGTCACTCATCATCCATCTACCTCAGTTTCCTCATCTGCAAAATGGGGATAATAATAGTACCAACCTCTTGGAATTTGGGGGAGGACATAATGAGATTTTATACACACACACATGTGCGTGTGTGTGTGTGTGCATCTATATATATTTCATGTAAATGTATGTATATATACACACACTCAAACCTTAAAACTGTATTGGTTGTTTAATCATTTCAGCCGGTCATGTCTGACTCTTTGTGATCCCATTTGGGATTTTCTTGGCAAAGATACTGGAGCGATTTGCCATTTACTTCTCCAGCTCATTTTCCTGATGAGGAAATTGAGGGAAACAGGGTTATATGACTTGCCCAAGGTCACACAGTTAGTAAGGCTCTGAGGCCAAATTTGAACTCAGTCAAGATGAGTCTTCCTAACTTCAGGCTAGGTACTCTATCCACTGTGTCAACTAGCTGCCGTAAAGCCCTACTAAAATTGCTAATTAGTATTATCTTTCTATCTGTTTCAAGTAGTTAATATACTGTAGGATCCTATGTACTCAAATAAGTGTAATCTAAGGTAAGATGTTCTAGGAGAAAGGAGAGTTTCTAGACGAAATGCTCTCGGGAAAATCTGAGCAGGGAAAACACTTTCAGTTGGGCTTTGGGGGTGGGGGTGGGGGTGGGGTGGGGAAATCCTGAGGAATTTCATGGAGAAGCCTATAAACTAAATCAGCCATTAAGGATTTGAAGCTAATTTTATGCCGGCGTTAAGCATCAGAAGACAAAGAAAGGTAATAATAGCCCCTGGGTGCAAGTTATAGGTGAGATGACACGTAAATGACTAAATGCTTTAAAAATGAGATGGTTGGCAACCTCAGAACCAAGGCGGTCTCTTAGAAGGATCTAGGAAAGGTCTTCTAATGCCATAAAACCCTAGAGAACAGAAAGTATTTGGGAGGAAAGAGTGATCGAAAACTAAATCCGAATTCTAAAAGTTGGAAATGAAGTGGGAAAGCTTTACCAGTATCGAAAATAATCTGTGGGAGATGACACATTGAGTGCCAAAAGAAGTAGTTTATAATCCATTTTAGCTGGAATATGTGTAATAAGGCCAGAGATATTAATGGAGTCAGATGGGAGGAGACTTTAAATTCTAGGCTAAGGAGTTTTAGCTATCCCAGAAGCAGTAGGGAGTCATTGAATTTTTTTCAAACCAGCAGAGTGATCAGATACTATTAGCCTTGGGAAGATTATTTTTGCACCTATGTGAAGGATTAATTAAAGAAGAGAGACATAGTTTAAGTAAGCGGTGAGGAGGGTGGCGGATGTGTGAGTAGAAAGAAAGGTAGGTATATATGTGAGAGATCATACTTTTTGGAATTCAGATATTATCTCATTCACATTTTGAATTAAGTGAGATCCCTAGCTCAGGATTGCATGTGGGAATTATTGTATATCTAAGACATTTATTTTACTAGCATTTTTCCAATTACATGTAAAGAAAATTTTCGCCATTTACTTTGATAAGATTTTGAGTTCTAAATATTTTTCTTTCTTCCTCCTTTCCTCTCTCCCCAATAAAGCAAGCAATCGATATATGTTATACATGTATAATGATATTAAATATATTTCCACACTCGTCATGTTGGGAAAAAAGAATCAGAATAAAAGGGAAAAATCAAGAGAAAGAAAAAAAATTTAAAAGATGAAAATAGTATCCTTCAGTCTTGCACTCAGACTCCATAGTTCTT
This sequence comes from Phalanger gymnotis, assembly GCA_028646595.1. NCBI lineage: Eukaryota > Metazoa > Chordata > Mammalia > Diprotodontia > Phalangeridae > Phalanger > Phalanger gymnotis. Next base: position 58,843,252 of record CM053623.1, on the reverse strand, counting down.
TCTCTGGATGTGGATAACATTTTCCATCATGAGTGTTTTGGAATTGTCTTTATAACTAAGATATTTCAATAAAACTGGAAGCAAAATTCGATATCTGTGCTGATGGGAGATAGAGTTGTAAAATAAGCCCAAAGTATGTCTTTTGTTAGACAACCAGTTGTAATGAGCTTGCCTTCTTCTTCATGCTTGACTTAAGCTAATATTAACATTAATTTTCATTTCCTAAACATACGCCATCTAGCAGTAGAGTAGAGTTCTGGACTAGATAATCTCTAAGGTCCGTTTTACCTGTAACATTTCATTAATGACAAGGTGTGACTGGAGTGGGAAGGAAGGCAACTTAAAAGTATACTGAGTAATAGAAAAGAGCTACCTAAAATGTATGGATGATCAAAAAGATTAGTCATATGAGGATAGTGAAGAGATGACCAGCTAAGAAAGGGACTCTCTTCACCCTCCCCCTCCAAGAGCCAAGAAGGCTCAGTAAAGATTTGGAGGCTATCTAATTCTGTATCCATTACTAAGCCTCTCTGAGTCTCAGAAATACAATCTATTGGCCTAGATGTGATTTCACCTTTATCCCCTTCACTCACACTGCTACCATATTAGTTCAGGAGTTCATTACTAGACTATTTTAATTCTCTCCTTAGTTTGTCTTCCACACTTTTGTTCTCTTCCCCCTCTCTAGCCTACCCTAGAAAATAATTTTCTTAAGTTATGGATCCAACTGGGCCACTCTGTTGTTCAAAAACCTTTGATCATTCCTCATTGGCCCTAGAATAAAATAAAACTCCTGGTATTTAAGTCCCTCAACAATCTGACTCCTATTTTACCAGCCTTATTTCATATCACTCCTGTTTGTTTTTGTTTTTTTTTTATCCCCACAGACTTAGCTAACAGGGAAACAATTGGTTAAGAGTGAGAGCCTAAAAGCAAAAGAAAGAGGTTCCAAAATAAAGTAGCATTAAATCATCAATTGACTAATGTCTGCTGGCTTCAAAGAGACCCAAAGTGGGCCTTAGAGATGATGGTGTAAGTGCCAATTACAAAGGCATAGAGGAATACAACACATGATTCTTGCCCTTCAAGAGCTAACAATCAAGACCAACAAAAAAGACCTAGAAACATAAAAATGCCATAAAGGTACAAGGATAGCATGTAGGTTTATCCCTGGTAATAATTCTGAACGCAGAATTACATTCTATAGTGGGCCAATGTGAATAAGGAAGGCAGGAATGTAATAGCATAAGTTGCTAAGGTCTCCACCTTAGTCACCAAACTGGCTTCAGGTAGCTTTGTGATCTTGCCCTCAGGTAACTTGGCATGGCCACTGGGAGGATTAGGAGGCTGAGGGAGGTCCTGTTACAAGGGCTTCACAGCATATCTTTCCAGTTTTGCTGGACAAACTCCAACGATTCCAAATGGCTCAAACTGACAATCATGGATGAAGCAAATTAGAAGGGATTTTCTAATCCCAGATCAGATAGTTGACTGGTTCCTAAGCTCTGACAGAAGCTATCTATGTAGTGTTTTTTGATCCAAGCCATTGTACACTGTAACATAGGACATTTCTGGGTCAGGGAAGCAAGGGTGTTCCTTAGGGTCATTTACAGACTACTAACTTAGTTCTCCTTACTTTTTTTTCAATAATACCTTTGTAAGCAGCTGAACAATGAACCGATTCCATTTGTCACACCAAAAGAATCTTCTGAACTGAGTGTTTTGTACTTAACCAGGGGTCCTAAGGATACATATTCTCTGTACATGCATAAGTGTTCTCCCTTTTCATCTTTCTTTTGTGTGCTGTCTTGCCCCATTAGAATATAAGCTCCTTGAAGGCAGGGACTGTCTTTTGCCTTTTGTTGTAACCCTGGTGCTTATCGTAGTTCCTGCATCAGTTTTTGCTTTTTCAGTTGTTTCCAGTCATGTCTGGCTGGGGTCTTCCTGACCCCATTTGTGTTCTTTTGGCAAAGATACTGGAATGGTTTGTCATTTCCTTCTCCAGATCGTTTTATAGATGAGAAAACCGAGGCAAACAGGGTTAAGTGACTTGCCCAGGGTCACACGCACAACTAGCAAGTGTCTGAGGCCAGATTTGAACTCAGGAAGATGAGTCTTCCTGACTTTAGTCCTGGCACTCTATCCACTGTGCCATTACCTGACACATAGTATGTATTTGATAAGTTTGACTGACTTTGTGGCTTCTTTTGTCCCAAATAAAACCTCACCTTCTATGGGAGGCCTTTTCTACCCATTCTTTATTGTAGCGCTGTTATACCAAGAGCAAGCAAGACACTCACAGAGTATAAGTTTTAATTGGAGAATTTATTAGCCAGAGACTGTTCGGGGTTCAACCCAAATCAGAACAGCTTCGAATAAAGCTGAAGGAGTCATATTTATACAGAAAAACAAGGTATAGTGGTTAATTATCTTTGAAATTTACAGGCCAGGTCACAAGGTGGTTGGGGGAACAGGATCAAAGACCCTGACATATCAAAGACTGTGACAGGTTATCCTTTGGTGGGATGATCTTATCTACTGACATTCCTTGGAGGAGTCAGGGAGCCCCAGGGACATTTGCTAAATGCCAAAAGGTCTGAGTCTGTTCTTTCTGGGGGTTTTATCAGGGGCTGTGGGGCAGGGGTCTTTTGTCAGCAATAACTGGTTTCTTCAAGTTTCACATTCCCCACTTCTTTTATGAAGCTATTCAAACCCTTGAAAGAGGAAAGACCTGATCTGGAGCATCTAAAATCTGGGCCACTAAGATAGGGAAAGTATTTTGCATGAGAACGAATTAGGAGAGTTAAACATCCTCTTACAGTTACGGCCAGGATCAATAAAATAAGGGGTCCAGCCAAAGTGCTAAGCAAGGTGGTGAGCTGGTGGGGGGGACATTGGTCCCCTGCAAATCACTCAGTGTCAGCTTAGGCTGGTCCCAGGTGCACAGGTCTGCAGTAGAAGTTCCCCTAACAGCATGTTGTAAAGTAGAGCCCATAAAGAAAGGGAGTTGGAAGTAACTGAAGGCATGTATATTAACAATAGAGGGCAAGGCTCAGGTAGAGATTTTGGCCTAATGATAATGTAAGGCTTATGTATGGCCTTAAGGGAAGGCCAAGTCTGGTTGGAAGATTCAAGGAGAATTCAAGGAGGCTCCCAGGGACTGTATTGCAGATTCAAGGGGGTTCCCAGAGACTGTGCCCTCATCATTTCCCCTCAAACGAATAGGACCCAAATTCTTTTGGGGTTGGGGATGAAGATCTCAGTTTCTGAAACTGCTTCCTGCTGGCAAGGGGCGTAGAGCTGTCCCTGCTTTGAGGGGTTTGGTTCAGGGGCTACATAGTCTGAGCGAAGTTTAGAGAACAAAGAAGCCCAGGTCCTGGATCTTCTTCCAGTTACTCATTAATTCAGGCTCTGGGTCTGGTTGAAATTAAAAATGATATAAAATGGTATAAAACATTCCACAGTGCCTTCTCTCTTTAATTATTTCCTATTTATCCTTTATAGAGCTTCGCTTGTGTGTATGTATATGCTTGTGTGTGTGTGTGTGTGTGTGTGTGTGTGTGCATCTAATGTTTGCATGTTGTCTCCCCCATTAGATTGTAAACTGCTTGAGAGCAGGGACTGTTTTTTCCTCTTTTTGTATCCTATACTCATCACAGTGCCAGGCTGGTGGTAGGCACTTAATAAATGCTTATTAATTGATTGTCAGAGTGGAGTTCTCAAGATGGAGGACTTAATACACTCAAGCTTTAAAAAACAGAATAGGAAATGTTTGCTGCATGCCTGGAAGGAATATAATCATTTAAACCAATGAGTTGTTGGCAAGCAGGATGAGATGGCTTAAAACAGGGTAACCTGAAATGTTTCGGAATAACGTGGTATTAGGCTATTTAATCTGTCACTGTGCTGATAATGTTCCTCAATTACAAATAACAATACTGAAGAATGTCTTTAGTTTAAGTTGTATAAGACCAAACCCGTGGATGTACTGATTTTATGGTTTTCAAGTGCTGCCCTCACAACAACCAGATGAGATAAATAGCCTCAAAATTATTACCTATTTATAGGTGAGGAAAATGAGTCTCAAAGAGATAACTTTGCTCCAGCTCACATGAATAATAAATATTTAAAATAATAAGAGAAACGCACATCGAAACCACTCTTAGTTTTCATCTCATAGGGGCAGCTAGGTGGCACAGCGAGTAGAGCACCAGCCCTGGAGTCAGGAGGAGGACCTGAGTTTTCATCTCATGACCAGAAAATTATCATAAATGAAAAAAGATGGAAATTGGAAGACATGCAACATAATATTATCATATAATCATGTATTTAGAGTTGGAAGGGATTTTAGAGGACATTGAATCTGATCCTCTCATTCAACAAATGAGAAAACTGAGGCTGGAAGGTTAAATAAGTCATTTACTCAAGGGGGACTCACTAGTAAGTACATGAATCAAGATCTGAATTCAGATCTTCCTGACAACAAGCCTAGCACTCTAAACACAACAGCTAGCTTGGTGTTGGTAGGGCTAGCAATTAGTCCAATCATTCTGAAAAACATCATGTAATTATTCGGACCCTCCTAAATCACTGCTCATCATGGTGGAGGGGCTTGCATAGCTCAATGAAACTAGTAGCTATGTTGTGTGGGGTAATCAAAGATGGGCTAGAAGGTAACATCAAAAAAAAAACTAACTACGATCTTGGAAACTGGTCCCATCACTTCATGGAAAATAGAGGGAGAAGAAATGGAGGCAGTGTCGCATTTTACATCCTTGGGCTCAAAGATCACTGCAGACAGAGAATGCAGGCATGAAATCAAAAGATGTTTTCTCCTTAGAAGGAAAGCTATGGCAAATCTAGAGAGCAGAAACATCACCTTGCCAACAAAAGTGCCTATGGTCAAAGCCACGGTTTTTCCAGTAGCAATGTATTACTGTGAAAGTTGGACTGTGGAGCAAATCTGAGTGCTCCAGAATGGATACTTTCAAATTGAGGTGCTAGAGGAGACATTTGAGAGTCCCTTGGACAGCAAGGGAGTCAAATAAATCAATACTTAAATGAATTCAGATTACTCACTGGAAGGCCAAATACTGAAGCTGAAGCTTAACCACTTTGGCCACATAATGAGAAGACAGGACTCATTGGAAAAGTCTCTGATGTTGAGAAAGATCGAAGGCAAGAGGAAAAGAGGATGGCTGAGGCTGAGATGGATAGGGAGCCTCATGGGCACAACGAATATGAATTTGTACAAGCTTTGCTATACAGTTGAAGATAAAAGGGCTTGGCATGTGATAATCCATAAACTTATAAAGAGTTGAACATGACTGAACAACAGCAAACAACAATTATTCCACAGGAGAGAAAATTCAGAGTGACTTGGCTCATTTATCAAATTTACAGCTTTTCCAAGAGGAGAGGTTCATAATAAGGAATTCCTTATAAACTCACAATATCCAAGCAATGAAAATGTGCACATTGTAATGTAATTATAAATTGACATACTCTTGTCAGTCCAGAAAACCACACTAGATTCTCCATTTTCAACAAAGCCATTGAAAAATATAATTATGTCAAGAGCTTGGAATGAATGACTGAAGGAGGATTCTTTTTTGTTTCGTATATGTGGCAAAGCCAATAGAGATTCATAATGCCTTGTTTCTACTAGCATTGTTGGGGAAGAAAGTGCTCCACATATATGAATTTTCTACAATGCTTAGTTTATTAATGAACGAACTTTTTAAAAAAACGATTCAACCATTTTGGCAGAACTTTTCTTTAAATGCCTCATAAATATTCCTACTTTCTTAAACTGAGTAAAATGAATGTAATTTAGCCTTTTCTTAATGGCACTGAATAATCTTTATGACCACCCATTAACGTACTATTGTATTGTGCTATAACATGAGTGAGTTTTTCTGTCTCCTTCTCATGCTTTCAGGGTATCACCTGTCTGCCTGTCTGTCCCCTCTTATATAGAAGTGCCTGCTTCTAGCATCCCTCCTCCTTTAGCTGTGTTCCCTTTAGGTGTGTTCTTTCCACCTGCTGTCAACCAGGGAATCACATATTCATTAGAATCATCAAATTTTAAAGCTAGAAGAAGAGACTTTTGAGCTCATCTGCTCCAAATTCTTTGTTTTTATCAACAAGGACACAGGTCCACTGATGCTAACTCATTTACTTAGGGTCACATGACTAGTTAGGAGCAGGAATGAAACCAGATCCCAAGTGTTCTGATTTCCAATCTAGTCCTCTTTCTGCTACCACATCTTGCTTTCCATATTACCATTTTAACAAATCTCATTTCAGAGTCTTGGGACAGCAGCTTCAGTGACTCACCAAGAATTATTTGTTTGTTTGTGGTTACTTTATTCTTCTCAGCTGTGTTCTAGGTGGCTGAGGGTGTCAGAAATCTGACCTCTAGGTAAGTGGGGCCATATTTTATCTTAGTTCCATAGGACTGGCTAATTAGGGAAAGAATCTCAAGTGGTGATGGTAATGGGAAGGATTTTTTGCTTACTTTCTTCACCTTGCTCTGATTCAAAGGTTATATGTACATTGGAAAAGTGAAGCAAAGGGTTAGACATTTATCTCGTGAATTCTGAAGACAGTCTGCAGCACACATCCTAAGTCCCTCTTTCCTAAATCAATAGTTCCTCTCCCAATTAGTCAAATAATTGCTCACTACACTGTGTAGACACAACTTAATTGATGCTTGAAGCAAACTGAGTCTAATTAATGCCCAAATCCTGCCCCCATTTCTCCCAAGATTAGATTTGGAGACCAAATAAATAGGTCGTTTGTGTGATGTTTCATAATACTTATTTTTAGATGAGAAGACAGCAATGACTGAGTGAGGGCCACCAGAGTGAAATGTGGTCAATGATGGGCTTTCTCTGCTACAATCAAAATGAAAGTTAGCTTTTGGAGACTTTGTTGGGTTAGGATATTTTCTTGAACCCAAAAAGATAAATGTTCACATAAGGAACTAATGATAAGAAATGTCACTACAACCTTTGTCTTCAAGAGACTTGGGAAACAAACTAGAGAACAGCAATTCTCTTTGATTATGAATACAAATTCTTTATCTCATTAGAAGGAAGCTTCTAAATAATTGAAATTTTAGCTGGAAAAGATTTTGATTTATTAGGATAGTCACACTTATCCTATAGTCACACACAACAGAAGCCACAAGAAACAATAAACGCACAAATAGCTTTGTGCCTCTCTAGATGTCACTGTTTTTCAGACACTGTCATTTATTTCCATTCTGAAAATGGACAGTTAAAGGACATTTATGTATAGCAATCCAAAATTTGAGCGATCAGAAGCCTGATTAGCTTGGTGGTGCCCTTAATCAATATCAAAAAATCTTTTTTTTAATTGCTTGATGGGGTCAATGCCTCTCCTGAAACATGTGAGTCATTTCAATGACATAAATTAAAAACCGAATCTCATAAAATCAAGATGTATATGGGTTTCTGTGTGCAATTGTGCTTCCCTCCATGTGTGTTTATGGAGCGGTGTGTGTGGAGGATATGGGTATAGGTATGTTTGAGTGTGCACACTTGTCTTTTGACCATGCCACAGTTGGGGAGCATTACAAGGCTGAAAAAAACAAAGGGAATTTGTGTCATTTTTCAACATTGGTAATACATATAATCCACCCTTAGTCTAGAAGCTTCGACTGTTACATATAAGGTTGACATTATCTGTATCTCTGGCTCAGAGGTGTAATGTTACCTTAGCTTTCCAGCAATCACTCCAACATCTGGTTGTTCCACAACACGCTGGTCTCTCAGCTATCCTTTGCCAAGATTCCACAGCTATGCCATATTGTTTGAGGTTGGGTTTCAGCATGTCTTTATGATGAGTCTTCTGCCCACCTCATATACAGTCATACAACTTAAGCTCACTCCATAGTAACTTCACAGGTATTCTGTCGTCATGCATCCTACACATATATCCAACTCGAAGAAGCCAAGTCCTAGCAGGCATGACTGGGAGATCACCTTTACCCCATGGGAAATTTAGGGATTTGCCTAATCTCATTGTGTGTGTGTGGGGGCATCTGGGCTATTTTCATTCTTGTCATGATGCAGAGAGCTTAAATGGTCTGACACCCTCCGGATGCTATACTTAATGTGTTGATTTTCCTGGTCTTCTTCATGGAAAAAAATCCAGTCATGGGATCATAGATTTAGAGCTAGGAGAGAATTCAGGGGTCATTAGATCCAAACCCTTCATTTTATAGTTAAGGAAACTGAATCACAAATGGTTAAGTGAGTCTCCCAAGATCAGAAGCTAATTAGTGTCCCAGGTATGATTTGAACCCAGGGCTTCCTGACTCCAAACTCTATTCACTACACCAGAGGTATCAAATTTGAAGTCCAGCTGCATGTAGCCTACAATTAAAACATAATTGGGAAACAGTTAAAATTAATTTTGTGGTTTGGTTGTTTCAGTCTTGTCCAACTCTTTGGAACCCCATTTAGGGTCTTCTTGGCAAAGACAATGGAGTAGCTTGTCAACAAGTAGACACTTACTATACGCCAGGTCCAGTGCTAAGCTTTACAATGAAGTCAAAGGTCTTAACCAAAAAAAGAGAGGGTGCCTGAAATAACGCATATAAGGTGCTTTATCAACCTTAGAGTGTTACATAAATGCCAGCTAGTATTTGAGCCAAATACTTGTCCTCCGGTACCTTACATTGCATTAATACCTCATTTGGCTGCTAATCTCTCAAAGAATGTGTTGGCTTCCTTGAATCTGGTTTCAGCTTCTTCATCCAGAACTGCAGCACTTTTCCGAGCTGAATTCTTTCACCAGGTTTGGCACTATATAGACACTGAAAATCTCTGGATGTGTGCAGGATTTCTTTGGTACAACTGGGTGCATAACCTAAGGATTTTTAGGAACTTTAGTGTCCTCATGTATAAAATGAGGCTTTGGACTAGATTATGTCTGAGGTCACTTCCAGGCCTATGATTCTATTACCATATGATTTTATGACTCACCGTATGAAAAATTGTGGTATAGGAGTAATTATGCTAACTGAGCCTCAATTCCCTAGACACCTCATCTGTAATACACCTTACCCTTGGCCTCCATGACAGTCTCAAAGATGTCATTGAAAGCCCATTGAACTGGAGCTTCAGAACACACAAAAGCTGAAAAGGGATGATGTATTCTGTGGTTGAAGAGTGTTTAGTAGAATATGAGTCAAAGAAATAAAATATGATCATGGAAAATAGTTTACCCTCAAACTATCCTGGAAGAATTTACAGATAATATTCTTTAGGTTCGACAAAATAATCCAGCCCTCCTTTATTTGAGGGACCTTTAATATAGAATGATATTTGACAGATGCGACTGCTGTTCATTGACATACTTGCCTGTTTTGGACAGATCTCATCACCGGAAAGTGATATATTATTGTACCCATTGGTCGCCCAAGCTTCATGCATCAGAAGACTTGCTCATGAGTGCCAAGCTGATGGGTTCCTTAGCAACAATGGCATCCTGCATTGTATATGTGAAGATAAGATTAAACCTATAAACCTGACAAGAGACAAAAGGAAGCCTTACAAGGGGAGGACAGGCAAATTGCTCTCGTCTGGTTTTCTATCTAACAGGGGCAACGCTGATATCTCATTTCTCTTAAGTCACCATTGATTTCTTACTCTATCTCCCACAAGCATATGCATGCAAGTATGTATATACAAACCATATACATAGTTTCTTTTCTGTAAGTAAAGGAGATCCATCCTTTCACAAATATTTATAAGGAAAAGAATCAATTTAGACTCTGGTATAACTCAAACTGAAATGTCATTAGTCATCAACCCTCAAATTAGAGTAGCCTAGGTCAGAAACCTTGTCCTGTGCCCTGGTGGTAACTAAGCACCTTGCTCCGAGGCAAGTATCGTAACTTTGCCTTCTACATGACACCCTTCCTGCCAGTTGCTAGAGCCCTCCCGCCCACCCACTCCTCATTCAGATTACCTTGAAAATGATTTATATAGACCCGTATATGCTTATGATATCTTCTCTATTAAAATGTAACCTCCTCGAGGGCAAATATTGCCCTCATTTTTGTCTTGATATTTCGAGTTGTGGCACACAGTAGGTTCTTAGTAACTAAAAGACAGATAGCTAGGTGGTATAGGCAGCTAGATAGCCCAGTGTGTAGAGAACCAGGCCTAGAGTTAAGAAGATCTGAGTTTAAATCTGACCTCAGATATTTACTTGGTGATCCTGGGCAAGTCGCTAAACCCTGTTTGCCTCAGTTTCTTCATCTGTAAAAAGAGCTGGAGAAGTTAATGGCAAACCACTCCAGTATCTTTGCCAAAACAAAAACAAAAGAACAAAAATAAATAATTTCATGAAGAGTAGGACATAACTGAAATGACTGAACAACAACAGCCAGATGGTGCAGTGGACAGAGGGCTTGACCTAGAATTAGAAAGACCTGGGTTCAAATCCTGCCTCAGACATTTACTAGCTGTGAGAACTGGGAGCAAGTTACTTAACCTCTCTCTGACTCGGTTTCCTCATCTGTAAAATGGAAACACAGCACCTACTCCTCAGGGTTGTTGTGAGGATAAAATGTGATGATATTTGTAATGTGCTTTACAAACTTGAAAATGCTACATAAATGCTAGCTAATAATTTTGATAATGATGTTTTTTGATCGATTGATGGATAGGAGCATGGAGATGGCTTAGTAGCTGCCTAATCACTGAACATTCCCTCTGATCTCAAATTTAGAGGAAATTGTTTATACTGTGAAGAGGGGAGGTAGGAGACGTCTCCCTCCAAAGCCTTAAGAAAAGAATAAGTTCCATAAAGTTATCTATTTTTCTTAGATGTGACTTTGTACTTATGAAGTAGAAGTGACAAGAAGTCAGAATAAAGAGATGCTAGCAAGTGGTGCCATCATGAAAGTAACATTCACAAAGAAAAACAGCTTAAAAACCTGTCGTTCAAAAAATGGCAGGAAACAGAGAACTTGTGTTTGTGATGTTAAGCTTTTGAGGGGAACCTTGTCTATCCAGGAAACATACCCTACCTCTCCTAGGTGTGTGCAGAAGTGTGTTTGTTTAGTTCTATCGTATACTTCATTTTCTACTTAAATTACATTTGGAAGAGGAAATTCTATGGAGAGCTGAATCATTCTAGTGTTGGTGGTGGTGGGGGTCGGTCGTTGTCAGTCTCATCTGACTCTTTGTGACCTCTTTTGGGGTTTTCTTGGCAAAGATACTGGTGTGGTTTGCCATTTCCTTCTCCAGTTCATTTTACAGATAAGAAAACTGAGGCAAACGGGGTTAAGTGATTTGCCCAGGGTCACACAACTAGTGAGTATCTGAAGCTAGATTTGAACTTAAGAAGATGACTCCAAGTATGATATTCTATCTGTTGAATCACCTAGCTTCCCATGTTACAATCACTCCAACAAAGACAATTCAGGGTATACTAAGAACTGAGCAACAATTAAAAAAAATAAAATTAAAGAGTGGTGTGGGTCTCTCTTTATGTAGAAGGAATACAAGGGGCATCGCTGTACAATGAAAAGAGTAGGGTTTGGAATAAGAGGAACTGGCTTCAAATCATAACTATGGCCTGCTTAAAGCATGGACCAACTGCACAGGGATACCACAGCACACCTTGTCTACATTTTATGCATGCCGATGCCGACACCTCACTGGAGAAGGAAATGGTGAACCACTCCAGTATCTTTGCCAAGAAAACCCCATGGACAATATGGCCTGCAGGGTCACAAAGAATTGAACACGACTGAACAACTGAACTACAACAAATGCTGACACCTAACTGTGTAATCTTTGTTTTCTGGACACGGAGGTGGCTCATTTGCTAACTAGCTATTTCTTAGAGGTAACATGATACATTGGATAGATTTGTCGATTTATGTGCAGCTGGGAAGACCTAGATTCACGTTCTACTTCTCACACTTATAAACTGACTGTGGGAATGCCACTTTAGCCTATTTGAGATTTAGTTTCATGATCTATAACATGGGAATAACCATTTCTATATCATGATTTCAGGATTTCTGTGAGGCTAAAATTAGATAATGCATATGAAGTGACTTGAGATCTATCAATGCAAGTCTGACACTTGCTAGTTGTGTAATCTGGGTAAATCACTTAACATTTATGAGCTTCAGGAAAATCCCTAGGCTTTACCTACTTAATGATAGGTAGAATGTGATCCTTTAGGCAGAGGCAGTTGCTGTGTTCCAGCACATTTATCTTACAGTTCTCTCCTCAAGGTGGATGTGGACATGTAAAGCTGAGACATATAGTTTATATGTGGTCTAACAGCCCAACTTGCCATTTAAGGTTTTTCTACAAAAAAAAAAATAGGTCAAGAAAAACAAGTGAACACAGGCATTCCTTTAGCTCTCTGGTAAATCTTATCTTCTTAAACTGTGCAAAATTAGATATTCCTTCCAGAAAAGACTTATACTGTCTATAAGTCTAAAAGTTTTTTTTCTCCCCACTCAGCAATAACTGTTTTCTCAATATTTGTAGACGATATCAAATTAGCATTACCATTTTCCTCCATTTTTGAGTTTTTGGAATGTGGAATCATAATCTATATATAATTACATTATATATATATATATGTGTGTGTGTGCGTGTGTGTGTGTGTGTGTGTGTATTACTGAGCAAGGTAGAATGTCGGCAGTGGCCTAGGTGACCGTGTCAGTTTGTTGATTTCTTTCTAGCCATAAAATGTCAGCTGAAGAGGAAAATAATTAGAACATATTACTCACCGGGGGGAGAAGAAGAAGGGAGAGAAGCCTGAACATCATTCTTCTAATAGATATGAAGGTGATAATGGATTGCAAATTAGATAGACGTTTGGAGTACAACATGAAAACAGACTATAATCCAATCTGATTAATTCCTGCTACTATAGGTAACTGACAAGATGGTATGTGGACAATAATAGGAAAGTTTAAAAAAGGGAGGGCTTGGTGGGGTGGTTGGGGGAGAAAATGAGTTCACTTTTGGACATGTTGATTTTAAGATGTCAACAGGACATCTAGTGCAAGATGTCCAATAGGCATTTGTAGATGTAAGACTGGAGGTCTAGAGAAAGATGAATTATACAGAGAGAGTCCTAGGAATCATCGGTAAATACATATACACATACATATAAATATGCATATACATGTACGTATACGTGTACATATATGTGTACATGTACATGTACTTATACATATATATGTGTGTATGTGTGTGTGTGTATGATTATTGAACCCATAGGAGCTGGTGAAATCACTAAGTGATATAGCAGAGTGAATGTAGAAGAAAGCCCAGGACAGAGCCTCAGCGTATACCTACAATCACTGGGTATGATCAGGATGCAGATCCAAGAAAGGCAACTGAGGGTAGGTAAGATAGGTAGGAAGAGAATCAGGAAAAAGCGACATCCTACAAACCTAGGGAGGAGAGAGTATCCAAGAAAAGAGGGTAATTTATAGTGTCAAAGGCTATAAAGAAGTCAAAAAGAACAATGATTGAGAAAAGGCCATTCGTTTTGGCAATTAAGAGATCATTGTTAACTTGGGAGAAAGCAATTTTAGTTAAATGATGAAATTGGAAGCCATAGTACAGACAGTTTCTAAATGAATTCAAGGAGAAGTAGATGGCATTCAGCATATATAATTTTCTCAAGGAATTCAGTCTTGAAGTTGCGGAGAGAGATGGGATAATAGCTAGCAAAGATGTTCATACCAAATGAGATTTGTTTTTTTCAAGGTTGAGAAAAACATGGAGGTGGCTTGTAGGCAGCAAGAAAAGAGTCAGTGGCTAGAAAGAGATTGAAGACAAGGTCTAAAACAAGGGTAGGAAATCTGTGACCTGGAGGATACATGTGGCCTTCTGGGTTCTCAAATGCAGCCCTGTGACTGAATCCAAACCTCACAGAACAAATACCCTTAATAAAAGCATTCGTTCTGTAAAACTTGAACTCAGTCAAAAAGCCACCCCCAGGGACCTAGAGGTACACATGTGGCCCACTCCTGGTCTAGAAGGAAAGGTCATGGGATGTAGTAGGACCTTGGTGCCTTGGCACCCAATAAGCTTTCCTTACTTCAACCTTAGGCAGAGGCTAGTTTGATGTAAGTCAAAGTAAAGGAAAAGAAATTGAAAAAGATATGTAGAATGTTGTTACCAATAATAACGATTTTGGAGGGAGGGGAGAAGGACTAAATTATTCCAAATTCAAAAGAGCTAGGTTTAATTCCAGCTCAACTACTTATTTCTGTGTGATCTTGGATAAGTCCCTTCTTTGAACTTCTACGCAACAATTCATCATAAGGAAAATGCCTATAAACCCTAAAGAAGCTATATACATGTGAATGACCTAACTGACCAAAGAAGAATTACCAATGATTCTATGTTCAAAGCTAGAGGCAGAAATCTCAAACTAAGGAAGAAAAATGATCATATTTAGATAGTGCTTTAGGGTTTATAAAATAGGTTACATATATTATCTCCTTTAATCCTTATTATAACTACGTGAAGTCAGTAAAGCCGATATTACTAAACTCATTTCTGAGATGTAGAGAATGGGATATAAGAGTTAAGTAACTTGCCTTTGCCAGACAAAAAGGTCTCCTATCTACAGATAACCCATTTTTCCCACTAAATATGTCCCAATCAACCAAGAAGACAACTCTCTGTTAAGAATATATATATATATGTATATATATGTATATATACATATATATTAAGCATAGTAGAGGGAGACATAAATGGGATGACGAGAAATGAAATTTATGCTAAAATTCTGTCCAAAAACCCTCCCTAACAGAGGCATGACAACCAGCCATTAGCACTATCACAAGTGGAATGTCTCAGGAATTGTGGTTCCCCCTTACTGGAGAACTTAAACGAAAGTTGGATGGCCACTTTGAGTCCATGTTGTAGGGGAGATTTTTGTTCAAGAGATGGGCTGACTTTGGTACTGAGTTCTTCTCCAACTCTAAAATTCTGCAATTTCCACATATTGAACACTATTCCAATGGATTTAAAAATAGACATCCTACTAATGTGTACATTTTAACCACAAGTGGACAAAACACCCACAAATACAACCACTGTATAGTACAAAAGTGATTCCTGTGAAAAACAGCCCTCAGCAGCCTTCTGTGGAAAGAGAAGTTTATGGGAAATAGTTTATATGTGTTTCATCACCTCTGTCATTTCTGGAAGAGAAGCTAAGTCTGAATTGATTTCTCTTTGCTGTTTTCATCATAGAGATGTGTTAGAGAGACTTAGCTATTGCTAATATTAATTTGAAGAGGTTTATTGCCTCTAAGGGATCAAATTCATTGCTTAGTTTCATTGTGATATGTTGCTTTCTGTCAAATTAAACTGTCACATACAACAGTAATGTACACAACAGTCCTGTCTGCAGTGTCAATCGTCACTGTACTAGCGCTCTATGAAGCATTTGCTCTGTGCAGAGCACTGGACTGGGTGCTGTGGGAAATAAAAAAAAAGGTAAGTAATCATCTCTGCTTCCTTTCCTTTTCGTCATATGAATTGGGAAGAGAGT
This sequence comes from Phalanger gymnotis, assembly GCA_028646595.1. Taxonomy (NCBI): domain Eukaryota; kingdom Metazoa; phylum Chordata; class Mammalia; order Diprotodontia; family Phalangeridae; genus Phalanger; species Phalanger gymnotis. Next base: position 58,827,658 of record CM053623.1, on the reverse strand, counting down.
AGAAAACAGGGCAGTCTTTATGGGAAAAACAATATTTGAGCTGTATTTTAAAGGATGGGTGGGAATTTAATAGGTGAAGAAAAGGAAGGAGAACACTCTAGGTTTGGGAAACATTATGAGGAAAGGTATGGCACCATAAGAATGAAGAGTGTTTCCAGAGGGTAGAGAGCATTTTATTTTGGTTGAGGCATCAAGGGCATGGAAGGATAAAATATAAGACCAGAAAGGGAACAAGGCCAGATTGTGGAAAGTCTTTAATGCTGGGCAGAAGGTTTCTAACTTTAGATCAGGGCTGTCCAACCTTAGGTTTTTATTGGAACAATAGACAATATATTCTGATTTGCCATTTTAGTGAGAGCTCTTCAGTAGCTCAGCTTTGTTTACTAAAGCATTTATGTAAATTTCTATGCTTATAGGCAGGTTGCATAAATCACACTGCGAGCTGCATGCAGCCTGTGTGCCACATTTTGGGCAGCCCTGCTTTAGATGGTAGGCAATATGGAGCCATTGACCATTTTGGAGCAGAGGAGTGACATGTCCAGATTTGGAGGTAGGGGTGGAAGGAGGAGTGAAAGTAGGTAGACCTGTAAAGAGATTATTTTTAATAGTCCAAGAAAGTGGTAATGAGGTCCTGACCTAGGGAAGTAATTGTAAGAATTGAGAAGAAATGGATTAGAAAGTTGTTGAGGTAGAATATGAAAGATTTGGCAACTGGTTGAAAACAAGAGGTCAGGGTAAAACTAGGTGAATGGTGACAGAAGTAGTGGATTCAGAAGGAGGAACAGATTTATGGAGCAGAATAATGCACTTGATTTGGGATGTGTTAAGTTTAACATGCTAGTGAAACTTAGGGGGATTTATTTCTTTAGGAAGCTGACAATGAGGGCTCTGGAACTCAGAAGATAGGTTAGGACTGGAGAAATAATTTGTAAATAATCAGCTTGGCAGTGGGATTGAATGAGATTGCAGAAAAAAGAAAAGAGGTGAGATCCAAGGACAGACCCTTGAACACTAATATCAAGGCTGCAAGAATAAATGAAGGGCTGGTGAAAGAGAAAAAATTCAGAGAACCAAGAGACTGGTTTCTCTGATGCAAAGGAAGAACAATTCGATAGGAATTGCAGAAAAGATAAAGAAAAGGAGGACTGAAAATAAAAAAGGTCATTCATTTTAGAGGTCATTTGTGCTGAGAACAATTTCAAGAGTTTTGTGGGGTCAAAAGCTCAGCTGAATGGCAGGTATGTCTTAATGCATAAAGCACTGGACTTGGAGTCAGAAATACCTAAGATCAAATCCTGCCTCAAAATATTATCCGTATCACTCTGGGTGTGTCACTTAATCTCTCAGCTTCAGTTTCCTCATCTGTCAAATGGGGATAATAATTGCACTTACCCCACAGGACTGTTGGGATCAGGTATGTAATATGCTTTGCAAACATTAAATGTTTGCTATAATTTGCTATTATTTAAATGTTTGCTATTAAACATTTAAATGTAAATGTTTGCTATTATTATTGAAATGGTTGATGAGAAAGTGGAGGATTTGGGAGCATTAGACATAGACGAGTTTTTCAAGTTTAGCAATAAAAAGAAAGATGAGAAAGTAACTGAATAAGAGAGAAGGGTAAGAAAAAGATTAATTTGGAATTTGGGAAACCAAAGCAAGCTGGGAAGGAAAGAGTGATTCAATATGTATGAGGAAGAGGGAATAAGTGTTAGATCAAGGTCATGAAAAAGAGGGGAACAGATGGTACCAAGGCCAATGGTAGAAGGATTGGCCTTAGTTAGAAAGGGATGCCCTTTATTCTCTGAATGGAGACAATGTGACACAACAGAAAGCATGCTCAATTTAGAATGGTATGTCTGGGATATAAATTGGAGATCTGGGATCTTGGGCAAGTTATTTACCTTCTAATGTTGTTAGGTTCCTTGTCTCCATAATGAGGGGGGATTGGATAAAAGGATCTCTAAGGTCCCTGTCAGCTCTAAATCTATGATACTATGAAGGAAGAGAGAGTAGATGATGAATTTAAAGATATTCATGACCTGGATCCAACCTCTCCAGACATTTCACATTACTCCCTCCTTGCCACTCCACACATCCTTAATTTTCCAGTGAAATCAGTTTACTTTTTCCCCATATATAATATTCCAGCCCTGCCCCCCACCTCCATGACTTCATGAAGGCTATTGACCATGCCTAGAGCTCTCTTCTTCCTCTTTGCATCCATCTTTTGGAATCTATGCTCCCTTCAGGTTTCATATAAAGTGTCATCTCTTTTGTGAGACCCATCCTGATCCTGCCAGTTATTAACATGCCCCTGAAATAATTATTTGGTTCCTATACATTTTGCATTTACTTATCTATATATAATATTACTGCCTACTTCTGTCCTGGACCCAGAGTAAAATGTAAGCCTCTTGACAATAATGACTATATTAATTTTTGTCTTTGTACTATCTGTACCTAGCTCCACTCCTGACATATGTTTAATGCTTAAAAATTAATTATTGGATTGAATTGGAATAACTTTTGTGTAGTTATGAGAAGTTCTGGAAGAGAACTCAAGTCAGTTAGCCTCAATCTTTTCGGTGATATAAGATGTTAGGATGAGTGCGTAATTTGGGGAGAGAAGAGAAGAGAAAACCAAGCTTTTAGATTAGTCATTGTAGGAAATGAGATAAGAAACCAACAAGGGTACATTAGGACTGTTGCGGAGTGGCAAGGGACAACTAAAGTTGAGAAAGGAGAAGAAAAAAGCCCTATTTTCCTTCCTGCTTTTTTAAGAATTATGAATGATTTTCCAAATGTTTTAGCCATTGTTTCTGAAAAACATTCCCCGAGAGTGAGTCAGCCACTGACTAAATGATACAGTCAACTTTCTGAGATTTAGGATGTGCACTACTTCATGCAAACCACAAGCACATAGTAAGGATATGCCTGGAAACAGGACGGTATTGGATTGCTGTTGCCAGGACATATTTTCTTCTATACACACACACACACCCACCCCACCCAGGAGGGTAAGTATAATTTACACCCAATTCAGTAGAAAACGGTGACATGATACATATGGATACAAGATGGTGGAAATCCCAACCAGAGTGGTAGGAGCTAAACATTCATTCTGTGAAACAAAAACAAATATTTCATTGCTCTTGTTTCGTTGGAAGAACTATTTTGCAGCATAATTATATGATTTCTAGATAGTACTTAGAAGTGAATTATAGGATGCTGCTTCCATATTTCAGGGAGCTGTTGAGTTTTGCTTCACTATCCTCCGAGTGCCACCCAGAATTCTCATGAGACACCCTATAATTCAATTATAAATAAGACCCCAGGGAGGATAAAACTATATTTTACTGCTTGGTCTCACAAACACACACGCAAGTTCACGCACTCACACATACACGATCATTAGTCATTATATCATGAAACAAAACCTAAATCAAAGGTGCTCTGGTCTCTGTGTTCAGTAGGTACAATGAGAAGTATGACAATCTTCTTTCTTAATAAAAGGCACAGGTATGTTGCTGTTTTTCATGACCTCTCCAAGGTAGATTTTTTTTTCTTTGAGGTGCTAAGAATCATGTGCGAATTATGAACAAAAACAGTCATTTAATTTGACTCCGTATCATTGATCATAGAATAAATCATACCACTGAAAGGGAACAAGGCAAGCCAGCCAATTTAGACTTCTCACTCCATGTGGACTGATTTAAACTATGCTGCCATCTAAACAACGTCCTTTAACCATTTGGAAAACTATTATTGAATTTCCCTCTTAACCATCTCTTTCTCCAGATCGCTTCTCAGGCATTTCTATTTTTTTCAACAAAATTTTATTGTTTTCTTGTGTGTTTGCATCACCTGTATTTCCCCATATAACCTTCCTCCTTCTCTCTCCCAAAGAAATAACAAAGAATAAAAAAGAGGGGGGAAAGTTCTGCAACATGCCTAATATGCAAAAAAAGTCCAATATTTTATACAATGTTCCAGATCAGTAGTTTCCCTACCACTTCAAAGAAGTGTAGAGATGTGCCTTTTATATCTTCTCTTTGCGGCCAAACTTGGTCATTTTGATTTCATTCCATTCAGTTTTGCCGTTTTGTTGTATTGCTGTTTACAGTGTCGTAGTCCTTGTGCCTACTGTTTCCCCAGTTCTGGTTCTGCTCTCTTCATTTTGCATCTGTCTTCTCATGTATTCCCTTTGTATTCATCAGATCCAACATTTCTTAGAGTACAGTAATAATTCTTTACATTCTTATACCAAAACTTATTTAACCATTTCCCAATTGATAGTCATCTGCTTTGTTTCCAGTTCTTTGGAGCTACGGGAAAAAAATGCTACGAAGATTGTGGGGAGCAAGGAAAGGGATCCTGGTAAATGTTTAATAGCAGGCTCTCTAAATAACACAATGTAAGCATGACACACTTTTAAGTTTAATCCGCATTATTAAATAATCTATCACTTTATTAAGTCTAGACCAAGTGTCAATAAGCTACAGCAGCTGGGTCAGATCTGGCCTACCATGTTTTCATATAGCCTGCTAGCTAAGAATAGTTTTTACATGTTTTAAATACAATAAAACTTTATTTAAACATATAAAAGCCATTCTTAGCTCACAGCCATACAAAAACAAGTAGCAAGTTGACTATGATTTCATGGTGCCATAGTTTGCCTAAACCTGGTTTAGATGATCAACAAAACAATATATCAAGTCCTGATTTGTGGCATTTCTGAGATGTAAATGCTCACCCTAAAAAGTTAATAATTGGCTAGCTCTAGCACACTTGTCAGTATGGGTTCACTCTTTTTATAATTGTCCTCTTCATGTAACATATAATAGAAAAAGAGGAAGAAGAAAAAGAAGACGAACAGGAAGAAGAAGAAGAAGAAGAAGAAGAAGAAGAAGAAGAAGCAGAAGAAGCAGAAGCAGAAGCAGAAGAAGCAGAAGAAGAAAAAAGAAAGAAAGAAAGAAAGAAAGAAAGAAAGAAAGAAAGAAAGAAAGAAAGAAAGAAAGAAAGAAAGGAAGGAAGGAAGGAAGGAAGGAAGGAAGAGGAAAGGAGGAGAAGGAGAAGAAGAAGAAGAAGGAGAAGAAGAAGAAGAAGAAGAAGAAGAAGAAGAAGAAGAAGAAGAAGAAGAAGAAGAAGAAGAAGAAGAACCACTTCTGGGTCAAAGGGAATGGACCTTTTTGTAATTTCCTTAACATAGTTCCGGAATAGATAGATCAATTAATAGCTTCAACATTAATGTGTCTGTATTTCCAAAACCCTTCCAACATTGGTCATTCCCATCTTTGGTCATCTTTGCCAGTTCGTTAGATGCAAGGTGAAACTTCAAATCTATTTTGATGGGCATTTCTCTTATTATTAATTACTTAGAACAATGTTTCATATGGTATTAACAGTTGCAATTTTTTTTCTTTTGAGAACTATTTTTCATAACCTCTGAAGACTTATCTATGGGGGAGTGGCTTCCAGTCTTTTATGTTTCATGTCAGATGATATAACATGATGAAATATGACCTTGAAACACCAGGCTTAAGTCCCACTTCTGACACATACTGTGTTACCCTGCTTGTATAGTGTTGTTTGCACGGTATCCGTCCCTTTAGATTGTAAGGTCCACTGAGAGCAGTGACTACTTTTTGTGGGGAGGGCTGAGTTTAATGCTTTCTCTCTCTCTCTCTCTCTCTCTCTCTCTCTCTCTCTCTCTCTCTCTCTCTTTCTCTCTCTCTCTCTCTCAATATACCTATATCTATCTATTTATAGAAATATCTGTATATAGATATATATCTATATAGTTATTTATATATCATATAGATATCAATATATAGATATGTCTATATCTGTATCTATATATGGAGAGAGAGAGAGAGAGAGAAGATAACTTCTTAGAGGCAAATGGTCCTGATGAACACTTATTTATGAAGTTATAAACCTCCACCCAAATGGTAAAATATAAAACCAAGTTAATGTTTTACAGACTCATGGAAATGAAGACAAGAAAATTTTTAGCATAGAACAAAATCTTAAAGTATTCATTCCTTCAGTTTTTTAATATTAATTTGAGAGAGGCCATTTCAGGCTGGGTTCAAAGGTGAAAGCAAAATAAAGCAATGACCGTTTAATATTATCTAGGTACTATGGACATGGGTCTTCTGAGAGAGTTCTGCCTCTTAAATTGCCTGGCCAGTCTCAAGAAAATAGTCGTGGACTGCTCCCTTGGAGTGTTGATGAAAGACATTATGGAAGATGTTATGGCTTTTCCTTTTGGCCATCTCCACACCAAGCTTTTGGATGTCTGGCGATCATCTCCATCTCCCTTGAGCCCCACTATAAACTTGACTCTGTCCCTCAGTTCCCTGACTCTGATACACAAGCCTTCACCATACCTTGTCCAGAAACAGGTCTCCACACCATTCAAATGTCACTCTGAGGTATCAGATTCAACCTCCTCACATCCAATCTTGGACTGCCTTGGGGACTGTGGGCTCTGAAAGCTGAAATTTTGCCTTTTTTTGTCAAGCCTCCAGGCCACTTCCAGGTCACCTCTACACAATGTTGCCCAAGATATCCTCCCCATCTCTAGCTTCCCTTATAAGTTGTTTTTCTCTGTTAGAATGTAAGCTCTTTGAGACCAGAGATAATCTCGCTTGCTTATATTTGTATCTTCAGCACTTAAGACAGTGACAGCACCTAGTAAGCTCTTAACAAACGTTCTTTCTGGATTCAGCCTATGAATGCAACTCGGATTCTTTAGGGGAGAGAAAATAAAACTCTAATACCACGAAAATCCAAACAAGGGGAGGCTGGCCTGGACTATTATCATGGCTACATATAAATGCACATATGCATGTAGATATTTCCAAGTACTTACATTCCCCAGAGGAAAGATAGGACTTATGGTTACAAAACTCTAAGAAGCAAACATATTTATATGCCTTATAAGAGAGGTTCATAGAACCACAAACCAGACAATATGAACTGAATCATGACAGACATTGTTTAAAGGGCCTTACAAAATCCACAGAATGGTGGGAAAAGTAAAAATTAATACCTGGGTTTGGGGGGTTGGGAATCGGGAAAGACTTAATGAGGAAAGTAGTACTTGAAATAAACTATGAAACTAAAGATTCTACATAGAGGTAAAGAGGGATTGCATTCCAGGTGTTTGGGCTAGCCAGTGCAAAGGCTGGGAGATTAGAAATGTAATGTGGAATATGAGCAAAAGTAAAAAGACAAGTATGACTGGGTCATAGAGTATTAAACATATAATAAACCTGGAGAGGCAACTTGGGAAGGGCTTTAAATGCTGGGGGGAAAAAGAAGTTTTATTTGATCCTAATGATATTTTCCATCTTGTTTCTAGCTTCTATTTTTTTGATCTCCCTTCTTTTGTTTTTAGTGAAGGAGTTGATGCCCTCACCTCCATGCAGTCATGGGATGATAAGGTGTTCCCTTAGGAAGTAATTACAAGATGACTTCATGAGTTGTCATCTTGTGATTATATCCTGGGGGGAAGTTGAGAAGGGAAAAGCCAACTCCTCTATTCTTTTAAATTTTTCTCTTACACATTTAGCCCTCAGACTTGTGAAAGTTACATTTCATATGAAGAATGTTGTCATAAAGAAAATTCTTATGCATTATGAATAAGATTTCTCTTATTTACTTGCCTGTTAAATGAGGATAAGACTATGAGTCTGGCTTACTTCACCACATTGTTGTGACTATAAAAGGGTTGGCACTTAAATTATGGGAGGTTTTTCTAAAGTATGTGAAAGTAGTGAACTGGACAGTGATAATATAGTAGATTTCACATAACTGTAAATTTGAATTGAATTAAATGTAAATCTATTGTTGTTGTTGAGAATTATTTCCTAACAGTTTTATTCTATTCTGAAAATATCTTTAACTGGTTCCTCTAAACTGAAAACTCTGGCTCCTTTTCCCAAGACAAACAGTTGAAAGAGATTTGAGTAAGGAAGGACACAGTGACATAGGTATAATTGTGACATAGAAATGACATTGTATTTTCAAAAGCCAACATGAGAAGAACCCAAGATTTTAAAAGTCCTACCAAATTGAAAAGGCTTTGAATATGGACCTAGTGATGGATTGTATGCCTACTATCTGAGAACCAGCCTAGATATATAGGAGCTCACCAAAGAATATCAGTCACTATCTCATTGGCACATTTTTTTTCTTCCATAGAAGTTCATGAGGATAGTCTCATAAGACTTAGAGAAATGGCAGTTTTCATTGGTGGAGGATGTACCTTCACAGATGAAATCAAGGCTCTATGAAGGATGAAGTATTGACCAAGTAAGATTTATGGATGATTTATAGATTTTTACCAATTGACAGTTCTGGGAAACATCACAAAATATTTCCGTCTTCAGTCACTGGCTTTGAGAAATGTACCAATGTACCAATGGCTAAAACATGTCCTTCATCCAAGTGGATTTCTCATATCCAGCATTTCACTTAGGCAGCAAAAATCCTCTCCCCCCCTAAGAGAACATGATTTTTACCTATCCTGAGCCACTATTAACTAATTCCTCCCCTTCCTACGTATGCCCTTGCAAAGGATGGGGAAGGGGGAAGAAAGAGGAGAAAGGGAGCCAAAACTCTGACTGTAAATTGATAAAGGAGTTTTAGCTTCAATTTCACTTTGAAGCATGGTCTGTGAGTTGTTCACTTTTTCTCAGACGGTTTAATAAAGGGCATAGCTATTGCCTCTGAAATAAAACTATCTGATTTTTGTCAAAGATCTCCTAATTCTGATCTACTATTCATTGTAACATGGATCAGACTGTTATCCTAAGTGTTACATTTGACTAGTTTCTTATAGTTTTTACAAAGAAGGGTGCAACTCACCTTTTCCCCTTCAGGTTGATTGTTTTCTTCACTGAAGGTACTTAAGTAGATGCTAACTCCCCCACCCTTTCCCAGGTCCCCCAACATACCCTGCTCACTATAGTGTTGAAGGTCTAGACCCAAAAGGTTCCACAGAGCTCCTCTAGTTCAACTACCTCCATTCTACAAGTGAGGAAGCTGAATCTCAGCGAGTTTAATGACTTATCCAAGGGCACAGAGACAAAATTCGAACCTAGGCTCTCTGATTTCTGAACCAATGCTCTCCTACTTTACCATGATTCCTCTCTACTAAGCTGAAAATTCCTTTCTAATCTCTAATCTAATGCCTAAATTGCTCAGTGTTACAGAAAGATTCAGAAATTCTGGTTAAGGGGGGTGATGAACTTTAACATTTTATTGAACGTTTGAAATACATCTAATGCAGGGGGTAGAGTGCTGGGCGTGGAATCGGGAAAACTAGGTTCAAATCCCACTTTATACACAATAGCTGTGTGGCTCTAGGAAAGTCACTTAACCTCTATCTGCCTTAGTTTCCTTATCTATAAAATTGAGACAATAATACTGCCGTACCTACCTCACAGGCTAGTTGTGAGGATCAAATGAGGTTTATGTAAAGCACTTTGCAAACCTTAAAGCACCATATAAAGTTAGTATTCACTATTGTTATCCTTTATTAGGAGAGCATGCTTTAGAAATTACCATTGGATATAATCTTTCTTTACTGATTTCCATCAACATATACTTTCCATAATAAATGTATGTGTTGTTAGTGGACTGGCTCTTTAGTTTCTGGATATCCAGAAAAATAAAATCACTTAGAGGCCAAATTATAAAGTAGATTCCATGTTCAATACAAATCAACAACAAAAACAAACAATGACAAAAGTTACTTGTTGAGAACTAATTTTCTAATATATATTCGCCTGAATTTGTTTTCTTTATTCAAATTAATATCTGAGGAAGACTCTTCAAACATGTCTATAAATAAATACACAGCAATCCTTCCATAATGTGATTATCATTTTTCAGTCAAATTGCTTCCTAAATAGTCATTCAAAAGTCTTTGATATAAGTTCTGTTACTCATGTAGGCTATCTCTATGTGTGTGTGTGTGTGTGTGTGTGTGTGTGTGTATGTGTATATGTATATATATGCGTGTATTTATATAAATGTGTGTGTGTATATATATATATATATGTATATATATACATATATATATAATCCACATTAAATTGTGGATCACAGAGAGGCCTGACGATTCCAGTAGTGAAGAAGAAATTGAAGGTAAGAAAAAGAGAGATTAATTCATGGTACACACTACCAGAGGAGATATAAGTCACTGTAATCAAGAACAAAAGTGAAAAAGTTGTCGTGGAAGATGGCCTTCTCATATCCTGAGATTAAAGGAGGAAGAGAGAGGGTGGTTGGAAGGAGACAGAAATGATGGAGTTCAAAACAAATGAGGTCAATGGCTATGAAAGATCATGAGTTTTTAATGGACTTCAGTCAATACTGTTTTGTGACTTCCTCTAGCAATACTGAGCAACTGGGTAAAAGAAGAGAATTGAGCACTGAGTATGTCTCATGGGTCCAAATTAGTGGAAGTAGTAACAACAGAAAGATAAAGGGAAGAACAGTGTCACATGGAAATGACTGACTACACTTTCAAGATTGTGAAAGGAAGTAAGTGAAGTCATAACAGAAGTGGTGGAACAGGCAGCTGTGAGGAAAAAGAGTAGATTCAGAAGAAGGGAGGCAGTGGAAGCATGAGAAGGACAGGAGGTTGTGATCAGAGAAGGTGGAGTTTCAGAGCTCCAGATCTTAGGAGGAGAGTAGCTTAGGCTGATGGTGAAGTACAAAGTGGGACCATTTCGGAAGGAGAATGAAGCAGGGTGGACATGGACATAGTGGGACTTGAAGAGATGAGAGGAAGTTAAGCATATTCAATGAGTCATCATTCCCCACCCCCACCCATCACACATTCCCCCGCAACTCCGTAACACTTCAGTCAGCAAGTGACACATATTCTTGCCTTTTTATTTTGTGCCATTTTGATTAGTATTAATTTTAACATAAAATCAAAATTTGCTTTAACCAGATGATTGTTTTAAAGTGCTGCTCTTGGAAGTATGATTTTATTATTTCTTGAGGGCAAAACATTAGGAGTTCATTTCTCATGTTATAATGGATGCTAATAAGGAAACAAAATAATATATACAGAAGATACCTTCTTAGCAATGTCCTATCCCCACATATGCAGTGCTAATTCTATAAAGTTTAGGATGTCAGAGACTTTGTGCAAATGGTACTGGTCAAAAAATTTTGAATATTTAAGAGAGTGTAAGTGTAATACATACTTTTTTGTTGGCATATCATTCAGAATGGAGAATGTAATGTTACTCTTATAACTAATTGATACAGAGAGGATGTCAAAGAATGTGAGTAAAAATTCTGAATCTCCCATTTACTGACTATATAATGTTGGTTAAGTCACTTAACCTCTCTAGAACTCAGTGTCTTCTTTCCTGAACTAAGGTGGTTGGACCAATAGACCTGTAACATACCTTCCAGACATAAATCTCAAATCCTATTGCATTGAATATACTCCAGCCTCTGTATTCCAGGACCAGGCTGCCTACAGCTCCCCTCCAAGGTTTTAGATTACCTTGAGGAGTCAGTCTTTTCTCTACAACCACCAGCTCCAACCTCCCACCTGCTGCATTCCTCACATTTTCTCAGGCTTGTGTCATTTAATCACTTATCCTAAGGCAGCTTTTACAAAGTACACACATTTTCCTGAATGGGGGAAAATGCCTTGGGGCATGCTCTCCAATATGCCTCCTTGGTCTCTGAGAGAAGAAGGTGCAACTTCTCTCAGTTCCTCACAGCATTGGTCTCAACATATTCATGTCCAGATGAAACTTATCTGCCAATACTCATCTCAGCTTCTGCTGGCCTGGGACCAGATCTTCAGAGCTCAGTGTCACTGAGGCCCATTTCTCAGGCCAAGTCAAGTCAAGAAATATTTATTAAAGGCTTACTCTGTGACAGGCACTGTGCTAAGCACTGATAATGCAAATATAAGCAAAAAGAAAGATAGTCCCTGCCCTCAAGGAGCCTACATTCTAATGGAGAAAGATAATACATAAAGAGCATCACAAAAGTGCAGAGGGATAGGGAGAGGTAGGGTTAGGGAGAGGTAGGGTTAGGAAAGTGAGAAGTACAGAGGACAAAGGGGTAACATAAGTATTTTGGGGGAGTTTGGTAGTAAAAATGAGAAGAGTTACAGGACTTTAATTCAAGGTAAAGAAAGAGTCAAGGGAAAGATGTTGGGGTTTTTAGTTTATTTGTGTTTTTGTTTTTTAGTGATTGAAGAAGATTGAATAAATTTGTAGGGAGCTGGGAGGGAGTCAGTAGAGAAGGAAGCATTGAGTATGTTATGGGAAGAGGGGAGGATCAATGGGGCAAGCTGTTGTAATGGAGGAGAGAGAATGAGATCAACGATACTAGTGGGGGATTGGACTCAGCAAGGAAAGGATCCATTTCTTCCTGAGATGTAAGAACAAAGGAAGAGAAAACAGGTGAAGATTTAGACGGGTTCTGAGGTGGGAGGATAGGAGAAATGAGTGCATCTTTCTTAATAAAATAGATGAGAATATAAGGTGGTATTTAAGACTTGAGGAAAGAAGAGAAGAGGTAGAACAAATATTGCTGGAAGCATGATAAAGTTAAACAGGCAAGAATAAAAGGTCTGTCAGGTATCAAAAAGGGCTTAGTAGAGATTCAATAACATGAATCTGGGGCGGTCCATTAAGTGTGGTTGAATGACTTCATCCGGCAATTCCATTTAATTCAACAAGCATGTATTAACTACCTACTATCTGCCAGGCACTATTCTGGGAATTGAGGATACAAAATTTGGGATTAGGAGAGGAAAAGGAAAATAGCAGGACTAATCTGGAGTAGAAGATGAGAGTAGAACAAAGGAAGGACAAAGGGTCAAGGAATTCAATGGTGGAAGGGTAACGAAGAAGTGCAATGGTTATTGTAAGGTCAAGACTAAGAAAGGAGGGCATTGGAGCCAGAGTAAGGGTAATAGATTGGAGGGGGAAAAAAAGAATGCTGACTCATTCTTAGAGGACAAGAGGAAACGAGCTATCAGAATTACAAAGAGTGCCAGATGTCTGCACTGTATAATGAGTACTGGGCCTAGAGTCAAGAAGACCTGGGCTCAAATCCTACCTTAGATATATTAGTTGTATGACCCTAATCAAGTAAATTAACCTCTTCTGACTTCTATTTCCTCATTCGTAAAATGCGGAGTTGGATCTGATGACGTCTAAGGTACTTTCCAGCACCAAATCTATGAATCTATGGTTCTTACGTGGAAAACTAAGAGACAAAAAGACTGAACATGTGTAAGTGGAAGAGAACTATGATGGGAATTTTGTTAATGATTATGCAGGTACAATGATAATGAGGGCAGAGGATAAAGAATGGAGAAGGGGTAAGCTGATTTGGTTAGGATTGAAAATTGGGGAAGAAGTAACAAGAGAAAGGCTAGCTCTCACCTTTGCTCATGACAACTATAGATGAGAGGGATCTGGGGAGTAGTTCTATAGCCATGGGAGAACTAAAATACCAGTGAATTGGAAAGAATTCAGTTGAATAGAGCAAGATATGGGAGAGTTAATAGTAATCATTGTCAAGAACATTGAGTGGTGAATGAGAACACTAATCTTGGAAAATAAATGCCTAGGGTGGCCACATTGTGCTTCTGTCCCTCTCTGTCCCAGTCTTTGAGATATTTAAATATAAGCTATATTTTCCTTTGTATCCTTAGCACTTAGCTCTAGTCTTAGCATACAGTAAGTAATTAATAAATGCTTTTGATTGAGTGATAACTGATTGGCACTGGGCAGACAGAAATTAACAGTGGCAGGAAAGGCCACAGAGTAATAGATGTAGCATCAGCCATCATGAGGCCACTTCATTCTTCCCTCTCTCTCTGTCATAATCCCAGAGTGTCTGGTGCTATAACAGCAATGGTGGTCATGTCTTCTCTCCCCTTTATGTCAACAGTCCCCATCTATCTACATAGGAAGAGATACTGCATCCTAAAACAGCAAAGGCATTGGTTGTGAGGCCTCCAAATCCCAATCCCACAGAGGGACTGGTGCTGGGAAACTCACTTTCCTGGGACATATGATAACAGAGGCCAGGGTAAATGCTTGGCAAGGGTGAGAGTGGTGGTGGCATCACTTCCTCTCCCCTCAGCAGTAGCAGCCCACACCTACTTGGGCCTTTGGTGAGGAATGAGATAGGAAAAAGGGCGCTAAGTAACTACTGATGTCAAAGATGATAAGGACGGGCAGCCTATCCCCCTTTCACCCCCATCAAGCCTTTTCCTTACACCTTTTATTCAGTGTTTATTTTCCACATTGTGAAAGACTTTGTTGTGGCTCTGTGGCTCCTAACATATTTGGCTGGCATTGTGCTTCCTGAACCAGCAACAAGCATGTATGGCCCTATTCCAAGAATATTCATCTATCTTCAGAAAAGGTCATGGGAGAAGTGCTATAGAATTTTTGTAATGATACATCTATCAAAAATGCAGCTTCCCATTGACTCTTCTGTGAGTGTCAATCTCCCAAAAACCTCAGGGATAAAACTTAGCCTGGGAAACAAGTGATCTTTGAGAAGGAAAATGACTGACGATGTGATGGATGGTTTGCTGGTGTTCCCTTTTGAAGAAAGATTGGGGGTGGGGAGAGAGGGAAGTTACTCCTAGCCTCTGGCAAGTCATTCCTGAAGTACCTGCCAAAACGGTGTTGGAGCAGATAATGATATGTGTCAATATATAAACTGGCAACAGAGGTTTAAACTAACCTAAGGATTGTCTGAATGTCAGCATCCTCTAAATGACACATTTGAATGAGAGGAGCACAGTACACAAGCCAATCATTCTATGCCACAGGTCTATTATTTACAAACACTGCAACAAGAGGCCAAAGGTAAATGGAAATCCTGGGGAGTAGCAGGAAGTTGTAACCTGGACCCACCATGTTTGGCCCCTGAGTCAATCATTTTACAATAGCCAACATCATAATAGTTATACATCTAGAGCTGCTAGAGAGAAAATCACTTTCCTCTCTAAGACATTGTACATAAAATGAATTAAAGTGATTAGAAAATGTGCAATACCAATAATTTTTAAACATGCAAAGAAATAAACTTATTTATTTGACTGAAATCTATGGACTTGGGAAAGCATTATCCCACTTTAATCTTATTTCTCTCTCTGTTTTATGCTTCCACATATTAGTAGATATAAAGCTTTATACAGCAACCAAATGAGATAGTATTTATAAAAGACTCAGCACAGTGCCTGGCACACAATAGGTGCTTAATAAATACTTGTTTCCTTCCATTCCTTTTCTCCATAGATAGTGATTCTTCTACCCAGGGCTATTGTCACAAAGTACACCCCAAAGATATCCTCAACTGAACTTTTTAAGACATTGCATTGATTGATGGGGGCAGAGGGAGCTTGGAGAACCTCCGAGAGCAAAAGGAAAAAGAGGAGACAATGCTCCCCCTGATCCTCTCCCTGTAAACCCTCAACCAGCCACTGTTGCCCTTTCCCCTACAGACCCCAGTTCCCACTTCCTGCTCAGTCAGAGGATAAGTGACACAGGACCCAGCCCTACCACCCACCTGCCTTCACCTGCACAGGTCCCACCCCTAGACTAGTCAACTCTCCATTGGTCTAGGATGCTATAGCATCTAGCTTGGCTGCCCTTCTGGCACTAGAGCTTCTGCCCCAGGCAAACCCTGTCACCATAGCACCTATCCTTAACTTGAATGGAATTTGGCTTTAGATACTGTACCTCCCAGAAGGCTCTGTCTGTAGCCACACCTCCCACCCCACTATCCTAGACAAACTAGGGTCTCTAACTTTCAACACCAGGCACATCATAAGTCTTGAGGGTCCTGGAGCTATGGCTTCCAGCCAGGGCGCCCTTCTAGGATAATTCTGGTCACTGTCATTACAACTAAGTAGAGTGGGAAGAGGAAAGGGAAGAGACAAAGAGGAAAATTCACTGAGGTCCATTTTGTTGGAAATTGCTGTTGCCTTGGGAGGGAGTAGGCCCAAAGAAAAAAAGTGAAGGCGAAGACAAAGGACAACTAATACAAAGACTCAGGCGGCTGGCCAGTAGACTTAACAAGTCAATTAAGCCTTTAGTGCTTTGTAGTAACCACTTCAATTTAGCCTCAATTTTGATCTAGATAAAGAGAATACCAACATGGTAATCTCCTAATAGCTGCTCTCCTCTCATACTTTTTCCACCTTCTTCCATTCACGAAAATCAATGTTATTCCATCTCCAAGACACAGCATACCTGGCAAATATCTCCATCGTTGAAATCTCTAATTCAGCACACACACACACACACACACACACACACACACACACACCTCAAAGAAAATTAATGAAAATTCAAAGTAATGGAAGAAACAAGTATATGGACAGAAGAAGCAAATAGTAGAATAAAACATACACTAAATGCATAATAAAGTTAAATTTGAAAAATGAGCAAGCCCAAAATTTAATAGAACTTTAAAAGCAGCTAGATGGTGCAATGGAGAGACTAAAGGGTGTGGAGCCAGGAAGATTTATCTTCCTAAATTCAAATCTGGCCTCAGGTACTTCATAGCTGTGTGACCCTGAGCAAGTCACTGTTTGCCTCAGTTTCCTCATCTTTAAAATGAGCTGGAGAAGGAAATGGCAAACTGCTCCAGTATCTTTCCCAAGAAAATCCCAAACAGGGTCACAAAGAACGGGACACGACTGAACAAGAACAACAATGAGTATAAGGGACAAAATAACATATTTAGTATGTAGACTACGCTTTAACTGTGGGTAATTAAAAAAGAAAAATGCAACAGAAATAGCTAGATACTGAAGCTATATTTGAACAGATAATTAGAAAAAAAAACTCTCCTAACTAGAAGAAATCCTAAAGAGAAGTCTCCAAGGCACATATTTATCAAATTGCAAAATTATAAAGAAAAATTAAGGATCTTTTACAGCCCATCACCTTCTTTCATTTTGTATAATTTTTGTCTATTTCATCTGTAATTCCATTACAGAGAATCCACTCAATGTGCTAGAGGCCATCTCCTCATTCTGTTAACATTTCAGGGATACCAGTGTAACACTTAGACTTTCCATCTGCCATCCCTCATTCTCATTACATAATAGCTCCATCTCATTTTCTGATAATATATTTCATTGATGATATTTTTATGACATATTACAAGCAAGTTATCATGGGTAATATGGCAGCCTGTCAATGAAGACCACTGAAGAAAATAAAATGCTTGGCCCAAATGAATTCAAACAAGAAATAATCTGCATATTATTTATAAACAATAAAGATGATGGAAGGCTACCCAATAGCTTTGATATGGTCAATAATATTTATTTTAAAGCCTGACAAAGGCAACAGTGCATCATCTTTAATCCATTATTTCATCAGTGTGCGTGTGCATTCTCCTTTCAATGGTGCAAATCACAACCCATCCACATTTTCTTATCCTATATGATTCTTAACTCAAAGGGGATGAGCCTAATAATATAATGGAAGATTTCCTCAAGACAAATTTTTAATGTTCCTTAAGTACTATTGAAGTATACAAGACAAAACCTCTTCCTGTACTCCTCATATTGACCCTTTCTTATCATAGGTTTCTTAGATAATATTGTCAAGCCACATTGCTCTCAAGCCATCATTGGTAACCTGTCTGAGCCTACTAATGCCCACTATATGAATGCTGCTCTGATCACCCAGGGTCTTAATTCTTTGTAGATGACGAGGTCCCCTGATTCACATCCATACATATTACACTAGTTACATATTAGTGTTTAAAAAAGATACATTTTGTGTCAGGGGCAGCTTAACAACATAGAATTGACAATGCTAAAAGATAAAATTTTAAAACAATTTATCCAAATTAATTCAGATATTTTAAAAATTACATAAAATATTAGTTAATAGTTAATATTCAATAAAGCAACACAAAATAAAAATGTTACAATGAATAATGGAGAAACTTTGAAAAGATACAGTGTTCAAAAGGCATCAGAAGGGCTGTGATGCACTTTGTCTTTTTCTAGAGGATTTTGGAAGAACATGGAGAAGAATTCAAGAGTATGAAATGGTATGGCTTAGTACTGGAGGTGACATGATATATTAAAAAGAACACTAGCTCTGAAGTCAGAGGCCAAGGTTCAAATCCCACCTCTGACATTTGCAGGGTCATCTTTGTGACTGTGGGAAAGTCACTGAATCTCCCTCCCTCAGTCCCTCCTCAATTTCTTTACCTATGTAATAAGGCAGTTAGACTTAGTGGTCTCTGAGATCCATTCTAGCTCTCAATCTATGAATCTATGATTGTCTGAGTATAACACTGAGGGAAGCAGTATAATTCAGTTGACATAATGCTGGAGCCAGGAAGATCTGGATTCAAATCCTGCCTCAGATACTGACTGACTAGTTCTGTGTCTGAGCCTCAGGTCCTCTTATGTAAAACGAGGGGGTTGAACTCAATGACCTCCAAGGTCCTTTCCATCTCTAATTCTCTGATCCTACAATCCTTCAATTATTCCCAAGGATTAGATCACAGGCATATTTGATATTAGGAAAACTCAAAATTATATATTAACAGAAACATTTTAAAGCATGTGTCCATATCAGGAGATGCAGAAAAACAGCCTTTGATAAAACTCAACATTCATTAATATTTTCAGCAATTTTAAAGAAGGAGAATGAGGACTTTTCTTCAACACAAGTAAGAAACTATTTCTCGATCTCCAAATTGTGAATAACAGTTACATGCAAAAATGCTCAAAATCACTGATAAGTAGAAAAATGAAAATCAAAGGAACTTTGAGGTTTCACTTCATACCCACAATTGGCAAAGATGACAAAAGAGGAAAATGACAAGTGTTGGAAGGGCTGCAGGAAAACAAGCATGTTAATCACAAGAAAACTTGGTCAATTTGGAAGTATGCCCCCAAGGGCACTAACCTGTGCATACCTTTCAATTCAGCAAAACCCCCAAAGAGATTAAAGGAAGAAGAAAAGAACTCATACGTTTAAAAATATTTATAGTAGCTTTTTATGGTAGCAAAGAACTGGAGACGAAACGGATGCCTATCAGTTGGGGAATGGCTGAACAAATTATGATATGTGAATGTAATTGAATTCTTTTGTGCTATAGGAAATGAAGTAAGGTACAGTTTGAGAGAGACTTGGGAGGAATTGTATTAACTGATGCACAGTGAAATAAACAGAATCAGGATAATAATTTACATAATAACACCAGGATTATAAAAACCAACAACTTAAGGGATTTATGATGAACTATGCTGCCCACCTTCTGACAGAGACGTGACAGATTCAAGGTCTGGAATGAAACATACATTTTTGGAAATGGACAATGTGCGAATTTGTTTTACTTGACAATGTATATTTGTTACAAGACTTTTGCTTTTCTTTTTTTCTTCTAAATTTGGTGGGGGAGATTGTAGGGGAGATGATAAGGGAGGGATCTTTGGAGGGGTGGTAGGTTAAGTAATAGGAGGGTAAGGTAGCGGATAGAAGTAAAGTAGAGGAGTCAGGAGGAATAGGAAATAAGAGATACACATAAACATAAAATAAAGATCAGGAGCAGAATTTATTAGTGAAAACAAAGCAGGGGTAATTCATGATCTCCAGCAAAGTTAAAGCTAAAATAGATTTAATCAAAAGAGAAAAACATATGTCAGCCATATTAATCAATATTGTTTTAGACTATTTAAAATGACTAGACAGTATAAGGTTGGAATGTTACTGTGGTGTAGGAAATTATAAATTGGGTGGATTTAGAAAAATATAGGAAGACTTGGACTTATGAAGGAAGATGTTATCCACCCTCAGAAAAACAGAGGACAAACAAGCATAGTATGGTCTTACACAGATGCATATGAATGTATATGTCTATATATGAGTATGATTATAGATATCTAAGCATATGTATGTGTAGGTAAGTATATGTATGCATGTGTACATGTATATGTATACATATGTGTGTTTATATGTGTGTATATATAGGGATGTATGTGTGTATGTATGTGCGTGCGCACGTGTGTGTGTGTGTGTGTGTGTGTGTGTGTGTGTGTGTGTGTGTATGCTTAATTGTAGCCTTCTTGGAGGAGGGAGAAGGGGATGGGGAAGTGGGAAAAAGAACAAAGTAAAAAATGCACAGCAGAGAACAAAAGAAAACTTACAAAGAAGCAAGGAAAAGATGGACATCTCTGAACACAATGTGTAGTATTTATTATGTAGGCTTTCTTAAAATGGAAATTTATTGCTGTATATTTTGAATCCTCTCTTACATTCTGCTGAGGACATGGCAGTCCTTTTTTATTTCTTTTCTTATTTCATATTTAAGTTTTAGTATTTAAGTTTATGATAAATCAATAGAAAAATTGGGGTGGTACACAGGACGAGAGGGAGAGGAAGGAAATGTTTGTTGCAAGAGTTGTAAAAAAAATAAAGTAAAATGAAAATGTATATATCCTCAATAACGAAATACACATTAAAATGCTTTTGAAGTACCACTCCATACCCAACAAACTGTTAAAAATAATTAAAAGTTACAATCTCAATGTTATAGAGATTGTGGAGAAAAAGGTCCACTCACTAATTACTGGTGGAATTGAAAAGTGGTGAAATGTTCTTGGAAAGCAACCTGTCAGTACAATCCAAAAGTTTTTTCAAGTGTAATCATATATTTTGACCAATAATCCTCCTAGTAGAAACATATTCTGAGAATTTAACAACAATCTAGCTATTTAATGATGTTTATGACAGTATCATGCATAATTTATTAGAGAGAAACTAAAACTAATCTAAATGTCCACCAATTGGGTAACTAATTAAATTGGCTAACAATATACTGAGGTAACTATTTCAGTGGGATATCTCAGAGCTTCCAGAGACTGTGATTTCACATAAGTCACTCCACCATTACGTACTGTAATCTTCCAGAGTGGGATAGATGATCTTTGAGACTGAGGTGAATAGAAGTGAGTAAAGTTGATCTGGAGTAAGTGATAATTCAAATTCCACCTTGGTGGGTGACCAAGGACAAATTAACTTTTCTGAGTCTCAGATTCCTCATCTGTAAAATGTTAAATGGAGATAATAATAGTTCTTACCCCAAAGAGTTGTAGCACAAAATCAAGTGAGATTTTAGATAGATAGATAGATAGATAGATAGATAGATAGATAGATAGATACATATAGATATATGTAGTACTTTGTAAATCTTAAAGTGTTAAATATATTAAAAGAAAGATATACATACAGATATATAAAGATTAATTGAAAAACACAGAAAAAAAAAAAAACAAAGACCAAATAGTTTTTATGGGCATTGTATTGTTGAGATTCATGTATTCAAATGGCTATACTTGCAAAGTGTGTTTAACTAGTGTTAATGGTCTTAGAATAAATCATTTAATGTGGCAGCCCTGGGCCTCAATTTCCTCTGCTGCAAAGTGAGAGAGTTGGACCAGATTGCCTCTGTTGTCTTCTCCAGTTCTCTATCTGTGATCTATGAATAGCTCACTAGCATTCCAGCTGTGCAGGGCCAGCCAGCTGCATCCGTTTCAGATGAAGCTTTGGAAAAATGCAACAATACACAGTAAAGAATGGAAAATGTTGCATGCAGAAAATACAGCTGTTTTCAGCTGTGTCTGGCACTCTCTGGCTAGAAGGGAAAGTCACCTGGTGTCCAGGACTGGCAGTTGGAGTCACTATGAACAAAGTAGAATAATGGAGAGGTCAAGAATTTCAAACAGTAATGTTGTTGTTTTTAATTTCCCATTTCCGAAAAGATTCCTTATCTAACGATGCAACTATTCTGTGGCCAGACATGCAGACTTTCGGGAATTGTAGTCCATGGAATTTTTCCAAATGAGTTGTGTTCGTTAGACCCCAAGCCACATAAGAAAGAAGTGCCAAGAACTTTTCTCCTTAGCTTTCTTTATCACGTCGTCCTTACAGTGGTGATGGGGGAGGAAGGCTGGGGAGGGGGAAGGGGGATTAAGGCATGCACAACTTAATATCAAGGACTTTACATTTGTGTGCCATGTACTGTATGCCTTCATGTGGTTTACATATTTTGAATAGTTGGCTATGACTATCCTACGTGCAACTTAACAGATATGCAGTTTGTGTGCTTCATATTTGATATAATTTGATGTAATATACAGACCTACATTTTTTTAACTGGAGGGATGATGTAATGAGCACAGCTAAGGTTAATCATGTAGCCAGATGTTACCATTGATGGTGTCAATATAATTAATGTTCTGTGCTTAACTTCAATATGTGATGTTATGGATTATATTTAAACTTTCTTTTTGTTAATGGTATAGAACCCTGATATTTGATGCTAGGTGTTGTGCATTACACATAGCCCATGTATTTATCCTGTGGTATGCGACTTTGCTATGTGTGCTATATATTATGTATATGCATGTGACATCTGGATATATGACCTTGTATTTCAATTTTTTAATGTTGATAACTGCATTTCAATGTAATTGGTTTCCTTTGTAATTTGATATATTTTACTTTATGCATTTAAAAATATTTTTTTCTGAGAAAGGATCCATAGGCTTCACCTGACTGCCAAAGGAGTCCACGACACATAAAAAAAGTTAAAAACTCCTGGTATGTCAAGTGGAACAAAAAGAATTAGTATGGTGCTAAAATGTCGACATCTACCAATATATAATCTATTTCATGGGACAAGTCCGAGACTCTCAGCTACACCATCTTGGGTCAGTGGCCCAGCTTCCTACAAGTCACACATAAATCATCTTCACCTTTTTGTGGAGATCGTCAAGTTTTCCAACGCTATCAGGCAGTCAATAAACATTTGCTAAGCGCTATGTTCCAGAAGCTGTGCTAAGCGCCCAAGCTAATGTAAAAAACATTTCCTGGTCTCAAGGAGCGCACAGTCTAAACAGGGAGACAAGAAGCAAATGACTCTGTATAAACAAGCTATATATAGGACAAATTGGAAATAATCAATAGAGAGAATGCACTAGAATTAATGAGGATCATGAAAAGATATGGAAGGTGGGATTTTAGCTGGGACTTTGAGAATACCAGGGAAGCCAATAGACAGAGATAAGTTGGGAGAACATTCCAAACATGGGAGACAGTCAATGAAAACGCCAGAAACAGGAGATAGAGTGTCTTTTTTGAGAAACTGAAAGAAGTCAATATTACTGGATTAACAGCCTAAGGCATAGGCAAACCCATTGGTCTTCTCTGGCTGGTAATGCTTGATGAATGAGCCCATAATTGGCTAACGCTGCTGCTCATCTCTGACTGGCAGTAGCCAATATAGTGGTTTTGAAAATGTAAGTCAGTGGATTGTCGTTTGCCCAAATTTGAAATAGAGCTCCATGCATATAACATCATCTCATAGTTATCAGTGCCAGCTCACTTCAAAGCTAAGAATTCCAATTTGGGATGGTGTAATGAATCTCATGTTAAGTGAACAGAATCAGAATATCGAGGTTTGAATTTCAGCCCTGTCACACTTATTAGAGCTGGGCAACTTTAGATAGGTCACTTAGCATAACAAGCTTCCAGTTTCCTCATCTGTAAAATATGTGCATTGACCTAGAATTCCAGGGTTCTTAGCCTGATATCTGAGAACTTGTGTATGTGTATGTAGAAATATGCATGCATATGCATGTGTAACTACTTCAATATAATTGGTTTCTTTTGTAATCTAATGTATTTTCTTTCATGCATTTAAAAACATCATTCTGAGAAAGTATCCCCAGTCTTTACCAGACAATCAAGATGGTTCAGGATACATAAAAAAATGCAAGAACCCCTGAACTAGAGGATCCCTTTGAGCATCTTCTGGCCCTAGAATTCTTTGATGGTCTGAAGGATTCCAACCACACCAGAAACAAACAAAAACAGTTTTCCTCAAGTTTCTTTTCATAAAACTAGGTTCACCTAAGCCATAGATTGTCTGCTTTAATTAAAGACTTTCCTAAAAGAAAAATTGGAACTGCCTGAGGAAACCACAGGAACCTAAGACCAAACCCATATCAGGAAAAAAAATCTTATTTTGCCTGGTGAGTCAGCTGGATGCAACATTGTGCTTGTAAATGGCAGAAAGTGAGGGAAAGAGGAAGTGAGGATATCACTTTGGCTAATGGCAGACTAACACCTCAAAAATGAACACTGTCCACCCATTAAGGTTCTTTGGCCTAAATGTCAAAGCCTACTTTGAATTTGCATTTCTATCCTGAGGCAAATCGTTTCAAGAGAAAATGATACAACTACAGTATGTGTCCTACTTTTGGTCAAGCCATTTATAGAAGAGTTTTGACACCAGATTTTTGAGGATTATGAAGTGCGGCCTGGAAATTCCTATTAGCAGATTTCTGAAATGTGTGCAGAGACAAAATATTTGCCTTTTAAGGAAAAGAAATTCTCACAACTACCCCTGTTTTATGAGGATCCAGTCATCCTTGATTCTCCTGTTCAGAGAAAGCTTGGAGTGTGTCTTCATGCCTATGCAATGGTAAGGGAAAAGGCAAACCAAAGGATGCCTAAGCTCAGAAAAAGGAGCTTCTGCCTTCTTAAATCAAGACTTTGTTGAGTGGGAAATAGTGAATATATAGAAAGTTGTTAAACTTTAGACTATTTCTAAATTGTTAGCATTAGAGTTAATATACTACTTCTATCATTCAGTATTCTGAAATGTCACATGATTACAGAATAACATGTTATTATTGCATTGCTATTAATTTTTAAAATTTCTTTATTAGAATATTCTATGCAATGATAATTAGTGGTCATGATTAACCAAGTAATTAAATAAGTTTGTTATCTTTCAGAAGAATCTGACCACATCAAAAACACCTTCCAGAGCCTATTTCCCCCATCACTATTACCAGCAGCAGCAGCAACAGCAATTAGAAATAACATCTCCATTTCAGGGTTTTCAAAGCTTTCCATTAAATTTTTTAAAGTTTTTTTTAAAGTATAAATTTTTTTTAAAGTTTTTTAAAGTTAGGTAGAGTAGGAAATCGAGTGCTAGACTTACAAGCAGGAAGACTTGGGTTCCAATTTTGGCTCAGATATTTACGATGTCACCCTGAGCAATTCACTTCTTTCAGGCTCAGTTCCCTCATCTGCAATATGGGTATAGCATCTATACCACAGAATTTTATGAAATTCAAATGAGATGACACATGTAAAGCACTTTGCAAACCCTAAGGGGTTACATAAGTATTAGTTATTATTCATATTAACATTGTAAGCACAAATATACCATGAACATGGATAGAGATATACTGGTAAATATACAAAACACAGAGACGCGACACCACCAGGAAACTCAAAAGCTAAAGAGAGACATTATGTGAAAAGAAGAGGATCCTCCTTAATGAGGAAAAGCAAAGAATCATAAATCCTTTAGAAAGTAAATAAAATAAACCTTTAGAATCTAGCCAAACCTCTTTATTTTACATACAGGGAAAATGAGGGCCAAAGAGGTTGAATGGCTTGCCCAAGATAACCAAATTGGTGAATCAACAGACCTCACGTATAAACACAGATGTCCTGACTTCTCCCCTAACATGCTTTCCATTAGATTGAAAGAATACTCAAGTTATAACAGAGCAAGATGGGACTTGAAAGATGAACTGAAAAGGAATTATGAGTAACAATGAACCAACAAGACTGACGACTGTCATGCCTTAAATGGATGTAGCTGACCTGAAGATTTCATCTGAGGGTTGCCATATATACCACATACACAACTCACCTGTATTAAAAGTGTATAAAAGTTAATATCCTTTTTCTTTCCTTTTCTTCACTAATGAACTTCTGAAAGAAGGGTAGTCTTTATTTATAATCTCCCCCTACTCTTTGGCCACTTAAAATACAAATTCTGCCCCTAGTGTTCTACTGAAACTGCCCTCTAGGTTACATGACCTCTCGGTTTCTAAATCTAATGGTCTCAGCTCTGATCCATTTTAATTTTTCTGCAACATCAGACAATATCGATTACCCTTTTATTATTTTTAATTCTCTCCCATGATGGCTGCTTCTCCATCTCTTCTCTGACTGTCTTTCCTCTTCTAAACCCCACGGTTCTGTTCTTAGACCTTTTCCCTTCACTTCCTATATTCTCTCTCAGAAATCTTGTATTATCTCACGGCTTCAACTATCGCCTCACTGTAGATGATTCTTAAATTCAAACCTCATTTCTCCTTTGAACTCTAGTCATTGGATACGCATTCATTAAGTGCCTACTCTTTGCTAGGCACTGTGCAGTCACAGATTTCCACTCACCTACTAGTCCTACCTACCTGCCAGTCTTCCTCTATAATATTGCTGATCATCAAAATGATACCTCTCCCTTCAAGTCTAAGCTCAAATGCCACTTCTTCCATGAAGCCCTCTCTGACTCTTTAATTCAAAATGATGTCTCTCTCAGCTGACTTCTGACTACCCACTGGACTGCACAGTTTTCTTACGTCATTTATCACATTCTGTCTGTTTTGGTTTGGGCCCTTCCCCTTTCACTACATCATGACGTCTCCAAGAGCACTAACCATCTCATTCATCTTTGTCTTCCCCAAAGTGTCTTGTGTAGATTACATACTCTGTTGAATTCATCTGAACAAGGCTACAACTTTTGCAGTACGAGATATTTGAGATTGTAGAAAACCTTATGCACTTCCCACACTCAATCCATTCCAATCTCTTCCTCCTAGTCAATTCTAGACCCAACTCATCGTCTATTCTCTATGCTTGTCCAAAATAAACATATTGATTAATTGTTAATGACTCATGAATTGCCTGCTATAGTGAACTACCTCTGCCGCTGTATACTATAATACTTTCAATATGCATTTTTCAATATTCTTTTCCATTACGTTAGATCGATCTCTCTCATGTTTCTGTGGACTTTTCTGAGGTAATTCAGCAATACTGCATGACTCAGAGAAATTAATATGATTTCATCTGTGAAAAGAAGTACTTAGAAAACCTCACTATGAAATTCTTCTTTTGTTTGGGCCTTTCAGTGGGCCTCTTCCACTACATCAATGAATAAAATGATGAATATGTTCTTTCCCTCTTCTTTGAGACCTCAAACAGATCAACACTTCTAAAGGTTATTTCTTTAAAAATTAATGTGCTTACAGGGATGCCATCAGCTGAACACAACAATCTCTGAAAAAATTAAAGTTACAAGAATTCAAAGGACAGTATAAATAAAAATGGTGAGCATAAGCGGGGTCAATATGAAATAAAAACTTTCATTCAAGAAGAGGTATAAAGGAAAGTATTGTGTACTACAATAAAGGCCATTCAGTGAGAAAAAGGGATAACAGATGAACAGTAAAAATGCTACATTGGTACCCCAAAGATAATAAATGAATAAGAGAAATTTTCCCAATATGCTGGATATATCTTCAGTGGAACATCCATAGCAAAGCATGGATAGCGATTCCACACAAGATTAATTTTTCAATGTATGGCAGTGGTAAAAGACCCCCATGTATATATATGTAATCTATGTGATCTGATGTGTAGTATATAAT
This sequence comes from Phalanger gymnotis, assembly GCA_028646595.1. NCBI lineage: Eukaryota > Metazoa > Chordata > Mammalia > Diprotodontia > Phalangeridae > Phalanger > Phalanger gymnotis. The sequence continues at coordinate 58,800,066 of CM053623.1, read as the reverse complement.
CTACAAGTGTATATTTGTGATTATGAAATAATGATAGTGACTTTAACATATGGCTTGAAGATACTACCGGTTCCCTACAAAATCACAGTAACACACATGCACACACACACACACACACAATAGGTTAATAAAATAGTTTGAGTTTTTTTCATGTGTATGCATTACATATATGGCTGAAAGAGTGATTACAAAGTATGTATTTTAAAACGACATTCTTGAATAAGTGACTCTATATTAACATTATACAATATAATGTAGTGCAAAGAAATACAATATACAATACAATTATAAACACTGAAAAGAACAAAAACATTGTGTTCCTTAGTTGACCTTGGAGAGTTACCACCCCCTTACTCGAAGTGTTAATAATTGCTGTTCTTTAATGATGCTAATTTAGTGGTTAGAATGCTGCAAAGCTGTTTTCCTTGAGATTTAAGGTAGCCAAGATCTGACTCATGTTTTGATTAGTCATCTAACAAAGTTTGGACTTTAACCATAACACATTTTTAATATGCTTATCTAGATAAAGATTCCTAACATCTGGGAAAACCTAGGAGCCTTCTTTGCTTGGATTCTCTTCCCACCTAACTTGAAATAGTGTGAAGCACCTACTCTGTACAGAATACGCTTCTTTTTTTAAGAAGTTTTGTGTCTTTGAATAAGTTTGTACAAACTGAAATTAATCTTCATGCCTATAAGGGGGTGAAATAGAGGTGAGTATTATTTCTTTACTACTAGGCAATATAAGTCACAAAATCACAAAGATTCTTGTTTCTGCTTCTCCTCATCAGATCTAAACATTCATGTTGTTGGTGAAGAAATGGAGGCAGAAAGCCTTAACAGCCTATTCTTACTAGACTCCCCTTCCCCTTCCAAATGGCCTCCTTCCCATAAGGAGTGTGAGGAATGTGAAGAGATCAGCTTCATCTTCTCCAACACTAACCTTGAGAGTTTTGCTACAAGTGAATTTGTTGG
>CM053623.1:58757475-58780907 GCA_028646595.1 Phalanger gymnotis | reverse complement strand
ATTCTACTAGAAGAATATAACATGAAAACATAAGTATAGACAATAACTTGAGATACTAGAAAGAAGTAATAAGGATTGGGGGATGGGGCAGGGAGGGGTAGGTAGGGTAGGTATTACAACACTATATCTACAATCTTAAAATCAGGAAAAACTCCAGAAAGGAAGTGCCAACAAGCTGAGCCTTGAAAAAAACTGAAGCTTCTAAGAGGCAGAGGTGAGATTGTGTTCCAGGCATGATGGTGAAAGTTTACACACAGACATAGAGATGCCACGGAAATTAATGATGAGTTTGGGAAACAGCAAGTAATCTTGTAAAGACTGGATCATAGAGTGGATACCCAATAGGGAGTGATATGCAATGAGTCTGAAAAGAAAGTAGAGCCAGATCATAAAAGACTTTAAATTATTATACCTTAGAAGCAATATTTCTGTGAAAATCAGTGAAAATTCTCAAATAAAGGAGTTCCATGATCAAATTTTCACTTGGGAAAAATTTTGGAAATTACAACTTTGTGATCTTTGTTCAGAAATCTCACACACACAAATACACACACACACGCACGCACCCCTATGCTCACAGAAAAAATAAATAAATCAGAACAACTTTTTCCAGGAGAAAATCCTAGAACAGAACAATGTTGAAATTCACTTCTGTCTTTTCTTCATCCCTTAAAAAGAAGGAAGCTTTTGTGTTGGATATGCTAAATATATGAAGGCATGTGTGAAACATTTCTGTCGGTGATGTCTATGTGTGCACACTGTGGTAGTAGCATAATATGGTATGTACCCAGCTCTGGATATGTGTTTACCTAAGCACCGTTGTATACCTGGGGGAGGGAATGAGTATATTCATAGTTTCAACTAGACTGGGGCGTTGTATCAGGAGGCGCTTTTGTGGTTCACTTCGTTCTATTCCGGGAGATGTTGAATATGAAGATGAGATGTTAATTCCAATCCATATGCTACAGGGAAATAAAATGACTTTGGCAAAAATCAGCTAGATCACTATCTTTAAATTCTCATCTAATGATTTGCATTCTTTGGCTTCCTCCTGGGACTTGGAAAGTTCTAAAAATAGGTGTTCCTGAGCTTTTGGACAGCGGTCAATGGGAATGCATTTTTAGACAGTTGGGAGCTGCACTGAATAAGATTTTAAACATCATGAAATACAGAACAAAATTAAATACAGCTACCCAAGATTTGATTTTTAAAAGATGGATTTGACAGTGGATTTCCTATTAATTAGATTTGTAAAGATATTTCGAGGAGGGAAATAAAATGACAGGAGGCCAGATACAATCCTTTGGGCTTTAGACTGAATATAAAATTCTATTACATCACCTCTTTAGCAACTGGTTTAGCAACATCAGAGAAACAATTAAAGAAAATGGCCCACTTAGGCCTGACAGCTGCCTTAGGAGTTCAGCTCAGCAGAGAACCTAAATGGGGTCAGGTCTGAGGTCAAAACCGGTAGGGTGGGTGGAGGGAGAAAAAGCTTAATAAACCTCCTTCTAATTTAGGTAGCACCTTTCATCTTTAGTCCTTTGAGTGTTCACAAATTCTAGCTACCCGGTTTTAAAAAAAGAAAGACACTTTTGTCTTTCTCAAGAGTCTATTTTCAGGTTTCAGATTATTTTCACTGTTCCTAGAGTCTATAAATAGTTCTGTGCTCAAGCAAATTTTAAACTTGTCGGCCTTTAATAAAAAAACAAAAAACAAACAAACAAAAATAACCAAAGGATTTAAATTTCTTGTGTTTGTGTCCAGGCTTCAATTTTAAATGAATGAATGGACCCTCCTCTTAATACACTTTCTACAAGAAGCTTCTCCTGGCCTTCCTTAATGTAAAGCTTATGCGCTGAGATTATCTCTAATTTATCCTCTGCATATATCTTATTTGTATATAGCTGTTTGCATGCCTTCTCCTCCACCCGAATGTGAGCTTTTTCAGAGCAACGACTGTTTTTTTTTTGTCTTTCTTTGTATCCCCAGTACTTAGAACAGCGCCTGGCACATAGCTACTTAATAAATACTTACTGATTTGACCTGACATCAAAACAAGGAAAGACAGGGTATAGGAGGAGTCCAAAGTGAAAGGTTTTTTTTTTCTCTCTCTACTCCTCTCTTTCTTTCTCTGGATTATTTCTTCGCCTATTTGCCACGTAAATGGATTGCCCTAATCTATATTTTGAGAGGCAAAATTTGGGATAATGTTTCTCCACCTATCCTTCCACTAGCAAAGGTTTTGCTTATTAATTTTTAATCTTTAAGCTAATCAGGATGCAGTATTTAGGCCAACCATAAAGCAAATGCCTAATGCCTTTGGCAAGAATCTCGAGAATACAGATATGTTGGCTCCCATGGAAAAACTGACACAGCTACCCTAAGTCTCTATTTTGAAACATCAGATAATGTTTGTGTATTATTTCCCTGCTTCAGTCTGAGTTGTGGCCACAGTTAAATATAGAAATCACATTTGGACATAGGAAATGGCCTCTGAATTTTTTTTTAAAAAGATGACCACATGTTAACAGTTTAGAAGTGAGTCATATTCTTCTGACTTTTGTTAAAATCACATGTTATGTGAACATTGTACACTTGAGGGCCAAAGGCATTAGAATGGCCAGAGTTCTTTCCAAGGCTGAATGAGAAACTAAATTTTATTGATTGTTTTGTAGAGTTGATTTGGCTTAGTTTGATATTTTAGATCAGTAATAATGCTCAGGCCACAGACCTTTTTAGACCGAGAGCCAGTAGACGCTAATGCGATGCAGAACACTTTCACTTTTAGTTTAATTCAAATGGAGAAAATAGGAAAACAAATTCAATTTTATTTATTATCACCTTGTATTGTCCTGAGGAATATTTGATCAAATGGGTTGATTTTATGAGGCTATTGAAAGAATCTAACATGAAATCCAATTGTAATTACCAAGTTCTTTTTCTAATGGGTAATGAATATAGAATTTCAGTAGTGTAAAACATTGTATTAACTAACTAATGAAAGTTTGTGTTGCCTTTTATGACACTTAAAAATATCTTAAACAGATTCTATGTCAGGAGGTGAATATAATATGAATAATATGCTATAGCATATTATAAACGAATTACATAGGAGAAATTCCCTAAAACACATGACCAACCAAACAGACAAACAGAAAATGAGAAAGAACAATCACGTACAGAGAGTGGGACACACTCACAAATGCTTGACATTGATAACCACAGTGTGTATAAAAAATGGAAGAAGGCATCCAAGACACTGGTGAATCCTCTAGTAAATCTGTAGAAAGACACACAATGAAAAAGCACGAAGGGGTTTCAACCTAGGCCATTGGCAGGAGGACCTATGTGAGTGATATCATCGCTCTAGCATATTATCAAATGACAGTAGCGATAGTCAATCAATCAAGTATTTATATAAGCTTTGTCATGTCAGATATTGTGCTAGGCACCAGGGACACAAAGACAAAATCAAAATGGTCCCTGGGCTAAAGGAACTCTCTGGGAATAGTCGACATGTATACATCAAAGTACACACAAAATAAGAGTACATGAATACACACACACACTCACACACACATACACACAATAAGTGCAAGGTAATGGGGAGTAAGTAGAGAAGTGCTAGTACCCGGGGGAATCAGAAAAGGATACATGTTGGAGGTAATGTTTGAGCTGAGTTTTGAAGTATATTAGGGATGATAAGAGGCAGAAATGTAGAAGTACAGGTACATAAAGGCACAGGATATCCTCTGTGGGAAGATTCATAACAGAAAATGGAGAGGTAGTCGTGTGAGGAATAAGAAGACCCATTTATCTGGAATGTAAAGTGTATGAAAGAATAATAGATAAAAAAGCTGGTAAGGTAGTTTGGTTACAAGTTATAAGAGGAATTAATTAACAAATAGCCGTTGGAGTTTGCTGAGCAGGAAAATGATATCGTCAGGCTTATGCTTTAGGAATGTCGTTTTGGCACTTATGGGGTGGTGGGTAGATTGGAGAGAGGAGGGACCGGAAACATGGAGACCAATTAAGCGACTATAAAAATAACCCAGGAAAAAGGTGGTGAGGGCCTGAACCACAGTGGTGACCATTTTAAATGGTGAGAAGGGGATGAATGCAAAAGAGTTGAAGAGGTAGAGTCCACAAGATTCGAAGACTGATGAGCTCTGTGTGGAGAGGGCGAACGAAGAGATAAGGATGACTCTGAGGTAGTGAAGCTTTGTAACTAGAACTATGGTGGTACTCTTGAGAGAAATAGGAAAGTTAGAAACAGGGGTAGCTTTCAGGGAAAAGATAGTGAGTGGGGTTTGGGGTATGATGAGTTTATGGTATCTGTCAGACAAATGGGCAGCTAGGTGACGCAGTGGATAGGGTGCAGGGCCTGGAGTCAGGAAGACTCATCTTCATGAGTTCAAATCCAGCCTTAGACACTCACTACCTGTGTGACCCTGGGAAAGTCATTCAACCCTGTTTGTCTCAGTTTCCCCATCTGTCCGCATCCATCATGAGCTGGAAAAGGAAATGGCAAACTACTCCATTATCTTTGCCTTTCTTGGCATGGCCCCTCAAATGGGGTCATGAAGAGTCAGACACATCCGAAATGACTGAGCAACAGAATGGAACATCTGGTTCAAAAAGTTCACTAGGTAAGTAGTGATTTAGGATTGGCACTCAGGAAATTATCTGCATAAAGACGATAATTAAACCCATAGAAGCTGAAGATTTCACTAAGGGAAAGTATAGTTAAAGAAGAGAAGAGGGCCCAGGATGGAAATCGGGACCGTGATATTGATGAGGGTCAGTAGAATCATACATTTAGAGCTAGGAGAGACCTCACCAGTCATCATGTCCAGATCCTTTACTTTACAGATGAGAAAAGTGAAGCTCAGAAGAGTTAAGGAACTTGCCCAGGGTCATGTAACTACCTAAGTATCTGAGGCAGAATTCAAATCCAGGTCTTCCAGATTCCAAACTCCATCTGCTATACCATGTGGCTTCTCACAAGTTGCTGTGGATCAAAGAAGATTGAAAAGATGATGCATTAAGCCAGGATCTAGATGTTCAAATGTTACATTGAATTTCATGGATCCAAGTCAATCTGTTATCAATTTTCTTTCTATTAGTCATCCGTACGATTCCTTTAATATATATTTATTAAGTTAGACACCTACTGGGCGCAAGGTATTATGCTAGGTCCTGAGCATATACAGAAGAAAAATAATAGTCTCTGTCCTCAAAGAGCTTACAGTCAAATAGAGGGACAAGGACATGTACGCTAAGTCTTATAGAAAGTAGAGTATGCCAAGGGCAAAGGAGAAATCAGGGAAAAATTGGTAGAAATGAAAAATAAGCATAGGAAGGACCATTCAGCATTTATTTTCCCTCAGGAAATTTACTCTACAGTCATGGGAATGGAAATGCATTTTTCTTTTTCACCATGTAAGAAATCACATATCCAAATGGCCTTTGGCAATGTTAATGCTTCTTTTTCTTCCTCAGATTTTTGTATATCTAGTCCCAAATGAGACTTCGCTTAAAGTACTTTTAGTAGTACACCTTGTGAAGTAGGGATAAGGTATAGGGACAGTTAAATGGCACAGTGAAGTAGAGTGCCAGGCCTGGAGTCAGGAAGATTGATCTTCCTGTGTTTAAATATGGTCGCAGACATGTCATCTTGGTCAAGTCACTTAATCCTGTTTGCCTCAGTTTCCTCATTTATAAAATGAACTGGAGAAGGAAATGGCAAACCACTCCACTATCTTTTCAAGCAAACCTCAAATGGGGTCATGCAGATTCGGATATGACAACAAAATTACCTATTAAACATCTCTAATTGGATGTGCCATACGTATCTCAAACTCAACACGTCCAAAACAAAACTCATTATCATCTGTACCACCCCTCTGCCTCTGTTCTTCCTAACTTCTCTATTTATGTTGAGGATATCATCACCCTATCAGTCTCTCAGATGCGTGTTTTCCCTCTCCCTCACCCCTCAGACATAATCAGTTGGCAATTATTTGTTGATTCCACAATGCATATAAACTTTGACTTTTAAAACCCTTCGCGATCTGGCTTCAGCCCGTCTTTCCAAGTTTATCATGTATTACTCTTCTTCAGATGCTCTGTATTCCAGGCCACCTGGCTCTTGTTACGGATCTTCTGCCTCTGTCTTTCCACAGGCTATCGAATACACCTCTTCCTCCTCTCTGACTCATAACTCTTCAAAGCTCAACTCAAGGACTACCTCATACAGGAAATTATCCTTCTCCCCTGAGTTTCTAGTGTTCCCCCCAACCATAAAAAGGACTTTGTATACGTTTTGCCTTGTCTTATTACATGTTGTTGTTTTTATCCTCAACAGACTTACAAGATCCTTGAAGGGAAAGAATGTTTTATTTTGGTCTTTCTATCTAGCAAATGCCTGGAATATAGTGGGCACATCTTCATCATCTTCATCATCTCCTCTTCCTCCTTCTTCTTCTCCTTCTCCTCCTTCTTCTTCTTCTTCCCCTCAATTCAGCTCTGCTTCTGACTTTCCAAACTTTGCTACGTGCCTCAACTGAAACCTCTGAAAACATCCCTTCACAATGCCAGGGCCCTTTTCTCATTGGTGATTTCCTCCTGAGGCCTCCCTTTTTTAAGGAATGCTCAGGTCCAGGGAATCTTCATTTTTTTCTCTAGTCTGTGACTGAAATAACAGCCTTTGCCATCTAACCACTGTTGGAGTCTTCCCCTGGAATTTCTCTCGGTATGTGACGCTCTTTGCCCTGGAAAACTCTCTCCCCACTACAGCTCTCTCATCTTGCAACATCCTTCCACCATGCCAGCCCCTTTCATTGGTGAGTTCCTTCCAGGGCCTCTGTTTTGGAGAGTGTCTCAGGTCCGACAGACTTCATTCGTCTGGCTCTCTTGACTTTCCAGACTTTGCTACCACGCGCCCTCACAAGTAGTTATCCTTTCCATCTTTTCAGCTGACTTTTGGGCTCTGTCTTCCCCAATTAGAATATAAACTCCTTGAAAGGAAGGATGACCACATTTCACTGCATAATCGCCACAGATTTTATGCCAAATATTTTGGCAAAAAAGTAGGGTGCGACCATTATGTAAAACTTTTTTTAGATTGTGTTGGTATTGCTTAAAAATCAGTTATTACTAAACTGGTGCAAGATTAGGATGCATGGAATACTTGTGAACATATGTGAAAATTGAATACTGACAATGTCCACGCTCTGAGAATTCTAGGCTCCCGGCTTGCATCCTGGCCCTCAATGTGCTAGATATAAATGCGTATCTGTATGCCACTGGTGAATACATTGCTGCTCTGTTTACCTTTTAAGTGTCATGATGAATATATTTATTCCATGCAACCATTAGGTGATGAAAAGTTGTAAACCAATTTTGGGACCAAAAAAACAAGGTGCAACAATTATGTGGTGGCAACATCGATACAGTGAAATACAGTACCTTTCTTTTTGGGTGTACTTGTATCGTATCCCAGCAACTGGCACAGTGTCTGACCCATTGTAAGGGTTTGATAATGTCCATTGCCTTGTCTTATAGTTTTCATTTAAGGTTTGCAAAATATTTTATGTATGCTGTTTCATTTAACCCTCAACAACCCTGTGAGCTAGGTGCTCTTATCCCCATTTTATGGAGGAAACTGAGGCAGACAGAGTTTAGCAACTTGTTGAGGTCATACAGCTAGTAAGTTTCTGAGGCAGGATTTGAACTTGTCTTCATGACTGAGGGTCCACCACTCTGCTTCATATACCACCCAGCTGTAAAAAACTGTTGAATTAAATTAATATTGTCAATTAAGCTTCATTACTAAACAGAAGAGCAACAGATACTTTAATTTCAGTTATCAAATGTCTGAGTTTCAGACACCAAAGCCTATGGAAGAGTATGGTCAATACCACAACTTAAATGGGGAGGGAAAGCCCTCGGGAACAACATTTACAGCCCTAGCAATCTTTAAGATATAAACACCTTACTTATGAGTTTCCGTCACAAACAAACAGCTTCCTCAATGAAAGAATGTAGCAGGAATGATTTCCTTATGCCAGGACTTACGCCAGAAGGAGTTCAGAAGAAGAAATTATGTCCCTAGCATTTAGAATGTCAGGTTAGAACTTGTCCTATTTTCTCATAGAAATTGTTATAAATGGTGGTTAGGTCCCCAGGCTAGCCCACAAAAGTCTATTTAACTTATTTGTAGCTGAAATGCAACCACAACTTCAGACACCTTCATATACCACAAGTCATAGCATCATCCATATTATGGACTAGATAGGCTTTTGTGGGTTGGCCTAAGCTAAATGCCATTTAATTTTTTCTAACATTTTTATCTTTATATGACTTGAATTTCCCCCACAAATCATAAAAAGTTAGTTATTTTTCTTTTGTAAAAAATATGGTTCCACAACCATGCAAAGTTTTTGTAGGTATTCAATTTACAAGCAGGCCAATTTACTTGAGCAACATTTTTAAAAGGCTTGTTACCTTCCAGGTCAACATCAGTGGTACTCACATTGCAGTACGGTGGTTCTCATATCATTTATATCATTATTTCTATGTGGGGAAAATGCTTTCTGAATTCCCAACAATTGACTTCTAGACTTTAGCTATGTTAGGAACATAATTTTTGTATAAACCACTCGTATACAGGCTGCCTAGTATATTGAGTCAATATTTATGCTTTGTAACTTATGTAATGATTCAGTAGTACTATATCTGCTGCATTATTAAATGGAATGTACTATATTTAAATTTGCCCATTCTAATGCTCTTTTTGATGAAAGAGAAATGGACCTAAAGTTAGAAGAAACTGAGTTCAAGTCCCATTTCTGGTGCTAGTTGTGTGACCGTGAACAAATCACAGCTTCTCTGAGTCTCTCTTCAGCTTGTAAAATGAGCATACTAATAAATTATTTAATGTACAAGGTGAATGAAATGCTTTGTAAACTTTAAAGCATCATATGGATGTGAGCTATTATTTATATAATTTGTACTAGGTAGAGTTTAATTCTACATAACTGAAAATCTCTTTGAGGTGTAGGTAAGAACTATGGTATACTAAAAGTCTACTCATATATGTCTTAGAATTACTTGTGAAGTTTTTCTCCTGATATTCTAGGGAATACAGCCTGCTGATACAGCCAAGTGCTGACCAGCAGGTCAAGAGTAACATTCCACATCATTTCTCTTCCAAGGAGAGAGAGAGAGAGAGAGAAAGAGAGAGAGAGAGAGAGAGAGAGAGAGAGAGAGAGAGAGAGAGAGAGAGAGAGAGAGAGAGAGAGAGAGAGAGAGAAATCAAATTTTAATCAGAGAGAGGTTTGAAGTCTTAGTGAGAAAGGTCATCCAATATTATCAGCTTCTGTTTAGAGCTAGACCTTTGATGCACAGAGCCCAGGAATACATGAACTCAGATGCCTGTGCCTGGAGAGGCCCATAAGTTAAATAAAGAGGACTCCCTTTTATAGTTTGGGGGGAAAGAAAAATCTTTTGACCATCTTGGAAAGTTATTCAGGGTGACTGATGGAGGGGAAACACAAGGCAATTTGACCTTTTCCCATTCAACAGGTCTAGAGGGAACCTCTTCTATTGATGCTTTTCAAGGTTAGGGTCAAGGCATGGGTGCCTAAGAGTTAAAGTAGCTTCAAAAATAAGGTGTTTGGAAAAAGATAACTTCCATAAAAGGGCATGCTGTATTCGATTGGTTTAGAAGCATTAAATCCAAATCCAATTCTTCACTCCAAGTGGAAAAAACAAAAACCCAAAGATTACACATTATACTGCACCCTCCCTCTCCTGTGAGTTATCATCGCAGCCTCCCCACCTTAAACAAATTCCCAGTGGTTGAATCAGTCTGAGTAGAATCAACATTTTCTCATCTCAGTCCTAAGCTGTATAAAAAGGGGGAAAAATGCTGGAATAAAAAACAAAATCTCTAACTTAGGTCTTTAGTATTCCAGGTCAGAGTTACTTTGTTTTGTGACTAAAAAAGTATTACCTAATCATGGTAATCTAACATTGCAGTGAGTCATAGAACTAATATTTTCACAAGGGCTGCTTTCCAAAGGCTGAGAAACCTCTCTAGCCCTTAGCACAGTGCCTAACATATAGTAGGCACTTAATAAGTGCTTGTTGACTTGACTTTATATACAGAGGCCCTCTCATTTCTCCCCATTGTTCTTTGCCAACTGTATAGCAAATAAACATTGTCTTTGCAGAATCTAAAAGTCAGAAGGGACATAGTGGTCATCTAGTCCACCCTTCTACACTCAACAACATTCTAGGCAAGGTGATAAGTCCACTTCATCCAGAACAGTTCCACTGAAAGGACTTATTTTGTAAGAAGTCAGATCATTACACACTTTGGACAGCTCCGACTGCAGACCTTTGTTCACGTTGCAGCCCTTGACTCATCACCACTGTGTTCTGTTTCATTTCACCTGTGAATATTATGACCAAGTGTTTCTCTTTAATACAACGGGTTTTCGAGGGATTTGTGAGTGAAGCCAGAACCAAGGCTATTTTTCATATAGAATGAGTAAGTCTGGTGATATGTACCTTCAGCAGACAGAAAGGAATGAATTCTGCCCTTTGAGTCATAAGTCTACTAATCATTCACTGTCTGAAACAGCACCTATTGTAACTGACTCAGGTGAGATAAGGATACTCACTAGGTATATTTCAGAGCTATCAAGTCTCCTCTTGATGACTCATTGACTTAATTAACATCCTCAGCAGTCTGACTTTCCAAGCATACACACACTCACACACACACAAACACATATACATATACACGCATACACACGTATACATATATACACACATACACATGTATATGTATATATGTATTGTGTAAATATATATGTATGTATAATGCACTATTCATCAAAAGGTTTAGTGAAAAGAGTACTACTTCGGCATAAGACATGGACTCTAGTTAGCAGGCTCCTATCAGTTGTGTGACTTTGGCCAACTTTAATGTCTCTGAGCCTCAGTTTCTCTTATAAAAATCTGTAAAATGGAAACGATAACGCCAGCACTACCTCCCTCAAGTAGTTTGTTTTGGGGATCGAATGAGATAATATCTGGGAAAGTGCTTGGTAATTCTCAAATATTATGCATATGTCAGCTGGTATATTGAATGTTTCCAAGGATAGAAGGAAATGTCCACACCGATATCTGGATCAGTCTCTGACCTCATAGAGATAACTGGAGAGTAGGGAGGGAGGAGAGATAACTCTGATCGCTTATCAACCTATCAAAAGTGGGGCTCTATACAAGTCTTCCTGACCTTATTTGCCTGAATTATCTTATAAACACTGCATTTTATAGACAAAGCACACACACCAATCTGGATAATAGCATCAATGTCTTCAAAAGGGCAGATGTCAACAAATCTTCAGAGGGAAAAAAAGTCTATAGAACTACCAGTTCAGGGCTTGGGTATCCAGTTACTAAAATGCTATTGCTACCTTGGGGGAAAAAGAGAGAAGAAAGAGTTTTAATTATTCATGGCCAACGGACTTCAAAGGGAAATAGCAGCCTGGAGCCCTTAGTGGCGCTGGGGTTGGGCCTGAGCTTCTATTGAAGAAGCCCACCCCACCCCCACCCCTAGAATTCCCAGTTCTCCATACTATGGCTGTGAAAATCTGGCAATATTCTAGAATCTAGACCCAATACTGATTTCCCAATAGAGTAGAAGACATAGAATCTGTAAAACAAGTTGTTAAAACTAATTCCTGGTCCCGCTGGCAGCAAGATAGTGGTTTCCTAAAAAGAACTGCAAACCCAGGGTAGGTTAAAACTCTAAGCCTCCAAGAATTGTTTTTCTTTGTTAGTATAATTTCTGACTTGATCCCTGGCTCTGAAGTCAGAGAACTTAGGTTCAGACACAGAGGACCTATTTCTGACTCTACCTCTGTGATTGTGGACAATTCATTTAGCCTTGGTGGGCCTCAAATTAATAGTTTGGCCTATTTGGCCACCGGGGTCCCTCTAGCTGTAGATCTAGGATCCTATGGCTTTAGGGCAAGGACTGAAATCCAGACCTCTGGAGGCATCCTTTCAGCTCAGTTTGGAATCCCACGTTGGGCAGCAAGTTTCCTTCACCTCTAAAAAAAATTTCCCCTTTATCAGGGTATAACCCAGGTTTATCTGGTAAAGCCCACTTCTAACATGGAGACCACCTTTAAGGGAACTACTGCCCATTTCCTTAAAATGGAGCCTGCTGGGTTCCTTGCCATGTGCATGGGGTTCACCAGGGCACTTGAAACTGAGAACAAACAACTCAGAAGACAAAAAAACACAGAACAGAAACCAACACTCCTAGTCTCATTTCTTGGAGTCTGTATAAAAGAGAGAAAGCAGGGAAAGGATAGTTCTCCTCCTCTACCTGGATCAGTACATGGGCTCCAAGCTGGGTGCTGCAGATAAGAGTTGCCCAAAAAAGCATTGAAAAGATGGTGGAAAAAAAAGACCAAAGGGCGACTCAGTCTGCCTAGTTGTAAAGACAGCAGTCAGCCAAACAAAGGAGGACACCCCACTCATGTGGTAAGGAATGCAGTGGGCTCCATGTTAGAACTGAGCATGCCCAGAGAAGTCTAAGTCTTAAGGGAATGAGAATTTTCTTTATGCATCGAATCAAACCTCTTCTAGAAAAGCTTAATAACTTGTATCCTGAGATGTGAAATACAGAGTTTTCCTTTTAAAAATCTCCTATCAATAAATAAGTAGATAAAAATAAAATAAAATCATCTACCCAAGGAGTGCAAAAGCAAGATAGGCTAGCTTATACTTAGCCTTTGTTTTATTTTTGTTTTTGTTTTTTTTTTGCTTTTATTGCTGCTATCCATTTTAATTCTTCTAAGAAGTCCAATAAATCAATAAATGAATGGATGAATAGAATAATATCTATGGTTTTTTCCCCCAAAGGAAAGACTTGTCGCATCACTATTTAAGGAACTTTTGGGAAGAGTGGAAAATAATGGAGAATTCTCTACCATATCCAGGCACTATATTTAATCCCAGGTTCTGTATCTGTATTCCTTTATTTCTTAAATCTTTTTTAAGTTCTCCTGTGGATGCATTTATCTTAGCAACATCAATATTTGTTGGTAATATAATTACAGTCTTATAAATGTTATTCACATGTTGGTAACCATAGATTTGTATCCAGGTTCCCCTGGTTAAGCAATTGCTTTTCTGCGGGAGGAAAAAAAATGAAGATGAATGTCTAACAAGAAACCTGTTGTTAATGGCACTATAGATTTCTGATTTCATTTAAGAAGTACTTCATTTTCAGTGACAATTATATTAAGAGAGAATTCCATACATACATTGCTTTGAAAAAGAATTTCATATAATTGTGTGGATTCAGAGGTGCTTATGAGGCCTAAGAAAAGTGAAAAGTTGTCCTTCTGTTCTCTTTCCTTAGCTATCGAAAGGAGGTGGGGGGGGGGGGAATTCTGTTGACATGGGAAGAGATATCCTACAGTCATCTTAAGAATTTTTCTAGCACAATTAGTAGACAAAATTCATCCTAAGAATGATGTCACTCTGAGACAAAGACATCATCTCAGTTCAACAAGAATTCGTAGATTCATTCATTCTTTCAACAAATATTTATTAAGCACTAGACACAATTCTAGGTGCTAGGAATACAAAATTTAAAAAAAGGGAGCCATTGCTTGCCTCAAGGAACTTACAGTCTACTGGAGGGGGTGAAGGGGCGGGGGGAGTGAGACAGAAACACCACATGCACTTACAAAATTAAAAATTCAATACAAGATACATAAAATAACACAACGAAACAAAAATAATACAATAACATAAAAAATAATTTTTGAAGGGCACACAAGGGAATAAGACAGGCTGCTCATAGGAGATGGCACTTTATTTTTTGACAGAAGCTAGAGATTTTAGAAGTGGAGGTGTGGAGGGGGAGGGGTGATCTACAGAGGAAAGAATACACACCTTATGAGATCATAGGAGTATTGGCTTTGTTAACCCCAATATATACCAGGTACCATGCTAGACTCTG
The DNA here is from genome assembly GCA_028646595.1 of Phalanger gymnotis. Lineage (NCBI taxonomy): Eukaryota > Metazoa > Chordata > Mammalia > Diprotodontia > Phalangeridae > Phalanger > Phalanger gymnotis. The sequence goes on along the minus strand of CM053623.1, from coordinate 58,766,845 downwards.
AGGATACTAAGACAAAATGAAAAACTGTCCCTTCCCTCAATTGACTTATCTTCTACTGAGAATGTTAAAATATGGCATCATTAAGTTATTGGTTCCTTCTCTACTGCACAGGAAATCTCTCTTCCCTTCTTCTTCTATTAACCCCACCCTAGCTGTAATGTTTAGCAGTTTACTCCTGGATTAACAGAACAACTTCCTAAACTATATTTGCTCCTCTTTCTTCTATTCAGAAACTGTCTATTGGCTAAAGGATATGTTCAAACTTCTCGGTTCAGGAATAAGATGTTCCATCTCCCATTCCTACCTTATCTAGCTACATATACCTTTATCTGCCACACTTCCTGTTTCCCATCCTCTCCATCTTGCCCTCCTCACACCCAAATTTGGCATTTTATAGGCAAAAACCATACCTGTAAAATAAAGGAATACTTTTGAATGATCTCTGAGGTCCCTTTCTAACTCTAAGTTCTACGATTCTTTGCCCCACTTCTCAGGACTCCTTGAACACTTATTATTCCTATTAGTCTCCTTGGTATTTAAGCAATGACTGTTTTACTTTATTCCTTAACCATGTCACTCTTATGTTGTTCTTCTCCAACTTGAATGCAGACTCTTGGAGGGTAGCCGCTGTTTCTCACATTTGGTTATATTTCTCTTTTAGCATTCAGGATAGGGGCACACAGACTTATATGATATTTGAACTTGGGGACCTTGCCATTCAAATTTAACACCTTCATTTGACAAATGAGGCCCAGAGAAATTAAATGACTTGTCAAGATCATGTGACTCATTAGTGATTGGTATTCAAACCTAGGTTTCCTGATGCCAAGCCCAGCCATCTATCCATGATTATGCCACCATGCCTCCTTATAGGAGGTATTCAATAAGTCCTTGAATGAATGAAATAATGAATGAATGGAATGGAATAATGAATGAATAAAATCAACTTAGAAGGTAGCTCGTATTGATACAATTCTTGACACAACTCAAGAGGTAAGGCTATTGGATAAAGTCTGCTATGGAAATTTATATGGCTAAAGACTCCACTTGAGACAACAGATTTTTCAAGGTACCCTGATTTTCTCACTATAAATGAGATGTGGGGGTGGCAAGAAGGAGTTGGTAGGACTTAACTCTTCCATTTTCCTTCTGGAAATACAAGCCGTAGAAGGTAGTCAATCTGAAACAAGCAGATATCCAAACCCCATAGAAGAGTGGAGCTGCATCTCTCTGGTCAAAGAGTTGTTTCACCTTTCAGAAGCCCTAAATCATTTCAGGATGACAGAGAACTCTCCAGATTAAAGGAAATATTAATAATAAGAACAGTGAGGGAAAAGGGAGGGCCTACACACATAAACACGCAAACACACACACACACACACACACTCACACACACTGCTTAAATGACAAGCTAGTGAGAAATGAATGTGATTTGAGAAATCTAGTGGTAATTAGAATGCCCAAAGCTGGCCCCTTCTTCTACCTGGAGCCCTATTGATGATAGTCAAGAAGAGGAGCCAAGTTTTGACTACATACTCTCCTGCTTCCCTTGTGCTACTAAATTATAAAACCACAAAACTTGAGAATTATGGAGCTGAGATCATTTTTCTAGCCTGATTTTCATTTACCATTTGAGGAAACTGGGCTCAATGAATATATTTTGACTAAAGTAATAATTTGTTTGAATTCTCCACTCTGAGTGATCTGCTGTGCCAAATACAGAAGTGTGACCTGGACAGCCTCAGTTTCCTAGTCTGTAAAATAGGACTAATAATATCTCTGTTGTTATTGTTGTCCATCCTTCATGACATCCCATGCCTTGACTAGTGAGTGAAATGAATTTAAGTGAGGCAGAGCTGAACACAGTCATCGACTTCACTCTCATCCTGAGTCATCTGAGTCCAGCAGCAAGACAAGAGTCAAGAAGATTGGTGAAGGCCCAGGAGGCAGTGGGTGACCTTGGCCTTTTTAAATTAAGGTTTTTCCCAGGTCTCAGTTTGTCTGAGGCCATGCCCATTCAATGACTAAGGGCTAGATAAGAATTGAGACCAAAAGATGTCCTAGTTTACTATCACAAAACTATGAATCTGGCAGAGGGAAGATCCTCAGAGTTTCTGGCCAGAACAGAAAACAATTGCTATTCGCTCTCACTGGACACCAGAGGTAGGGAATCTCTGGCCTAAAGGCCATATGTGGCCCTCTAGGTCCTCAAGCCCATCCCTTTGACTGAATCCAAATTTCACAGAATAAATCACCTTAATAAAAGGATTTGTTTGGTAAAACCTGGACTCAGTCAAAAGGCCATACTCAAGGACCTAGAAGGCCACAAGTTCCCCACCCCTGCAGAACATCAAATCCCAAACAATGAGCAACAAAGGTTTGGGCTGGGGCCTATTATAGACCATTCAATCAAAGCCAGAGCAATTTGGGTTTAAAGTCATAGTCAAATAGCTTCATTTGAATCACAATGGGCTTTTTTAAAGCCTGTTTTTCCAAAGCTATACTTCAAGAAATCATATATGAAAACTACTAATAATATCTCTAACACCTAGCTCACCGAGTTGCTGTGGGAGGCAAACGAGATACTATACATACTATACATAAAGCACTCTGAAAACCTTAAAACAATATACAAATGTAGACAATTTTCTTGTTTACATTAATTGTCAGAGTTAAGTTTAGAACAGAGATCTTCTCACTGTCATGTCAATGATCTGTCACACCACATTCCCAGTCTTCAGCTGGGTAATATTTCACTTGAGATAAAATAACATTTTTCAGTTTTATAGAGCCTTATAGATTATAAAGATCTCTATATATATTCTTAGAATCTCAAACCAATCTTAGGAGCGCAAGTATTACAATGTCCATGTTACAGATTAGAAAACTGAGACCTTGAGAGGGTAACAAAAATGTTATTGTTGTTTGTCCTTCATTTTTGAAGAAGAGGGTGATGTCTTGACTTGCTCATGACTTTGTCAGCTTCACTCTCTCTTCTAGAGTCATTGAAGTCCAGTGGTAAGACAAAAGTCGAGGAGACTGGCAATGGCCCAGGATGCAGTGGATGACATTGGCCTTTTAAAATCAAGATGGTTTCCCAGGCCTCAGTTTGTCTGAGGCAATTCCCATTCAATGACTAAGGGCTAGGCAAGAGTTGAAACAAAAGATGGCCTAATTTACCATTACAAAATTATCAATCTAGGATGGGAAAATCCTGTTTTTTGCCAGAACAGAAAATAATTGCTATTTCCATTCATTCTAAGTCATCAAAACCTAGACAATGAACTACAGAAGTTGGGGGAGGGGGTGTTAATATTGGCCATTCAACAATAACTCATATAATAAATACTTGAAGATTTACTAGGTACTTCCTTAATGATCAGCCTGCAAAGAACATAGTACAACAGGCTTCAGAAAAATTAAACCACTTTCCCAAAGTTCATGGCTCTAAATGGCAGAACTGATGCCCCAGGCCAAGTGTCTGAACTCCAAAAATCCAATGCTCTTTCTATTGCATCATCATGCCTGAGGTGAGTTGTTTAAGAACACACAGTTGGTTAGTAATAGAGTTGGTAACAGAACTCATGTCTCTGGACTCCATGGACACTTTCCACTACTGTGCGTTAATCCATCATCATTTGAGTTGGTCAAAGTGCTACAGCAAAAGCCCTGGGTTCCTTGTAATTCTTCATAGTGAAGGAATACATAGGCAGAAATTGGAATTTCTGTAGGATCTTAATTTTTCTCCCTGTACCTTCCCCTCAAAGAGTAGGCCCTGAAAACCTTTGCTCTCTTTCATAGATTAAGGGATAACTCAAGTCATTTGCCGCAAAGTTGATGCTTTTAATTCGAAAACTAGCCTGTACCCAGACATTTGATGGATGTAGCAAGAGATGCAAAATTTAGATATGACACAAATCCTACCTTCATCAAGGTTGCAAAAAAAGACCCAAACACAAATCATTGAAGTAATTTTTAAAGAAAAGTTCACAAAATCTCAAATCACAGAGCCTGAAGAGATCTCAGATATCATTTGCCTCAGTCATTTTTAAATACTAAGTGATTTATCCAGAGTCGCATCAATAACAAGTAACTGGGCTGGGATTTGAACCCAGATTCTTAGACTTCAGGTCAGCAATATGCTTGGTAAATGTTTAACAACCAGTAATCAAAAAAAAGTATGCAATTTCAATGATACTGATATTGTCAATATGTCAATGATATTGACATTTTTTTCCATCACTTTCTTAAGTCTAGAAAATCAACAAAACAACAAATTAAGACTTGATTTATAACATTTGCCTGGTTTCCAAAATGTAATTACTCACACTGAAAATTTAAAAACCCGTTACCTTGCGTCTGTACAAACTGGCTTCAACACCTTTCAGTGTTGTGGGTTTTATTTTTTTTACACTAAACCACATGTTCCTCTCTTCTTCCCCCATTCTATCCTTTCATTTCCTACTATAAACGTATACTATTAATTTGCAAAGCACACCTATTTAGATGCTAATCCTATTGAAGTATGGGGTGCAAGGTTAGGTAGATATTAAGTTGACCCTGCAGCAGAACTTACTCACAAAGCCAGTGGTTTAAAAAAAAAAAGTGAAAAAAAAACCCACCACCACAACAACAACAAAACAACAGTCTATTTGTTTTGTTACCTCTGTACCTTGACCTTAGACTAGACTCCACTTCATTTTTAAAAATATATTAGATGTTTCTACAGGGAGCCAGCAAGTATTCTTTTTCTAGCGTTGTATGATATTAAGCCTATGTAGCTAGAGTACTTAGATTGTGAGCAGTTTTATTTTTATTTTTTTAAGCATTTAAGAATATAATTTTGCTTGTACAACAGTGCTTAGGCCAAAAACTTAAAAAAAAAAAAAACCAACCAAATTCTCCAATAAAAAGCAGTTACTTTTGGGTGGAAGGCAACAGCCATATAGCAAAATGGGTATTATGTAACTCAAGATTAAGGACAAAGGCTATGATTTTATTCCTTCTGACGTGTGCCCTGGGAGACCTTTAGTCATTGGGAATGTTTTTTGTTTGTTTGTTTTTTTCTCTTAGCCAGTTTTTTTTTTAATTTAAATAGTATTTTATTTTTTCCCCAATTACATATTAAGAAAAATTTTTAGCATTCATTTTTATAAGATTTTGAGTTCCAAATTTTCCTTCCTCCTTCCCCCTCCATGTTTTTGTCTTAAATCTCATCTTATGGTCCCACGTCCCTGGAAATATTCCCAGTGATCCACCTTACTTTCTTCCTTGCTGCTTCATGCCTCTCTGCTTGTGATCATTTTACCTGAAACTTTCTGCTTATGGTCAGAGTTTAAAGTGCCCTGCATAACCTGAGCAGAAATGAAGGTATCTGCTTTCTTTAAAAAAATATATACATATTTTGGGGACCTTATAGCTTTTTTTTAATTCTTATTTTCCTCTAAGGGGGGGTGGCCTAGTGAATGGAGAGCAGGTCTCAGGGGAAGGAAGACCTAAGTTTAAGACCTGTCTCTAACAGATACTGGCTATCTTATCCCGGACAATTCACTTAACTTCTCAATGATGAAGGCAGCTCTCTCAGACCAGAATTTGTCAATCTGCACCCACATACTCGGCAGAGGAAGTTTTCTCATGGTGAGCTCCCAGTAACAATGAAATTACAGTTCCCTCTCCCATTATTTTCTTTTACCATCTTTCTTCCTCCCCACCCCAGCCCCCAGGGATAGGGGAAACAGCAACAGCATTCTGACCACAATGTTAGGTATTTGGCAGATCTTCTAGGCAAGTAAAGTCAGCAAACATTTATTAAGCTCAGCCCTGAATAGCTAACTGCATTCTGGACATCACCTGGAGGTCCTATTCACATTTCAAACTTAACGTGTTCAAAACAGAGCTCATCTTCCTCTCCAGACCCCCACCCCCTCCTCCAAACCTCCTTTTTTCTGCTGACAATACCACGATCATTCAGATCACCCAGGCTCCAAAATGAAGCTATATTTTTAATCTCTATGCCAAAAACATCTGGTAAGTTTCAAGTTCCCCTGAATCTACTGAGTTTTACCAAAGCTTCAAAACCACAGTGCCATTTACAGTTGAAATGGCATAGTCTTCTAATTCAATACTTCTGCATTTACTATCAAATTCTTAGTTACATCCTGGAGGGGAGAAAAGAAACTATTTTTCCTTCATTGGTTGAGCCCATTCATCTTCTTCCTTTTAGATCCTTTACCTCTCAGCCAGCCAAATGAACAGGCTTCTAATACTAGGTAAAAAGACTTTCCTTATAAATGATTCAGATGTAAAATTAGTCATCAGAATGCCCATTAAGATCTACATAGGAAACTCCATGAAGATGGCCTTCAATGATACATGGGTAAAGGAAATGAAAAAAGGAACTTACAGTTTCAACCTAATCAGAGCAGAACTGAAAGCCTGCAAATAAAAATTACAGATCCTTAATCACAACTTTCCCTCCATACAAGGTTTATGAAAGCACGCAATTCCCCTCAGAAGTAGCCTTTTTTCAAATAGCACTTGAGTCATCCGGGTTTCCAATTCTTGACTTGGAGCTTCGGCAATGACTGCAAAGGCAAAAACATCATAAAAATCATCGCTTATCCTGTCTTCTATGCTGTGGACTGAAGATATTTCCCCAGCAATGGCATTCTTCATGTGACATAACACCCTTATGTGTTGTCAGCTGCTTTTGTTAATCAGATCTGGTCTATTTTAGAAGTTAAAAAAAAAAACCAAAAACTTGTACTATCCTATTTATTTTCAAAATCCTATGCCAAATTTTCAGGATTCTTAAATTAAGATTTTTTTTTTAATGTTCCTTGGTTTACTTTGGAGTAGGGTGGGAGGAAACACATGAATTTTTTAAAATTTATTTTTAATATAATTTTATAAGTATTTATTTTCTCTCCCACTACCCCAATGAAAATAAAAACAAAAGCTTTGTAATAGATATGCATAGTCAAGCATAACAAATTCCCACATTGTCTGTGTTCAAAAGTTTATGTCTCATTCTACAATTTCTATCCATCCCCTCTCTGTCAGGAATTAGGAATTTTCAGTCCTGTGGAATTAGGTTTAGACATATTTTTTCAACACAACCATGTTCTTGAAGAGGACCAATGACATTAGCAGGGTGATGCCTTGACTTGCAAGTAAAAAGAGAAATAATTAATAATAATAATGTCTCACATCTATATAATCCTTTAAGGTTAAAAATAGTGCTTTCCATACATTATCTCATGTGAGGCTCACAACAACCCTGTGAAAGCAGGAACTATTACTCTCTCTATATTATGGATGAGAAAACTGAAGATCAGAGGTTCAATGAAATATCCAAAATCACAGTGTTAATATCTCGGGCCTATCTTCTTGACTTGGCCAAGGTCAGCAAACTACTCATGGCACCACCCTTTCTTCTGCTACTAATGGTCAAGTCTACAAGTGATTAATCCAGGTTAGAGCCTGGAAATTATCTGCTCTTGCTACATGCATCCGCATTTCTACCTCCAATGTCTTGCTGAATCAGCATAGCTATAAAGCATCTATGATTTGTCACAAGAGGGCCTACAGGCAAGCAAATTTTGTAATTCCTTGAATGGCCTAACCCTTCAGGCTGTAAAGTATTAAAAGGTCAAATGTCTATGTCGGCCAGAATTTCAGACAAAAAGGAGCTGATCATCATTAGCATTCAGCCTTCAATATTCTCTTCAATCCCAACAATCAAGACTAAATCTACAAGAATTACATTGTAAAGTTGGTTTATTTTTTGTTTTACTTATGCTTTTCATCTCCCTAGCACTCATTTTTGGTATAGTCAGTTCTGTATAACACTTATTTTGAAAGTGCAAATCTGTTCCAGCAAGACTGTTATATTAGGGAACGATATGATCATTGCTCTGATTTTGGGTTGCCTATGTCAGATTTTTGTCCTCAAGAAACAGCAAGAATGCAGAAAACTTTGACACTTTACAGAAACTGCCAAAGGGCCCACTTTCTGAAGCCCATTTCCACAAGCAAACTTCAGGTCTTTTTCAAGGGAAAGTATTGTATTTAGTGTATATTTTCTGGTGCAGGAGTCGCTATTGGTGGAGGAAGGCTGACCCTCTTCCATATTCCGTCCCTCCTCCCTCTTCCCAGAGCTGGACCCTTTCACCTAACTTTGTCAGCCTACCCATGGGAACCAAGGTGCAGGGCCCAAGGACACAGGCACCACCACTACTTATTATAGCATTTGTGTATCTCTTAACCATTTAACATGTATAAAACTATGTTACAGTTTTTATCAGATTCCTATTTTCTTGAGCACCTCTCTCTCTCTCTCTCTCTCTCACACACACACACACACACACACACACACACACAATTTTTGAGTGGAGTGCTATTCCTTTAATCCCATTTCCCCCATAAGTCCTGTGGTTTCTTTGTGTAATTTTGTATAGCTCAGTGATATTTAGGAGCTCCTACAGTGAGTTACAGAAAAACAGACTATATCTTGGTTTCCTCTCCTCACTCAGCCTAGCCCCAGCCTGAAATTGAGCCTCTTTTGTAACAAGCAAAAGAAAAAAAAAGAATTAAACAAAACAAAACGAAAAACTTCAGATGATGAGCGAGCTACATCTGATAGCGTATGCTGTTTCTGATGTTCTCCACTTGCGTCCCATGCCTCTCTGTGATGAGGACGGATGGGTATTTCATGATCTGTTCTCCAGGAATACTATTTTTTTAACAGTTATTCAGCATTTGGCTTTCTTTTAGTGATTATCTCATTTCTGTTGTTATAAACATTGTGTCTATTCTTCTGGTTCTACTTATTTCACTCTGTATCAGTTCATACAAATCTCCTTCCCTCTTTTTTTTCTCTCTAAATTTCTCATATTCAGCATTTCTTGCTACTTGGTAACACTCTATCATATTTACACACCACACTGTTCAGTCATTTCCTTTTTTTAATATTATTTAATATATTTAGTTTTCAGCGTTGATTTTCACAGGAGTTTGAATTACAAATTTTCTCCCCATTTCTACCCTCCCCCCCCCACTCCAAGATGGCATATATTCTGGTTGTCCTGTTCCCCAGTCAGCCCTCCCTTCTGTCACCCCACTCCTCTCCCAACCCCTTTTCCCTTTCTTTCTTGTGGGGCAAGATAAATTTCTATACCCCATTGCCTGTGTATCTTATTTTCTAGTTGCATGCAAAAACTTTTTTTGCTTTTGTTTTTGAACATCCATTTTTTTAAAACTTTGAGTTCCAAATTCTCTCCCCTCTTCCCTTCCCACCCACCCTCCCTAAGAAGTCAAGCAATTCAACATGGGCCACATGCCTATCATTATGTATAACCCTCCCACGACG
>CM053623.1:58714482-58756975 GCA_028646595.1 Phalanger gymnotis | reverse complement strand
CGTAGGAATAGGAAAATAGGAATAGGAAATAGGAAATACTCGTAGGAATAGGAAAATAGGAATAGGAAATAGAAAATACTCGTAGGAATAGGAAAATAGGAATAGGAAATAGAAAATACTCATAGGAATAGGAAAATAGGAATAGGAAACAGGAAATACTCGTAGGAATAGGAAAATAGGAATAGGAAATAGAAAATACTCACACAGTGCCTGGCTTCACGGACCTTACAATCTGCTGGAAAGAGGAGGGAGCATATCATACAAATAAATACAGTACAAAGCAGAGTGTTATGGGCAGCAAAGAGAGGTAGTCAAAGTGTTCTATGGAAAAACGAGGAGGAAAATTCCAGTGGAGCAACCTGGGGACAGCCTAGGAGGAAGATTTGTGCTGGAGGAGGCTGTAGTTGATTTTTGAAGAAAGGGAAACAATTTTAATAAGCAAAGATTTGGAAAGTATTCCCAAACAAGGGGGTTAACCTGCATGAAATCACAGAGGCAGATGATAGATCGCGAACAGATATTTATCCATTTCTTAACACCAAATATATAAAGATGAATAATGTGATATTACTGGAAGAGTACAGTAGTGTGGGGCCAGATAATACAGAGGGCCTTAAATGCTGGGCCTTTTAAGGAGTTTGTATTATTTCCAAATAAGAATCATTGAAGTTTTTTTTTTTTAACAGTAGGAGTGATATTGCCAGAACTACGCATAAGAAAGATTATTTTGAAAGTTGTGTGAAGGATAGCTTGGAGAGTGAATGAATAAATGAGCCCTTATTTAGTATTTACTTTGTGCCCAACACTGTACTAAGTATTAGAAATAGAAAAAAAAAACAAACAAAAAGACAGTCCCAGCTTTCAAGGACCTTAAATTCTAGTGGAGGAGACCACACATATAAGTGGTGGCCAGTGGGGAGGGCATTTTGGTTCAGAAAATTACAGAAATGATAAGTGCAGCCATAGGGAAGTAGGTTGACACACTCCTAGGAATAATAACAGAATTTATTTGATCAAGGTTCCAGAAATGGAAGGTGGAAGGAGGAAAGGATAAATGTCTGGCAGCCCCAGGTATTTGGTTGCCAGGTTGGCAGGCTATAGATGGGGAGGGAGTGATGGGAGGTGAGGAGATGAGTTGACTATTACAGTTATCTAGGTAAGAGGTGATAAAGGCCTGAATTACAATGCTGGCATCATCAACTGAGAGAAGGGATGGAAGTGATACATGTAAAGGTAGACACAACATGACTTAGCAATGGATTAAGGAGAAGGAAGGGTCAAAGGTGACTTGAAAGCTTTGGGTCCAGATGACAGGGATGATGGTAGTACCCTCAATAACAGTAGGAGAATCATGTTTAAATTGTAATTTGAACTGGACATGTTGAATTTGAGTTGACTGTGCAATGGCCAGGTAGAGATAGAAGTACAGTGGACAGTTGGAGATATGGGTCTAGAGTTCGGGAGAAAGGTTGGGACTGGATAGATAGATAGATGATAGATAGAGATACTGGAGTCATATAGAATAATTGAACCATGGGAGCAAATGAGATTTCTCCAGAAAAGAGATTATATAGATAAAAGAGGGCCAAGGACAACATCTTGGGGATATATCTTTGCTTATGGGACAAGAGGAAATCTACAAGGCAGTGGAGTCAAAGAAAGGCAAAAATACACTCCTTGTTCTCCAGGAGATTCCATTCTAATGGAGGAGACAACTATGTATTTGCAAGATATAAATATAAATATATAATTTCAGAGGGATTCCACCAAAAGCGAGAGGGAACAGAAAAAGCCTCATGTAGAAGATATGATTTAAGCTGAGGCTTGAAGGAAGCCAGGAGATAGAGATGAGAAGGGAGAACTTTGAAAAATATATATTCAAACAAGAAGGAGGAGAAGCTGGAGGAAACAGCATCATGGATGCCAAGGGAAGAGAAAGTGTCAAAAGTATTTCCATGCTTCAGAATGGTAAAGAAGGATAAAGACTGCAAAATATCCATTAGATGTCTTAAGGAAGAGGTTTTTGGTAACAGACTTACTAGAGAATGGATGAGGAGGTGGATACTGTCTAGACTACTCTTTGTAGTGGCTTAGCAATGAAGGGGAGGAGAGATATAGGATAATATTCTGAGGGGATAACTGACTTGAGGGGAGGATTTTAAAGAATGAGAGGGACTTGATCATGTTTGTGGGCAACTAGGAAAGATCCAGTATATAAGGAAATAATGGTGATGAAAAAGAGAGAATGATCCAGAGGCAGAACTCTTGGAGAAGAAAGGAAAGGGTAGGATCAGTGGCACAGGTGGAAGGTTTGAGCACATCTTTGTATGAGACTGGAATAAAGGAAGAAAAGGAATAGTGAAGACAGAGAGATTTTGAGGTATGAAAGGAAAGATGAGGGATCTTTTAATGGATGTCCTCAATGTCCCAGTAAAGTAGAAAGTGAGGTAATCCATTGCAAGATGGAAGTAAGGGGGCCAGGAGGTGAGTGGAGAAGGTTTGGAACAGCCGTTGTAGAAAGTTCAACAGAGAGTCAATCAAAGATGCATAAAAGGAATGCCAGTTAGTGGTGAGAGCCTAATATAGGTTGGATCACATGAACTTGTAGTGGATCTCATAACAATGTTTTCCTAATTTCTTCCAGGAACATTCGGTGGCTTGGGGTAGAAGAATAGAAAACCGATGCTGAAAGTGATGAAGCCTTAAGATCAACAGGCTGTGAACACCAGAGGGACAACAGGTTCACAGTTGAAAGGCATTGTCTTACTGAATGATAGGGTTGACTGTGAACTGAGGCTACAAGAAGTGTAATTGCTTAGAACAGACAGGGGCTGAGATTATGAGAAGGACCAAGAGCTGAGGTAAGAGAAGTGAGAAAAGGGGAGAGATGGAAGAACAGAAAGTTGTGATGAGAGAGAAGAGTTTCCGAGTTCAGTATCTTGGAGGTTGAACAGTTTGATGGTGATGTCCAAAGAGTGATGAGCACACCTTTTATGTGGCCGGGTGATGTTGAGACCAAGGGCAAAGGAGTTGAAAAGGTTGATGAATTAGAGCGCTGAGGATGTTCAAAGGGTCATCAACCATAATATTACAGTCACTGAGAATAATGACATAGGTTGCCTAGAAAAGGACCCTGAGCTAAATTTGGAAGCAATGAGGAAGGAGGGAGGATAGACTGGAGATACATATATGAGAGCAAGAAATATTTTGGACAGGGTGGTCTAATTAGATAGCAGGAACTTCAGAAGAGGATATTGAGTGATAGTAGTGGTAGGAAATAAGAAATGGGATGACTTCTTGGTGAGGGAGAAAGTACGTTCATGAGTGGGATTGAGTATGAGAAAAAGAGCTGCTAGCATTGGAAAAGATGACAAGAGATGATGTGCCTTTAGGAGAAAGTCTATTTTCAGTTAGCACCCCAAAATGAAAAGAGTATAAAGGAAAAAATCTAGTCTCCGTCCTGTGTCTTCTTCCTCCTGCATCATCAAGCCCAGAATGTGTGTATCTTGAGTACAGCCTTATCATGCTTTTATAGCTGCTTGTGGTGTCTGTGTGTGTGTGTGTGTGTGTGTGTGTGTGTGTGTGTGTGTGTGTGTGTGTGCCTGATTTGACGACCAAGGCAGGCTTTAAATTAGTGCGCAGTGCAGTCACTGGATTTTGAAATGATAAAAGCAACAGGAAACATAGGCCACCAGATCTTGGCTATAGGACTTGTCTTCCTCGTGGATTTCCAGTGTAAATTCATGCCTCAAAGGGTCCATAAATGCCAGTTGGTTTGGATCCTGATTGCTTTAAAGCTGGGATCCTGAATCAATGAATTACAAGAATACAGCTTATCAAAGAATCGAACCTGCTTAGTGTCAGGATAGCAATTTAACCTTCCATCATCACCAAGGATGAGAGTATGTTTGGAATCCACCCCACAGTTCCCTCCCTGGATGAAATACCCATGTGTACATCTCTGTAAATAATAGGTTCTCTTGGTGTTGCTCTTGAAGATAATTCTGAGACATGAAATTTACAGAGATTCTCTAGGAAAATATTTGGTAAACTCTCTTTAAATACAGCCCTAGTATTTTGACCTTTGGGTGATAATGTTAGATGGCCTTTTAGAAAGGGTCCTTTATAGTTGCTACTAATGATCTCTTTAATGTATTTTATCTAAATGATTCATGTTTATGTTATGCCCTGAGGCAATTTTATCATGAAGGGTGTCCTAAAAAACAAACAAACCCAGAAATAAAATACCTACATTTCTTGGTAAAATGCTAGGCCTATCTTTGGACTATGCACAAATAACATCATTTTTGGTGAGTTGTGAATGTGTACTTGATGAAGATGGGATAAAACTGGATAAGGGTTTTAAAAACTACCATCTATAGAAGATGAAGATGACTTCAACCCAGTTTTTTTGTGCCTAGACATCACTTCTTTGATTTGCTCATCTTCTTTCTAGATCATACATAAGAAATGAAAACTATGTGATGCTATCTGGTTTTATAGTATTAGCTGATATTATTGTCATTAAATATCACATGTTGAGAAGCAATTCTTGCACAACCCAATGAAATGTGGTAATGTGAAACTTGAGAAATTTAGAGGAACAGTTTCCCACATCAGATAACCGGTGCAAGTCATCTCTACATTTACACTATTTGTAAAAGGTAAAATTTTAAATGGTGATATGTGGCAGTACAGACTTTCATTTCTAAAATTTTAAAAAAGGACTTGGTTTATGAGAAAATGGTAAGTAAATGTTTGTTTAGAAATTATTTGAGTTGAAGCCTTGGTAGTTTAACTTACTGCAAAACTCATTCACTTACAACATGATCTTTTGTTTTTTAAGTGCACAGGGTACGTAAGGGGAAGTAAAGGATTGAGTAATGAAAGTTTGAAGGGATAAATATGCACCATTGTGCACTCTATGTAAATTAATATTTTATTAGAAGAGTCTAAGCAATCACGTACACCAGCCTGGCTTATAGCAAGACATGTGGTGTCTGGATTTTTTTTAATTGTGATTTTCCCATTCAGAAATGTTTAGAGAATTACGATTAAAATTACTCAGAGTAAAACAGAGAAAGCTTGTGATATAAAATAAATCTCATTAAATACACTTCTGTTGTATTACCTAATTTGTGTGATGCATGGACCTAATTTCCTTCCCTTTATATTTTAACTGTGTAAGTGAGGTGATTCTCACGAATTAATACAAGATGCCACATCTCCAATTGCTTTCTATACCTCCTTAAACATTAAAAATAAAGATGTGCCATCTGTCTCACATCACATTGGCAATCCAAAATAGTCACTTTTGTTTTCTCAGTATTAAAGAACATTTTACAATGCTCTGGTAATACAACATAACGAAGTTTCTTTTCATTTATTTCATGAATTTTAAAAAACAGGTATTTCAGGAGGGTGATTGATGACCCTACATCACCCCCAACACTGGCATTTCAAGAGAGCAGGTGAGCAAGAGAGGTTGGGAGGAAGAATAGGGAGAACTCTCCTTTGGACAATAGACAGACAGATGGGGAAGGGACAGGGAAATAAAAGAGAGGAGAAATGGTAAAATAGTCATGCAGATGTAGCATGAGATCAAAAAGCAATTCACCAAGTGGGTACTGTGGTCTTCTGATCTATACTCCCTTCCCAAAGTCAGTCACAGGTAGATTCATTTCTTCCCCTCCCTTCTTGCACACCTGGCTGAAGCCTGAGGTGAGAGACTACAAGGCTTGGTTGTTTGTGTGGTCTAAAGACCACTCTTGTAAGAAGTCTGGAAAGGAGGTCATACTTTCAATGCCGAAATGACTTTGCCACAAAGAATAGAAGGCTCTAATGACAGCTATTATCAAAGGCCAGAGGTTATTTAGGGACTTCTCTTTTTTTTCCATTTCAAGTTAAAGGCAGTTATCTTTAACAAAAAAAAAAAAAAGTTTTTTGAACCACAACAAAAAAAGGTAAATATCTGACTTGTAACCTAAATTGCACCCTAGACTTAACAGACCATGGAATTAGCAATTTTCATAACTGGAGGGGAACTTAGAAATTATGTCATACAAAACCTTCATCTTACAAATGGGGAAACTAAGGCTCAGAGGTATGATATGATGTGCATGTGGTAGACACAATGTTTATTGAATAGTCCAGCTACACAGCTAGTATTCTAGTGAAGGCCACAGTAGACCAGGGCTTCTTAACCTTTTTTGTGTCGTGGACCCCTTTGGCAATCTAGAGAAGTGTGTGGATCCCTTCTCAGAATTATTTCTTTTTAAGCTTCATAAAATAAATAGGATTATGAAGGAAACTAAGTATCTCAGAATAGTTATCAAAACATTCTTTTAAAAACCAAGTTCACGGGACCCCAGGCTAAAAGCTCTGGGACTATACCCTTTTGTTTCTTTCTGCTGTTTTTTTTTAAAGGTTAGGCAAGCAACCAGAAGCGGTCTATGTTGCAATGTCACCCCCTCCCCCAAACAGCACTCTGATTTGCAGCTTCTTTCTTGCACAAGTTTTTGCAATAGCCTTGTTGGAACATAACTTAGTTCTTCAGTGCAGTCTTTGTATTACAAACTGGCCCAATCTTAATAGCAGTCCTATTGCACTCTAGTGCACTATCAGCCTTTATTTAGACTGTACAGTCATAGCAATTCCACTATTAGTCATCTTGACATGTACTGCAGAATGCAACACACCCAGTGAATACTGGAAAAAAAATTTAAACTGAACTCAACTCTCCCCCTTTCTCTTCCACCCCCCCCATCACCCCCCCCCCCACGCCCCGTTCCAATTTCTGGTATTTTTAATAGCAGTTGTAGAGAGGCAAAGATTTGGAATTTCTTTATCTTGGAACACATTCCAACTTCTCCTACCTACCATTTAAAGTAAAATTCAGCAACCCAAGTTTAACCTCTGTTTATTTCATACTCACACTTTACAAATTGGAGAACTTCAATCTTCATTATGGAAGTATTTATAAAGTAATCCATACTCTTTCCAGCAGTGGACCAGCTTAATGTTCAAACAGGGAAATTTCCAGTCTATACATTTTCCCTGACATCCTACAAATTTATTGCCAAAAACCGATAGTGATTTCATTCACATAACACATCACTAGCTTTATTCTAATCTTAGATCTTTAAATGACATGTCCGAATTCCCACAAATCTATGTAGCATTTAATTCACCAAACCTAGTAAAAAGTAAGTATTTGGGACAGCTATAATTTAAATCCTGTTAAAAAAATTTTTTTAATGTCAATACTATTAAAAAAAAACCACATGCATACACAGAACTTTTCTCTAACTGCTGTTGGTTTTTGGAAATGGGGGAATAAATTAGCCTAAAGCCGGACTAAAATAATCCTTTACCTCGCCTGAATTTTATTGAGTAGATTTTGCTATCCCAATCAAGGAGCAGATAGAAAAGTATGGGAATTGCTCCCAGGCTTACCTCCCTTTTTCCCATTAGTCACTCCCCATTCCATCTAATACAAGGTGTGGATGTCTCAGAAGATGAATGAATACCCTGTCATCTGCTATTACTTAATTGGAGCAAGAGTGCTGGAATGTAAAGCCTGTTCCATGGATGATAGTGAAAGGAATCAGTCCACTAGCTTCTTTGGGTCCAGATGCCTCCACAGTGCATTTCCCTAGCTTGAGTGACAGGAATTTAAAAAATAGCCAAGTGTTTTCCAACAGTGGCCCAAAGCCAAGTTGTTGTTTTTGTCAGTCTGCTTAGAAGTATACAGTGTTTGAGGGCAATGCCAGGCTCTTCCTTCTACCCAGATTCTGGGATGGGATAAGCCCACAGGAAGGGGTGTGTGAGTGAGTGAGTGTGTGTGTGTGTGTGTGTGTGTGTGTGTGTGATATTTGATATTTACCAAATAGGAAGCAGGGCACAATTAACACAGCAGGAATTAAAAGAACAAAACAAAACTAAAAACAAACTAGACCGGAATTGCTGATAAGAATTTTTTTTTATGTTATTCCAATAAAAAATACATTCATACAGAAATATAACAATCTTGCAAAAAACAATTTCAAATAAAATCTTGTAAAACAAAATTTTACAAAAATCTTACAAAGATTCTTTAGATAACAGGGTGCTTCAAAAAAAAGAGAAATTTCACTAATAGAAATTTTTTTTTTAATTTCAAGCAAAAATTTCAGCTTGATTGAGGCTCAGTTATCACCTGAACAGAATGTACTTCTTATGTACTTGCTTATTATGAAAATTACAGGCATTGACATATATGGCACTCAGCTCCACCCCATTCAAACAACTCTGATGGTATTTCGTAAGTGAGACAAGCCAGTGCAAGGGTTTTTTTTGTTTGTTTGTTTGTTTTTGCTTTTGTTTACCTTCTTGCTTAACAGGATTGTTATGGCTAAGCAGAGCATGGCCAAAAAAGGAGTTCTCAAACCCAGCAAATCAAATTTCTGGATTCTGAATTGCCAAAAGAAAAAAAAAAGTGCATTTTCCCCTTAAGCAAAATGAAATGAGTTATTTAGGCAAACGTATTCATCCAAACCAGATAAAAACCAGTTATGTGAGCCCTAGTCATCACTCATTTCTAGGAAGATCAAACAAAATACTAGCCCAGCCAGACTTATATGTATATGTATATACGGATATATACATACACACACACACATATATATATATATATCTTAAAAAAAAAAAAAGAATCCACACCCAGAAGCAAACAGCTGGATGAAATATTAGCTGTCAATATTGTAATGTGCCAATTCGGGAAAACTTTCATGTTTGAGAGAATGCTCTGAAGAATCTATGTGTTGGAAAAAACAGATTCATCTGCATACAACGTGAACAACCACAAAAAAAATAGATCCACAGTAATCAGCTTACTGCTCAATCTTCTAATGAGCTCGATGCCCAAAAAACAAAACCCTTGGTAGATTTTGCTAGAATCTGACCAGCCTGCCAGTATTCAGCCCATGCCATTCTGGAACGGCCAAAGAGTCACTCACTGATCCAGACAGCCAAACACAGTCAGCAAGCTGGCACAGACTCCAGGCCAACAAAGCCTTTAGCAAACCTTTAAACTGAAAAGAATGCCTTCGAAAAGAGAGATTGTAATTTAGTTTCCGTGTTTTTGCCTCCTTTATGGCCATATTGAAATATTTCTTCACAGGCTGTGGAATTTCCTAGCTAAACATTCTAATTTCTCCTTTTTTTAAAAAAAATATTTATATATTATCTATATATATATATACACACATACACATACTGTACACACAAATATACATACACAAGAATTCTGCCCACTTTTTAAAAAAGTATTATACTTTCTGTATTACCAACAGATAGCTAGATATATATGTGAAATTTGTGCCTTCTAAGCAATACATTAACATCTTCTTCTTATACTTCTGTATCTTTAATATGTGTGAAAACTTTACATATTAAATACAGTTTGGAGTGTGTTATCTATACAATTGTTGTGCAAGGTCCGTATAAAAGTCTGAAGGTGGCAGAGTTGGTCAGGAATTCAATTAGTGTGTGTATTACACTTTAACACTGACAGTCTAAGTTGTCAAAAATAGCAAACAAATACTGACATGAGGGAGGTTTTCATTTCTATGTTTGTCTCTGTGAAGGAGGACCTCGAAGATTTTTTCTGTGTGTGTGTGTGTTTTTTCTGTATTATACATCGATACAGTACAATGCCAGGTGAAAAAAGAGCCTTAATAAAGCATGCATCACCCATACCCCTGTATGAGACCCCCCCACAAGAGAAGGTCACTTGCATAAGGCACCATTATTAAGGTCAACAGTGCATTAACAGCTAGAAAACCAGAAATTAGTCCTCAAGGCATAAATAAGAGAAACAGCTGCATGAGAAATCAGTTTCTAAGCTACAGTGGTTTTATCCACCCAACAGAAAATCTTTTTTCAGGTTCCATACATAATGTAACATTAGACCAGTGATTCCCAAACCCTGGCTCTGTGAAACCCCCCCACAATGTATACAATTATCTCACGGGGGTGCCATAAAAAAATTCTCCAAATTAAATTTAATTTCCATTAAAAAAAAATAATTCTGTGCCACCACTGCACTTTTAGGGGGGAGGGAGTGTTGTAAAAATTAAATAACAGTAACAACAAATAATAATAATAATAAAAAAATAATTATTATAATAATGTGTTGCAAGTCCAAGATGGCTGGGAATCACTGCATTAGACCAATTGTATCTTAGCTGCTCTTTAACTGGAATCGAAATTGCAGTCCTGATTAAAGAATGGAAAAGCATATAGTTCCCCGGAACCATGCATTATCTTTGTATTATAATGAAAAGTTATAGTTGTGTTATATTTGTAAATACACAGCTTATACAATGGATTACACATGAGCTCTGTAGCAAGTAAAACAAGCTACCTGACACATTGCACGTTTAATAGCTGCACCAGACACCCAAAGCTTCTCTCACCCAGGAAAGGGGGCCTTCTCCCTTACCCCGGCCTCTGCGCCGGGGTCCTGACTTCCCACTCCCGCCCTCCATTTTTCCCCTTCTTTTTTTTTTCGTTTTTGTTTTTGTTTAAAAAAAAAAAAGGTGCAGACCCTCCCCCCCCAGGAAATGATTGGTGGTTGTCCCATCTCATGGTATGTTCCTCACACACAAAACATTCAAACTAACTTTTTCATCTCTCTTGCAGCAAAACTACCGCAAGAGCAAAAAAAGTATGCCTCATCATACAGTCATGAATAGATCCTCAACATACAGTCAGCCCAATCATTAACATTCTCAGTGCACATGCTCACGGCAAAGGCTTAGGAGCCACTCAGAAGGTTAGGTACCAGTGAATGAGTCCGGGAAAACCCAAACCTCATGCACCACGGTTGCGATGCCGCTTCTTACATGACTTTATTAGCCCTCGAAAGACCTTCAAGGTAGAGGTCCTGGAGGCAACTGGGTAGGGTGCAAAATGGCATGCTTTTTTGGCTGGGACACGCATCCCTCCTCACAAGGCTGTCTCAACCTTGCAGCCGCTTAGCCCACAGGATTCACCTCTTGACCCATTCAGAGGTGCCTCTTCATGTGAAGGGCCAGGTGATCAGACCTGGAAAAACACCTGTAAAATAAAAAAAATAAAATAAAATATAGATGCATGCCGCACGCTCTGTGACTCTATAGTCTAACAGCATCTCTCTATCTGCATTCCGAGAAATCGGAAGAGCGTTCTCTGGTTAGTAAGAATTTTGTTAAAGGTTCCATTTTATAGGAATGAAGGTTGTAGCTGACCTCTGATTTCTACCGGTCTCAATTTAGTGGCTGAGCACAAGCCTTTAGGGATGTTCGATCTTCATAATTTGGCATACAGAGCCTTTTTGGAGGAGGTCTGCTTTAATATGCCGAAGAGAAAATATTACATTTCTGCATGACAATCTTTTGTTAGGCAGCTAGGTGGTGCAGTGGACGCGATGCTGA
Source organism: Phalanger gymnotis (assembly GCA_028646595.1). Classification (NCBI taxonomy): domain Eukaryota; kingdom Metazoa; phylum Chordata; class Mammalia; order Diprotodontia; family Phalangeridae; genus Phalanger; species Phalanger gymnotis. Next base: position 58,745,519 of record CM053623.1, on the reverse strand, counting down.
GTCAGGAAGACAGAGCAAAGTTCAAATCCTGCCTCAGATACTGACTCATTGTCTGTGCCACCCTAAGCACATCATTTAACTTTTCTCAGCTTCAGTTTCCTGTGGATAATAACAGTCCCTACCTCCTAAGGATCAAATGAGAAAGTATATGTGAAAACATTGTGTAATCCTTAAAAGTGCTATAGGTGCTAGCTAGCTATCATCATTATGATGATGATGAAAATAAACAAAGTTTTTTTGAGATTTTAATCTGTGAAGACAATAAAGGGACAATAAAAATACTGCTGGTAATGAAGAAGAATAATTATCTTTACATGTGGAATTTCTTTAAGACAAAAAAAAAGGGGGGGGGTGGGCTTAGTTAGGGTCTTCCACTTAACACCTTGAAGAATTTTTTTGAGCAGTCTCCATTCACATACCTGTCACAGTGAGTACATTTAAAAGGCTTGGCACCCGTGTGCTTTCTGAAATGTCTTGTTAACTCATCACTTCTTGCAAAACGCCATTCACACCCTTCCCATGAGCATCTGTAAGGCTTTTCTCCTACAAACGAAACACATCATTGGTCAACTGTGACTTCATTGAAACAAAGATGAACGCAGCTCAGAGCACAAGTATACACCAAGGCCCCGACTCATTCATGAACGAGTTCAAAGCTTCCAAAGAAATGCAGAATCTTCAAACACTTATGATTAAGGACAATACTAATTTTTGGAAATAAGTATTAACAAGCATAATTTCTGGTGACGATCCTTTAGTACCCTAGCAAGGACTTCCAATTTTGGCAAAGTCTATGTATGCAATCACAGTAACGGAAGTTAACGTCTACAAGACGATGCCAGAGATTGGTAAAATATATCACACATGATGTATCTGTGATCCTAACTCCCTACACACACTTCTCCTTATGCATGGAATGGGAACGGCCAGTTTTTACTGGATCTTTCTACTTCTCTTCAAAATTCAATTGTATTTGCACTCCCAGATAATAACCAAATAACTTTAAAAAAAAATCATTCCTCAAATCAAGTCATGACCGAGAAGCCATCTGTTCATCAGCGGTGCTACCGGGAAGTGTCAAATACAGCGCACTCTTTATGAATAGGGTAAAACCCTGACCTTAATGTAATGGATGGACTGGGAATTAGGAAGCTTCTATTCCAAGCTAGCTGTCTCTAACCAGCTGGGTGACCTTGAGTTAGTAGCTTTACTTCTCAGAGACTCAGGTTCCTCATTTATAAAATGAAAGGGTTGGACAAGGTAATTGCTAAGGTCTTTTCCAGCTCTCAAAAGTTAAGATGTTCATTCTGATTGCTAATGGCTCTAGCCACTTTCTTTCTTTTTTTTTAAGGCACCTTTTATAAACTAGGCTGTATTTAATTTACACTAACATAGACTGGAGAGCCCTAGTCAAATAATAAGTGCTTGGCAAATGTGTTTTGATTGGTTGGAGTGCAGTCATGTCAAGCTCTCACATATACTATAAACACACAAGTACAGTATGTCACATCAATACTAATGTACGCTATAGTGCTAGGAGACCACCTGCTCCTGGGCTCTTTAATTAATTAAAAATGAAGCTAAAAGGAGACAATTTAAGACTTCATCCAATTCTTTTATATGGAAAATGTAATAAGAGGCCCTCAATTAGATGAATGGGAGGCGGGGGTGGGGGAAGAGGGAGAGAATGGTAGCAGTAAGGAATAGGCTTGGGCTTCCTGTATGCTTAATTTGAAACCTTGCCATTCATCCATGACAATCAACCGGTCTTTTAAGAAATTCGATTCTGTCCTCAAAAAGATCCAACTCTTTGATGAAAAGAATGAGGAAATGATGTCTTGAATGCTGGTAAGCCTCTGGTGTGACTACATCATCTCCCAGGCTCTGGGCTCTCACCCAGAGCTTGTGTAATACAATGACAACATGAAATTCAGGGTATTCCCTGTTGGTAACCAGGCTTAACTCCTTTGGTTGACTAGGAGGGACTGACCTGTATGAGTGCGCTGATGTGCTTTGAGATGCGAGCTTTTGGTGTAAACTTTCCGACAGCCATTGAAATGGCACCGGTGGACTCGTCTCCGGCCATCAGGGGAGGCATCACCACTGACCTTCTCAGCGGTCTTGCCCACAGTCCCCGTACGAATTTTACCCGGTGAATGCAATTCACCAGGCATACAATTCCACAGTTGAGAGGAAGGTTCTCTGCCCAGTTCCGGGGAAGAAGGAGGAGTGGAAGTGACAGAAGAGCTCAAATTTCCTGAATTGGCTAAGACTTCACTTATTGGATCAGAGGTAAATTTAGTAGTAGGTGAAAGTTCCTCAGTGCTGTCAGATGATTCACTGCTCACATCTGAATTTAAGCTGTTGGTCTCTAGGCTCTGGCTAAAACTCTGACTGATTGGACTGTCCTCTTTAGGACTAGAAGAAATTTTCAGTTCTGATTCTTCCTTTTTCTCCCGAGCCAGAATAATTTTGGTCCACAGATCTTCTTGGCTTTCAAATTTAATATCCGATGCTGACACACAGCAGGGTTCGCTCTGGAGGTACCGTTCCAACTCTAAGCAGGTCTATGAAAAAAGGAAAAAAAAAATTTAAAATCAGATCAATTTATAAACACTAAAAATGGAAGTGAAAGTAAATTTCAAAAAAAGAAACATGCAAAAAAAAAAAACAACCCTGGTACTCTAAAACCAAAATTTTAGAATCTTTTTACAATTAAGAAACCATTTGGAATGCAGAAAATGGGTATTATATTAACTCAGTTTCCAAGAACAAGGCAACAATTTAGAAGATAATCTAAAAGATGAGACTTACTTAGCTTTTCAAATATTAGACTAGTGACTTAAAATGAGCGATGATCTCTAAGCTGATTTTTATTATGGTTACTAGTGTTGACGTTTCTAATGAGTTTCCCAGTAAACTACACACACACACCAAACCAGCTTCCCAAACATACACCCCCCTAACAGGTTTAACCAGATTGTCTGACATTCTAAAGAACTGCCTTTACTAATAAAGGCAAAGTCATTCATCCTACACATGCGCCTAGCATACATTCATACAACACAGGGCAGAAGCATGCTACTGCATCCAGTGTAGTTTGACAGGCTCACTTAAAAATGGAGTTGACTTGTCATAGCACAATACCACATTCTAGTATGGTGGCAGCTAGCTGACAATCTGTATTCCCGGACATCAATGGAGCTGCTGATAAACCACCCATTTCCTGTGTATCAGAGACCTAGGAGACTTTCAAAGAATGTCATTTCTAAGTGCTGGGCCATGCACACACCACATAACTTTAACTACTTCTATAGTGGTCAGAGACACAGGGAATTTCACCAACAGCAGGAGAGGAGGAAAAGTTTCAGAACAGCAATATGCTATTGTAAAAAAGATGCAAAAGGGGAAATTACTCTAAGGCCCTGCTGGGAGTCCCACAATGAACAAGAACTTTATCTACTGGCCAAGAGTACAACTGTATGAGTCATCACTCTATTTCTTTCACGCAATGCCAAAGGAGACTTCCTTTTAAAAATCTGACCAACAGCCAAGAAAGTACTCTGTTCAAATATACATGCAGTGACATGTACAACGGTTCCCCCCCAACCCCCAACAACCAACCTTTCAAAGTGGCTACAACTGCCGAGATCAGCATCCCCTCTCCCCACCATTTCAAACTTTCTAGCCACTGGAAAAAAAATGGTAGGAAACATTTTAGGATTAAAATTGTTTATTTTTCCCCCTCTCTCATTTCCACTAGGATTAGCTGTTTGCATGTCCATATTAGGTTGCCTACGGACAATGCTACTGGTTAAGTTTCTACACCAAATTCTACTCATTTCATCAACATAACTCTCCTTTGCCACCCTGTAGCCTTCTCAGCAAAGCCTATCTAAAATCCACACATTTCACTCTAGCTGGCTGCCTTAGGAATATGTTATAGTATACACTTCTTCTCTTCCCTCCACCCCCCACCTCCCTTCAGACTTGTCACATGCCTAGTGTGAGCAAGCAAGCAAGGGGGGAAATCGTTATATTCTATATACACCTATAATTAGACAAGCTGTGCTATAGTACATATTAAGATACAGCAAAGAAAAGAGACAGCAAAAAATATTTTATTGATCCTTCAAGGAAACAGGAAAGAGCATTTATTGAGATCTTGTTAAACTTTAATAATCTGGCTAATTTAAATTCTCCATTATGTAGATGAGCAATATGGACCAGAATGAAGCTCTCTGTGAGTTTAAATGCCTCTGATGGCTACTGGGAGCCAAGTCTGGCTTTTTGCCCAAATCCCAAATGCCTGAAGGAAACTACTTAGATCCATTTCAATCACGTACTAGGGAGCTGCTTCTTTGAGGAGGAAAAAAAAAAGTGGGGGGGGGGGTTGAGAAGAAAGGATTGCAGACAATTAAACAAGACACGTGAAAACTGCAACCCTTTGTATTTCATCTTTCTAAATAAGGTTTCTGGTCTTCCAAACCAACAGGAAAATAGGTGATTTGATCATTCACTTAGTGAAATACGGCAAACAAGACAGCCCCGGCTGACAGACAACAACAGATCCTCCATATATATTTAAAGACAATGGAAGAAGTGGGGGAGTCTATTTCGCCTGGAGAAATCCAACCAATCGAGAAAGGGAGGAAAAAAAATAAAAATCAAAAACATAAGCTTAAAAAAAAAAATCCAGTCCCATTAAAACGCCAGAAGCCTCCGATCTTCTATGCAAACTAAGACTTGAAGCAATTAGCAGGACAGGCTCCCTGTCATATGACTGACAAGTCACTGGTCGTGCAAATAGATTTTTTTTTTCCTTTTAGCTGATAAACAAGAGTAGCCGGTAAGAAAATCAGGCGAAACCTAGGCAAATCTTCCAAATTCCCCGGGGGACGGGAAGAGGGGGAGAAATTTGATAACGAGATAGGAATTAAGCTGGTAGGTATTTCTACCAGGAAAAAAATATATATTATGTATGTATGTACATATTCTACATGTATTTAAATTTTAGAAGCATTCGCACACACATAAACACACACACCAAAAAAAGGCAAAATAAAAAACAAACAAAAAACCCTAAAAAAAAAAAATCCCTTGGCAGTAAAGGCGAGTTCATATGACAAGATCCAGCTGTGGAGTTTGGACCCGGTACAAGCACAAAACTTCTGCCAAGGGCTCGGTACGGGGATCTAGCGAACGCAAGGCTGGAAGAGTTTGGCTCTCCGCTCGGGTGGCTGCCGTTGAGAAGGTCCAAAATGGCAAAAACACTCTCGGAACAACTGATCTACAGCTCCAGTCTACTGAAAATGACAACTCCCCTTCCGAACGTGAGATGCACTCAAAAAGTGTATTCAAAACAACAGGCATTTGAACAAGATTTTAAAAAGAAATAAATCCTAATTTAAAAAAATTTCCCCAAACCACCAAAAAAATTATATCTATCTATATATACATAGAGATAGGCAGCTTCAATCACACACACTCTTATTTTTTTTTTCCTCCATTCACTCCTTTTCCCTCAGTGCACCGGCGACACTGGGCATTTTTTTTTTTTAAACTCTGCGCCTTGTAATGAAAATCCCTATTTACCTGTTGCCAATATTCTTCCAGGGATGGTAAAGCTGAGAAGTAACCAGTGTCATGCACAATCTGGAGTTCCTGGAAGATGCTGCACATTGGGAGAACATCCATGTCTGGTTGGAAAATAAAGTCAATTCTGTTGTAAAAAATAGGGAGGTGTGTGGTCTGTAGTCAGAGAGATTTAAAACTCTCTCCCGAAATCACAAGAGTCAATTCCTGCAGAAGAGGTGAAAGTTTCATGCAAACTCAATTGCACAGCAATTAGAAGCCTCAAATTCTGATTCTCCTGGATCACAGAGACTTGCTCAGGAGCCTACACAATATTTGCAAACACTGAACTGACTGCAAACGTAACCCCTGCAAAACTTCCCTATTCAAAGCTCTTCTGCCAGCCTCTTCCCCCCCCTCCCTCCTCCTCCTCCACCGCCTCCTCCTCCTCCTCCTTCTGCCTTGGCTCCCCCCACTTCTCCCCTCCCCCCCACGTGATCGGCTCTTGCGCCGGCTCTGCAAGCGGCCCAATCGCTATCTACCCATCCTGGAAGCCGCGCGCCTATGATGTCAGCTTCGACCAGTCGCCGTCCGCAGCTCATGGCTGCCCCGCCTGGCGTGACCGAACGCCTCCGTTACGGCCTCCGCTATTGGAGCAATTCGAAATTTCCCCAAATCTGATTGGTGGGCGGCCGTGCAGGCTATTTTTAGCAGGGTATATAGGGCGCGAGCTCGCGGGCTGCCCGAGGAGTTGGTGCGGTGTCGTTGCTCTGTGGTGCAGGGGTTTCAGTCCTGCCCGCCGCCGCTGCGAGCGTGGCTGAGCCACTGCGGGGCTGGAAGACCTCGGTAACTGCCTCAGAGTTGAAGGGGCCCGGGGGTTCCAGGATTCAGCCTCTTTCTCATTCTTCCGCCCCCGCCCCCCATCTCTCCCATCCCCATTGCTTACCCTAGTTTTTATGCTTTCTCCGTAGTTCTAAACAAAGCAAAAACAGGAGCGATCTCCAACGCCGCCCTCGTCGGAGACAGGGCTATCTCGCCTCGCGCCTAGGCGCACGTCTGCGGCCGGTCACCCTCGCGCCTTTAGCGGCGGAGGGGTCGGAAGCTAAGGATCGCGGAGAGCTGCACTCTCGCTCCTTTCCCGTAATTCCCCCTTGTTGGTTTGCTCGGTGCTCCCGGATCCTCTTCTCTGCTCGGCTCTCTGGCTCCCCTAGGGCTCCTGCGGGGTAACCGCATTTGCAGGCTTAGCACCCGGCAGGGCGCACGCTCTCCACCTCCCAGCGCCAAGCAGTGGTCGTGCCCAAGGGCGCACCGACCTGGGAGACGTGCAGCTCCCGAGAGCAGCGTGTACTCTTCGCTCCCAAGCTCGGTCCCGCACGCGGTGCCTAGTCGGCTAGGCTTCCCTAAGAAGCGGCTGCGTTCGCTTGCCTCTCCCGCAGGCGTTCACGCCCGCAAAACCCCCTTTCTGCACCACCACCACCACCCCACTCAACCCGGAGAAACTGACAAAGCGAAATCAAATGGTTTGGGATGGGGGGGCTAGAGCCAGGGGAGAAGGTTGCATCAACCTCAGAGGAAAGCGTTGAAGCATTTGGGCGACTTTGATTGGAAATCCGTAATTGGACACGAATTGGGGATGAGGAGTCACTGCTGTTGAATGAAACATCTGCATACGCGTTCCCAATTCTCCATAGAATTAAAAAGTCAGTTAAAGCAGGTTTGTGTTTTAAATAGATCTAGTAAGGTGTACCTTGTTCTGAAAGGAACCAAACTGGAATCGAAGTCGGTTCCACCGCTTGATATGTATTGGAATTCCTGTTTTATTAGGACGTCCTTAGAATCACTGTGGGGGGACGGTACCTTGAACACTTTAAGAATCAAAACAGCTGGTAAGGCTAATTTGGCGGCGTTTAAGGCTCCTGGTGAGCTGTAAAAATACATTTTAGTTTTTACTAAATTAAAAAAATATACCAAAATTTTTACTAGAATTTTTTCGTTTCTTTTTATGCTCCCTTGGTTTAATAGTAGAGGGAAATGATCTGTCTTCAGAAATACCTCAAATGATCATTTTAATGACAATGATTTTTTTTTTAAGTTACAGGCACTTTGGGTAGCTAGTAACTATATAGTAATTTTCACTTAAGTGAGGGATGAAAGGAAGGTCTAGGTTTCCAGATTTTGTAGCCCAGCAAACTCCAAGAAAACCCCTCCTTTCTCCCCTGCCCTCTCCCCCAGATAAATTGGTGTGTTTTCCAGATAAATATGTATACATATATGTATAAATATGATATACAACATAAATATAATATGTATGTATACATATAAATATATATGTATACAACAAATATGTATACAACAAAAACTTTACAAAAGGGAACACGTGGGTGATTTATTTTTTTTTTATAAAATTTCTGCCAGAGATGGATTTTTTTTTTAAAAAAGGAAAGATTTGAAGAATGCGTGGGTTTTCACGGCACAAAGAATGGTCTATTCTCTGCAAAGACTTGGGAAAAGATCAAAATAGACTGGTTACCTCCAATAATAAAAACTGATATTTCTAGAGAACTCTTTAACCTTTTCAAAGTGCTTTACATACATTAACTAACTGATCCTGACCCAACCCCATTAATTCCTATTAGTATTATTGTTCCCATTTTAAAGATGACTAAACCAAGGCTCAGAGTGGTCAAGTGATCTCTCCATGGTCACAAAGCTAGTTTTCATTACTTCAAATACAACACTTGAACTTCAGTGCCAGGTTATTTCTCCAGTGCCAAGAGCACATGAAACTTTGGTTTTTACAAATTAACTCCAATAGCCCAATTCCTTTTTTTTTTTTTCCTTCTTACTTTCACTTTATGAAGATCAAGGTAATTGGAAACTGGACTGAAAAAAAAAAGATACAGATTTGAAATTCCTGATTATCAATAATTTTGTTTTTAAATGGCTTTGCAAGACAAAAGAAGGAAAATACCTAATATGCACTATGGCTTTGAAAAACAAATTTATGTCTGGTTTTGGAAAATATTAAGCTGGATATTTTTTAAAACTACTGTAATTCAATCACAAATACAACTAAAAAACCCAAAATTTCTTTAGTAATTTTTTTAGCAATTTTATTTTTAAAAATCAAAGTAGACTAATTTCCTCAGAACAATTCTTTGACATAAATTCAAATTATTTAATGTTGTTTTATCATTAATAATAAGCAACAGTTGAAATGGGAATTATAAAATTTCATTTGTAATCTACTATATAAATACAGGATAGTGGAGATCTGGATAGGCATTTCATGTGAATGAGACCTGGATTTTAGTGAATGCAGGTTTAATATGAGTCAACAGTATGATGTCAGTCAAAAGAGCTGGTAGACAGTCTTCATTAAGATGCATTAAGAGGGGAGTGGGGAAGTGACCAGAATGGTGAAGGCTCACCAAGCCAAGTGGGGATGGAAAGATTTAGCTGTCTTCACCTATTTTAAAGTCTGTCACGTTGAAGAGAGATTAGGTTTTTCTGCTTAGCTCCAGCAAGGCAGCTTTCAGTTCAGCTCAAGGAAGACCTTTGCAACAGCAGGACCCACTCACAAAGCGAGTGGGCCTCCTTGGGAGGTAATGAGTTTCCTGTCCCTAGAGATGTCCAAGTAGGGATTGAATGACCATTCAAGGTAAGGATTAGGCTAAGTGATTTAGAAAGTGCCTCCCAAATCTGAGATCCTATAATTCTATAATGTGTTCATCCATCCATCCAATCCGCTCATCATTCATTCATTTATTTAAAATTAACTTAAAAAAATAAAAATGTGCCTTCTCTACTCCCTCTCCTCCTCCTCTCCCCTACCCTTCCATAACTGATACAATGAAAAACTAAAAACCACTGTTTCAAACATGGTCTATAATACTTTTAAAAATGATCTTAAAATTGAACAAAACCCGATATGCCTCATATACTTTTTTTTAAAAGCAAAAGAATGACAGATAATTTTGAAGAATTTTAATAGATTTTCTAAAGGGTTGAGAAAACAGATGTTATTCACAAATAAAAATATGATATATGTTTTTGACAGGGTGTTTTATTATGGGATAAAACTCAGGGAGAATTATAACCTCATACTTAATGGATATAAGATATAAAAATGATCCCAAATAGATTTATAGGAAATTAGAGAATTCGCTGTGCATCATCGGCCCTTCAGATGAGAAGATGCTGTTACTGGGACACCATCAAGGAGACATAATTTGGGTTCCATGTTCTTAGCTATTTGTTGTCAGCTAATAGCTAATTTTTTTCTTCCAATTTCAGTGTCTGGGATTAGCAATATAACTGGTAGTCATGAAAGGCCCTTTTTCCCCCTTTATTTAAAAACTAATGACTGGTATCAAGAACAAACTGGCGAACTTGGCCTCACCAATTTTTTTCTAACCAAATAAAATCTATATAAGTAATTTTGCCACAGAAGAGAGCTAGTTAGTATCTGTTAAGAAGTATTAGGTGAAATTCCAAATAGCTTGCCATTTTCACTACTTTTGGTGAGGCAGGAATAAGGCATAGACATGTAATTTCATTGATACAGTGACCTTCTAGATGAGGGAGCTCTATCAATAAAAGTATTTTTTCTGAAACTTAGAGTTTTTAAGAACAGTGCTTCAAACAGTGGTGACAAACACCAATAGAAACGGGGACCACTAATTGGTAGATACGGATCACCGTGGGCCACATATTGACTTAGTTTTAAAATGTTACATAGACAATATCTTTAAAATGTTAGTTATATTTTATTGTGTTTATTTTGTTAAATATTTCCCAATTACATTTTAATCTGTTTGGGACTGTGCTCCGGGGCACTGTAGTTCACATGTAGCCCAAGGTCTGTGTGTTTGACATCTCTGGCCTAGAACAATGCTAGGTTAAGTGATGTGCCAAGAGTCACACAGCCAATCTGGGTCAGAAGTAGGACTTGGACCAAGGTCTCCCCGAATTCGAAGCCAGCCTCAGTTTACAATGCTTTTGGTAAGATTAGATAAATTCCCCATGTTCTTTGCGAAAGCCCCATCTATTTCTTTTTGAGGGTCAAATAATATGGCAGGATGCCATGTGGTATTCAGTCATTATTCATTTAAAGAAAAAAAATGAACTACACATATCCACATTCAACTTTGACTCTTGAGTGTTTTTCACAGAATATAGTAGACCCATAGAAGTAAATGGTAAGGCACCTCAGGGGTCACATAATCCAACTTCTGCTGCAGTTGACTTGCTGGTCTTTCTTTCTGGCTTGCGTTTGCGTCCCCAGATCTTAGCACGATGTTTGGCACATAGTAAGAGTTTAATAAATGCTTGATTCCTTCTTTCCTTCCTGAGACATGAAGCCTCTTGTAATATTCCCTGACCCAGGTTCTGTTTGCTTAATTGTCTCCAGGGATGAGAAATCACTATCTCCAGAAGGAGCTTGTGCTAGTTCTGGTGAGCTCTAATTGTCAGGCATTACTTTGAACTTAAATTGATCTGAAATCTGTCTCTCTGAATTCATGAGTGCTAGTTCTGCCCTTAGGCCTCTGAAGAGTTGAAGATGCCTCTTATATCTCCACTAAATCTTTTACAGGCCAAACCTATACAGTTCCTTCAACAGGAACTATATAGGTTTGGCCTAGAGTCCCCCTCACCATCCTGTTTATCCTCAAAGACATATTTCTATATGTCAGTGTCCTTTCTAAAATGCAGTTCTTTGATATTTCACCAGACCTGTAACATCTTCAGTTGGGCACTCCCACCAACAGTGCAGACAGTAGTCCATTTGTGCTTTCTAATTCTGGGAAACTTTTGCCCCTCTCCTCTTATAAGCTCCATAGAAGGAGTACTGAGTGAACCTGAGTACTTTCTTGTGGCATTCTTGACTTTGCATGGATGCCACTGGAATGTGTGGCTGTCTCTTAGCCAACTCTTGCTTTAGGTGTGTGGCTGGTCCACCTCTTTTCCTGATTATATTATTGTCTGATGAATTCTTTATGTCAGAAGTGTCTTCTGTGCAATTCTAGGTTACTCATTAGGGTGTACAGACTTTTCATGTTGCCATATGCCTCTACATGGCCTACAACTTTAATTCTTCAAAAACTAGTATCCCATGACGCCTCAAAATAGAACATTTGCAGAAGAATATCAATGTTAAAATGATGGACTTCTTAACCCTCCACCTCCATCAGGAACTGACTGAGGCACTACTGTGAACCTGGGCTCTGATTGGCAAGCACTTTATCTTACCTTGATCAATCTCAATGTCTCAATTCGCCATCAACTGGGGAATGGCTGAATGAGTTGTAGTATATAAATGTAATGGATTACTATTGTTCTATAAGAAATGACAAGCAGGCAGACTATAGGAAAGCCTGGAAAGGCTTACACAAACCGATACAAAGTGAACGGAATAGAACCAGGAGAAGATTATACACAATGACAGCAACATTTTGAGATGATCAAATTTGAATGACTTAGCTCTTCTCAGCAATACGATTCAAGACAATACCAAAAGACTCCTGATGGAAGGTGCTATGCACATTCAGAGGAAGAACTGATGGAATCTGAATGTAGATTGAAACATACTATTTTCACTTTATTTTTTGCATGTTTTTTTCCCCTTTTGATCTGCTTCTTCTTTCACAACATGACTAATATGGAAATGTTTTACACGATTGCACATATATAACCTATATCAAATTGTTTACTGTTTTAGGGAAGGGCAGTGGAGGAAGGGAGGGAGGGAGAAAATTTGGAACTCAAAATTAAAAAAAATAAACGTTAAAATTCACTTTACATGTAATTGGAAAAAATAAAATATTATTTAAAATAAATAAATGATAAAAAAGAATTGATTTCTCAACACCTTCAAATTTGTGGGTGACACAAAATGTGGCATCAAGTATTATTAATATAATACTTGAGCTATGGTATGACCAGGGCAGAACTCAATGAAACTATCACCTCCCACATGCAGAAAACAATTATTTTATAATGCAGCCTAAAATTATCTATGTTTGCTTTTTGGCTGCTACATTCCACTATTGAACTTGTCCACTAAAGCCCCCGGGTTTTTCACAGATAAAAACGCGTCAGGTCTTCTCCACTCAATATTTGTATATTTGATATTTTTAAACTTAATTGCGGGATTTTAGGTTTTCTGCTATGCAATATCATTAAATATAACCCATCATTCCAGCCTATCAGGACCTTCAGTCCTAATTCTGTCATCCACCATATTAATTATTTATTCCAAAATGTATCATCTTCAAATTTAATAAACATGTCAATGGCTTAATAGTAACCATAGATTTGTAAACAGAAGAGAATGTAGAAACCAATAGAAAGCATCTCATTAGACTGTTTTGTGAGATCCTTGAGAGTAGGGATTATTTTGTTTTGTTGTTGTTTGTTGCCTTTCTTGGTATCCTCAGTGATTAGTTAGCATAATGCCTGTTACATAGTGGTCAAGTAATAAATGATCGTTGACTTGTTGGTGACTATTTGTAGGTCTTGGGTCCTTAACTTGGGGTGGGGGGAGTAGTCTGTGAATTTGGATAAGCAATTTAGTATTTAGTACTTTAAGGTTTGCAAAACACCTAATAACAACCTTGTGGAATATTATCCCCATTTTATAGATGAGGAAACAGAGAAGTTAAGTAATTTGTTCAGGGTCACATAGCTAGGAAATGTCTGAGGCAGAGTCACACACCACTATTCCTGACTCAGATCTAGAGCAGATTTCTAGATTTGTTTGTCTGCTTTATATATTGGCTTTATACATCTATATATCTACAGATATAAGTACATACATATATATGTTTATATACACATATATGTAATATATAATAAATATATACATATGTAAATGTGTGTATATGTGCATATATATGCATGTCTGTGTATGTGTATGTATTTATATATATGCATGTGTATATATAAATATATTTGTTCACCTCTAATTGAAATTTTAGCATTTCCTTAAATTATTTAAAAATATTATTCTGTGAAGGGTTTCATAACCTTTACTATCCTGCCAAAGGGGTCTATGAAACCAAAAAAGGTTAAAAGTCCAACCCTTGCTCTTAATGAATGGTCTTTGAATGTGGTGGTTTAACCAATGCTGAGTCCTTTTAAGTATAGGATCATCTAGCCCATGAGGATAATTACCATGAAAGTCTTTGTCAAACATAAGGAAGAATAGGACCAATGTGTGGCAAGTACAGGGAAGCAGATTTTAGTTTAGTAGATTTCAGAACTTTTCAACAATTAGAGCTGTCCAACAATGACACAGTACATACAGAAGTATGCACTAGAAAACCTCCCAAAGTTCCTGGAATACAGATGGTAGGATATTGGTAATAGTTTCATATATGAATGAGAGTATATATAGTAAGTTGTTGAGCACAGTTTCAAATCAGAATGACAGTCACTTAGGTAAATTGTGACTACTATTTTATTAAGGCCTCATTCAGTTTATAGGAAAAAAAATCTGCAAATTAGGGATAATGAGGAAGGGTTAATGGGATGAAATATAAATCTTTAAACTATTTTTAGTTTTGCCTTTCTCTGAGACAAAGAAGCTATCACTATAAGCTTTACAAATTGTACCAAGAATACCCTACATTCATTTCATCAGCAACCTAAATAATATCTGTATTGGGATGGAGTGTGCTCTCTAGCCTACAGACTGGAAGTTAGTTGTTTTCTTGGCTCTTGACACCAACTTATTGCATATCCCAGGGCAAGTCAATTAACCTCTCAGTGCTTCACTTTCCTTGGTGGTGGTATAAAGTTTAATGTGTCAGAAAGTACTTTGGAATCTAGAGATGACAGGATCTTGTAGAAGGGTAAACTGTTCCCATTTAACTCTCATCTCCTTTTTAGTATCTTGCTGGTAGCTCTATTGAAACTTCATTTTTCCCCTATATAGCTATTTTTTCTCTCTGTAGGTATATATAACTTTTAAAAAATAACAACAGTTGCAACATGATTTATATGAGCTGTAAAGTCACTCTGATTAAAATGACTGCTTATGTTAAGAATAGTTGAAGGAAAAAAAACGCTTGTCAGTTGCTGGTTTTCAAGACACAAAACAATCAGTTTATCTGCCTTATATAAAGTGCTAAATATATTCATTATTAACTTTGGAAACTATTGCCTGAAGAGAAAATTATAATTCATGATATTTGAGCTTAATTTAAAAGCCTCTCTTTTTTGAAATAATGTTGGAAAGATCTGATAGAAGTGGGAAAATAAGTTGTTTTAGAAAAGAATAATGAAGTATATGGATCTGGTGACTCTACGTCATGGATTCCCTGGGATAGTGCTGATTTCAAATATTCTGTCTTACTGTCTCTATAAACTATCAACATGGCCCAGAAATTGAAGTATTTCAACAAATAATTATCAGAAGAAATCAAGTCAGTAAGCAATACAGTTATATATGGTAAAGTTCTCTAGATGCTCCTTTATGTGAATGGTGTTAGACTGATTTTTTTTTCAGTTCTTCATGACTGTTGTGTTCCGTGTCTTGCAGCTATACCAAACCACCAACAGAATATTGGTATTAGTAGTTTGGACCTCTCTTTATGAGAGAAGCATATGGTCTATAAAGGAATTTTGCAATTCCCTAAAGACAATCCAGCCCATTTGCCACCCGTTTAATACTTGGTTCGGTATGTCTATATTTGCTTTCTGTCTCAGATGTACATACTGATGGATAAGGTCTATGGGTTGCCCAACCAGTTGAATGTCCTAATATGACCAGTAGATTTTTTTATCCAAGTGATGCATCTTTATTGGTAAAGAATTGAAAATTAATAACAAACAGAGAGTGATGGAAAAGTTCATTGTGTGTTTGAGCAGGCCACAAAATGGAACCAATGAGTAATTTCAAAGAACAAGAGTAAAAGATGCCACAAGGGAGATGTATGGGAGGAAGAGAAGATGGGCTAGTCGTGTGGCAAATATGAAATATGATGGATAGATATTTAAGGTTTTCCACTGGTATCTCCATGATGTCAGGAGAAAGTGAGGGAGGCCTCCAGTGGGTTAGGTGGACCCTTCTTTCTAGGACACAAACAAAATTAACACAAGATAAGTAGGTATGAATGGACTGCAATCTGCATGTGGGAGAGAACATCCAAATTGATGAAGCCATAGGGCCATTTAAGTATTGATTACATCAAAACCAAGAACGCTATTAGACTTATTTAGTGACATCTGTGGCGACCCAAAAGAGACTAGCCTCTAATAATCCATATAGGAAAATTGAAGTATATAGGGAATGCATATTGCCAGAACAACCATGACTCTAGAAAACCAATGGATGAAGAAACATCCTACCCACCTACTGACAAAAAGGTGGTGGATCCAAGATACAGAATAAGACATATATATTTGGACATAACCAATGTAGCAATTTGTTTTCCTTGACTATTCATATTTGCAATAAGAACTTTGTTTTTCTTTTTTTGTAATTGGGATGGAGTAGGAGGGAGACAGGGAGAGGGTGGCAAAAAAGAAGAGAAAGAAAAGAAAGTATAATTTAAGCATCCTTTTTTAAAAAATGTACGGAAGAAAACAGAAAGAAGGCCCAAAAGAATCACAGGCAAGTAATACAGCTTTGAAAATTACATTAAATTTATCACATATTTAAAAGGAAATCAAACTATACTTATATACACACACACACACATATATATATATATTATAGATCCTGTTTCATATAGAAAATCCCATTTGTCTGTTATACTATGATTTAATTTGATATTTGTTAATTTTTTAATTACTAAAAAAGAATATCTAGATTATGACATGCAGGTAATGGTAAAACTATTGACTTAATCCATCAATACCTTAGAATAGCACAGCAGACTGGGCCCAGAATTAAATAGGAAAAGAAAAATAGGTCGGATTACTTTTTAGAAAATTACACAAAATTTTTAGTGATCTCAAACTGCATTCTGATTCAGCCTGCTTCTTTTAAAGACCAATAGTCTATGATATTTGACTGAATCATAGAAAACCATGTTCACTAAAGAATCAGAATTGTGAGTGAGTCAGAAAGAAATGGAGATATTCATGGCAGTTCTTGGTCTGCATCATATTACCAAGTAATGTCTGTAAATACGAAGTAGTGTGCGAGACACCATCAAGTAAGTACATCTATGACTGTAAAAGGAAGTAAGCTGGTCACGCAACATGAATGTTCAAGGGATGACAGATGTGCAGCCTTAGTGCTGCTTTGGTATTCAACCACAATGTACTCTAAATGACTGAGCAGAAGATCTTCATTCTATTGTGTGGATTGTCTATAGAGAATTTGTGGACGGCCATGAGCATGAACCACTGGGTAAGAAGGCATAGATAAGCTGCACTCTGTACCACTGAATGGTGAGGTAATAGCCAATGAATTATCAAATTTTCCAAAATTGAGGATCACAAAAGATTAAGACTCACAAGCTAAAGAGATATCATAATTACCTATAAAATACATATGTATAAATCATATTATTCATAATTAGAGGTATTAATTTTTCTGTAGCAATGTATGTTATAAATGTACATGTACATGGTAACAGTAATAACTGATTTTTGACATTCATTCCTGGTGGTAAAATCTGCAATACCTTGCTACATGGTCTAACAAGTCAGAGAAAAAAAAAAGATACTTTATCCATTCAGATTTATGGCTACTGTCCATAGAACAAAGGACCAAGGGTCAGGGATCTTCAAACAGATGCATTTCATTCAACCCTGGGTTCCTTGTGTACAATGGGGCAAACTCTTTCATTAGGCTTCATTTTTTTTTTCTTTTGCAAACTGAGGCCTAATCCTCAAAAGGCTGACGTATAACAATGATTTGGTGACCGGATAAAGTCACTTTCAGCCTCAGCATCCTCATTTGTAAAGTGGGAGAAATAGTCTGAGGCAGTGTGACAAAATAAATAAAAATCTGGCTTTGGAGTAAGGAAGAGCAGGGTTCAGGTTCTGCCTCTGAGATCTGTGAGGTCTGTGACACTGGTCAGCCCACTCTTCAGTGCTTGGGGCATCTGTTTTAAGACTATATATTACAGAAAATTTGCACCTTAGAATCAGTAGACGGAGTTTCCACACTCAGTTTCCCTATGCTGGTGAAATCACAGGTCCCAACCTGTGATGCTTAACTCACAGTACTGTGGTGTGAAGAACAAATGAGTTAGTGGATGTAAAGTACTATGCAAATGTCGGTGATTATTATTGTTGTTGTAGCTGTCATTCTTTGATTATTATTATTCAGAGTTAAGAATTCAACAGTGTAAATATTCACAGATTGCATGATTTATACTCACATACACATATCATAACCAGCAAGACTGATTTTTCAGTAGGCTTTTAAGTGAATTCATCAATTTATTTGTTTTCCCTTTTTTGGTAGGCAGGATTTAAATGACCGCGATTATAATTGCCAGAATGAATTGGTCAGTAGGTACCTGCAGTGCTAACACCCGTCTTGGCACTAGGCAGCACAACGCTGTCAACCGAGCTTAGGGCTAAGAGCTCAAAGGGATCCCCAATTTATGATCTGCCACCTGTGTGACCTCAGATAAGTCACTTGGTTTTCCGATGATCAGTTTCCTCTTCTATAAAATGAAGGGTTTGGATCCCTAAGGTCTCTTTCAGCTCTGAATCCTGTGACTATGCCTGTCTATCACATAAAACTATTTTTATCCATTATCTTGAAACAATAATAATTTTACAGCTCTGGTGTCAAGCAACTAATGAAGCAATAATAAACTCTTAACAACTGAAAAGTAGCAAGCAAAATATTAAGTAAACTTTTCTTAAGATAAATACTTGTTGGCAAGATAACCAAAAAACATTTTCCAGACCATCAACATTCAGCCTTTATATCATTTCAGAAACGGATGCTACCTCAGCAGCCATCCATTCCATCATATACCTGGAAAAAAAAAACAAACCTCAGAAAACACATGTAAAAAGTCACCATTCGCACTTTGTTTGAAGACCTACAAAAAAGGGAAGCTCACCACATCCTGAGGGGACCATTCTACTTGTGGGCAACTTTAATAGTTGGAAATTTTTCCTTTATCAAGGCCAAATTTCCCTCTTTGTGCATTCCATGAACTGCTCCCATATCTGCCCTCTGGAACGGAGCTGAGCAAGTGTGAACCCTCCTTCGCGTGACAATCTTTCAAGTATTTGAAGACAGCTAATTATGTCTTCCCTGAGCCTTTTCTTCTCCAGTAAAAACATCTTCATTGCCTTCAGTTTATCTTCATAGGAAACAGACTCGATGTTCTCCATTCTGGTTGTCATTCTTTGGATGCTCTCTAGCTTCCTTCCTAAAAGGAAAGGGCATTGGTGCCTTAAATATCTTTCCTAAAAATATGATGCCCTGAACTGGATGGAATACTGCTGCTTCAGTCTGACCAGGGCAGAGCCCAACAGTACTACCACCTTCTTATTCCTAGAAGTTATGCTTCTTTTAATGCCGCCTCCAATTATGTTAACTTTTTTTTGTTGGGGGGGGGCTGCCATACCATATACTGCTGAATAATATTAAGTACATGAGCCATTCATCCCCAGGTATGTTTTGAATATTTTAGAATCTTTTTTAATTGCAGGAATTAATTTTTAAAGTGATTTTTAAAAAAATTTCTTGGTTAAATTCTTACAGTAAAATCCTACTCGTATTACATGGTGGGAGATCAGGAGAGTTGACTATAGGTTCTTACAATGCAGCATAAGCCTCTGAAGCGAAGCTTATCATACTTAAAAAAACTTTGAATATGGGCCTTGTGGTTGACGCAGCGTCTCTATCTGAGCAGAGCTAAGTTTGGGGAGGCTTATCCCCCAAATGGCCACAAGTTGATGAGTTTTCCTGCCACAAGTGAAGGCTACTGCTAAGTCATTGAGGGCTTATGATCTTCATGGTAGTAGCAGGACTCCTTGAGAAGAGGTATACATTTACAATCAGAAGGATTGCTTATTTTCCATTTTAGCGCTTACGGTTTGGTGTCACATCCCTCAAAAGGATGGGCATCAGGATAGCCTTTCTTGGCCACACAGCATCATGAAACTGTGGCAGGAGCTCTGGCATCAGAGAGACTCAAATTTTGTCACTGATACTCAATCCCTGTGTTATCATGGCCACCAGTAAAATAAGGCAGGTTGGACTAGGAGACTGATAACTTCTCTTCCAGATCTAAATCTGCTGTCCTATGATCTTTCCTATACTGCTACTTATAGTCATATAGACTCTTAGAAATTTAACTGTGGAGCTCTTACCCAAGGGCTGGTCTGGCATGATATTGAGGCAGGGCTGATCGCTATTTAGTGGTTTCGATACTGAACCAGAAAAAGAGTTAGATCACAATCTAACAGAAATCATGAACCATGAGCATAAAAAATCTAGAGGGTTTTTTGTTTTTTATTTTTTAAGGGAAAAGTTCAGGCTTCAGAAGTGTATTTGGGAAATTTTATGTTGGAATAGCAAGGAACAAAATCATTAAGAGTTTGTCACAAGCTGAAATAACTAATCCTTTTAAAATGCGAATTATCAAGTGAGATAACATATAGTTTTTCAAATGTTAAAGTTCTTTGTAAATATTTAGTTAATATTTTTTTTAAAAATAATTTTCCCCAAAACAGTTTACCTTTCTGTTTAATTCACAGTAGTCATTTTCCAGGATAACTGTAAGCTTAGCTGAACTTACCCTTTTAACAAAGGAAAGCAGTTAAGCAAAAAGGACCATGATGAAAATGACCATGCCTGATGGCATATGTAACATCAACACTCGAGGTCCTCCACCTCTCTGTGGAAAGGAGGGAGGTGTACTTTATTATCTCTTCTCCAAGATTAAGACTGGTCATTTACAAATGTGACAGAAAAGCTGTCTTGGTTCATCAACTCTTGTTTCTGGTATTGAAATAACAAATGGTTTCACTTTCAACTCCCCAAAGAATGGAAATATGTATGTGTGTATACAAATATATATATATATATATATATATATATATATATATATATATATGTGATGTAAGCTTGTTTTCATATTTATAGGCTTACAGTAAAATGGCAATCATCCAGCCTCTTGTTGAGAAGCAATTGATGCTACGAATATGGCTATCACAGAACAAGAATTATATTGCCCACATGATATTGGGAAGATATTCTTCATGCGGTGTCATTGGGTATCTGCTCTCATTTCTGGGCTAATCCTGTCAGCTTCAGATGGTCTGAAGCTTAGAATTCCTGCACAGTCATCCTGAACTTTTGTATGCCTTTCTTTGGCAATGAAGTCAACTCAGGATGGTCTGGAATTCAAGGCCAGGTATATAAATCACATGGGCCAGTGATTACTGGCTGAATGGCTTCCCTGGGTGCCTATGGAGTTTTTATAGTGCACATACAGGTTAAGACAATGCTCAGTTACTCCTTTCAGACACTGCCAATGTGTTGACACAATTCAACCTCACCTGTCTGGAATATCTTTTTTTTTTAGAATGATGCCAATAAAACATCAGACTCCCAGTGGTAAGCCCAGGATATGAGTTTATAATGACTAGATATTATCTCCTTTGTCAAATCTACTATTTTAATATTACAATCCCTTCAGTAAAAGAAAGTAGGTGATAAAAAGTGAGTATCAGAGGCACAACTATTTTACCTGTTTTTCAGGGAAATATATCTTAGTAGACTGTTGATACTTCATCCCCCCCAACGTTGTTGACAGGAGATCACGAAAGTATGCTTCTAAAAACATTGTCTTTGAATGATGCTTTTCAGAGTGATTTCTGATAGTTAGCATTAGGAGAAAGCAAGGCAAGGGAAGACTGCAAAGATTTATGATCCACTAATTTAGTGGCAATTGAGAATAATAACAACGACCTCTGTTTCTATGCCACTTTAACGGTTTTTTCTTGGGTGGGGGGGCAGGGCAATCGGGGTTAAGTGACTTGCCCAAGGTCACACAGCTAGTACATTTTTCAAGTGTCTAAGACTGGATTTGAACTCAGGTCCTCCTGACTCCAGGGCTGGTGCTCTGGGCATTGTGCCGCCTAGCTGCCCCACATGTTAAGATTTTTGAAGTGCTTTCCATAAATTATCTTATTTAATCCTCACAGTAGCCCTTTGAGGTAGCTACTATAGGTATGTTTTCTGATTATACCAATTATGCTGGTATACTGGAACCATGATACTCATAAAAGCATTGAGATTTACGTTAAGTAGATTGCTTACACAGCTAGGAAGGGTAGGAGGTAAGATTGTATCAGTGGTCTTTCTGACCCCTAAAAACAGACCTAAAAAGTATCTGTATGCTATCTGCTAACGGGAAAAAAAAGAGGAGAACTTGGGAGAATATAATTACAGCCAGTTTAATGTTTTACAAAATATTGACTACATTTAAGATTTAACTCATTTAAATTAAATAAATTGTTGTCATATATGGCAAGTTTGAGAAACAAGATATCTTTTAACTTTACCCCAATTCTACTATGTGCTTACCATAAACAGCATAGGATTATATTTTTTAAAAATGTGGCAGTTATCACAAATTTCTCAAGACTTAAATATTTAAGGAGGAAAATAGAAAACTCTTAAGTTCAGAGAGGTTTCAAAAGTTCAAGCTAAATTTTGGATGGTATTGTAAATTTTATTCTCAAAAGATTTGTAGTTTTGTGGTATCATTTAGAAGAATAAAAGAAAATTATGTCAGGCTACCTTTCTAATTTTTTTTTTTTGTAAATGAAAGATCAAATGGGACTCTAAGTCCAAGCCAGCCATTAAGTGTCTCAGCTCACTCAGCTCTTTAGTGCCCTGGATTGCCTGTAAATAAATGATGGCCACTGAGTTATAAATACTCCAAAAAGCTCATCCTACTTCAGAATCAAGTGGTTACAGGAGTTTCTGGGAGTTGCCAGATTAGAATCATTGATATTTATCAGGTAGAATGTAAGTAGCTCAGGAATCTCAAAAACTTTCCTTTGGGGATGGGGGTGGAGCTTGGGGAAGAACTCACAGGGCAACAAAAAATAGAGGAAAAATATAGGTGAGATTGAAGAAGATATTCTCTAAGTTATAAAATTCTGCTAGCCAAAAATAGAATTTGGCCAAAGAGAAAATCTAGTAAGGCTTCATGGCTTTAGGCAAGAGATTCGGTCTTGGAAATTTGAGAGTATTCGGAATTTTTATAAATCAGCTATTTTTGAATACTCTGGAAGAATTCTTTACATAACCTTGGGCAAATCTCTTTGTACTGTGATGATCTCACTAACTTGTCCATTGGAGACGAATGTAAATGAAGTTTTCTTAAAGTTCAGAATCTTAAAATTCAATTTAATTTAATAGACATTCAGCTGCTGTATACTTAACACTTACCTACTGTACTTACCATTACTGACATGACCAGATTTCTGAACAAACATGATTGATTTGACAGCATTGTGGAAGGGCAGTAAGGGGAAAATGGAATTTATATAAGGCAGACCCTATTTTCAGAAGTTTGTCATTTGGTAGGGGGATATGACATATACAAATTATGACAATGCAAAATAATACATGAGAGGTGCAAGTGAAGTGTTATGTGAGATCCCAATGAGAAAAAAGATTATTTCTGACTGTAGGAATCAGGGATTAACTCGTGGAGAAAGGAGTGCTTGAGTTGGACTTTAAGGGAAGGGTAGAAAGTTAGTAGGCAAAGCGGTTGGGTTGGGGTTGAAAGGATAATTCAGGCATTGAGAATGTAAATAAAAGTAGAAAAGCGGGGAAAATGCTAAGTGTATAGGACTCTCAAAAGACAGGTAGGCTGGTACATAGAGCATTTGGAAGGTAGTTCATATGGGATATATTTGGAAGAGTAGGGTAGCCCAGTATTGTAGAGGACCTTGAATGGCAGGAAAAGTAGGTTGAATTGTTTTCTGTAGGTAGTAGAAAGTCCTTAAGGGTCTTTAAGCTTTACTAGATTTCAGAATTAACAAGATTTATTTGACAGCATTTTGAAAGGAAGATTTGGAAGAGGGAGAAAATGTCTCAATAGGAGGGTATTGCAATAGGTATAAGTACTCAGATGGTATCTGTAGGAATAGAAAATAGGAGACTGATTCAAAAGATAGCAAAGAGGTAGAATTGATGGGATCTGATTGGTGATAAATTCGAGCAGTGAGGGAGAAGAAAGAATAAAAAAAAATAAGAGTGAAGTGACCCTGAGTTCTCTAAGGTATGCCAGGCAGTAGGGCGGCAGTGCTGGCAAGTCCTATCATGCTGGAAAAGCCTCAAGTATCTTCCTGGCCACAGATGATACTTGCTTTGCAAGGAGCAGCCGGGCTTGGTATAGACAGGGTGCTCACCAATAGAGTGGCCACTTGGAGATGAATTCTTTGGTTATTCTGTGAAAGAAAGGAAAGTTTAAAAAAAAATGTCTGTCAGCCTTGTGTGACCCCTTTCTGCTTCACCAGTGGCAAATGCATAGTAGTAGAAAAGAGAGGCAGAAGATTTTAAGACACACATTTTTTTAAGACTGTCTACATATATTAACTTAGTCATTGGTATTCCATATGTGAGATCTTTGTCTAGTAACCATTCAGTAGACATATTATTACATGAACTAAATCATATCAATCTTGACATTTTCATTACAAATGAAAGCAGAAGACAAAGGGGCATTGCTGCTAAGTAGAAGCGTGGTTCATGAGTTTTCCAGAGGGGCAAATAAGGGAGTTCACAGAGTTGGCCTTATTGTGTGTACAAAAGCAAAAAATAATATCATTTGATGGGACTTTTGATCCTATTGCATTGTGGTCCTCATAAATATCTGTAAGAAGACTACCATAAAAATAATAGCAGCCTATTACCATCTTTTGCAGAAGGTGAGGAAGTAGAGAAAGCCGCTGAAGAATTCCAAAGTAAGCTAAGATTTTCTTTGATGCTCAGTGACTTCAAAGCAAAAAGGGTGAGGGTGGGGCATAGAGGAGGAAGGCAAAAAACAAAACAAAAAAAATTTGAAATTAGAGTTCAGCAGTGAGAGGCCAAAGGCCCGTTGTAGACTATACAGGAGCTCCATGAAGTGATTATGAATAAAGTTAAACATTCATACTTATTTTGAGAAGAATAAGATATTGGACAGAATGCCAAATAATTTCCTAAAAATATACGAATTTGGTTATATTTTAACAGCTGGTTACCAGTGTGGAAGTCATTAATGAATCAACTGTGTGTATGAAGTCAGACCACGGACTTGCTATAGCTAAAATAAAAATCGATACCAAATTCTAAGAAAGAATGAGAAGAAGATATATCAACCAAAATAGGGCAATTCTGACCTAGCTTAGCTCTATCTCCAAGCTGTTGATTCCAAAAAAATAAGACACGAATAGAGGGGTGGATGTGAACACAGGTTATAACCGCTTCCTAAAGAAGTATAATCATTGTAAATCAATTGTTGTAATGAAATCAAAAGGGACTAAACACCACCTCAGTCAGTAAACACTTAATCTTCCTGCCAAAGGAAGACCTGTGGGATCCCAGGAAAACATTGCTTTAGAATATAAACTCATTTATAAGATCTTATATGAGGACCGTGAAAGATAAAAAGCAAGATTGGTTTATAAAACAGGAAGAAGACATGAAAGGGAGAGGGGAAGTTTGTACTAAGTTTGGCAAGGGACCCAATTAAGCCAAACTTCTGCAAGGGTAATTAAAGATGAAACCTGAAGGAGAACAACAAACATGAAAAATGGAAAAGATCTGTAAAGATTTTATAGCAAATTCTCATTATTTTTTCTCTAAAGCCTCCCCCACTCCTACCTTCCCTATTACTGTAGAGCGTGACATCATCAGACAGCTCGCCTCCTTGGTGTTGTCCTGGATTCTTTACTATCTCACACCCTATACTCAATCTGTCGCCCAGAGCCTGCCAAATTCACCTTTACAACATCTCCGGAATACACCCCCTTCTTTCCTTTGACACTGCTCCCACACTGGCGTAGGCCCTCATCACCTCATACCTGGACAATTAAAATAGCCCATTGGTGGGTCTGCCTGCCTCAAGTCTTTCCCCACTCCAGCCCATTCTCCGTTTAGCCACTACAGTGATTTTCCTAAAGCAGAGAGATCCAATCATGTCACCTGCCTACTCAGCAATCTCCAGTGTCTTCTTGTTGCCTCCAGAAGCAAATACAAAATGCTTTTTTTGGCATTCAAAACCATTCATAACCTAACCCCTTCACCCGTTTCCAGTTTTCTTACACCTCACTCCCTGAAACATACTCTTCCATCCACACCTTACTCCCTGAAATATACCTTTCCATCCAAGGACACTTGTCAGAACAAGACACTCTATTTCTTGGCCCAGGCATTCTCATACTGCAACCCTCTCCCTCTTCTTCTCCAACTACTGACCTCCCTGGCTTCCTTTAACTCCCACCTAAAATTCTTCCTTCTACAGGAAGCCTTCCTCACCTCCTTTTAATTCCAGTGCCTTTCCTCTGTTAATTATCCCTATTTCTCCTCTCTCTAGCTTGCTTTGAATAAATTTGTTTGCTTGTTGTCTCTTTCGCTAGATTGTGAGCTCCTTGAAGTCAGGGGCCGTCTTTTTCCTCTGTTTGTATCTCCAGTGTTTAGCACAGCTTCTGGAACATAGTAGGCAATTAATAAATGTTGATTGATTGATTGAACCACCATGTTTGGATTTTAACATCATAGTTTCCCACTGAGCTGCATGAGGACGTAGAGGTGGCACATGTCACTCACTAAATATGTGACATTGTATTCAAAGATAAGCTGAGCAAAAAGTATACACAGAGAAGATCTGCTCTGGAGTCTGAACAATTTTGAGGGTATTGAGGGTATTCTCAAGGTACCTAAAGGAACGAAGGATACTAACAATTTTTTG
This sequence comes from Phalanger gymnotis, assembly GCA_028646595.1. NCBI lineage: Eukaryota > Metazoa > Chordata > Mammalia > Diprotodontia > Phalangeridae > Phalanger > Phalanger gymnotis. The sequence goes on along the minus strand of CM053623.1, from coordinate 58,719,039 downwards.
GGAGGAAAAAGCCCTGATCAAAAAAGGTGACCAAGAGAATATTAATAAATAAGCAATTACTTTCTCATCTCTTGAAAATTCATAATTATATGATACCTTTAACCAAATGATATTCTACTCCAGACCAATTACCTCTTTCCAATCACACAATTGACTGACTGGTAGATGTAGAAAATATAAGGTCCTACTATGATTGTTACTTATTGACTACCTGTTTCAATAGAGCAAAATGCTGTTTTAAGGGCTTTCTTTCAACCAGGTGTCTTCTAAACAGATGTGCAAGCTGTATAAGATTCCTTAAAGATGTAACAAATGGAAATGGTTTTGTTCTACAACACTTTGGTTCTAAAGATCAAACAAGACATAAAATGGAAACATGCTCACTAAAACTTTGCCACCCCATGGGAGATGTCTAGCAGAGGGTCAAAATGGAAGATTTCTCTGTCTCTTTCTCTCTCTTTCTCTTCTATCTATTATCCATCCATCTATCTATCTATCTATCTATCTATCTATCTATCTATCTATCTATCTATCTATCTATCTATCTATCTATCTATCTATCTATCTATCTGTGTGTCTGTCTGTCATGTATTCTTCCTAGTGCTTTTATTTGTGAACGTTATCATGCTGATTGCAGCGAGCCTTGTTAACTCCACAGAGCCTCCTAAATGAGATTCCTAATCATACAAAAGTGTTGGCCTCACTTTTCACAGAGGGGGAAAAAAAGAGGGAAAAAAATGACCGTGGTCCAGACAACGATGCAGGACTGTATTTAGTATTTATAGCTTGGACCAGCAACTAGACGTGGATGATGACCTGGATACAGAATTGAACAAGAGAAAAAAGTGGGCTGGATTGCCTTTAGGAAATGTTTACTGTCTTAATGACCCCAAGGTTCTTTCTGAAGCATGCACCTATATTTTTAATAACAATGGTTTATAGTGTTGCCGTATGACTGCAAGTCATGAGATAGCACAATCTCCAAAGAATTTAAGTTGTGGGTGACCGAAAAGGCAACAAAGAAGCCCATAATGGACGTGAACAGGCTGGAACACATCACCAATGAGGAATTGCCCAGGAAAACCAGCCTAGGGCAGGAGTTCTTAACGTGGGGTGTTTTAACTTGGATTGTTTTGTTTTATTGTTATTTTGGTAACCACTGCAATATGATTGGTTTCCTTTGTAAACCTATGTCATTTACTTGATGCAGTTAAAAATTATTTTTCTGAGAAGAAATTTATAGGTTCCCTCAGATTGCTAAAATGAGAAGGGAAAGGGAACAATCATTTGTTAAGCATCTACCATGTGCCAGGCACTGTGCTAAATATTATCTCATTCGATCCTCCAAACAACCCTGGGAGATAGTTACTGTGTTGAGCCCATCGTACAGTTGGAGAAGTTGAGGCGGACAAAGATTAAGTAATTTACCCAAGGTCATGTAGCTAGGAAGTATCTGAGACAAGATTTGAACTTGAGTCTTCCTGACTCCAAGCCAGGTTCAAGATTCACTGTGCCTCCTAACTACCTCCAAAGGCAGGCCATGACATACACAAAAAAACTTAGGAACGCACGGTCTAGACAATGTCATCAGAGGACCCTATGGCCAGAACAGGTGAGCACCCATGATGAATGGTCTGTATGCTTCATTGTGCCCAAGGCACGACAACAGAGACTCTACAGCCCTTGTGGAGGATTTACTGGAAGTTAAAGAATAGAATTATACGGTATGAAAAGGTATGGATGGCTGGATCTCCCACATTGAAGAGACCACTGATGCAGTGATATGGACAAAGCATTATGCTGGAAGATACAATGACAAAATGAGAAACACTCCTGCTTTCAGGGAGCTTACATTCTATAGAGGGAGATATAATATGAAAACAGGTAAGTAAATACACAATACTTTGAGAAGCAGGGAAAGCACTAAGAACTAAGGGAATTAGGAAAGACTTCCTATAGGAAGGAACACCTGGACTAAGCCTTGAAGGAAGCAGGTGATTCTAAGAGAGAGATGAAGAGAACACATTCTAGGATTGGAGGATGGCATATATACCAAGGCTTGGAGGTAGGAGAAGGAACACACTGTTTTATTAGTGTGGGGATGAAAAAGGAAGTCAGTCATTTTGTTTGGAATGTTGAATACTTACTTCGATAGACTTAGAACTGAAGGGATCTTAAAGGTCATCCTGTCCAACCCTCTAATTTCCTGGGGGGTGGGAGGTGGGGGAGAAAAACTGAGGATTCAATGACTTTCCTGTGATTATAAAGCTAGTGAGTGTCAGAGGTGGTCTCTGAGCCTAAGCCTTCTTGCCTCCGTGTCTTTTCCTTTGTCCACAGTATCGTGTTTCCTCTAAAGAGTAGCGATGTGAAATAAGTCTATAAAGGTTGACTGGAGCCAGATTGTAAAGAGCCTTAAGTGACAAGCTGAAGAATTTCGTTTTTTTTTGTTCTTGAGATACGATGGTGCAAAGGCTTGGGACCACAAATTTGGTATCCGAGATGATGCATTGAGCACTAGTCTCCAGGGGGAATAGAGAATGATTAGAGAGAAACCACTGGTACCCAAAGCAGTGGAAAATGATTATGATCTGATTGAGAGAGTATCTCAGTCACTAACATTCCTGTGCACTAAAGAAAGGAAGAGAATAATGTTCAAATGAGTGAAATGTGGCAGACTTTCTAGAATGGCGTATTTGACACTTTGGATATTTGTTAGTAATGTATGAGCTAACTCTGATGTAAGACTTGAAGTCTACTCTACTCTGGCCCTTCTGAAGTTGTGGGAAGGCTTTTCCTTCTTTGGGGAACCCCTCTGAAGGGCCAAGGGAGGGCCCTGTCTGGGATACTCAAGCAATTCTACCTACCACCTTTCCTTGAAATAGCGAGGTAAAAACAATCTCAACCATTCCAAACAATTAAGGGAGACCTCTGCTCAATTCGTGGTTTGAAGAATCTTTTCACTCTGTCTAAACTCTTCCTTGGAGTTTAATTATAGGCTCTTTCTGGTTTGTGCTTTCTCTCAAGGCATTAGGCCAAGGCAAGGGCAGATTGGCAAGGTGGAAAAAATCCTGGACGTGAGGTCCAGAAACCTGGGGTTGAACCATGTTTCATATACTTTCTAGCAATGTGATACTCAGCTTAACCTTTCAGTCAGCCTCAGTTTCCAAGGTTCTGCAAAACAGGGAAAATATTTTTAAAACTTATAAAATGCTTGTACTTCCCACTTCACTGGGTCATTGTGAGGAAAATGATTTGTAAACCCTAAAGCACTGCACAAATATGAGGGTTATGATAATAGGAGAGAGGCTGGAGAATATTAGATATCAAAATGCCTAGGCTTATGCCATAAAATCAGTGCGCAGTGTTTTTATAATTAAGTCATTTTCAGTTGTGTCTGACTCTTCATGACCCCATTTGGGATTTTCTTGGCAAAGATACTGGAGGGGTTTGCTATTTCCTTTTCTGGCCCATTTCCAGATGAGGAAACTGAGGCAAACAGGGTTAAGTGACTTGCCCAGGGTCACACAGGAAGTCAGTGTCTGAGGCCAGATTTGAACTCAGGAAGATAAGTCTTCTTGACTCCAGGTCTGGCACCCTATCCACTGGGCCACCTAGCTGCCCTGTGTTGGGGTAGTAGGGGACCCAATAGCAGTCAGGTGTTCCTACTGCATTTTCTTTTAGGGTTAGCTACAGGACAGGAGGGAACAAAAAATGTGGGGAGGGGAGAGGAGAGGGAGGGGTGGAAAATTTGGAACTCAAAAACTTGTGGAACTGAGTGTTGTAAACTAAAAATAAAGAAATAAATTAAAAAAAAGTATGTATGAGCAACCTTTGCCCAAACCAGGAAGAATTTAGCAGCATGCAAATGATTTAACCAGAAATGTAGTTGGGGATCCTGTAGTAAAAAATTACCACTTCTACATTGTCTTAGCATTTCTGCTTGCAGGCAGGGACTGTCTTTTGCCTCTTTTTGCATCTCTAGGGATTAGCACAGTGCCTAGCACATAGTAGGTGCTTAATAAATGTGAATGGAGATTCATCATATCCTGTATAACTTCTTTCAGTATTCATTCTTCATAGGAAGTTTACCCATCAGTAGCATTATCAGTAGATCAGTTTTTATTCTTTCCATTCCTGCCATTAGTAGAGAATTTTTGTTTCCCCAAATGTGTTCGCTTGACTTGTGCTCTTAGGTGATCGGTGCACGTATCCTTCTACCTCCTATTTAAAATTTCATCTTATCTTTCTGGCCTAAAAGGTTTTCTGGAAAGTCGCATAAAGGATTTAAAGGTACTATTAGGTAAGAGTTACAAAAAATAAAAATAAAAAACATTTACACATAAAAAGGGTACACCAAGTACCGTATACAATGACTTGTAGGGTATCTGTTGATCAATACAGTGAATTAATTAATCTACTCCACTGTCCCTTTGGAATCTGGCAACCCAAAAATGAGCAGCTAGGTAGTATAGTAGATAGAGTAGCTGGCCTAGAGTCAGGAAGATTCATCTTCCTGAGTCTGGCCTATGTGACCTTGGGCAAGTCACTTAACCCTGT
>CM053623.1:58687579-58714382 GCA_028646595.1 Phalanger gymnotis | reverse complement strand
GGGATTCGAACCCAAGCTTTCTGATTCCTTTGCTCTCTGCTGCCTTGGCATGCTTACCTGTGCTTTGGGTTAAAAATAGTATAAAATGGTGACAGAATTATGGCTCAAGAGGCTTGGGTTCTTTTGCTTTGTTTGGGGGTTTGTTGTTGCTCTTATGTATTTATTTATTAAGGTTAATTCTAGGGCGTGATTGGAGCGATAGGAAATGTTTGGCTAGAATTGGCTGTCTTTAGACACAGTATAGTTGAAAGATCCTCTTAGTAATGTACTATTTATAACATTGCTTTACAAGGTTAACTTGTTGAAATGCAGCATCTTGTTAGTAGTTAAATCCTGGAACTGCCTAGCCAAAAAAGAAATGCATTTTTGAAATAACATGTTGTCACGCTCCTGTGAAAATGTTAAGGTATGACTGTCAATATATTTAATGGGTATCATACTGCAGCTATTCGAGCTGTTGTGGTGTGAAATCATAAGTCACTCCCCTGAATCGAGCCTTCTCTACCAGATGGCAGACCAGATAGCTGTTTTCTTAATGCTTTAAGGTAAAATATTACATGACAGAACACAGGAAAACATGTTACTCTAAAAAGCAAACCGATGAAATCTGTCACTTTAGAGCCTAAAAATTATAAAGAGATCTTCGTGTCACAGGGGAAATGATGGAAGAATAATCTCAGAAATGAGATTGCCAGTATGGATTCTGGTGAGTGCATACTGCCCTGAAAATTCATATGTAACCCAGGCTTTTTTTTTTTAAAGGAACTCCCATTTTCACACATTCACAGATAGAATTGCTTCAATTCTGAATATGTGGCTGGAGGCCACATTATGTGTTTGGAACTGCCAATCCAGAATAATATCTGGAGCGTGTGTATGTATGTATGTGGGTGGGCATATGTGTGTGTATATATATGCATATGTATGTATATACATATACATATATACATACATACATAAATATATATACATATATACAAACATATATGTGTATATATAAATTATATACACATGCATACACTTAAATTAGATCTGTGTACAGTGTGTCAGGAACAGATAACTCTGGCATTGTTGGGCTAGCAGGAAAAAAAGAAAAAGAAACTTTCTTTAACCCTGTCCCCATGCTTAGACAAGATAAAATGGTGGCATTGTATTATTATCAACAGGCTTGCATGTGGTACATATTCACATCATTTTATTGACAGGAACCATTTATGCTTCCTTGGTTTAGTATTTAAAAATACAAAACTAACCATTTCAGCTGATAAATGTTCATTGAAAAAATTTGTGACAAAAAAAAAAATTTCTAGACACAAGACCCTGTTCTTTTGAGTATGAGCACATTTCAAGTCACTTAGAGAATATGCTACATTCTAACTAGAATAATAAGGGGAATTTTGCTTGGTTTGGGGGTTTATGGGGTAAAAACAAAACAAAAATCCCTAGACTAGTTGTCGGGAGATTGAAACCTGATTCTTAATATCATGAATTTAAAGCTGATGAGGACCTCAGAAGACATCTTGTTCAACTCCCTCCTTTTTTTAGATGAAGAAACTGAGGCCTGGTGGTTAAGTGACTTGCTTAATGAGAATCTATCGCTACTTAGCTATATGACTTTGAAAAAATCACTTAACCTCTATGGGCCTTGGTATGGTTGGACTAGATGTCCTCCACAGTCCCTTTCAGCTCTGAGTATAGGAAATATTAAAAAAAAAAAAAGAAGAAAGTGTCTGCATGTGTACATTGAGTTGGATGGATGAGAAGATCTCTGAAGTGTCTTCCTAGCTCTAATTTGCCATAGTAACAACATGTTCCATTTATACAGTATTGCATCTTTTACGAAGCTCTTTTTCCAAGTTATCTCACTCAATCCTAGCAAAGACCCTGTGAGGTAAGTAGGGAAAACTATCATAACCTCCATTTTGCTAATAAGGAAACTGAAAATCAGAAAGGTCCTCTTGTCCTTCCCCATAACTGCTAAACTCCTAGAAAGTCATCTATACCTACCGCCTCTACTTCACAGCACTCTGCCTCCCCACGCTCTTCAGTCTTTCTTTCCCAGCCCTTGTTATTCTTTATTTGCTTCAATTCAATTTGACAGGTATTAATTAAGCTCATATTATTTTCCAGGTGCTATTGTAGATGCTGGGGATACAAAAGAAAAAAAATTCCCAAATTATGTCTACTTTCTAGGACTTTGTTAAGAGGAGGAAGCCTTTCCTGATCTCCCTTAATTCCAGTGTCTTCCCTTTGCTGATTATTTACAATTAATCCTGTCTATAGCTTGTTTTGTTTTTGTTTTTGCATATTGTTTTCCCTGTTAAACTGTGAGCTGCAGACAGAGCAGGGACTATTGTCATCTTCCTTTGGATGCCCAGGGCTAGCATGGTAGCTGGCACAAAGGAGGTACTTTATAAATGTTTATTAACTCACTGGCAAAGGTAAGTACATTTACAAAAATGCGCAAAACTCCAGTGGATGTGATCTCATCATTTGGGAAGTATATGCCAAAGATGTAAAAATAAATACAAAATAATCTTGGGTGGGAGATGAGACTTCTAATAACTAAGTGGCATCAAGAAGGGCCTCATGTGGCAGTTGAGCTGAATTTTGAAGGTAGGCAAGGACTTTTGTCACTAATATTCTCTGATTTGCCAAATGCAGTGAACTTTTCTCTTAATTCACTTTCCTTGGCCTTTCTTTGGCATTTGACACTATTGATCACGCCTACCTTGTTCCTTAGCTTCCCTGACATTGCTTTCTTCTGATTCTTCCATCTGGCTGCCTTCTTCTCAGTCTCCTTTGCTATTTGTTTTTTTTCTGTTTTAATTTCCTCCTCCCAACCGCCAGCCAAGCATGGATGCCCCAAAAGCTCTGTCCTTACTCCTTTTTCCTTTCTCTATCTTGTCTCTTGGCAACCCAATCCACTCTTAGTCATGACCTCAACGCACATGACTTTCAGAGCTCTATGTCTATCCCTAATCTCTCTTCTGAACTTAGTGCATAGCAAAAAGACTTGCATATAAGATACGTCTCTTAAGGGTTTGTTGAGCAGGTAAAAAAAATGAATCTTTCTTCCACCATTTCCCATGAGATATCCCCACTGGGATGATTCACTGGCATTTATGGGTCAACAAATCCAAAACTGAGCTCAACATATCACAGAATCACAGAAATGGAGTTAGAACGAACCTCAGAAGTCATCTAGCTTGGACTGGAACTGAAGAGGAATCTCCACCAGAACATCTGTGACATATGGTCATCAGGCCTTCACCTGAGAGCCACCAGTGATGAGGAAGCTACCACTTCTGTAAGAAGTACATTTTTTATAGGTTCAATTATTTGGAAGTTTTTCCTTTCATGAGCTAAAATCTCTCCACAATTTTCACTTATTTCTTCTAGATTTGTCCTCTGAAGTCAAGCAGAACAGATCTAATCCCTCTTTCCTTATGATAGCTTTTCAAATACTTAAAAATGACCTTCACATGTTCCCAATGAGTCCTTTTTTCTCCAGGCCTGACATCTCTGGTTCCCTCTACGAAACCGAATATGGGGATAGTTAGTAATGGCTTCGCAGAATTGTTGGGGGGATCTAATGAGATTGTGTAGGTAAAGTGCTTTACAGACTTTAAAGTCCTATATAAAATGCTAGCCAATAGTAGTAGTAGTAGGAGTGGTGGTGGTGGTGGTGGTGGTGGTGGTGTTAGTGGTAGTAGTAGTTAGTAATCTCTAAAATAATTGCTTTAATAAGATGGTGTTAATGAGGGTTTGGAAAAGAAGGTTTGTATTTGTTCTCTTTGGCCTTTGAAGGCAAAATCAGGAGTAGTAGGTAGATATTGCAAAGAAGCAAATTTAATCATAATATAAGAAAAAACTTCCTGACAATTAGAGCTAGGGGTATGCTGGAAAAAATTGTTAAATTTTCAGTGTTAGTATTTACACCCTGGAAAATCTTGGTAAATGCTAGAATCAGGGCTTGATTTATTAGTTGTTTTTTTTAAATAGTCTCTAGACCTAAGAAGGTAAAGGAGAAAATGTTAATAATGAAAGTTAAATTTAAAGTGTGTTTTGGGTACATTTCTCTTTTCCCTCCCCCCACCTTGTTAAATATTTACCAGGCAATCTCTGCTCAGAGCTATGTGAAAGTGAAATGGGGCTGTCTTAGGAGGTTGGGTGGGGTAGGGTTCTCCCTTACTTAAGATTTTCAAGCAAAATTTGGATGATTACTTGTTGGCTATGTTATAGAGTAAGTTCTTGTCCAGATTTGGGGTAGATTTCATGGTCTCTTTGATTCTAACTGCAAGCCTCTAGGACAAAAAAGGGGTGCAGATCTGATGGTTTTTATTTAATGTATTAATTGTGTGTAACCTCAGGTCATTCTAATGTGCTGGAGGTTGCATGAAATACTTATACTGGGTGTTTTGAAAAATTTCCCTTGACATCTCATTTACAATATGAATTCAAACTATCTCTTTAAAAAAAAGCAAGCAAAGGTAGATTTCAACCTAACCCCTGCCAGAATGATCATATATTCCAAATTAGTGAGTCTAAAATAATTAGGCCCTGTTGTCCTTCAATTGAACAGTTTACCTCACCAGTTACTATTATTCAGTTAGCAATTGTATCTACCCAGATGTTTCCTAAAAGGCCAGGCCTGCATGTCCAGTGCTAGAATGCCTTAATTTTTAAAAGACACAAGATTGATTTCCTAATCTCAATAAAGAGGAGATTTGATCCCACTGTAGAAGCCTATAAAAGCAACAATGATGAAAACTCTGCTATGCTATGTTTCTTATTGAACATGTGTTTATTATTTGAAAAGAAAGGAGGGTTTCTAAAAAAAATTCTATAGGTCTTCAGAACATTTAGATAATCTTCTAAAGCATAAATCATCTTTAATCATTTTTTCTCCAGTGGAGAGTTATCTGAAACAAAACATAACAGTTGCCTTGTGACATTTTTTTTTAAATGACCTAACACAACTAAGTAAAATATATGATCTGTTGTTGCCAAGGCTGAGTCACTTCCTGTTTCAGTAACAAGAATGTCATCAGCTAAACGTCTCTAAGCGGGACAGTTTGTCAGTATTTGTATGGCTTTGTTTGTCCAGGTTGTCAGAAAGTTCAGAGTGAAAACAAACTCATTGTTCTTATTCCAAGAGAGAAACTTAGGGTGAACAACTTTTTTGGTGGCCAGCTGGGTATCTGTTTATTATTTTTGTGATCCCTGATGCTTCCATAATGTAAGAGAGAATACATACCCAACAGCATAAAAGAATGCTGTGAATGTGTGGAAGGAATTAATAAATTGCTAATGTTTTCTCAGCTCTAACCTAGGTTTGTTTCTGTTTCTGAAAAGGCTTGGAACGACTTTATCCCGGGCGAATGGAAAGGGCACTGATGATTTAGGAGAGACGGAGATTAGGGAGGACTTTGGAGTCCAATTCCTAGGTTTATATCCCCTCTGTGACCCTGACTCTCTTTTGGCAAGTTACTCAAACTCTCAGGTTCCTCACGGGTAACTAGAGGGCTTCTAAGGGTCCTTCTAGCTCTAACCTGATGATTCTTGTAAATAGCATCTGGATTTTAGTTCTGGGTCTGACACTAACTGGTTGTGTCATCTCAGCCCTATCATATCACCTCTCTGGGCTTCAGTTTCTGTGCTATAAAAGGAGGGGGTCAGAGTGGACAGCCTTCGAGGCCCTTCTGAAATTCCAAGAGTCTTGTCTTAGGGTTTGGTCATCTTGTCAGACTCAGCTGGCCAGTGGATATATCCTTTGGCGCTTGTCCCACCTTCTGTGCTTAAGGGAGTTAATTTTAAACAATTGATTTGTGTGACTTATAACCACATTATCCTAAGGACAATGGTCAAAGCCCACAGGATCCCTTTGTTGGAGCTCCCTCCCAACTGAAACTCTAGGTTTTCAGACCCCTCCCCCACTTGAATACACTACAAAGACAAAACAATGTTCTCATGACGTAGCTGGAGAGGAATGGAAAAAAAAAAAGGTCTGAGTACTTCTGGTACGTTATCTCTGTGAATCTCAGAAGGTGAGCTGTCTGAGTCTAGGTATTTACTCCATAGAGAGGAAGTTCAGGGAACATTTAGGTACTCCATGAAGGAAGCAGGGTTGGTGATTCATTAGGTGTGACACTCATTTCCCTTGGAGTCATACTGAAAGCATATCCTAGTATAGGGATAAGGGTTGGCCTGCCATGGAGCAGCTCTTTTGGAAAGAAAAAAAACTGAGTCACTGCTGTGTTCAGCTTTTTAAAACTGCATTCCATATTTAGAAATGTGCAGGCATTAACCCCTCTGCCCTTGCCAGACTTTCACAAAGAGAAATTACATTGCTTCGATCTCACTCTCTCATTGTTTCTTAATCTTCCTCTGCTCTAAACCTTAAAGGACACCTCATCACTACCACCATCATTATTACAAGGCACATTCATCAAAGATTTTAGGTGCTTATGGGAGGCTGTACTGGGCACTATACAAGTGAATGAACCAGTGGGCTTGTGCCCTCTATGTGCTCAATAAATGCTTTAAATCGATTGTAGAAAATGAAGTACATAGATATGTACAATCCCTCCCAGAGCTGCTGACAGTAAGGCCTCCTCTGTATGAGTAGCATGTGAGCATGGTCAAATCAGGCAGGACTGTAATATCCAATCTCATTCATCATAGTCCCTTGCTAGAGAAAAGCCAGTCCCACTGCTCCTGTGCTGCTGGTATACTTGGGCCAATGTTGGATTCGGAAGGGGGAGAAATAGTTTAAAACAGCTGCTTTGCCTCTGAAATCCCTAACTGGCCTAGGCGAACAGGCCTGGTATCCAACATGGTGCTGACATCTAGGGGACATATTTCTTCTGTTATCTCTTGTAACATGGACCCCCACATCTACAGTGCTGCTATTTCCATTGCCTCAGCTGGGCCATTGACGGCTACCCCTTAGGATCCTGTGGTCCTTCACGTCTTCATCCAGGGTCTTACTTTCCTCACCACTACACTGTCCCCTCATCCATATTCTGCTTCATCCTAGGTCTCAGTTGCATGAAGGAGCACGGGATGGATGTGCTAGGGGTTTGGTGGCCCCTCTGTCAGCACAACTCTATCCAAAGAATTCAGATTGTCCCCTGCTCCTTCAGGTGAATTGGTTTTGGGTGCCAGAGATAAGCCTCTCTGACCTTAAGATACAATTTTTCTGGGGAAAAAAAAAAGCATGAGATTATGTGGGCCAAACATCACTAATTTCACCCCTCGCCTTCACACCTAAAGACAACTCTGGTCTCAGGCAGACTAGGGGGTTACGTGCTCCTGTGTAGAGTCTAGGAAGTTCAAATTGTCCTCCAAAGTACCTCCCAGTCACTGGTTTCCTGGCTCATTTATCAAAAGCTGGGTTAGATTTTCTATGAAGCTATGAATTTAACTGTTTTAGCATAATCTGAAATTTGTGATTCGACACTCTCTGGGCCACATCAGAATCATCTGAACCATAAGAACAAGCCTGGGTGGAATTACCTGGTCTCTCAAGTGTTCTTAGGGATGAACTGGAGATTGAATGGAGGATTTCCTTGGCCTGATCCATTCAGGCTGATACATAGTCCCCAAGCCCAGGGCCAAAGAGGAGTGGACATTGAGGGCTATAAGAACAGTTTCTTATCCTAATTGAAAGGTGATGGATTTAAGATGTAGAATGCACACTCATTGTTGGATATGGACAACGTGGGAATTTGTTTTGCTTGATTATTCATGTTTGTTACATGGATTTTGGTTTTCTTTTTTTTCTTCTATTAAATGAAATTGGGGGAGACGGTAGAGTAGCAGGGAGAAAAGATAAACACTTGTTAATTGAAAAATAAAATAAAACAAAATATTAAAAAGGTGGAATAATCCCCTAACTAGTATCTCTCATTCTTCAACCCTACCAGATTACGATGCCTCTACCACATTACTGCTTGCACATGTCACTCTTGTTTTAAAAGCTTCAGTGGCCCTTCCTCATCCCCAGAATCAAGTCCAGAGTCCTTAGCCTGCCTTTATAGCTCTTGGAATTCTGCCCCCATTTTATCTTTATTTGCCACTTCTGCCCTAGGTGAATCATCTGCTATGGTCAAGCTGGTCTGCTTCTCTAAATATGTCCTGCCCCTTCCCTGTTTGCCTTTGCTTATGCTACTTCTATCTGTGTGGAATGCTCCTTTGCCCTGCCTTCTTCAAATCTAGATAAGTGCCCAATAAGACAGGCTTCTCCCTGAAACAAGGCACGTCAGTCTTAGCCTCCAGCGCAAGAATCCTTAGAGGATATCTAGCCTCATCCCCTGGGCCCTCCTCGGAACATAGACACTTAAAAAGAAACACCCTCATTTATGTAGCAATTGAAGGTTTATAAAGAGAGGCAGCATGGTGTCACATATAGATAGTGCACCAGGAAGACCTGGGTTCATATGCTATCTCTGATACATACTGACTTGATGACCCTGGGCAAATCACCTAACATTTTAGTGTTCCAGCCAGAGGGTCGAACCTGTGGCTACATTGGAGTAGCAACACTTCTTAGTACTCAGGAACCAGATTAAAATGTACTTGGGAAACATTTAACAAGATAAATTTAAATACTTAAAATAAGAATACAATGGAACATAGATAATGTTACTCTGTGGTTTTCTAAGTCAGAGTTGCAGCCCACAGGGTTGTTCAGTTGACCCCTTTCCTATTTGAATTTGATGCCACTTTTCTAGGCAATTAAGAGTATAGTTGCAGAGAAAGGACCTACCTACATTGGCAAAGGGAGTTCTCTATGTCAGTCAAATCAGATTCCCTATCCCTATCCTTTTAAAGTTTATAAAACTTTCTTCATGACAACTAGGTAAACTAATGCAGGTGTTTTCTAATGAGGCTCAGAGAGGATCAATTCAACTCAATAAACACTTATTTCACACTGCTGGTAAGTGTTTGAGGCAGTAATTGAACCCAGACCTCCAGATTCTACTCTTTCTAATGGTTCTGCTTCAGGTTCTTGTTTGGCTCTCTGCATAGGGTTTTTTTTTCATATTGTTATATATGTACATGCCTTCTCAACTAGCCAGCAAGCTATCCAGCCGGGCTACAACCATCCTCGTCAGCAGCTAATACATAGAAAGTGCTCCATAAATATGGGTAGAAGAGGATAATGGAGACAGTGAGGGTAAAAATCATTCATTCTTTCAACAAACCTTTACTGAGCACGTGTCTGGGTAAGCCACTGTGCTGGCCACAGAGAATACAAAGAGAAAAACACAACAAAACACTTGCCATCGCCTGGCAGATTTTTATTTTCCTATTACTGACTCTCAGAGGTCACTGTAGGAATTATCTCATCAGCTTACATCTGGAAAAAGCGCTTTAAAAGACTTGTGTGAAAAGTGATAGCACATCAGCTACTATTATTAGTGTTTGAAAATTGGAATCTGGAAGTTCTTTTCTTGGCAGGCTGCATGTCTCTGGGCATACAGGTCCTTTTGCCAGTACTGCTACTGTTCTATAAGAAGACAGAGAGAGAGAGAGAGAGAGAGAGAGAGAGAGAGAGAGAGAGAGAGAGAAACAGAGAGAGAGAGAGAAACAGAGAGACAGAGATAGAGAGAGACAGAGAGAGAAGAAGAGAGGGAGGGAGAGAGACAGAGAGGAGAAGAAGAAGAAGAAGAAGAAGAAGAAGAAGAAGAAGAAGAAGAAGAAGAAGAAGAAGAAGAAGAAGAGAGGGAGGGAGGGAAAGAGAGATAGAAAGAGAGAGAGAGAGGGAGAGAGACAGAGAGACAGAGAGAGACAGAGACAGACAGAGAGGTAGGCTGACCAAAATGAAGTATCCTGGCCAATGATTAGCAGCATTTCTGCTGTGGTTACAGCCTCTGTTACTATTTCTAGCAACAATCTTATTCATTCTGGATTCAGTTTTCCTTTGCTGCCTATTTTGGCTCAGATTTGCTCCGAATGTGATGCTCGGCTCCTTCTCTTTTGCCAGTGGGTTGTTGATAGCTATTTCCTGTCTACCTAGGGTGAAAGGCCTACCAGTCAGTGAAATTTTTCTATCTGTTCAGCCTTCCATTTATCAGGCTATCCATCCATTTATCTATCCATCGATCCATCTACCCTTCCATCCACCTAGCAATTATTAAGTGCCAACCACGTGCCAAACACTAGACTAGGCTCTGGGGCTACAAAGGACACACCTACACACAAACACAGGAGTCCCGGTCCCTCAGGGTGCTTACATTTATTTTTTGTGCAGCTGCACGTTTTCTGTCAGATAATGTGAGATTGAGAGACTTTTTTTTTGGAATTCATTGACCTACAATCAACTACTCCACAAAAATGCTGATTTTCTTTTTCTTTTCCTTTTTTTTTTCAGAATGAAATCATTGTAAATATGTGTGGCTTATTTTAAACAATTGTCCTTTACTGTTTCCGAAATCGGCAGTTCAGGAGGCCTGCGTCATCTATTCATCCCTTTCTTCTACAAATGGAAAATCACCATTTATTTGTATTTCTTCACATTCAAACCTTGTAACTCTTGGCGGGAACTTCAGGTTTAAGTAGCTCGCCTGCCTAGTTCATAACAGGCTTTCTGTTGTGGTTTTAAATATCCTCTAACTCAAGCGTGTTACAGAGAAACCGGCCACGTGATTGTGGAGGTAACTGACGAGTCAATGTGGGGCACTTTTTGTTGTCATTAATTTTACTGTGATATTCATACCAGAGCAAAATGAATAAACTGAGATCAGGAAGGTTCATTTAATTCCATTGTTATACAGATGAAGAAATGACTTGTCCAATGTCTCACAAATAATAAAACTAGAACCTTTGTTTCCAGATTCATCCAGAGCTCATTCCATTACACTTACCTTGAGCAAACAATTAAAGGTTGTGTTTATTTTGTACATATTGGCATTTGTTCTGTCTTGCCAGTGGAATGCAAGGTCTGTGAAAGAAAGGAATTTTGCTTTTGTTCAACCAGCACCTAGCATGTAGTAGGTGTTTAATAAATGCTTGTTAATCTCATTAATTGTTTAGTATAGTATTGTCCTGCAGAGGTAAAGAGGACTACACTCTAAATGCAGTCAGACATCAGGACAGGTGCCTCAGAAATTTGAAGGCACACAGCATACATTTAAAGACAAAAACATAATAAATTTGAACATGTGGTGTATGTCACGTCATGGATACCTTAAGTGAGGTCTTGGTATGGAAAGACCAAAAAAAAAAAAAAAAGTTTGTGCTGCCAGCAGAACTAGTCAGCATTAGGAGCAATCGTTAACTAGGGCTGGCAGGAAATCCTAACAGTCACTCAAAGGTACAAACGACCTTTGGCACTGAGCTGCTGATTGTCAGTTCTGGGAACGTGAAGTCCACAGTTACTGCGGGAGGGGGAAGCTGATGTCATTAAAAAGATATTGTCATGCTTTGAAATCCAAAAGGTGTTCAAAGCTCTTTTATGGCTCATGCACTGCTGAAGAATGTGTCTCTAAATGGCCACTGGCATTTTTTTTTAAAGAAATAGATATTCCAGAAAACCTATGCTTCTTTTAGTTAATATTAGAGTTGATGTTATACTCACTTATTCTAATATTTCTTTTCATTTGTATCTTCTGCAAAAGATGTTGTTCAGAGTGAAATTATCCAAATTTAGACCCAGCCCAAGACTGACTCTTTTTGAAGTTTGAGCTATTATATATTCACCCATTTGCAAACCATAAAAGGGTAAAAGAAGCCATTTCCACTTGAAAAGAAATGTGAAACTTGGTTGTGTACAATTCAATTTAAGCAGCAGTTATTAGACACCTAGGATGTACAAGGCATGGTTTCAGAATGGCTGAAAATATCTGTACTTGAAAACCCCAAACTGCTTCCCATTCTAAGCCTTACTGAGTTGAATTTCTCAGCTAATTTTAAAACTCACTTTCATGTTAGAAATGCTGGGAATATCTTATTTGCTTTTTAGAGCTTTTTGTTCACCACCAACCACATATTTGAAAACCCTGTTGTTAGTCTCAGCCTGTGTTTTCACTTTATCTTAGATGAAAAATAAATAATAAAAAAGTCATAATTTATTTTGTAAAAAAATGTTTTATTGATACTTTATGTTGTCACCTCACTGCCCTTTCTGGACACAACTCTGTGTCAATCCTCCTTTCCTCCCAACTCTGGATTAAACCTTCCTTTGGAACAAGGAAAACCATTAAAGCAAAAACAACAGATACGGTCACCAGGTCTAGCGATGTATGCAACTTTCTTGCCCTAAAATACTCCACTTTTCTGCCAAATGATAGGAAATGGCTGTGTTTCAGCTTCTGTTCTAGGGGCCATTAATGATTTTTAAATTTTTTAGAGTTTGACTTGCTTCTAGTAATCCTTTTATTAAAGTTAGATGGCTCAGTAAATAGAGCTTCCTGGAGTCAGAAAGACCCGAGTTCAAATCCTGCCTCAGACATCTACTAGCTAGATGACTCTGGGCAAGTCACTTAACTTCTCTCTGCCTCAGTTTCCTCATCTGTAAGATGAAGCTAATAAGAGCACTTACCTCACAAGCTTGTTATGAGGAGAAAATGAGATATTTGTAAAGCTCTTTGCAAACCTTAAAATACTATATAAATATAATTATTATTCTAACTGGGCTTTTGATTCTGCTTATTTTGTTCAGCATCACTTCTTACTAACCTTCCCCCAAATCATAATTGTTAATATAGTCATCTTGCTTCCACTCTCTAAAGTCATTTTTTTTTTACCTTTGCAAGCTGCTTTTACATTACTTTTGGCTAGCGATGTAAAAGTCTTCATCTTAGTGACTGAAATAAAACTCTTACTAATGCAGAACCTTTTAAAAATAGACGTATAAACACAAGTAATGATTCGGTAAAGCATGCCAGCAAATGCATGGCCAACCATGTTATATTTATAGGGCTCTCCAAAGTGTACCGCTCTCGTAGAGTTCCACACCAGACAAACTTTTTATATGTTCTAGTAGAATTAGTGTGTTAAGTGGCATCTGAACATTTGTATAGCAGCTTGTACTTTTCAAAGCATTTTTACCTGAATTATCTAACTTAATCCTTAGATGATCTTCTGAAGTAGATGTAGGTAGGGCAAGTGATATGGATCTATTTTTGTGAAAGGAGAAACTGAGGCATGAAAGTTAAGTGACTCGCCCGAGGTCATCCAGGGGATGAAGAGTGAAATAGGGCCTAGAACTGACCTCTCCAGATTCCTAAGCATGTGATACCACACATACAGCTTCCTCCCCAAACCTGAGTCACTCTTCAAAAGGCAAGCTCTTGATTCTATCATTTCCTGGTTTGTTTGTCTTTGTCGAGGTCATAATTTAAATTAGACATTAACACCACTGACTTGGTGGATATTGTTAAATAAGCTAGGATCACCGCTGGAGTAAAGGAGCCAGACCAAAAATGGAACATGAATTTGGTATTTTAAAGTAGCTTATAAAAGTGGTTCAAATTTTAATCATCATCTTAAAGTATTCATTGACTTCCAAGGGCAATCCAAAAGAGAAAGTGAAACTGATGGGAGAAACAGAACCCAGGGCACAGTCCATTATTTCAATATTAAAAAAAATAACAACAACAAAACCTAATTGAAAGAGTGGGAAAGCTTTGAAATAAAGGTTAGCCCATCTTTAAGAAAACTTAAACTTTTAAAAAAAATGCAGGCAACAAACCCACTTGCATTAGGAGGTGATCTTGCATATTATTAAGTACCTATTTCTTTTGGAAGGAATTACTGAAGGCTTCCTTTAAATAGCAGCCGACAGCTCTTAAGTTTCAGCCAAAGTGCACTGACTGTTCCCTGAACCGAATGAGGAAACTCGGCTCTTTCTCACCTCGGCGCATTTGTGTAGGCATCCTCATGCCAGGAGTGCCCTCTCTTCTCATCTCCTCTTCTCAGAACCCACAACTCCCTTCAAGACACAGCTGGGAGTTGTAACCTTCCTTGGTCTCCCTATTTGAACGTGTTCTTTCCTTGGAACGTATCTGGAAACTTTCACTCAGAAATCTCCCTGGTCTCCATGGCTCACTAATTTACGTTATGCTTAATTTGTAAACCTAGGGCAACCCTCCCCCAAAAGAATCTTAACTTTTGAGAGCTGGAAGTGGGTTACTGATTATCTTCTAATCTCCAATGCCCATCTCAGTGCTTTGCACACAGTAGGCATTTTATGAATGGTTGTTGAATAAGTGAGAGCTGCTGTTGGAATCAAGAAAAACCAGGTTCAGGTGTTGTCTTGTCACATACTTTCTGTGCGAACCTGTCAATTCATCCTCTACGTGCTCTTGTTGACTATAAGTTACTGAGAAAGAGCTGATTTATTTGCACTGAGGGGATTCCTTACCTGCAGCTCTCTACACCAGTGAAAGCACTGTGGTGATGATGAATAAATATGTAACGGTTCAGATTCATGGCTGTCCTGGATTAAGAATCTTAGACTGGGTGCGGACTGAAGTTTCTTAATGAAGACCAGTCAGAAATAAAACATCTGAAATTAAATTTGCAGAATGAGACCCGCTTTTGGATTGGGGTGGTTTTGACTTGATATGTTTGTAATGAGTTTTGTTTGTTTTTTGTAGGATGGGGAGAATAAAACAAATTCATGTTAGTTGAAAAAAATTGAAATTTAAAAAGAAAAGCATTGATCTACAGATAATATTTTGGAAACCGTGTAATTTGCCTCACATGCAGCCAAAAGCAATGTATTCTTTAGCAATCAGATGCTAATCTTTCTGAAGCAAATGTTTCACTGAAAGAGAGTTTCAAATCTGGTGCAAATCCATAGCTAGCAGTCAAAGTTAAGGTGCCAACTCGAATAAGTGAATTTGTAAACTGTGGGGTATGTGGGATCTGCTATAACACTGCTATGCAGTTAGTCCCTTGCCCTGGAACAGTTACAGTTTACGAAAGGACACCAGTCAAAACAAGCCCTATTTATAGTAAGATATTGTGGCCTAGGTTCAGTCTGAACTATTGAAATGACTAGTTATCCTTCACAGGGCAGATAGGCGGCACAGCGAATAGAGTGCTGGTCCTAAAGTCAGGAAGTGTCTTTGTCTTTGTGAGTTCAAATCTAGCCTCAGACACTTACTAGCTGTGTGACCCTGGGCAAGTCACTTAACTCTGTTTACCTCAATTTCCTCATCTGTAAAATAAAGTAGAGAAGGACATGGTAAACCCCTCCAGTATCCTTGCCCAGAAAACCCAAAATGGCATCACCAAGAGTCGGACACAACTGAAAAACAACTCAACAACAAAGTTATCCTGTAAGGCCCAGCAGTCTGTCCTTCCTTTCCCATGAAAACTTCCCCAATTTTTGCAGCTTCCACTGTTAGCTACTCTCACTTAACTCCAAGGGATCTCAGATCTTCTGCCACACAGTTTACAAGTGGGTTGTTTTCTAACTGTTTCACATGTGTTAGAGCCGTTTCCAAGTCAGGTTCTAATTACCTCGAGGACAGAGCCTTATGTATTTCTTTCTTTGTCCTCTTCCTGTAATCCAAATACAAGGTAAGAGCTCGATTTGTTGAGTTGAATTGATAGAACAATTTGTGGACTAGCAATTTCTATTGATTTGAGCTGAGTACGTTGTAATTAAAATGGTAAAGCTAAAAGACAGAATCCTTGCTACTTTCAGTGTGAGGGAAGAGCATTCAAACCATTTCATCAAAGAATTACTAAGCACTTATTACTGTGTGAATGGAACATACTTGACAAATTCACAAATTATGGTTCTCTTTACACTTCTATTTCTGTATGTGTACTCTTTTATACAGTTAAAAAAAATCAACTATTTTACATAGTTTAAATAATGCCTGTTAACTTTGTTTGGAGATGGAAGCACTGGAAAGTGATGATTAATGCAAGACTTGTGAAATTCAGATGCTTATAAAAAAAACACATTTCTATTTGTTTATGTTCTCTAGTGCCCCCAAATCAGCTACTTAACTCAATTAGCTTTGAGAATAAAAATATTCCTTCTTGCTTTCAGAAATTTGTTGTACCTCCCATCTTTAGCCAGGAGGCGAAAAGCACACAGGATTGTCCTGGTGCTCTTGCTAAATAGAGACTGAACTATTCACTTGGGGAAGGTGCAGTAATTAACTTTTTTTTCCCTAGGAACCTTGGAACCAAATTATCGAAGGACAGAATAGTTCTGTTATTTTGCTCGGAGGAGGTGTGGGAAAACAAGGCAGGAAAGAGAAAATTTCAATAATATAATTTTAGATCTAGAAATATTTGAGCATCTCTGCTCAAGTGCCTAGAACTATGTGCCTAGAACTACCCTGGATCACTGGGAAAATGAGGCCATGGTCCCTTGCCCTCAAGGAAATTGCAGTTTAATTGAGAGATCAGGCCTACATATGTTAGAAGTTAAATTACAAGCTTCTCATATTCTGAAAAAAAAAACACATCTCAAAACTGGAGTTGATCACAAATTATAAATTAATAAGGTTTTACTAACTGTCATATAATTTACTAATAATGATTGACATCTACATAGCACTTTGTTTATAGATGCATTATTTAATTTGATTACCAAGCTGCAGCCAAGCGGCACAGGCATAGGGCATTCATTGGACCTGGAATCAGGAAGCCCTGATTTCAATCTAGCCTCAGGTTCTTAGAGCTGTGTGACCCTGGGCAAGTCACTTCACTGCTATCGTCCTCAGTTTCCTTAGCTGTAAATTGGGGATAATAATAGCACCTACTTTAAATGCTATTTAAGTGCTAAGTGAATTACTGATGGTGATGATACCATTTGTTTCATTTTTATAGCAACTTAAGGTTTGTAATATATATGTGTTTGTAATTATAATCTCTCTCTCTCTATATATATATGTGTGTGTGTGTATGTATATATATACATATACATATGTATGTATACATATGTATATGTATATACATATGTGTATATATATATGTGTGTGTGTATATATGTGACTCAGGTAAGTAAGTACCATAGATATTATCTTTATTTTCTTGTTAAATCAGTTTTCAGTCATGTTCCATTCTCTGTGACCCCATTTGGGGTTTTCTTGGCAAAGATACTGGAGTAGTTTGCCATTTCCTTCTCCAGCTCATTTTACAGATGAGAAACTGAGGCAAACAGGGCTAAGTGACTTGTCCAGGGTCACCCAGCCAATAAGTGTCTGAGGCTGGATTTGAACTCAGGAAGATGAGTCTTCCAGACTCCAGGCCGGACACTCTATCCATTGTGCCACCTAACACCTTTTTCTTTTATACCGTAATCCACACAGGATATTTTCTAGATTTTATGATGACTACTCGTGAAAGTAAGGAAACGGCTGTCCCTTCGCCCAATATTTTGGGAATAAATGAGTTTATAATCCTCTCTTCTATTTAAAAAAAAATGACGCAAGTCCATCATTCACAGGCCCAAAGACTTAAGCTCTGTTAATTCACAGAAGGGACACAGCACGCACAGTGGAAGGACTTGATTATGTTCCCTGTGCAGTCAATGAACCCTAAAGTCTGCCATTTTGCTTAAAGTCATATCTGGCTGCATGCCCACCTGGTCTCCGGTCTCCAAACTCACAACCAAAATGACTTTAAATCACAGGCAATAACAAAGCTTTACATATTCTGGGAAAGTCTACGTACACATATTTAGTGACTTCCTGCCTTGCTAATTTCTTACCTTCCCCAGATTAATCTCCTACCCTTCAAGCACTATCTCAGATATAGTACTAATGTGACTAATGCCAAATGACACTGTGCCCTGTTAGAATCAGGAAGACTTGAGTTCATGGAACCATCCATAACATTTCTCTGTTTTATTGGCACAGATAATCCAGAGTTGACCATGGAAAGTATGATTGGCAGACTATGTGAAAACAGTAGGGAGCTCTTTCTCTAATGCTCCAGTCCAAAGGAGCTTAAGAGGAAAGGAGTAAGCATTTATTAAGTACCATAAAGTTAGAGTTTGGCCTCTGATACTAGCTATGTGTCCCTGGACAAGTCACTTTAACTCTTAGTCTTAGTTGTTTCCCTCTCTGTTAAATGGGGACAATAATAGCACCTCACAGGTTGTTGGGAGGATCGAATGAGATATTTGTAAATGAGTTTGCAAACTTTAAATCACTAAATAAATGTTAAATATCTTTAATTTATAAGTGAAGCTATGTAGTGTGTGTGTGTGTGTGTGTGTGTGTGTGTGTGTGTGTGTGTGAGAGAGAGAGAGAGAGAGAGAGAGAGAGAGAGAGAAGATTAGAGGTGAGGTGGACAGGCCTGTACATGTTAATACACACCTGAAGATGATTCTTTGCAAACAAACAGGTTTTAATTTGATCGAATGAAAGGTTTTCTGCCAATTAGCACTATCCTGAAACAGGAAAGGACTTTCTCTTAAGGTAGTAGGCTCTCATTTACTAGAGGTCTTTAAGCCAAGGCTGGACCACTTCTTGAGAATGCTGTAGAGAGGAGTCAGGTACAGGATTGAAGAAGGAAGCCTCTTTGATCTCTTCCGACTTTGCGACTCTGTGTTTTGTTATGTGGCTATGGCTTCTGTTTGGCAAATTTATATTTGACTGCCCCCTGAGTCATGATACAACAGATGATACACTGGGCCTGGGGTCAGGCTGAGTTCAAATCCAGCATCAGACACTTCCTTGCTGACCCTGAAGAAGTCACTGAACCTTTGACTGCTTCAACTGTAAGATGAAGACGATAGTAGCATCTACTTCCTAGGGCCATTGTGACAACCAATCAATCAGTAAACATCTATTAAGTACCTACTATGTGCCAGGTACTGTTCTAAGCCCTGTAATCGAAGGAGACAATATTTGTAAAGAACTCATCACAGTGCCTGGCACATAGTAAGCATTTAATAAATGCTTGTTCTCTTCTTCCAAGTTCCATCTGCCTGGAGAATTGAGTAGGGGCCCCCTACCGTTTTCACATGGTCCATCCATCAGATTTTCCATAGTCAACTCTGGATTATCTGTGCCAATAAACCAAGGAAGCATTATGGATGGTTCCCTAATTGTGATGACCTAACCTTATAGATATACCCATATTTTTACATTTTGTGAACTATCCTCAAGGGGAAGTAGATCTCAGTTTGTCCCAGATAATCCACAGAGATTGATAGATAAGGAAGTAAGGATTGACCCTATGTTTGGATTGACTTTGGTTCCTTTGTCTAATGGAGCAAATTCTCACTTGGTGACCTTCCTCAGAATGTCTGAGATTCAAACAGCTTGTTATTTTTTGAAAAAAAAAAAAGACACTGTGAGATCATGTAAAATGAAGTATTTGAGTTGCTTAAGCCTCTGGGAAAATTTTGCACCCTACTGAATTAATTAGAAAACCCACCAATGGGGCATCTGGATGTAACCCTAAAGTCAGAAAAGAGAGGCAAACTTTCATGTTTTTCGTAAGGTTCCTTGTAGTTTCAATCTCTCGTGAGAAATTTGCTGCAGGTATAAATAACCTCACATTTAATTAAGGGAACCCATATGCCACCCTTCTTTTGTTCATGTGATGGAAACCACTCTAGTTATTAAAAAGAACAGCTACGGACTAAAATCCTGAGAATGCTCCATCTTGTCACTTTCTTGACAGGGAAGTCTTGGAAGAATAAGCATGTGGATGCCTCCTCTGTCAGATAATGTCAGCATCTTGAAATGTGGGGATTTGAGTCTATTTGCTGCCACTTGCCCTAGGTTCAACTTAGAATCAGGAGGGAGGCACAGTGGGGAGATGGAAGGAGTGTTACAGTATTTGAAATCAGAGGACCTGGGTTCAAATCCTGTCTCCTGTGGCTTTGAGCAAATAACTTTACCTCCCTAGGGCTCAGTTTCCTCATCTGTAAAGTGAAAAAAATTTGCCTAGATGGCCACTCTGCTTAGATCTCTAAATTTATGGTTCCTTTTGTCCTCTGCAGAGTAACTCTTCCTCCAAATTTTCCTGTTTCTTATCTTATCTATTTCCTTTTGCTGGTATTTTCACTTTATATCATTTATATAGACCATCCGTGCAATCTGGGGGGTTGGATACAGAAGATTATTCATTGATCTTTTTAAAAGGAAATTTTCAGTTGTCCTTTTACATATATACATACATACATGCTTATGTATGTATGTATATGTGCATATATATGTACATATATGTATGTATATGGATATATATATATATACATACATATGAGCTGAAGCATCAACAGTATTATCTTTTTACAAAAGAAAAGATCTCTACTCCATAAAATGAAGCAAAAACTACTAGGAAGAGAACTCTAGATGTAAACAAAGAAATGTCTTCCGAATGGGGCAGGCAGATTGTAGGATATGTTTTTAAAATAACAATCATCAATTGATCTACGGTGTCCTCAGAGGGAGTGGTTACTTGTTTTCTAATACAAGTCAACCTCAATGTACCTAGAAGATAAGAAATGGTCGTAGATAAAAGAACCCCTACTTTCAGTGGCAGGCTGCATCACCAACACTGATCCAACTTATTCTTTTTGACCCGAGTGTTTAAATGAATGGTAGTAGGCAGGGCAGGAGAGAAATAACAGCTAGGCCTCAATTTGGCACACAAATGTCTGTTTATTTAATGGGATGCTGTTAAAGTTAGTCAGCCTTCAATTTAATATTCTTCCCCAGAAGGAAAAAAAAGAGTTTGCTTAACCCAATTAATTTTGTGGCTTGTGTTATCATATTCTTAATTTTACCAATCCCTTGGCTTTTCACAGTTCAGCATTTTCTCCGAGTTGCTTATTCTTGTATACGTGCACATCATTCACACTCACAATCTTTCAATGCCCTTTCAGCTAAAATTAAAAAAAAAAAATCTGTCTTACAAGGGAAGGGCTCCTTCTCACCTTCATTTCCCATCTTCCTCTTAACTGTATAGTTGCACAATTCACTCACTCTCAAATCTTCTTTCCCAGCCAGAGAAACCTCCTGAAGCCAATCTTCTGTCTCTTGCCACCATTATTCGAATTTTGAATACTCATTTTGGTCATGTTACACACATGTTGTAAAGTCATGCTAATAAGGGGATTAGATGAAAGAATTAAGCCATGTGGCCTGGAGGGAGAAAAAAAGACATAGAAGGTACATGAACATTGTCTTTACATTTTGGGAGATTTGTCTTCTTAGCTCCAGGGAGAAAAATTAGCGCATCTGACAGAAGTTACAACCACTTTAAGGAAGAATACAGCAATTAGAGCTGTCCCAAAATGGAATGGCGCCACCTTGGAAGTTAATGAATCTTTTATCACTGTTCAAACAGAATACGATGAGTACTTCTAATGGTTGTTGGAGACAGTATTCATTCATTCCAGTTTGGACTAGCTAATATCCAAATTGCTTCTGACTTTAGATTCTGGGTAAAAGTATTATAGGTATTTTTTTTTTCTTTTTTGAGAGTGGGAGGCAGGAAGAAGGGTTGGGAGAGGGAATCTATAGACATGTGCCTTTATTGGTATGGGGATCTCCCAGTGTGGAAAATGTCCTCCACCAATACAGATCTTCATTTCTTCTGTAACTTTTAAAGAGCCTCCTGGGTCACAAGAGGTCAACAGTAACTCATGGTGATGTATTCAGTATTGTCAGAGGTGTGTCTGATCCTAAGTCAGAGGTGGGGAACCTATAGCCTTGAGGCCACCTGTGGCCTTCTAGATCCCTAAGTGAGGACTTTTGACTGAATCCAAATCAAGGTTGCCTTTGGATTCAGTTAAAAGGCCATGCTTAAGGATCTAGAAGGCCACAGGAGCCTTCGAGGCAGCAGTTTCCCCACCTCTGTCCTAGGTCTTCCTAACTCCAAAGCTCTATCTACTAACTGCATTGTATATATTTCTTCCATAGTTTTTACACATAGTAATGACTGCTTAAATTTGTATAGTGCTTTAAGATTTATGTGATATTTTATTTGTGATATCACATTTGAATTCATAAATATTAGTAAATTTTGAATGTAAATTTTATGTCATATTTGAAAGGTAAAAATAAACACAAAGGAAGTCTAGTGATTTCAATTTCTGTGTAATGTTTGTTTTCATGTATATTATAAGTGTCAATTGAATATCCTCTTTCATTATTCTGCAAAAAAGTCTGGTATATAGTGGGCACTCAGTAAATATTTGTTGAGCAAATAAATAAAAATGTTTACTTAGCTTCTCCATGAATAGAATTCTGGTGCACATAGTAAAAGACCGACCATATTTTTCAAAGTACTTAGGTTTACTATATTATATCATTATGTATTACATATACATTATTGTTATGTTGTATTTATTAAACATATATTATTAGATCATAGATTTAGTACCAGGAGAAACCTTAGAGGCGTCAACAGAGGCCTAGAAATAAGGTAATAGGTAGGAAAATCAGGATTGAAATTCAGGCCATCTAACTCCAAATTCATTATTTTCCTGATGGACCACACAACCTATTTGATATCATTCATGGCTAACATGCATGAAAGAGGCACATGTAAGTAACCAACATAAATATCCGATGGCCTCCTAATTAGCTACCTTGTCAGTCTTTTTTTCCCTCCAATCTATCATTCACACACCTGCCAAACTAATATGTCTAAAAAACATCCCTGTCCTGAACTCCCAAAAGGTTCAATGACTCCCCATTTCTCATAGGATAAAATAGAAACTCTATTACCTGTTATTTAAAGCCCTTCACAATCTTTCACAACTGATCATCTGGCTCTCACCTCTTGCCTTTACAGAAGCTGCCCCTAATGTCTAGAACACATTTTTTTCTTCCCTATTGCCTTTTGGAATCTCTAGCTTCCCTCAAAATTCAGCTCAGGTGCCTTCTTCTCCACAAGGTCCTTCCTGCTTCCCTCAGTTGCTAATATTCTCCATACCCATAGAAATATCATGTACTTCTTCATATGTGGACATGATTTTTCCTGTCCCCAAAATACAAGCTCTTTGAGCAGAGAGGCTGTTTTCACTTTTTTCTTAAGCAGCACTTAATGATTACCTGCTTATTGGATTGAAAAGTTGGCTAAGTGGCTCAGTAGATAGAGCCTTGGACTTAGAATCAAGAAGACGTATTTTCCTGAGTTCAAATCCAGCTTTAGATATTTACTGAGAGCATGACCCTGGGCAAGTCACTTGACCTTGTTTTGCCTAATTTTCTTCATTTATAAAAATGAACTAGAGAAGGAAATGGCAAACCACTTCAGTATCTTTGCCAAGAAAACCCCAATGGAGTCACAGAGAGCAGTCATTTCATGAATGAAAATGACTGAACAACAAAAGTAACAATAATGTTGAATTGAAAGAAAGTGAATTAAATTAAAACTTTGAAAAGAAGGTCTGGAAGTAAAATCATGAGAATCTAAGATAGCTTGACCCTCCAGTATAGCCAGAAGCCAGAAGTTCCCAGTTCTCATCATCATTTATAACCATTGCCCCCTACTACCTTTTAAACCTGGCATCTAGATGTATCCCAATAACATATAATTATTTGCTGAATTTTATACTGTCCTGTATATGAAAATTGGCCATGATTAACCAGGCAAGTAACTTTCTGATTCATATGGCAAAAATGTCTAAGAGTTAATTGGCATGAAGGTGCTGGTATGTGCAAGGCTGAACTCACACTCTAATCAGCTGAATGAACTATTTTATATTTGTTAGGTATGACAATTTAGATTGCCAGCTGAAGGGACCTTGGTCATACACTCTGGAGTCAAGTATCTTTCTGCAAACCTTTTAAGGAGCTGACAATCTGATGGTAGGAAGAGCAGTGATAAGGCACAAAGTAGGCTCTCTGCACATGCTAGGCACAAAATAAATATTTTTGGAATGATTATATATTGGAAAGTTTAATAAATGACATGTTTACATATTTTCCAAGGAGTCATAGATTTCATATGGCTGTTGGCAAACAGTAAGAAGCAACATATTCAGGGTTGTTGCAGGGTCTTCAAAAGGACTGCCTTCTTTTTCTCATCTTATCCATAGCTATCCCGGTTTGGGTAGGGAACTCTTAACCTCCATTACCTCCACCAGTGCAGATGGACAACCCATTTGTACTTATTAGTTGCCTGGAACACTGAGAGGTTAGGTGACTTATCCACAGTCATGTAATTAGTTTATATAAGCAAAAGGACTCAAATTCAGATGTTTCCAACTCCAAGACAGGCTCTCTCTCCATTAAGTACTGCCACTGCTCCAATTTCAAATGGGAACTGGTCTTTGCTATCAAAACATTCCCCATCTCCTGAAAGTTCGTATGTTTGTTCAGTCTGTACTTTGACCACAAAAATAAACCAGTCACAATAGACGAGTTCCATGTTGATACTTGGCAAATTTATATATATGTATATAAAATTGACAGCACCACGTAATCTAATGAGGGATTTCCCTTTGAGCTCATTTATCATCCTGTACTGGCACTGCATTTATAAAATGCCCAGAAGCTTGCCTCTTCTCTGGTCTATCCAGCATTATAGAAATAAATGGGCTAGCTTAATTTTACCAGCTCATTACAGTTAACTTGGATGTTTCCTGTGAGAGAAAAAAAATAGCTGATGACTGTATTATGGGAGTTTGGAGTTGAGAGGATGAGAAATAAAAGTTTAAGCATCCACCTTGTTACGTATCCTTTTCTCAGAGGAGAAAATCAAATTATGTCCACTCATTTGACTGTGGCAAACCTGATCCTTTGTTTCCAATTCTAGCACTGTCCCGTTCTTCCATCTAGGACTAACCATCTGGTAGATCATACCCAGTGGGTTTACACACTGATCCCCACTATTTTCTTCTCTAGTTTCTTCTTCATGGTTGGCTAGAACTTCTACTCGGGAGAAAAACCCAGTAAATAATGGCACTCCGTATCCACTCCAACTCAAGAATGACATTATCAGCACTCCTTCTCTACTCCTCTTCTCCTCCTTACCACCCACCACTTCTCCTAGTCCCAGACTTTCAGGAAATAAAAAGCAGTTCCTCTTCGCAAAAAGATTGGGTACGCCTGCTTTAAACAAATTTCTGTGAAGCAGATATTCAGCTGCCCAATGAAGGGGTTCACAAAGATTTATTACTGGAAATTAAACATAGCACATTAAAATATTCCCCCCAGAATACTCACCCCCCACCTCATATGATGGCGGGGGTCCTCAGCCAAACACTGTTACAATATATCACACATCCTTGTTCTATGTTATTGCTTACTTAACTAACATTTGCACACTTGGTGGTCAAACATTCCTTTCAAAGTGGATAGTGTCTCCAAATATTTTTATCTTCTGGGTAAATATATTTCCCAGCTAATTATTGGTGTCTGACATTTGTCTGAAAACATTTACTTCATACTTTGGAGTTCAGTAGCCCCAGTAAAGAGGACCATATAAGCTGACCTTTGGCGTGGTCTTTAACAGTCTAAAGGTTTGTACTAAGGTGATGAGAGTTGTTAAGGTCTGGCACAAAGTGGAGCCTTCAGGTTTATTCATATGATACTTGTTAATGAGCTGCCAGGCTTTTAACAGCAAGGGTACTTGAATCTTTAAAATGACCATTTAAATGATTGGCACATATGGACCCAGCTTACTGCATTGTTGGTAATGTATTTAAGCACAGAGATCTAAGTAGTGAATAGCTGTCCCTGAAGGAAATTATTTATCCCTGTTTGTAAACATGCATGTCTCAGGACAGTTGCTAGCCTGTTGTTTTTGGTATAGTCCCAAACAAACGTACATTACTCTCACAGAATGTTACCTTCCACCCTTAAGTACAGCTGAATACAAATAGGAAGAACAGAGTAACAGTTTACAGATGTTTCCTAACGATGTTTTATTGACCCTTCAGTCAATGGTCTGGCTAAGGAGGACTTCCTGAAAATATCTGAGGTCATCATGAAAAGTTCAGAGAGGGATACTAGCTGTGTCAGGGATCTGATGCCTTAGGGCCCCAAACTCCTTCCTCCCACTTTACCTCTCTTCAGGGGTAAACTAGTGATCCAGTTCAGGGTTCTCTGGGACAGAAGCCATTCAAACACTAAGAGAGTATTCCCTGAAACTGTATAAATTGATACATTAAACTTAAGATTCCAGAAAAATATTAGCTTAACTTTTGGGGGTAGGCCTGAGGCCTGGAGTCTCTACTGTGTCACCAACAGCTTAGTTGTAGCAATGTGAGAACTATAAATTCAATTAAATTCAACGAATGTCGATTAAAAACAAATCATGTGCAGGACACCATCTGAGGCTCTAGGGCTACAAAAGCAAAATAAAAAATCCTTACCCTCAGGGAGCTTTAATTCTACTGGACCTGACAGATTCAGCTATTTTAGCAAGCCGTATTAAAGGAGGCTTTAGAAAGTTGTGCTCGCTGATGTTAACTTTAAAGGTTAAGTATATTCATTTTCCCTTAGTGGTCACTTATGGCCCTGGCATTCATAAATTTACCCAAACTGTTTTTGAATCCTTTTTTATTTCTATTACCTCTCTGGCGAAGCAAGAGTTACCTTTGTTTGCCCTAAGCTAAGTATTCCTGGCCTAGATTTCAAAGGCTACCATCTCATCTGAATATTTTGAGATGTGAGATACGATGAACAAATCCAAGTTCACCTATTTAGATCCTTCATGATTATGTACATTTCAATCATGTTCCTTTTGTCTTTCCAGATAGGAAGATCTTAATCCTTTTAGTCTGCCCTCCTGGATGCAGATCATTAACCAGGCCATCAGGCTAGGGAGAATGAACCCAAGCAGAGAGCCTCGAGGCTATGCTAGTATTCTGCCTTATGCTCATTCTTATTTTATTTTAAATTTTTTT